>CM030900.1:23362709-23962709 GCA_018136845.1 Heterotis niloticus | reverse complement strand
ACGTCTCATCTTTCTCAAAACAAGTTTGGATTGGTTTAACCCCAACCGGCAGGGGGACACGGGTCCTTACACACACTCCTCACCCCCCCCAACAAACCCCCCACGTGAACTCGGAGGGGCTTCGCTGTCCCTTTGATGCCCTGAGCTGGATGCTCCCGGCTCCCTGCATATTAACAGACATAACATACCCACGGCAATTTTCGAATTACCGCCGGGATGAGAAGGGTTTGTGGAAAGTGGCCACGAAGAACTTCTTCCAAAATTGAGACCGCTGGGAGTTTCAGCGAAGGAAGATGGGGGGGGGGACAGGGGCAAGCGAATCACCCTCGTCTTCAAAGACCCCCAGGGCCAGACAGTCTGACTGAGAGAGCCGAGACGCCCGCTCCACACCCCGCAGATCCCTGCAGCCCTCGGGGCCTCCACAGGAGCACCGAAGGAATTTAGCATGGGGATCCGGCAAGGCCTGCAGCTGGGAGGGGAATTTCTGCTCTCCTCCAGCCTCGACGCCCATTGTGTGGAACGGGGAACCCCTGCGCTCCACGTTGCCCTTTATGATGCTCTAAATCACGCGTCCCGATGCTGGGTTTTGTTCCACAGACACGGGTCAAAAGAGAGAATAGGGGAAAGGGCAAGTGTCCCGGCATGTTTACTGTGTTTGGAATGTTAGGCACAAGGAATGACAGCAATTTCAACTGTCGTGTGAAAAGTGCAAATAAATTGAATTCTCTTGTTTTGGCTTGTATGGCTCCTGGAGGATCATGCAATGCAAAAGGCGCAGGCTCAACACTTGATCTACCTGAAAACATAAATCATCCTCTTTATATAATTCATTAATTCTGTATCTTTAATTTTTTTTTATAGGAAATTGCAAAATGGGGACAAATAGGGCAGAAGTGTATTAATCCGTGTAGAGAAAACTCACACGCATATCAGCTTGACACAAGCCACGTAACAAAAAGATTCAAATTCCCAGCAAAATAACCAACAAATACTAATAAGTAGGCAAAGACCATTCCAAGTTACAGTAATGCTGAATTGTGTTGCAACCATAAACCAGAAATACTTAAAAACAGGTTTTTAAATTATTTTAACTGAAAGCAGAAAATGATAGAACTGTAATGTCTACTTTGAAGAAAAAATGGAAATGCTAAAGAGAAAGTGAAATCAGAAAGCAACGTGGTTTGGATGAAGGAAAACAAAATCACAAAATGTGGTTTTTCCTTTAGCACAAAGATCTGAAAAGGCCTCAGGCCTCAAATTCATCCTTAGCACCCAGGTTCAGGGCCACTTTGTGGCCTAAATACCCACTTCAGATACTCCAGGCAGACACAGTATACACTGTACCGCAGTTCAGCTGGGGGGTGGGGGGCGGGCTTGCACTAGGAGCCAAAAAAAGCCATGTTACAGCTGGGTCTTAAACCAAGAACCCTCAGGTGCAGCCAGTGCTGTCTTATGGTATGCTGCGTACAGGGAGCTGGGGTCACGTAGTGGGTGGACAAATGGGAGGAAGTCTGTTCAATTGTTAGTATTTCTATTTTGAATAAATATCAAAACAGAACACATTCGGGGTGAAGCACAGACCAACTTTACATTTCATTATGGGATTGGAGTCGATGTCCATCGGGTTTAGCATCAACAACCTGGTTAGCACTATTTAACTTTGGCAAAAACCACCTCTGAAAGCCCTGCTGCGGTCAGTACAACCTGTAAGTTTTAAAAGCTCAAGGAAAAAGTTCATACAGGTACGTTAGTCTGGGGCAAAATAAAACCCTGGGTTAAAATTAAGCCGTAGTGTAAAACCGATTAAATGTGGAATTAAATATAAAACAAATGGAACAAAACAGTACTACAGAAGAGCACAAAGCCACAAAGTAAAACAGAATTATAGCATCATAGAAACTGAACCCTGGGAATAAAGGTGGTGGCAGAACTTTTTTTTAGATCTGTTCGGGTCTCCATCTGGACTCTACCAACTATTCCAAAAACGCTCAAGCCACATTTTTATCTTGAGCTGTTCTTTATGCAGGATCTTCGACCACATTTCTGATCTACACCGCATTCTGCTTCTCTTGCACCCCAACGTGAACTTTGCCCCCTCGGTTTTACCGGGAGAAACTCGCCGTCAACCTTGTGCGTGGAGTTCAAAACCCTCCCCGTATTGCGGTGTCGAGTTGTGACACCACCACTGTCACTCCTTTACACATGGGGTCACCTTGTGGGTCACCTGAAAATAAAAATGTCAGTATGGATGAGACTGGACATGGCGCCAAGGTTAAACTTAAAGTCTTTACCACCTTCAAGGAGGGAGATTAAAGTCGTTGTAACTGGATGACTATCAAAAGGACTCATGAAGGATATGCAGGACATTCGGTGACTGAATGTGTCCACAAAGGGCAGGAAGGTATTGAAGACAGCAATACTGGATGTGCTGCATTGCTGGATACGTTGAAGAAACATTAATATTTAAATAATATTTCATGAAAACATCAATACACCATAACTTCTGAAACATATGCCTTTGGACTGTGGGAGGAAACCAGCCCAGAAGCTGAGGCACCAGTGCTACCCCCTGTACCACCAGACCTCCGTATTTATGAAATAATAAACAATTAATGCATTTGGCTTTATTTTTGCTCTGAAAAACCACATTTCTGGAGCCTGTCAAAGCAACAGCCCTACACTTGCTGCCTTTCCACAATGAGGGACAGCGTGACGGGGAAACAGATTAAAAACGAAGAATAAAAAAGCAACAAAAAAAAATCATAATTCATACTTTTTATTTTATGTTACAGTGACGTCATCGTGGAGAACAAAAGCAGGAAATCACTCAGGTAAACCCGGTTGCCTACGTAGAACAGAGTAAAAAAATCTAAATGAACATTAAACCGGGAAGGTTAGCGTATTTATCACAAAATAATTTTAGTTTAAAAAAAAAAAAAAAAAAAAAAAAAGTGTAAAACTGCGTATGATGTGTTGCAAGTGCGACAATTCTGAGATCATAAAAAGAAAACATAGTAGGGGAAGAGGAATTTTCCAAATTCATTAGAAATAATTTATTTAAATATTTCTATATCATTGAGCTTAATAAAGGATTAAAATACAGAAATCACCCCGTCGTTTTGTTGACCAAAGTAAGGTTTTACCGGAGAGCAGTGCTGAAATTGGCTGATAGGGGGCGCTATTGAACAGGCGGAGAGCCTCCGCACCTGAAGTGGGAACAGATGGAGCCCAGTACCGCAGTAAAAACGCAGTAACGGGTTTTACATGAGTGATTTGCACATCCAGAGCACATATTTAAATCTATTAAAAAAAATAAAACAAACATTTACTCCCTCCCCCCCGAAACAACGCGGTTGTGACACGACGGCGACATCAGACGCAAACCTGCCAAAATTTTACCTGCAAACCCGGCATCGCCTTCAGGTCCTCATTGTGCGGGGAATCATTTGACTGCGTTGCCGGCGTTTTGGCCTTCATTCATCTTCAAAGCAACCACGTTTGTCCTTAAGTTGACGGCTCCAAGTGTCTGGGTTATTAACGTGGCAGACTGGAAGGAGGGGGTCTGGAACCCGTCACCTCCTGGTGCCCATCAGGGCTGTCGGGAAGAGAAGTCACTCCTTATAATCGCCATTTTTAATATTAATAATAATAATAATAATATTAATAATAATAATAATAATAATATGTTACACTCGCATCTCCCACTTCCGTTTAAGTTACAAAGGCCAAAAGTTAATTTTTGTCGAACCCCCAAACCAGAGAAATGAATGATGCGCAGCCGCCTTCGAACATAAATTTTAAACTGCTTGCGAATTATGGATTATTAATAAAAAGTTTCACGCGGCGACAATGAATTATTAAAGGATAAATAAATGCGTGTTTGGCAAACGAATTCCCGTTGCGGGGATTTGCGGGGCGTTTCGTGCGAACCGCGGCGGTGCGGGAATAAAAAAAAATCCGCGCTGACTCGTTTCAGCTGTGGGTTGACCTCCCGTTTAGTAACTTCAGATGTTGGCCATTGTGAGAAATAATTGATTTAAAGCAGAATCCACCGAAAACGACAGGCAAAAATCACCAATTTTTCATTGAAATAAAATTCATTCACACCAGAGACGCATTTTGCGTTCATTCACCTGTACGTCTGCTCATTTCTACATTCTATTTTTTTTTTTTTTTGCATATTTTATTACGTCCTTAAATTCTTCCCAAAATATTCTGTTTCCTAACTGCAAGACCAGGAAAAGTTTGCATTTTTTTATGAGTTCCTTAATAACGAATTGTCCATTTACAGACTGGTAAAATAAAGCAGTGTTTGAAAAGTAGAGTTAAATTAAAATGAAATAAAACACGCTTAACAATTTTAAATCATTGAAAGTAAACGTGTAAAAGTCACTGGGATAAAAACTGAGCTTTTACAAGATGCAAAAATAGAGCATATATCAATCGTATTTTACACACTGTCCACTGGGGGAATTATTTTCCAATATTTATGTGTATAATTTGATCTAAACTGACTTTATTATTGCTTCTATTTGAATTTCCAGTCCAGCATCCGGTGCGGTGGTCCAGGGTGCGAGATGACGGAAGGACCGAGGTTCTGGCGGCCTGTTGGCAGCGGGGTCAGGCCTGTCCCTTAACCACTTCCCAGGCCGCTTGATTTAGCATCACGCTGAGGACCACAAAACATCACAGCATTTTTCCAGGTGCAAAGCTGTCGATATTTTTATGCAAAATAAGCTGGAAATATGGATGTGAAATTTCATGGGTGGATGTGAGCGGCCGGGCAGCTGGTGCAGAAAGCGGACAGAGATACGGCGGAGCTCGGGATGGAGGACAGAGATGGATGATGGGCAGATGCAGCCTGGTGGGGCTGGGACAGGCGCAGGGGGCAGCTGGGGTGGGAGGTGGGTGGGGGCACCTGGCCTGGTGCAGGTGGCTGCTGGTACCAGTCAAGCTTGGGTCCCTAGAGCGCCGTGCCGGGGGCCACTGTTTATGCAGACCATTGTCACAGCCTGGGTGGGAGTGACATGTCTTTTCATATGTATACACACACACACACACACACACACACACACACACACACACACACACACACACACCATTGTGGCAACACCAGCAGCGCAGCATCATACAAAACCACTGTCTCACATGTTGCTCTGCTTAGAGCATCCATATATCCACACTTTTACTCTTTATCGATATATCAGTACACTAATAATTTTTTATCATTAAATTGCAGATGTATAAATAAAAGGCACAGATGTGTGGACATTCATTTACTTAAGATGATTTACGTTAATTATTCCATGTCATGAAAGAACCTGCGTGGTAAAAAATACAATTTTTTACATTTTTTTATTTTTTCAAATTTATAATCCAATAATGGATTTATTTCTGCATGCAGTGCACTCTCAGCAGATACTGTGGTCAGCTGGCAAAGAAGCCCTCGGTGATCATAACCACCGTTAAAGATGCGCTGACATTACATTTCACCCTGGTTTGGAGAAAATGGAACTCTGACGCCACCAAATATATGCAGAATATGTAAATATAGCATGTATAAATATATACTGTATCTACTATATATACTGTATATAAGTGATCTGCTATAATGTATATGAAGTATTTATAATGATACTATATACTGTAAATACAGCTTAAATATAAGTTATACTTTATATATGACTAAACATAAATATATGTAAATGAAGCAACATTTGCTATTGCAATGTGAAATTGGACAATTCTTGTTCGCTTGTTCACCAAAACAGAATAGTTAAATCGTAAGAGCGGTTTTGTTCCAAAACGGTGTGGTCCGCAGTGTGCGCTTTACGTATTTTCTTGCGTATGAATAAATGTGGAGACATTGATAGTGTAAATGTAAAGCTCCAAAATGTCCATTAAAGTTGTACCGTGACCGCAGATTGGGATTATGGGGATATTTAAAGAGGACAGGTTTGTCCCCCTGCCCTGGCTATGGCAGCTTTTGTATTAAATTATCGAATACTCTTTATTTTTCTATGTGCCACCCCACACACACACACACACACACACACACACACACACACACACACACCGCCCGTATTGTCCTCGACACCGATTAAGGAACCCGGACTTCTTCTTCACTTTGCTCATTTGCTGGGGCCCTAATTCCAGCACAGTGTGGGAAAGGGCCATCTGGCTGGCTGCACTCGGCCCAAGTTTGAGACCTCTAGGAAATAAACTGGGGATTTAGCAGCTGTCGCCGCTCTCGTCTGTTTTCCCGGGGATCTCGCCGGGCTTCCAGGGGAAGCCGGGCAGTGGAAAAACCGCTCGGAAAGGAGAAATTTGTTCCTGCGATGCCTGCCAGGTCACAGCGTCCCTGCGCTGCGCTGACAAGAACGGGCCGTTTCGAGAGCTCAATCAAAGGGCAAAGCAATACACCAAACGGCACGATGGGTGGAAGCCTATACGGTCACAGCTGTGAATTTGTGAAGTCACCAGACGCACCCAAAGCCAAAAGGTATTCATAACACGGAGCGAGACCAGATGGGATCGGCAGGCTCGCGCCAGCTCGGCTCGACCAAACATGTCATCATGGGAAGGGTGGCCGGCCTGACCCTCCGTGAAGATCTGAAACCCGTTACCTGAGTTGTTTATTGACTCCTCTGACACCTTTTCCCAAGGCAGTTTCTTGGGGATTTACCCATTTATACTACAGTATTATGGTCAAGGGTACAACAGCAGGAGTGGGATTTTCTCCCCCATCGTTTTATATTTTTACCCTCAAAAGCAAGGACACTACGTTGGTTTATATAAATAGGTGTAAAACAGAAGAGGGCTTCTGGTTTTTTCTTCAAACCATCAGCTTGAATGTATAGGGACCGTGGTCACAATCCACCTTTTCGGGGGTCATGTTTTCCTCCTCCGTTGCTGTGTTCTCACCAAAGTTGGTGATCGTCGTCCAAATCCAAGGAATACACCTGGACTTGGATCCACTTACCTCCCTTGTTCAACAGGCACCCCAGGCTTCTGCTGAACCTTAATGCTAAAATGAGGACATGTTGTCTCAGGGACCTACGTTCGGTCTAGGATGACCACGGGGTGACCATGTTTTTGGCCACAGGGTCACAAGGACACCAGCGATGGCACTAATGAGAACCAGGACTTTGGCTTGTGAGTGCTGGGTCGGTCTGCTGACGGGGTCGCCCTGGGTTAACCATCAAAGATGACTGCAAACTTATCCCTGTGGAAAATGCCATGTGAAAATATTTCTCCAATCCAGCTAAGCTCTTAAACCCCCCCCAAAAATGGGTTCTCTGGTAATGAATCCAAGCCTCTGGTGTCCATTCAAGTTTTCCTTCCCCTCGCACAAAATCCCATTCTGTTTGGTCGAAGCCTTCGATGCGCTTGAGTCACATCGCAAACTTCTTGTGGAAGTCAAGGAGGTTGGCGATCTCCACGCTGCCTCAGAACTTCTGCCACAGAAGGTCTCCCGGGGTTCTGGAGGACGCCAAGTGTAAAAGGGAACGTGGGACTTGGAATATTTCTCCCTTCTGGTTGACAGACCAAGAAAACTTCTACACTCTTTGGAACGTCAGCGTTAATTGTGAATGACTCAGATCCCCTCCTTTGCCTCCATCCCCCTACCCTCCAGTTGCAGCTGCAGAGACACCGCGTCTCCATAGTCTCCGAGGAGCACCGTATGCAGCAGTTTGTCCTGGCAGCGCCTGCTTGGGGGGGGGGGGGTCCCGAAAAGAGCGGAAAGTCAGCGGCGCGAGGCCCGTCACCGTGCAAACACACATCCATTCACGCCGAGTGCAAACAAAGAGTTTCCCTGTGGGGCCATTTCAACAAGTCGGGCGGGTCGGAGGGGGCTGCCGCAAACACGGCCAAGGGAGTGAAAGGAGCCCAGGAGAGGCGGGTAAGGGGTGTAAATCCCGGGCAGCAGAACAGGGAGATGTTGGCCACCATCACCAGGGCCCATTCGCCCAGGCTTCGGGTCAACGGATCCAGCCGAGGTCCTCAAAGCTCTGGCTGATTATCGCTCCATGTGACCTGCTACTGTCTCCCTACGTTCTCCTTTCTAACCCCCTGCCAGCAGAATATTTAATAACAAATGCTAAGTGGATTCCTTCAGCAGCTCCCCCCCGGTTGTACGGCTACACTGGAAATGGGAATCGGCCACTCCGAGAGCTGGGAGCCTCGCAGGAGTAGATTTTGCTGAGCAGCTATCGTGGTAGCGCCATGCTGGTGCATTGTGAGTGTTTTCATTCACCAGCACGCCAGGGCAAGTGAACAAGCGCTCTAGAACTCGCACCATTAAGGCAAGCGATTATGCTGCCGGGAGATGAATGAAACAAAGGTGTTACGACGGCCACATGTCCATCCTGTGCAAACCTTAAGCACGAAATTGTTCTGGACCGTGTCGAATTACCAAAGCATTTTTGTTTGGAATCAATGGTTTCGGTCCGGATTACTTGTCGGTCACGACTCCTTATTGTAAAGCGCACGTGAACATTTTAATTGGACTTCTGGAAAGAAGGGGCAGCTGGTGGCGTAGCGGCTAGAAGCCGGTTTAAATCGCACGCCTGCCATCGTACCCACGAGCAAGGTTCTTACCCTTCACTGGTACGCCAGAAAATTGCCCAGGTGTACAAACGGTGAAATGGCTATACAGTCAAACCTCAATTTATATCCTCCCTATTTTTGTCTTATGAATAAAACATATTTTCTTTTTTTTTTTTTTTTTTTTACCAATAATTCTTTTTAAGGATCAGACCTCCCCATATGTTTTTTAGCCCAACCATGCACAAAAAGCCATTTAAACACTGAATGCTTGATACATTTTCCAGCTGAACTGTGTAATTAAACCCCCCGCCTCACATCTGTAATGTGTTTTAATTTTGAAATTTGAAAATTGATTATGTGTCTCATGTCCCTGTTGGGTTCCTGCAGCGTTTGGTCCGCTTACTCGTACCTATGCTCACATGATCTATTATAGCGCTTGTCTTCTGAAAATGCATCATAACATCCAAACCGCGAGCAGAGAAATGTCGCATGGCCTGCCGAGTGGGCGTGAGGGGGACCTGCTGGCTGCCGTGTGTCCGGTCAGCTGTACAAAGCAGGTCGGGTGCACATTCGGGTGTCACAAGGGGCCGGCGTTGTTAAATGTCAATTTACAAGGAAAAAAGCATGCGAGAGCGATGGTTTCTTAGTTTCACAATGTTTTAGTGTGATTCCTGGAAAGTGGTTGGGGGTGGAATGGATTATAATTTGTTCCCTTTTAAAGTTAACAGGAAAGATCCTCGCTGTCTACCTTTTCAGGAACGGATTAGGGATTTAAACCAGGGTGTGACTGTATTTAGCTTGTGTGGAAAGGCTCTCTCTTGAAATCAGCTTATATTGTGGATTCCATGGCACAGAGGAAACAAACACAAACAGAACATGCAGACTCCAAACACCCTGAGCTGGGCCCAAACCCCAAACCAGAGAAGCGGCCTAGGAGCTGTCGTCATCTCATCTCACTTCACTGTGCCACCAGATCCCTTCTGCCTAGCCTAGCTAACTTAATGTTGTAAGTGGTGTTGGCGAAAGGTGTCTGAAGAATGCGGAGTTCCTGCAAAGGAAGGTCTTGAGGGAGTGAAATGTTTCAGACACTCGCAGGAAATTTTGCTGCATCCGACAAACACAGAACCCTCTTAGCCCTCCTTACACATGCAGTCTTCCTAATTGTCCTGCTGTAGGGAGCTGGTGGGGGCTGGCGGGGGGTCGTCCATTGTTCGCCGGTGCTATTGACGTGACTCTCCCTTTTGGGGCTTGGACACGTGAGGAAGCTCACAAATGACTACAAATGTCAGAGCGGTATCCACCCATCGGTGCTCGAGGATGCGTACACCTGTCCCACGGGCTGCGGAGCTAATCGGCTGTATCTGCCGGGTAGGGGGTGCGACGATGTACCATCCCTCTGCCCCGCCGGCGAGGACTTTGAATAGGAAAACGTGAAGGCCCATGAAGTAGCCGGTTCCTCCCACTCTTTTGTATCGGCTATGGCACACCCCTGAAGCGTCCCACCTCACCCCCCACCCAAAGCCCATGCCTGACACGCTCTTATGATGCCCTAGCATTAACCCCCGGCCCCCAGTCGGCTTTCTCCCCGACTCCCTCCACACACCGAACCCCCACCCCTCCACCGCCAAATCAAAGCCTTTTCCGCGGCTTGCCTTGAGGGCGAGGGATGGAGGAGTTTGATTGGTTTTGTTTTGATGAATGAAGAAGAATAAGAAGAAGAAAAGAGGTCAGCATCTCACGCAGCTGCTCGCGACCCGCGCCGTTCCATTTCAAACCCTGGCCGTCACCGGCGGCCCCGCTCCCCCTTCTGTGTTGACGTTTCTCAGAGGAAGATGTGGGCTTGCGGGGTACGTGTTTGCTCAGGGGGATCCAGGCGGATGTGAGAGGGGGTTCTCACGTAGTCTGGTTTCGACCTGCCAACGAGGTCAGGACGCATCAAAACTCTGGAAATTTCACGCGTGGCCAAAAAAGGTGGGTGATGAAAAATCATTTTTGAATCGAGTCCACGGCAGAACTCGAGAGCAGTTGAGTAAACGTCAACTGTTGCTAACCGCATAGGGTCCCCCTAAAATATTTTGCCTTCCGCTTGTGTCCTTAGGGTGGGAAAGGGTTCATCTTTTTTTTTACTTTGGCCGAGTCCATCCGTCTGGTTGCTGGTCATCCGGTTCCATATCTGCCGTCTTTTCCAACCACGGCTGTCTTCCCGAGAGAGTCATCTGTCTAGTAGGTGTGATGATCTCGCTGCCGTCATCTGCGCTTCTAGCGAAAGTTCTGGAAATGTTGAATCCGAATCGTGCCGCCCCACCCCAGGCTGCGGATCCTCTTTCAGCAGCAGAAGCCATTAATCCGCGTTGACACAAGCAGACAGACGTCACAGTCCCGTTACGGACAACGGGAACAGCGGAGCCCTGGCCCGTGGCACAGATCGAACCCCGTTTCTTGCCTTCTCGGAAACAGAGCAGATGTTTGCCGTGGACCCTGCCCCAGGTTCACGCTCTCAAGCTTCCGTTACGATCCGGTGAACACCGTGGAGATTTTAACCTTCAGCTGAAAGGTAAGCAAGTTGGTGTAAAATGAGCACCCCGGAGTGAAAAGGACACCACGTCGGCCATTAACCTGTCAGTCATCACCTAATTCGGTCATCGCGAAATTCCGTCATCACGTGCGGCCCGCGTGGTCCTCGGGCACCGGCGGCGTGGTTTGTCGCGCCTGCTTCCAGGCTGATTAGTTTATTGTTTTAGAAAAATCCCAGCCCCCCCAGCTGAGATCATTTAGGTGCTTCAGAACTTTTGCGCCGAAACCGAATATTCCTGAAAAGCGCTCATTAATCACGTTTCGGTCACTATGACAACATGGGGGGGCTTTGCTGTAAACATTAAAGATGGCTGACACCTGTCCACAACAACAGCAGGAGCGCGCCTTCCGCCCGCATTCGCGGCACTCGTAACCTTCTTGTACATGGGTGGGCGATCTCTGCGTGGTGATGCTTTTCACTGCCCGTCGGTGTGCCGAGTACCGTGCCGGGGGCTGCCGAGCGATGGGACGGGCCAACGGGTAGACAAAGCGAGAACCTGAACGGACACCTTGCAACTCCCACACCGCTCCAGCTTTAAATTTAGCTAAAAGCGATGCAGAAACACGGCTACCGGATGCAGAGCAAGGGCCCGGTCTGGACAAAAGGGCTGCCTGAAAGGCGCTGGTCCAAATCTGAAAGCCATCAACCTCACACTTCCCGCCCAGCGACGCACAGTCTCCTCCTGAACGGTTTCCCTTGGTCATTAAAGCTGTTATTTATTTATTTCGGTCCATTCTCTTCAGCGAGTTCATTTAGCACAGAACTACGAAGGCGGCCCTCCGCCTGGCACTGGGACCTGCGAGCTCGGTGCTTGGCCAGACGTCGCTTTCCTCTGACGTGTGATTTCTTCAACTGACGGCGCAGCTCGGCGCGTCCACGGCAGCAGAAACTACCTGCTCCCAGCTGGCGGTGCCAGGAACTGTCCGCTGCAACCTGCTTGTCGTCATAGGAAGTCGCATTACCCTGCGCACAAACTAGCCCGCGTGTTTATTTGCAAAACACACACGCATTAGTAGGTTGGGACTGCAGCTCCAATTTTAAAAATATTGCATTAAATTAAAGAGCCTCTGTTGAAAATTGAACACAGTAACAGTCCAGCGTCGAAAACAATCTTCCCTCAGTTTATGTGAAGGCCCCAGTGATGAAGGAGAACCTTTCTACGGCCATGCGGTCACGTTGTACGCTTTCCCCAGTTATAGACCAGCAAAGGAAACGGTATGAGATACACCGTGGTTATTGTAAACCTTCGCATTAGAGTAATCTCACAAGTCTGCGGGTTCTGTAGTGGGTCTGAATCCCGCCCGATCTGTGCTGAGTCTGCATGTTCTCCCCATGTCGGTTTCATCCCACAGTGCAAAAATATGTGTTTTAGGTGAATTGATGGCTATAAATTCCCAAATGTGTTGGAATGCAAGAGTAACTGAGTATGTATTAGGCCCAGAGTGGACCCTGCTTCATGCCCTGTCCTTCTGGATTAGGCTTTGGACTACCAGGACAGCGCATCGGACTGTCCTGGTAGTCCAAAGCCTAATCCAGAAGGATTGATAATGGACGGAGATCCTTAATAATAAACAAGACGGTGAAAGAACATCTTGGCGTCTTTCTTCAGCTCCACCTTCACTGAATGAACTCCAGGACTCACAGCCTTTCTTGCCCTGTCTGGAGTGATGGGTTGTACAAGGATCCCTCCCAGCAGAGGTCTGACACCCCCCCCAACCTCGAGCCCACACGGTGGCCTGGCCCGTCACCAAGGGAGAGGCATCCTCACCCATTTATGTGATTTACGGGCCCGGATTAAACAGCCTTGCGCCATCGATCCCAGCGAACGACCCCTATGGTCGGACGCCATGCGGCAGGGAGAACACGGGCACGAGATAACCAGGCGTGTTGCGTTGGCCGCACGGATGGACCTGCAGGGAAGGTTTCCCCCACCGATGACATTACAGTGTTTTTGATCGGTGAAAGCGATCGCTTGAACTCATATGCATAAAAATAGTCTCGTGATTCGGGTGCCGTGACTGTGGAGTGCTAGGGAAGAGTTCAGCTCAGGCTTTTTGTGTCCCCCTTTTCACCAGCGCTGTTGGGGCACAGCGAGGCTGATGACAAACACGGAACGGGCTGCTGGGGGGGACCCGGATTTGCTGGGGCTCAGGGGTGATTTGGACAAAACTACAGCGACCAGGCCAAGCAGGTTTTAGGAGGAACCACAGCAAAAGCGCGCTTCTGTTTGTCTGTTTCAGTTTTTTTAATCTTAGAGTGCCGGCATGGGGCGGAAAAGGGGCACCCCAGGATTCCGTTGCCCAGCGAAACCCGAGAGCCGGCCCGCAAAACCGCCGCTTCCCGAAGAGCGGTGCCAGTGCGTGACCGGCGGACACACAAGACCCATTTACTCAGATCCCAGAGCTGAAAAAGAGCGGCTTTCACTTTCCCTCGGTGGCAAAACATTGGCCTGTCTGTGCACCATGGGGCTGTTGCTATCGGGGCAACGCATTGCCATATATAGTGGAGTCACATGATCCTAAAACTCCACCGGTCTTCAGCTCCTCAGCACATACAGCATCTCCATCTTTCTCCCTGCCATACAGAGCTCTCACATCAGAGTCCAGGCGCTCCGTTTGCCCCGTTGGGACCAGTTTGAGTCACCGGTGTTACGTGCGGTTCGCTTCTTCCTCGCTCTTTCACCTTATTCGGTTCAGCGGTAACATTTCCCTTCAGACTGATGGTGGGACTGTAGTACCCTGCTATCACCTTCTTCGGCTTCTTACGTCTGGAGAACAGAGCCCACCTTTACAGCAACTCCAGCTCAACACTCCAAACAGTTAATTCAGCTGAAGAGCCCGAAATCCCTGTCCCTCAGTCTGTGTGGGAATGAGGTTCCTCAGTAAAACACCTTCTTCTGAGAAGTTAGCTTTCCCCAGTCCTGTCCACAAAGCTACAAAACTATGTCAAGATTTGAGACGTTACCTACAGCTCCACAAACATAAAACAAGGGTGACAGGTCAAAAGCCAACAATGGTCCACACATAAGGGCCCACAGCCCATCTGCTGAGCTCAGACAGGTTGTCCAGTCGTTCCAAAATTTCTATGCAGCTCAGATGCTAATATTTCTAGGGGAAGAAATTCACAACGGTCATCCTCATCTTTACATACCAAACTTTCACTGTTTGCTAAACTCCTTGCAAAATATGTTTGAAAATAATTACGAGTGTAGATCTGCAGGCTGCTTAGAGCGCAGCTATATTTGTGACAGCAGCATGTGGGTTTGATCCCGTGGGTCATGCATTATTGTGCCCCCACATCCGAAATTCAGGAAAGTGAGGGAAGAAGAGGGAGGTTCATGCACAACCCTAGCGGGAAAGACGGCTCTTGAGACGGCGCTGCAGTTAGACTTTGCGTTGATCGCGCCGAGTTATAGGGCTAACGCCCGGCCTTTCGACTCGACCCTGTAGCTCCGTAACTGTTTTACTGAGTGGACGAGGCGCAGGAGGTCACCCCCACTGCCTTTATTGCGCCGAGCGCCTAATCGGGGCATCCGTCTTGGTTAAAGCGGCAGGGAGACAATGGAGCGCTTTGCGAACGCCACAATCCCCCCACCTTGCCCCCCGCCCTCCCTGAGCCGCACCGGGAGAGCACCATTCCTCACGGCCGCGCGTCACAAGTTAATCATTAACTGGTGTTGGGGACATTTAAAAACGCATATGTATCTGTGCCCTTAACCCGAAGGCCATAAACATGTAGAGCGAGGCAGAGCGCACCTTTCATTCAGGCCCTAAAATGAGGACCCCGAGCAGGACAGCTGAGCCCATGACAGGGGACCTCTGGGAGGCCAAAGTGGTGGTCAGACGGATGCTCTACACGTACAGAATATATATGTATGCTATCATGTGGATAATAATGATGGATGGACAGATGGATGGATGGATGGACATACATAAATAGGAGCAACGCACCACCACATGCAATATACAGCATACCACCATATGTAATATAAACATATATAATAAATACTGAAAATATTAAAGCTCTAGTACACATCTACTATATATTATTATATATGTATTTATATAATAAATATATCTAAATACATGTACAGTATATATAGTACACACACACACACACACACACACATACACACACACTCAAGGGTTGATATAAAAAAGTAAATACTTATTTTTATAATTCCAAGCAAAATTCTTAGTATTCCTGGGTCAACCCTTGTATATGTACACTACATATTTTTTCTGTACATTTCCATACGTTTCATACTGAATCCTCTTCTGAAACTTCAGCAATAAACTGTGGAAGGGGAGGTGGACCGAACCGATAAACTGCATAAGAAAAACGATCAAAATAAAGCAATTATTAGGGCAAATAAGTGAAATTAAAAACCCACAACACTCTGGTTGCATAAGCGCGTGCATCTTTTTGTAAAGGATATGACAGTGTCTTGGGTTTTTTTTTTGTTTAATTTTTGCCATTATAATTTGCCCAAATAGTCACGTACTTGTTTTCCTTTTGAACTTTCTAGCAATGGAGAGATGATTCGCCAGCGACGCGCTTTGGTGGGTCTCCAGGTACGGAGGTGTCGGACTCGTGACACCAGGTGCCGCGTGTCGATGCCACTGGATGAGTGATACCTGGGGTCTCACCCCATCGATCTCGCTTGCGGTCATTCGCTATAAAGTATATTAAAAATTGACTGGTCCACATTAAATTATAATCGTAGCAATAACGGAGCCCCTGACCTCTGTGACCAACGGCTGTGACAAGAACCACTTAGGGGCACTTAGCACGGCGCTCTCCAGGGGTCTGAGATGCTATTGGTGGCTCCCCATCCCATGACGGGGGTCATTATAGCAGGTAAGGGCCCCCATGGAAGACCACTTGTCCTCCATGGTCTTCAGTCAGAAAAAAGACATTTACCATCCTTGTCCCCTCCCCACACCTCCCACGATGGAATGATAAAGGGACATCCCTGGGGGAGGGGTGTTGGAACAATCGAGTGGACCGCGCACAGGATGATGGCTTTTTCATCGATCGCGTCTTCTAATCCCCACGTCTGCTTCCGCAGAACACAGCCCTGTGGTCCTCATGTCAAGGGGAGGTGGATTTCTGGGAAAGAAAGTCCTGCTGGATCATCGCCCCCCCCCCCAAGTGAAACGACGGCGCATCCAAAAACCCCTCCCTGCTTAAACGCATTTCGATGTCTTTGACAAAAGGGACAGTTGGTCTTTCCTGTGGGACAGAAGCAGGGCTTTAGGACAGGACTGAGTGGGAACTCTCGAGATGGAACGGATGCCATGTGTGGGATATTCTGCCTCCCAGACTGCCGGCTTTTAACCGGGCCAGCCAGATCCAAGCCCATATCGGGTGGTGCGGTGCAGAAGCTACCGGCTAACCCCGCTGAAAGGTAACCTTCTATTACACCGCCTGTAGCAGGGTTTTACCCACAGCCACTCCGCAGTTTACTCGCTGTTACAGCTGGCGAGTTCAAGACAGGCGAACCTTTCCTGGGTCGTGAACCCTCAGCCTTCCACTGAAAAGGTGCTGAAGTTTTACAGTTTCAGTAAGAGAGGGGATTCAACCCCACGTCCCTCAACCGCGAGCTCCATCCTCTTCTCGGAACGAGGCCAACTTTCCAAAAGCCTCCTGTACACCAGCCCTTCCGAGCCATCAGCTGTCAGGCTTTAACGTCCTTCGTGCGAGCGAGCGAACGATGACGGGACAGAAAGCAGGAGGCCCACAAAACCCCCCGGCGGGCCAGTTTATTTGCTTTGTTCGGCGCGGACTGTTAGCCAGCCACTGTGCGCCGCCTCACGTAGCGCCGAGAGCAATAGGAGGTGAGGAACAATAGCCCCCCGTAAACCGCTGCAGGTGCATCTGTTGACACGTCAGGAAATTGGAGGCTCCCGCCACATGCGAGTCAAACAGACAGCGAAGCCCCATGTCAGCACGCATATTGATGTAGGTTTACCCTGCTTTACACAGGTACGGCAAGAGCAGCGCCCTGGATCTGTCCGTCTGTTTACCGCGCTTACCACGGGTAATTACCCTGCCGCCGTACCTCGCGTCCATAAAACCATAATCAAAGTTTAGACATCGGTCCCTGTATTAGGGTTTCCATGATCCTGTTTGTTCAAAGGGATTTCATCTTTGTAAACTTTTAACAATGGGCTGTATATGGTTGCTTTAATTAAACAAAGTGCAGCACTGGGTACACAAGGTGGGAAGGGAGGGCGCGGGCGAGGGAGAGAGCGAGAGAGAGAGAGAGAGAAAGGTCACATATGGGAATGGTTTCCAACTTATCAGTATTGTGTAAGTAAAGGCAGGATGTGTGTAAATGATGCTGAGGCTGGACCACTGAATCACCTTCTGGGACTCCAGCAATATAACTATTGGGGGGGTGAGCCTGAAATATGTCACGTTGAGAAGAGAGCGATTCTGTGAAAACGGCGAGGACGCGCCGCATTAAACAACCGTGACGCTTTTGCCGGATATATAATATCGGCTCGGGAGTTATTGCGTCCGTCAAGCTGCCGCGCTTCTTTTTCTCTCTTTTTCCGCCGCTCTAACAATGGCGTTTTTCAAGCTGCACCCTACTAGTGGCCTACACGCAGCCAGGCTTTTCGAAAGAAGAACTAGCTTGTTCTGGCAATAATCTGCGAACCCGATGCTAACAAAACATGTGTATCGGCACCGGTATTTATTGTGGGGGGGGAAGTGTCCATAAATTATTAAGTCATAGCCGGAGGAAAACTTTATAATTCATAATGTATTTATTAGGGCGCAGAAGGGTAAAGCCATTTGTGTGTGATCCAGAACAGCTCAATGTGGGCAAGAAAACAGGAAAATCAGTGGGGGGGTGAACCGGTTAGAGCTGTCGCTTCACAGTGAAAGAACACAGGTTTGAATCCCACATCCTGCTGTAGCGCCCTTGAGCCTGAATTGACAGCAAAAATTACCCGGCTGTACAAATGGGTAAAATCAGTGTAAACAGGTTAACACTGGAAGTTGCTCTGGATAAATGTGTCAGGTAAATGTAAAGTGGAATACAAATCTAGCATTAAGTTACCCGTTAAACTTGACCATACTCCACCGTTGAGTCGGGCCCCAAAAAATGGAAGGATCTTTTGCCGCAAACCAACGAAGAACACAAAATGGAAGCAAATGTCATTGTCACAAAAATACGTGAATTTTTACAGCCTAGCTGCTGAGTCGCTGTAATCTTGCGCCGCTCGCGCTCGCAGCCAGAAGTCCGGGTTTAGAACTTTTGTCAAGGCCACAACAGCAGGGGCTCAAAGCGGGAATAGTTTAGCAAGAAATCCGCTTCCTGCTGCTCTGGCTCGATTGTGCTACCTGCACGGTAGCTGGATGGATGGTTGAAGACTTCAGAGAAGCGCACAAGACGGCGGAGAAGGGGGGGAAGGTGTAGTTGTCGGAGCTGCAAAGGAGCCAGGCCCACCTCCTGATACAGTAACTGAACCGATGCAGTAAAAATTGCCTCCGTGTACGAATGGGCAAATCACTGCTAGCAGCTAAACTTAGTAAGTCAGGTAAATAGCAAATGTAAAAAGAGGGAGAAAGAGGGAGAAAGGGTGGAAAGGTAAGGCAAGCAGGGGTGGGTGACAGGGGGGAGGGGTGCAGGAAATCTTCTATGACAGATTTGGTCATTAAAGGCTGGCAGCCGTCCCCCTAATGGACTGGAGACTTGCTGAGCTTCCTCGTCCCTGAATGACCTACCTGAGCCAAGTTCCCCGCAGGGGGGCAACACTCGAGTCTGCGTGACAGTATGATCCTTAACAAGGCCAGCCTGTCACCCTACAGTCCCAACTGCCACCCCCCTCCCCATCCACCTCAAGCCATGTAGTGGGATAATGGCGGCAGCCAGTGCCAGTAGCAGTAAATGACAAATACGCCTGTACCGTAGTATTTGCACCGAGTCAAGACATCCCTGCAGAAGGAGAGCGATCTGACTGAAGCTGAAGCTCATCAAAGAAACACTGGAAGTGGGTGAGCACGTGTGTGACGCCGGGTGGCGTCACTGCGCCCAGCATCTGCGTTCTCATTCTTTGCCTCGTGTGGCCTGGGTTCAAGCACTGTTTGCGCTTCATCATTTCGTCCGCTGTTGTTTGGTGGGTGGGTCCCCCAGTACTAGCCATTACTTTGGGCACATTTTACTGTTTTCTCAATTTTATACCATTTTCATCTCTTAATTTTTACACAGATTAAATGTTTGTTGCTATTACTATTACAAAAAGAAACTTAATGTATGATACTGGATTAAAAGGTAACAATTCATATTTATGAGCCCATTAACTATTTGGTAATTGGGTCATTGGTGTTCAAAGTGTTCTTTATTACGCTGGAGTTGGTATTTTAGAGAGTTTGGGATGTTTTGGGGAAATTAAATTGGGTTTCTCAGATGAATCCAGAATAAATACTAATCTTCCTCGTAGCGCCCCAATGTTCGAGTTTGCGGTATTCAAACTGCTTCTAGGAACCAATTACACTCAGATACCACGATAAAGGTATATTTTCATAACTTTCACAACTACCGATTGTTCCATTAGCACTTTGGATGTCAAACCTGCAACCAACCGATGGCCAGCAACCTGCCTGTCTTTTGCAACAAGGGAGAAGGGGTGGCTATTGCTGCAGTGGTCAGTGCTTCCCCCTTGACCCTGTATCCTCCAGGCTCAAACCTCAACTCCTGCTGAATTGCTCTGCTGCACAAATGGATAAAATAGGGAGAAACCGCTAGAGAAAAAGGTAAATGAGTGTAGCCACGTCCTGCCATCTCTGTCAGCAAACAGCTGGGATGTATTTGTGTAAAAAATTAAATGATATCTGCAGCACTTGTTTGACCACCATAATTGTTAAACACGGGCAGCAGAGGAAGAAAACGGTGATGGTGCTGAGGGCAAGCAGCTGCTCTGCAAGAGGAATCAGATTAGATGGTACAGTAAACCCTGCAGCAGCTACATCCCTCATATTTCCAGGAGACTGAGGTCTCTGTTTTTACCACAATGATGGGGAAAGTGCAGTATTTTACCTCAGTTAGGGTGCACATGGAGCCTCAGCATGAAAGACTGGTGATTTTACCATCTTTTACCACACTGATACTAGCTTCAAAATGACCGACACATTTATGCAGCTGGGTAATTTTTATCAGTTGAGGGAAACTTTTGACTGGGGGTATCAGAGTGAGAAGAGGGATTCAGACCTTGGTCCTCAAGTAGTTGGCAGCTCTTCTAAACTACCTTCTCCCACTTGGATATTTGGAAGTTAAAGTCTTAGCTGTGTGACTAGAATCTCACAATAAGAATGCCAGTGGGTAGGTGGGTGGATGGATGGATGGGTCAAAGGTAAAAGCAGAAAAATTTCTATGATGAAAATGACAACATGGTGAAGCAAATCCTCAAGTAAGTTACAGGCAATGGCAAAAAAAACTCCCGCGCTTTGAATACTTGGTTGCTTTCTTCTACTTTCATTCACAAGAGATTCCACCCCATCTGGACTAAAACTGAGAAGCAATGGATGTTTAACTTTGGGCTTCTTGTGAGCTGGACCACCAAGCAGCCAGAACTGGAGGAATGTAGAGCATGATCAGGTTTGGGTTGTGGGGAGGAGATCCTTTGACCATCTTGTAGGCCATGTAGGCTTTGAAGCCCTGAAGAAGAACCAAACCTGGAAGCAGTCAAGCAGCATGTTGGGTGCGAAGGATACAGGGTCTCGGTAAAATCAGGTGAAGATGGTACTCAAGTGACAGCTCTCTAATTTGAAGGCCTCATGACTGAGCCAGAGAAGGTACCTGCAAAAAGACCCATTTGCTTTCCCCAACTCTTGCTGTGAACTTAAGAAGGTCCTGCTGGGCCTTAAGTTGGCCCTTCATTTAATTTGCTCCACAAACAAACCGGCACACCCCACAAGATGTTCCGTCTTTTGGGGGATGTTGTGAAACCCCCCCCCCAGCCTGGTGGAAGAATGGTGCTTCTCGCCATAATCTAACAAAAATATTGTTGCTGAGCTAATTTCCTACGTGGTGCCAGACAGGAGGAGGGGAACACGTGTGAGATGTCCAAGGAGACCGGCAGCCGGGAGAGCTGGAGTTTGCGTCCACGCTTGGGTTACAGACCCCGTGTTTTCATTCCTGGGCCACTGAACAGGTTATCTTACAGTGACATGGCCTAGCATCCACCTGCCATTACTTCTGCTTCAGTTCTCCTGTGCTTCAGGCGCTAATGTGGACCACACAGCATCAGGGGCCACAACGTGGGCTGTGTTATTTTAAAAAACTAAAATAAACAAGAAATATTTTTCTTATAAGGATAATGAAGGAGCCGATGTGACCAGAACGCAGAAAAATGACGTTGAGCAAACGCTGAGCCACGTCTTGGAGTTTAGAGAAGGTTTTCGTGAAAATGGACCACAACCTTTAAAACCAACCACGGTCAGGTTATCTAGCATCGGTTAAAGGAACAGAGGCCTGGGGTGACCCTGGGTTTGAATCTCCTCTCATGCTGTAGTTACACGGATCAGGGTATCAACTTACTTTAATCCGCGAACTGCTATTAAACACCCGAGATGTCTTTTTGTTTGATTTCCGTCCCCTTTTTACGTAACTTTGCCGCCTCACAGGTAGCCCGGCAGAGGTTCTGCTCTCATCTCGGGTTTCCTGTCTCAGATGGACTGACATGGTGGGGAGAGCTCCTACTCACTTTGGCCCTCCCCTCTTTCGAGAGGCCAGCTCGGTCAAGGCAGGTTCTCGACCCCGTTGTTTACAGTAAACGCTTCTCCTCCGTGGCTAAAGGTCTCAAGTGGTTTCTGTTAAGTGATCCTTATTGATGAGCCTCTCGTGTGAAGGAGCGTCTTGAAAGATGAGTCTCAAAGTGGCAGTAATGAGCCCGATCTGCCAATCCCAAAGCCCAGAGGGATGTTACCTGGCTGTACCGTGATTAGGGGTTTTGAGGTTATGGAGACAAACTTCAAGTAGTCCTTCATGATCAAGGAAACTTGTGATCACATTTAGGGAAAACATTCATCCATTATCTGTAACTGCTTGTCCTGAACAGGGTTGCAGAAGTTCAATGGACACATGGGTGGCCTCTATCTCTCTTGCGCGTGCGCACGCACACACACACACACACACACACACACACAACTCATTCATAGTTACCACTTACCCTGAAACACATGTCACTGAACTGTGGGAGGAAACCCCAACAGTTGTAGTGAGAACACGCATCTCCCCACAGACTGAGCTGGACTCAAACCCACACCCAACCGGGCCAGGCGCTGTGAGGCAGCAGCCCTACGCACGGAGTCACTGTGCTACCCTCGAAGGGAAACCGCTGAAGTCAAAGGTTTGAGCACACTTACTGGAAACTAATTTTCTCTTCTTCAGAATAAATGTTCTCCTTCCAGTTGGCCTTCGTTGTCCACGTTGGCTCACGGTCCTTGTGCAGCTTTGGCGTGCGTTTTGGGTGAGCAACCTCCTGAAAAACGAAGGCCTGCCGAGCTAGATGTACCCCCGGAACGTGGGGTCACAGCCACACTTCTTCAGATTCCCGTCAACTGTGTGACCGGCAATTCTGCCACCGCCACACTGGACAGCGGGAAGCACATAGACACAACTCACGTCCTCATCTACTCCGTGGATCCTGGCAGGACCCAGATATTTAACGCTGTGACTCGCCAGTCCTACAACCATCATTCACTGCTCCAGAAATCCAGTTTTCTGTGTTTTTGTACCAAGGAAGTGAAAAAGTTCTTGAAATTTTACTTGCTACTATATATGTCAACCCTGCTCTTTGAAAGCTACTCCTCTCACCTTTGATATTAATTGTGTGTGTGTGTGTGGGGGGGGGGGGGGGGTCTATTTGCCTGAAGGAGTAAAGGCCACACAAGCAGACCACCGGTAATTTTCCCATCTCTGAAGAAATCCTGTGTGGGAAAAGAGTCGGCCAGTGAAAGGTAGGCCGTGAACAAGCGATGTCAAGAGCTCCTTAAAGGGTGGGACGCTGGTCGTACCTGAGTGACGGCTCTGTGATCGATAGCTGTATCTCCTCACACCTGTGACACCAGATCCTCGGGTGATAAGAAAACGAAATTCTATAGGGTTACGCCAGTGAGAATCACGACCCCAAAGCAGGTGAGTGTCACCCCTCCCCCCAACCTGGCCTTCCCCTCGAGGCGCGTATGCGATAGGTCAGTCTCAGAGGGAGCGTACATGATTTATTACCTTCAGAAGTCTGAGAAGAGCAGATTATTGCCTTAAACTCCTCCACTTGCTCATTGAGATTCAGAGCTATTGAGGTGCACGCTTTCATAAAGCTCCTGACCTCTAGGCTACCTCTGAGGCAAGTTGGCCATGCTTTCCACCACAACTCACGACTCCTTCACATCTCCCACTCCGGGTCTGCTAGGAACTCCTTCCACCCCATGAGGCTTCGTAGACGATGTAGTTACAAGAGCACCTTTGTGTTTGTGCCTCTACCTCACCCTCGCGTTGGTATCAGTAACCCTAAACCAAGCACAGCCAACTGATATGTTATTACAAGAACCACAGAGTTGACATCTGTCTCCCCTTATAACTTCCGCGCCACTGAAGATAAACGATGGGACGTCTGTCTACTTTTGGGCTCAGCCTGGTGCTTTCAAAGGACCTTTGCAGTGGAAGGTTCAACAACAAGGCTTCTGTTTACCTTAGCCACGTCGATTATATGGAGCGCAACAAATGTGGTTATTCCACCTGCGTTCTTCAATTCAAACGCACGGTGGAGGTGGATTCTTCTCTCATAGTGTCAATATTGCCACTGGGCATCAGTTCTCATCCTCAACAGTAATAATTAACCAAAATATGACGGAGGTAATGCATTGTACAGAGGCCACCGTGACAAAGATGACTCAGAAATGATCTCCGCCCTGGATCAGAAGTGTTCAACGAAGATGGGAGCGGAATTTGTTGGCCCGCGCAGTGTTTTCATTGCTTTTTCGGGGGAAAGAAGAGGAACAGAGGAGAGGTGTGTCATGCTATAGCTCCGCCTGAGCAGCAATGGAATAAAATTAATCCATCCGCGGGATGGAATTTTGCACACCAACAGCAAAATACGGGCAACCGGGTCATGAGGCGAAAGTGTGGAAGTGGAGTCATTGAGGGACAGAGCATTGTGGGTGGGGATTGTTAGAAGAGATCTGGATTGTTCTGTCACTGGAGAACTAAGTGCTCGGAATACTTTGTCCTCTTCTAAGACCAGATCCAGTCTCTCCATCTCGTTCCCCTGCTCAGCCTCAGATGTCACTGTGAGCCACAAAACCTTCTCATGAAGTGAGATGGTGGCAACATTTAGGCCGGGAGGACTTCACCCGCACCAGGGAACTGACCAGTGGATTTCTCTTCCGTTTGATGCGACAGTGATCGACAGCTGACGAAAGACAAAATATCTTGACGGCTTAACTCACAAAGGCCACCGCCGTCCTGCAAGCCAAGAGTAGACCTTCAGAGGCCCTCACGCCAACGTGCTGAGGGTCCATAACCCGCAGACCTTGACTCCTCCAGCAACAGGATCGTAGGCTGCACGTGTTTATCCAACTTACAGTTGACAGGTTGCGTAACGGTTGAGGCGCTGCACCTGAGACCGAATATTTTAAGGGTTACCGCATTTCTGGAACAGTTATTGTACCCTTGAGCACGGAACTCTACCCTTCAGGAAAAGGTGACGCCCATTTGTACCCCAGCTGACTAACAGTCAGTTGGCACCTTGGACAGAAATGCCCGTTTCGGGACAGAAAGGTTTGTTTTCCAGAGTTTATTTGCAGGACCAACAAACTTTGGTAATTTAGCGAACTTCAGCATTCAAAATCAACTTCCGATGAGCATGTGACAAATAAATAGCACAGTGTTCCAGAAAAAAACAAAAAAACAAAAAAAGTTCAAATTTAATATTCTCAAAAAATGACTTACATGTGAATTTTAACTATAGGTTTACTGTAACTACTTTACATTGGGATTTTTTTGTACTTTTTTGTCATTTTTAAATAAAGCTTTTGAATTCCTAAAGTACCGTCTGGCATCTGTTTTTAATTAAATAAATAGAACATAGTCCATTCCTACATGCTCTACCGCATAGCTTTGGAGACTTTTTTCCGAGTTATTTACAGTAAAAGGACGCCCCGTGGCCGCGGCTCCTTTCCACCCCTTTTTACACTCCCCCTCCGTTTCTCCGTCACAATATTGTACACCGTTAGGGTTAAAACTAAAAAAGATCAAAGATGGTGACGCAAAAAGCGGGTTATTCGATTCCAAACAGCATAGTTGGCGGCGCATTTCATTTCGCAGTTTGCTTTCTCCTTTTTTTTCGCCATTTTTGAGTCCGAGGGCCACGGGGGCTATGAGGTCGGCGCTGTGTTTCACTGTCCCGCAGACGCAGATGTACAGCTTTATGCGAAGATGCTGAACGGTGTGTGGACAAGGACGAACAGACGGACGTGCGTGTAGCCAGCAAAAAAATGGCCGCTTCCGCGGCTCCGGGTCCTTTCCTGCGTTTTGCAAATGTCTGCAGGCTCGCCCTCGGTGTCAGTAGAATAGGTGGCCGTCTGGGGCTTGCTTTCCCCTTATCTTCTCCTCGGCCGAGCGCCCTTTAATTCTCCTGTCGTCCACGTCGGGCTTCATGAGGCGAAATAGGAGCTCTGCATGGAGTAGAGGCGGTCGATGGGGTTCCCGACCCGCGCCTGCAGGGAGCCGACCTCCGACGACGCCATGAAGCAGTCGCTGAGGCTGGTTAGCGACGTGTCGCTGTCGACGTCGTGGAAAACCGAGTCGTTTCCTGACGGAAAACACACAAGTCCGTTGCTTTCATAGCTCGCGCACACACACACACACACACACACACACACGGG
Source organism: Heterotis niloticus (assembly GCA_018136845.1). Lineage (NCBI taxonomy): Eukaryota > Metazoa > Chordata > Actinopteri > Osteoglossiformes > Osteoglossidae > Heterotis > Heterotis niloticus. The sequence goes on along the minus strand of CM030900.1, from coordinate 23,936,686 downwards.
CGCGCGAGTCCAGACGATGCTCCATAGGGAAATAATGCGCTGTTTATTGCTATGTTTAATGCTCCGCTCGCGGTGTAAAGATTCTAATGACCTCCGTTTGTCGGCTAAATCGATAACCGGGCGCAACGAGTCCCGAGAGGCCCAAAAAACGTGCTGCCGCTGTGAGGGAGCCGTTCGGATGAAGTGGTGCAAACGGCTTCCATATCGCACGCAGAAGGTTAATTGCCGATGTTTAAGCCTCCGCCCACGCTGTGGACTTTATTGGGTTCTCGGGGTCCAAATGACACCCTTACATCAGCACGGTGACAGTTTGATGACACATACATTTTTAATGCGGCGACGGTGCCGCGGTTTTCCCTCGGGAGCCAATAAAACTGGAGCACGGGGGAAGACCGGGGCTTTCTCTACAGGCGGCAGGGCGCTATATCGCCCCCCGGGACCAACTGGACACACGGGTTCCCGCAAAGCAGGTGCAGGCGACGCATACCCTCGAGCCGGAGGAACGTCAACCTCATCTGAACTTTAGCCGAGCAAAGCGGCTATCTGGGTTCAGAGGGGAAGCTTCATCTTGCCAGGATCCATATTAATATGCATCCAAAATGCAGGATCACACCCTTGCGTTTACTCTCTCTCACACACACACAGAACATACAAACTCACCGTATGGGTTCATGTGGTCTCCGGGCATCTGAGGGGGGGTGAGGCCCTGCTGGAAGGGGTCCGTGCCGTAGCCGTTTTGGTCCACGGCCACCAGCTGCTGCTGCGGGGGGGCGAGCGGCGTGTACGACCCCATCATGCCCTCCATCCGGCCAGAGATCACCTCTGTGGGCCAGGAGGGACTCGGTTAGCTCCGTTGAGCGTCTTAAACTCGGCACCATCTTAACTTCTCACATAGTAACGCCACTTGCGTGGGCTGGATAGAGAAGCAAGGCGGTTTGTGAACGACGGTGTTAAACAAGCCGTGTGAGATGTTCGGCATCGTCGCCCCCCGCCGCCACCAATTCCGACGGCTTAGCGTGAACAACCTGAGCTTTGAACTTGGAAAAAATCTATTTGATTTTATTAAAATGTAATTAAATGTCAGTAACCTGCAGAGCATTTCACCTCATTTATTTGGAAAATGTCTGCTCCACTGTCATAAGCAACAATTTGTTACATTAACACCGATCCACCACCCTACTGTGACCCTGACCACAGGAGCAGGCGGCAGGTGGCACCCTGGTTAGCGCTGTCACCTTGCGCTCAACAATGACAATTTTACATCCCGCCTCCTATTAACCCTCCACCTATACGGTACAAATTACCCACCGAGGAAAACCGTTGCAAATTTCACTTCTTAAGTCACCTGTGGTGAAGGTGTCGGCCAAGGAAAGAATAACGGTAGCAGTCACATGCTAATCGTGTCCATGACATGACCACGGCACGGCCAACGAAAACGCACCTTGACCAAGCCGCTGCGAGTTCTGCTGCTCCTGTTGCTGCTGCTGCCGGCGCGCCAGTTTCTTCATCTGAGAAAAATAGGAAAAAGCATTTTTTACATTCGACTCCGAAGAGTCATTTGTTCGTCTCGGCGCCCGAGAGGTCCCGCATGCTCAACTTGCTGTGAACTGCAGGCGCGGATTTGGTCGCGATTCATCACCTGCGGTCTTTTGAACGTAGCGCCGCGGTGCAGGTGGACAGAGCCAGTGGCTCGTCTGAAATAGATCTTCATTTGAATGACACGGGGGGGCGGTGGGGAGGTGGCGTGAGGAATTTATGCATAAGGATGTGCATGAAAGTCGGAAAATTTTGTCCTGGAAATGGGCGTCGGATCCCGAACAGCAAGATATTTATGGTATCAGCTGAGGTGCGCAGTCTGGTTATGGCTACGGGAGTGCAGTATGATGGTGGACCACATGCAGTCGCGCAGGCGTACGGTCACCCGCGGCTTCAGCCGCGCCCGCAAAACATCCTGGCGCCGCTCACCTTGGCCCTCTGGTTCTGGAACCACACCTGGACGACTCGAACGCTGAGCCCCGTCTCGGCAGCCAGGGTCTCCCTCACCTGGGACAAACAGAGAGCCCGAGTCATGCCAGATCCCACCGAGACCCCTGGTGCACCAGAGACCCGCGGACGATAGGTTTGAATCCCGACTGCTTGACTCGGCAAGGAGCTCCTTGCAAAGTCCCGCATTCTAACATCAATGAGCAGATTAAAGCTCCTCCCCTCCTCCTTGCGGAAACCCACTGGGTCCTCTTTATTCAGAAGAGCTTGAGTCTCTTCATGCAGTCTTTTCACACTACCTCTTTGCCCAGGGCGCTATGTTCTCCATCTTTTATACCCCCAAACCTTTATGTTGGCTCCCCTCATCCACATAAAGGGCCGCCGTCCTGCCGGCGGCCGAGATTTAGGTGGATGTTTCCTGCTGTCCAGCGCTGTTTCATTCATGCTTACACACCGGAAATGTGGCTGTGCAGCCGTCACGGAGTACCGCACTACACCGTGGTGCTTTACACTATTTATTCGACAATAAGCACGTTGCATCTTGTTGCTTTGATAATTTACTCTGAGAGCAACTACAACGGTAAAAGGGAAAAACAGTGGCATGATTTGTATTTAATGGTCTATCAGAAGCTCATTTGCGCACTTTATAGGTGGCACTACATTTCCCCATTTAGCAAAGGCTTTTTGCAAAAGAAAAGTAGGAAGTTAAACCGTTGAGCGCAGAGTCATTTTCACTGGACCGCATCTCTTCATCACTGTGCCATACGGGTGTAAGGCATGCTCTTCGCCAAACAGAATTTCAACTGGCAAAATCGCGCTCGCCAACACTTTTTCTTAAACCGCGAAGCTACCGACTGTGCGTGCGGCTGTGCCTCTGTGCTACGCACGTTGACGAAAGCCACAAAAGCGAGTCCTGCGCCCAGACATTGAAGCAACAACCTCCTGGCCCCGGGTCCACCTGTCTTCACGGGCAGAGGAGGAGCTCACCTTCCTGCAGGGCTTGGAGGACACCTCGAAGGAAGCTTTGAAGGCGCGCCGCTGCTGCGTGGTCAGGATGGTGCGTGGCCGCTTGGGCCTTCGGGGGTCCTTACTGTCGTCGACGCCCTTGCCCTGCCCCCCAGACCCCTTCTCCGGCTTCACATCCAGCTCCTCGTCCTCGCTTTTCTCTGCAGGAAAAACCAGCATCCATCAGTCCCGTCGAAAACCCCCTTTGTGTCTTTTTCGCTCCATCATGCATCTGAGCCGCTTCTCACCCGGAGCCAACCGCCCAGATCCCATAAAGGCCCATTTGTCCAATCGCAACATGTGGTTTTCATCCTCGATTATCAATATTTTACCGAGCAGAAAAGACCGCTGCAGGTGTTAGCTCCGGAGACGCGTGCATTCGTCAATAAGACAACACGCTGTATAAATAGAAATTCCGCTTTTTCGCTCAGAATAAATCACAGATAAGAACTGCGAAGTGTCCACCTTAACACAGAATAATTTTACCGAATGACCATAGATCATTGTACTTGGAATGAGATCTGATTAAAAATGCACAAAAATACGTAATGCAGTGAAAAGTGTTATCAATCAGCAGTGGCTTCAAGACACCGCAGGGGAAAAGACTTCAAGAGAAGTTTGTTGGGCCCCCCCCCAAAAAAAAACCCCATACGTTTCAAACTTGTCACCACAAGAAGCCCACAACATAGAAACACTTCTGACGAATTTGTCTCTCCATGAAGAGGAACCAGATGGACTCGACGCGAGATCCTGGCAAAGACGGCTCCTCGTGTGGAAGCGGAGGATGCAGAGGAGGGGATGAGACGTTCCCAAAATGCGGGCCAAGACGTCGCTGCCGACGCGCCTCGCCGGCTTCCAGCAATTTAATTGAAGATCCGGACCCCTGCTTCACCCGCGATTCACCAGGACGCAGGACCGGCAGAAGCCTCGATTCAGCCTTGGGTCATGGCCACAATGTCATCTCAACAAGAGGTGTCGTATCTCGGTCATATGCAGCCGTTTAGCCAACAGCTACCTGAACATCGGTTAAGGTCACCGGGGTCAGCAGAGAAATCTGGATCTTTTGACTCGGTCATTCGGTATCTCAAACTTCAGGCGCTTCCACTCCTTGGATTCTGATTTACGAGTGCAGATTTTTTTTTTTTAATTATTTTGACACAGAAGTAACCCTGCGGAGGGAGGGGTGGCTCACCAGACTCGGAGTCGTCGGGGCTGATGGAGCTCAGCAGCTCCTTCTCCTTCTCGTAGTCGCTCTTGCAGAGCAGCTGGCCCTCCTTGAGCACAAACTCGTCGCCCTTGCGGAGCTGCCGCTCGCACACGCAGCAGCAGAAGCAGCCCAAGTGGTAGACGCACTCCAGCGCCCGCATCACAAACTCGGTGGGCGCGATCTTCTCCAGGCAGCCGTTGCACTTGGCGGCAAACAGCCTGGCGGGACACAGGAAACAGGAGGGGAGGTGGATGAGGAGGCAACCGAGAAGGTTACCGAGTTAAACTGGCCTTCTGAGACAGAAAAACCATGTGCAACCTGAAGTTGACACATTTCAGCGACAAAGTCAGCACGACTTGTAATTTAAATTATTCACATATTCAATATTTTTGCAGTTTTGTGACTTAAAGGTGTCAAATGTATAAAATATATAATGCAGCAGTCAGGGTAATGGCCAGCACCCCGGTTTAAATCCCCTTGAGTACTGTAGCATGCAAAGTGTTTTTATTTTATATGTACATATAGTATATTTAATAATTACAACTTGTATATATTTATTATATTATCAGTAACTAAAAGTGATTAATGACACGCGCGCGCACACACACACACACACAAGTTATCATTGTCCTGGTCTCAGTATCTTTAGGCGCTCGGCTATGAAACAGTCCTGAGATGTTGGATTTATTTAAATATAAATAATTTTAGTCATATAAATTTTATCTGCACACCCATCCCTGTGCCATCAGCAAAAGTGTGACGTGGTTACAGCATCAGCGTGAGGGTTACAGTTATATCAGCGGTTTGGAAGGGTCACGCTGGCGTTCAGGCCCGTTGCTCAAAGCACGCTTTGAATGAGGGGGTGGCAGCATCTTCACAGCAGCTCATCTGTAAAACGGCTTCAGATGAGACCACAACGCTCCAGTAACATTCAATTGTGGGCAGTCGGGAGCTGGGATCAAGGGGCCCACAGCTTCCAGGGGTGGCTTTAGCAGATTTGAGATGGTCAATTTGCATCGCCACAATGACAGCTTCGCGAGCTGCGACAAACCTCCCTGTTTTCTCTCCTTTTCTTCCTGTCCTGTCACTGCCTTCACATTTATTTCAAAATGTTGTCTACTGGCACAAAGCGTGCAGCCATTTCACCTCGAATGCCTATCCATCCATTCATTAAGAAAAACCGGACCACGGGAGTGTATTGCACGCACACAGGTCATGGTGGGAACATTTATCTTCATTTAAATCAGCTACTCACAGGGCTACCTAAACTAACCGAAACATAAACACCATCGGTATTTCAGCCGTCAGTTCACCTAAAACACATGTGTTTGGACTGCGGGGGAAAGTGGAGCACCTGGAGAATATTTGGGGACAACAAGCAAAATCTAAAGAGATCGAGCTGGATTTAAACCCACAACCAAACCCAAACCCAGACGCAGAGGCGACAGCGCTTCTCTCTGCAGCGCCACCCAATAAGATACAATTAGTGGCTTTCTGAGCCTCGACCTAATAACCAACCCAAGGGACAAGTCCAGTTGGGTCACAAGCACAGCAGAGTAAGGTGTCCGTTTCTAGGACATCATCTGGCCAAGCACGAGCCACAGTAATTGTACCATAGCATCTTCTTGAGTTGGAGTTCTGATCCGGCTGTGTCAGGCAGACGTAGGAGGACTGCTCTTGAACATCTCCTCCTCTGCTCTCGCTTGCTCTCTTTTCCATCATAGTGGGGTTTAATGATTCCAGAAGTTTGAATGTACTCATCATGTCCATGGCTAGATTCTCTATCCACACGCACGCACACAAACACACACACACACCGCTTCAACAACGGTGCAGATTTATGAGCTGGATGTTTGCCTTGGTCTGCAGGACAGCTGGCCACCTATTTATCTGCACTTAACATCTATTTCATTTTGAGAGCCGGGCATGATGGGAGAGTGGCTGCCGCCGCCGCCGCCGCCGCCTCTGCCTCCCAGTTTCGGAAGCACGGGACAGTGACAAATCGTGCAAATATGAACGAGGAGAACGGAGGCGTGCTCTTTGTCATGGTAATGCCATCATTGGCAGCGATGGAGGATTGATAACGTTTGCGTACGCGACACCGCCGCAACACAATAGCAGAATTCATGGAGGCCGCTGGCGAGTCCGCGCTTTTTGTTCCCTTCTGCCACATGCGAGGAATCGGATATTTCCACGTGCAATCGTTTGTCAACCGCACCGCGCGCCGGATAGAAATCTAATCTCCCGTTTCACAACATATTCCACAGAACAATAGCAAAGGCAGGAGAACATGGCGGTTGGCCACTCAAGGATGATGCGAGAAGTATCAGTGTAACCAGACAACATCGTGTCAGCGGACATTAGAATGTCTATATTCTCCTTAAACAGAATGCCTGGCCACCCCGGAGCCATGCTGGAGATACAGCGGATATTGTGTCTTTGGGGCATTTGGTTTGGTGGGTCTATTTCATACCTTTGTTCTAGCACGGTTGCATCTCTATCGTGGTACCTCGGTCTTGGTACTTTTCTCATTCGGGCGGGTACCTAAATATGGTGTCTCTGCCCTTCCTATACTTGGGTATCTAAACACGGTGTCTCTAACACTGATCTTCATTAGGTTGGATATTTAGACCGTCTCTGTTCTGGCAAATTCTTTACTCGGTCCAGCATCTAACTCTGTCCCAAACAGCACCTCTGTCTGGCTGGGTATCTAACTATCGAGTCTCAGCCGTTGTTGTAGCTCCTGCTGAGTCGGGTGCTTGCGCGAACCCTGTTTTTGTGCTCGTGTCCGTTTTTATTTTGCACATTTTGACCCAGCAGACACAGAGGAATAACAAAAGAGCTGCACGCGTTGGCCAAGCCACACGCTAGCATGGTCTCCCGTGATTAATTATAGCGGTTTTACAGGATTTTGGTTTTTCGCACCCACGAGGTTCGTACCTGGCAAGAGCTGTAAACAAGGTAAATTCCTGGGAAACTAAAAACCCGAAAGCACCTATTAATTAAGAGGCTGCGGCCCTTTCATCTTTACACCCAGGGACAGACGTTTCTCGAGCCTTTGGGACGGGGAGGCCTCTATGGCTAATGACAGCCGTGCCAAGGAATCTTGGAATACTGCTGAAGTTCATTAGCAGATGCTTCTATCCAAAGAGACTCAGCTCAACTATGCACTCGCCGGTTCCTCGAGAGTTACTATTAGTACCGTACTATTAGTCACGATGATTAATAAAAAGCAAAACCTCTCGATTTACTTGTGGGTTGGATCCAAGCTAAAGAATACCTGTACCGATATTTTAATATCGAGCCGTATTAAAGTGACCGGACATAAAAATACACGTTCCGTCTGGCTGCGTTCCGCTGCCGACTATTGGCTGGGCATGAAAACACGGCTCACGTCCACGTCACAGCGAGCGGAAATTTTACAGAATAGATAAGCGATAAAAGAAGCATTGAAAAGTAAATAAATGTAAGCAAAAAAAAATCATAGCTTCACAAGGAAAAGTGAACTTCACGCCTACGTTTATTTTCAGACAGCTCCCTTCCCAGAAGGCTTTCTCCGAGCACTAAACATAACCACATCCATCAGTGTTGCTCATATTCTAAATGTTATAACTTTAATTACTATTATTACTAAGTCTCATTTTACAGAAAAAAAAGGCCGCAATGGCCTTCAGCTAAATTCTGGTTTTGAAGCAGCTGCGCAGCTGAAAAACCTCTGCTCTTCATCTGAGTTCCGAAGGATCATTAGGAACACGAGCGCGCACGGCCGGGCCGTTGCACGCTGGGAACGGGTCGACAGAGGGACTGGCTAATATATCTGTCACTGGCCTCCCAGACCCAAAATCAAATGTTTGTCTAATTTAGAGCACCTCGATCTCCAACGCCACAGATTTAGGAGGGGTCAAAGGAAAGGAAATTGGTCTTTAGACCCGGCTCTGAGGCCCTTGTTCGTTTCCCATCCTCTATTCACCTACGTAGCTCAAATTCAGATCTCCTCGTCCTGATGAAAACATTCCTTTATATCTGCCTTTCGCAAATTCTTCCCTTTCTTCCCGGCCTTTCTTTCCTCTCTGCGCTAATCTTGTAAGCCATTATTTTTCTATTTCCCCTCCTGTCACCACGCATTATTTTTGCTGCTGTAATTCCCATTCTCCTCCATGAAGAATCTTCCTGTCCCGCCATTGTCTCCCTGGCTCTAATCCGGACGTCTCACCCTCTGCACGGGGCCCCGCCTATTCTCCACCAGGGTTCGGGTGGGATAGCCACGCGTGATGCCTCTGCCATGGCAACAACACCTCGGCGGGAACGCTGGGGCGGTGCTTTTTGGAGGCCGGACGCTGGGGCTAAATCCCACGGAGAATGAGCGGGGAGCGCTGGACTGTGGATTTGCTCAAACCCCTTTCTACTTCTTGAGCCCGATCAGTGAGACCCCCACTAGTAACAATAAAAGGGGGGTGGCGGTGTGTGTGCATGTGCGCGCAATGGGGATAGTAAGGTAGGATTACTGCATGGCTCATTGGATGCCCCCCAGATGACACAAGTACTGGAAGAACCTAATCCATCCCTGAAAGAGTTCTCTGTAGAGCAGAACCACCTCCACAACCTTCATGTCACCCCATCCATGAGACTCTCGGGGGACTTCTTGCAGAAGACATGTATAGGAACACGTGGAGGTCAAGCACCACCTTCCCCTCTGACCATTTGAATCTCTTTTTTGTGCCACAGCAATAACTGCCATACGAAGGCGGCCTGATCTGACGCTGACACGCAAATATAAAGTCGAGGGACCGGCACGCTGCGACTGCTTTGAAGACGGTCACGCCTCGGCCCCGAGACCACCAACGCGACCAGCATGCGGAGAGAAGGTCAGGAGAAGTTTGCGCTGGCCCTCACACACACCGTGATGCTCCAGAGACCTGGTCACTGAATAGGGAGATGACAGACAGAGGGAAAGAGAAAATAGGGGTGACAACGGAGCCATAGGGTCACGGTTTTTCTGGGCAACATCCCGATTAAAGGTCAATTTCCCGAATTTCCCTCGTTGTTAGCGCACGGCCAAGGCTTGGACTGGACTTGCGCATCCATCGCAACAACAACGAGTAGGACCTCCGCTGCCCCCGCCACCAAGAACAGTCAAGGCTCCATCCCTGCCGGGATGGCGCCGACGAAGATGGCCATCGCCGAGGGCGTGCCGCTTCCACAACAACGAAGACGTAATAATGCAAGGCGCAGAGGCTCTCGCTCTTCAATAACGCCGAAGAAAGAGGGGGTTTATTACAGCTACGGCGCAGCGGCGCTCCGGTTTGCATTGTCGATAATTGCCGAGGCTAATGGGGGCGAAGAAAAGTGCCGCCTCCGTATTTCCCCAGCGAGCACCAATCATCTGCCTCATCGCAGGCCAAATGACCGCCTCCTTCGGCCCTTATTAGCATAGTAATGGCCTCAGTATCGAGGCTCTTTGTTTTTGAATTATGCCCCCTGCAGACAGAAGGAAATGCTTTCCTGGCCGCTCAGCTGCCGCCTTAGCGCCGGTCCAAGAGGGGAACCAGACTCGATTCGGGGGGTCTTTAGGGGGCGCTGTGTGAGGTGCTCGCTCCTCCTAACTGCTAACACACACACACAGAGTCAACTACAAAGTCCAAGTAGTGGGACTTTTTTTTTTTTTTTTTTTATCAGGGGGCTGAATGAGATCAGAAGATGCAGTCCACAGCAATGACAGCCCACATGAGTGACATCAGGCCTTCTGAGAAACCGCCCCCAACCCTCGCTGCCTAGCAACACCGCCGAACACACAGCCTAGACTCTCTTAAGAGCCCAGAAGGGGAAGAGCAACTAGCAGCCATAGTTCAGCACTCCTACCGGCGGGCGACTTAGAGACTTTAGGTTTGATTGAACCCACTTCTTACCCAGCGGACTCTTTCCTGTGTTACATAAATGGGCTTTGAGTAGGACTGAACCCCCTCCCAGCCAACAAGAGAGAGGTTATATTTTTCTGCTATAGGAGGTTATTAGATGCTTTGCTTAACCCAAATGATAACCATATAAGAAGAACAGACCTGAGAAATAAAGCAAGACTGAAGATGAACTGTCATTTTGTGCTATACAAATATTCATATGTTTGGTTCATATGCCTCCCTAGAGCGACACGGCCGCTGGCTTTGCACAAAACTGGATATTCCACCAAAAAGGTTTACAACAGTGGTTTCCTTCATGGGATGCAAATTCACCACCTTCTGGTCCCGAGTAATTTACCAACTATATGAGCTGATGCTGGCCTTGGGAGGAAAGGACGAGCACCAGTGAAGCACCTGATGCTGTTAGTCATTTAAGAGTGCGTGAACGACCACAGCACCCCACCCCACCCCCAACTCTTACACACCCAACATCCTATCACGAGCTTCTGAAACCATATCAGTAAATAAACATGCAATAAATCTACCATCCTCTCAGGTGGAAGCTCATACTTACTTTCACATTAGTTACTGACAGCATGAATTAATTCTAGTCAGTTACTAGCAATTTGTAAATCATCCATTGCATTACAGTTGTATGGCTCCACATATTAGATAAAATTCAGATAATTAATTTTGCACCACTTATCCTGAATTGTTTGTCTGGTTACCGCTTTCATCCAGGTTGCCACACACACGCTCCGCACATCGCCCGGTGCAACAGCTGTGTGCTTGGCAATGCGGCTCCGCTTGCCTGCTTTGACAGGAAAAGGAACGTGCTGACATGTGAGGGGACAGCCAGGCAGGGTAGGGAGGCAGGATGGCTGAGGTTGGGGAGGGTGCGGGGGGGGGGGGTGCAGGTACACAAGTGCTCTGTTTGGACAGCTGGACATCTTAGGCGCTGGCGCTCCATTCAGCACCAGTTTACACAGCAACACCACCTTCACCCCCGCACGCCCCCCACTCCGTCCACCAGCCTGTTCCAGGATCCCCGACTGCACAGTTGAGAGTCTGAAAGGCCTTTGCTTTAAAATAAAATGCACTTCACATCAACTATACACAAAACCACAACATTATTAACAATAGCGCCTACAGCAACTGACACAACTCAATGCTTTTTTACAGTACGGCACCTCTATATAGATTACATCTTTTTTTATTTTCTTATGCAAATATGCTTTTCAAAACGTTAATCCTTGTTCACATAAAATACAAGAGACTTCCAAGTTTTAAAAAGGAGCTTTTGAAATGGACGGGTATTTCTACGCTGCACAGAAAAAATAAAGAGCGCCACGCGGACGACCTATCACGGCTCAGAACCGGAGCAAGGGGCCAATCGGGTGCAAAGGCGGAGCTTAGAAGCTTAGAAAAAAATGTGCCAGCTGTGGCTGCTCTGAGTGGGTGGTCCTTACTTCTGAGCCAAGCAATAAAGGCTAAACATTTACAGTCAACACCTCGCTTCTAAAAAGTGCAGTTTAGATGTAGGGTAGACCCCCCCTCACCTCCGAATTAAATTTCAGCGTTGGGTTCGTACTCTCAGCAAAGGGTGCATGCAACAGGAGCAAGGATTCAAACCCAGAACCTCTGACAACTCCACTCGAAGGCTGAAGTACAGCACTGCCAATCCCCTGCCCCCCCAGCCACATCACTCCTGACAACTAAAGGGCTGAGCAGATCATTGATCACAATGCCGATTCATCACTGTAACTGCACGAAGAACCTATTGTGCCTAAAAAAACCAAAGTTGTGTCTGGCGATCCGGGCTGCCCCCCAGGGCTGCTCATTAACCGTATGTGGGGTTCAAATCTCAAGTAAAGGGCAAATCCCAACAGGCGGGGTTCGACCAGTTAAAGAGGAGTGGAGCTCTTAGCGCCCCCCGAAGGTCCGCCTCTAAGCTCTAGAACAAACAGCAATATGAGGCATTTAGAGGCACCGTCCTCAAGTAGACAAGACTTACCAGGAGTGCGGTGTGTTGTGGGGGTTGAACACTCAGGTCCAGCTGGCAGCTAATGAAAAATTCCACCACTTCGTACCCCCCCCCCCCCCACAGTCTAAGACCTCCACATGAAGCCCATTCCATCTCTGAGGCACTGAAAACACACCAGGTCACCACGGGTACAGTGGTCAAAACTGGTGGTACCGTTGGTGGAGAAACACCCTCTCGACCACCCCAACACAACCCCTCCCAAAACAATACCAATTCCTGGGGGTCTTAAGGATGTTGTTGTGAAGTAGGGGTGTTTGCCCAAGTTTTAATTAGTGGGCATAATCCTGGGATTACTGCGAAAGTGACAGGGGCGAAGCCCCAGGATCAACAAAAGCCCCCAGAATCAAAAACGAGTGTGGAAACAGAGGTTCTGAGGCCCGCTGCGGATTAGCTATTGTCTGAGGGGTCCCGGCGAGTCTGTTTGTTCACGTCCTCTCTCCCTCGTAGCCCCCACTGCATCGTGTTTACCCTACCGCTACCCTTCTCAATCCACATCTAGCCTCTACGTCTAAAGCTGCTCCTGGCCGCTCGGACTCCGGCCTCCGTGCCATGCGGTTTTTCAGTAATAAATTTAAAAGGATGCCCATTTTTACACAAGAGTCGTTTTTTCCCCCCTATCAATTTTAGGCGGACACCTTGACTGAGGTTCAGGAGCAGGAAGTGGGATTTGAAAGCAGCGAGACGGCGCTGCTGACCACTATGCCACCAGTTCGAATGCCACGGTAAGTCAGAATCAGCTTGTGGTTATGAGCACGTGTTCTTAACCTGAAGGTTGCCGTTTCAAGACCCAAAGCAGCCCCATTAGCAAGACACCACCCTGAACCGCTCTAATAAAATATCTGTACCACACTGTCAGCTGCTGTGGACAAAAGCATCAGCTGATATACAAATATTAACTAAATAAATGATTGCATATTTTATTGACTGTAAAAGAGAGATAAAAGGGGAGGAGCTATGCAGGGTCTCTTGTTCTCATGCGAGTCCCATCAGAAAGCTCAAGTGCTCCGAGATCAGGTGTGGCCTGAGGTCACCCCGCCCAGCCATTCGCACCCCCACGGCAAACAGAGCTCTCGCTCGGCAAACTCGCCACCTCCTCGGCAAGCGGGGGGGGGGGGGGGGGTTTGTCAGCGCTCGGCTGCTAAAGTCCTGCTGAGGACGTGGTCACCTGGCAGAGATGTGGGTTCCAAGGGGCCACGCCTCTTCTGAAGTCAAAGTGGGTGAAGCAGAGTGCTGGCAAGAGGGGCGCAGGCCACTATGCGGCTCCCGACTAAAAGGCTGCCCTTTCGGCATGTTTTATTTCGGCTGTAATGCCGCTTTGCGCTAGTCAGGCCCGAGGTGTTTATTCTTTCTACGCAACTCAGCAACGAGACGTAAAGTGCATGACAGTCGCCGGCCCTCAAACCTTCCACACGGGAAATGACCGCTCCATTTGGATCCCATACGACGGGCGTCATGCTTGCATGCGGTCACACTAAGCGCCAGACGGCCGCAAACCCGCTTCGCTCCGCGGGAGGTTTTTTCGCAAAACAGCGTGTAAACGTGGCTGAATAACTGAGGCGAAAAAGAATGAGATCGTCCCAGACGGCAGGCAAACTTAACCTCGGGACAAAAAAAGAAGTCCGTTTGGAGACTGTTGTGGGAATGGTGCGTTGCCATGGTCGCGCTGGCAGCTCCTGCAATATTAAAAGCTGGCTGTGACGAATGAGCTGGAGGCGCCGGCTGAAGGGAGACCTGGCTCGGGGGGTTAGGACTATTCGGGAGGCAGCAGCTTTACACCCAATATTACACCTCTAACGCTGTTTGAACAGTGAAACGGCACCGCTGGTGTCTGTGGTCAACGTTTCACCTTTTAGCATAACTATGCAAAAATGAGCTTCACGTACACGATGCACGCCCTCCTTGGTCAGAACCTGCCAGCCAAAATGCATAAAATACGAATCTGGTGCTTTCTCGCTACGCTCTTACGTTCAGGTCAAGGGCGCATGAGTAGGGATTCAACCCGGATCCTTGTTTTGCGAGGGGGCAGCTGTAACCGCTATGCCACCTGCAGGTCTAAATGGTGCTGGAGCACAGCTGAGACCCTCAGACTTCTCCCTTCACAAGAGGTTCACGGTAGCACGTGTTGCACTTCTTCTCGAGCGAACAAACTCGGCCAGAAGCAGCAAGTTCAAGGTCTCCCGCACGACCACCGACCACGTGGCAACCAGAGCTTTCGTTCCCGTACTTGTCAAGTCCTACAGTCAGGATGCAAAAATTACGCCGCTCCACTCTGCTCCTCATACTTTACAAGCTGAGGAGGCAGCAGAGAAGTTGCAGGAGGACCCAAAAGTCAACCTGGCATGACAACAACGTGGACCGAAGATGGCACACCAGGGCCACTTCTGAGACTTGATCCAACCATCTTGACAATACAAACCTACGACTTACCCGATACGAAATAAGTGACCCAGCCATGTAGCATCGAGCCATTTCTAGCAGGAAGTGCTCCACTGGCGTGAAAGCGAACGCTGTTTGTTTGATTTCTGGCCTTTCAACAAAACCGTCACCCAGCGCGCACACACACACGAATTTGTATTCCTACTTTCCCTGCTATTGAACAAGGTCAACCCACCCTGTTCCACAAAAAGCTTTCATCACCTCATTCAACAGCCCCCCCCCACCCACACCACTCCTGCCCATCCAAAAGGCCCTGCATGCATTCAGCAAGCCATTTTACTGTCCCTCAAAGTGTGTGAGGCCCCCATTGTCCACGTGGGTGCGAACCCATGTCCCTCTTCGCTCTGGGGAAATGCAGCTGCTTACATAATGCAAGGTGACAAACGATGGGTGTGGGGCCTGGCGGTTTGCAGGCTCGGAGGTGGCGATGGAAACACACAAACATGCGCACATGCATACACACACACGCACGCACACACACACACCCTTTGGCAGGCAGGCTGGGGCCTGCATATGCGTACCTTCTTGCGAGAGTCAATGTAAGCAGGCATGAGCGCTGCTTCAAATCGTGGACAGTAGCTTGGGGTGAACATGACCCACTGTGACAAATGACCTGGCACTTGCTGGAGTGACACTGTGGGGAGGGTTCCAGCCCCCGCTGGCCCACACCCTAGGTAAATGATGGAGAATCAGCCACCTCAGGACTGGAGCTGCTAGCTGCATGGTGGCAGCCATCCAAGTCAGCGCTCATGACCTTGGGTGAACGTTCCTCTCCATGAGGCCACGCCATCATCTCCCTGGTGACAAACAGCCCCCGTCAGCCCTTTATTTTCTGACCAGATGCTGAGCGGCGGCACTGCGCTCCTCTCCAAACCATCTGGTTTTCATCTTGCACTCTCGAGCAAAACTGCGAGAATTAAAACGCATCTTTAATTCCCCTCGCCAACTCCTGCACACTTATGGCGGCCTGCATTGTACGAGACATCGTGTGCATCCGCACGGCCAAACACGGCTCCGCGGGGACACCCCTCCGGCTGCAAATGCGCCATTCTAAAATTATTAAAACATATATCACTAACCCGAAGGTCAACCGGTTGCTGTTTGTCCTCTGCTAGGGCACCTAGTAGCGCAAAATTCACTGCTGTCGATTTCCAGCCGACAAACCTGCACCGAGCATGTGGCGTAGTGGAAGGCAAGGGCCCGACCCAACATCCTCACCCCTGAACTGATCCAGTAAAAACTACCCAGCTGTATAAATTGGTAAATCATAATAAATCACAGTAAATTACAAATTCCCATCATGCCACTTGTCACTTTGGTTGCCACACAAATTCAGTCAGTTAAAACCAATTCTTCTGACCTACAAAATGTCGCATGCTAGACTTTATTCCCCGTCAGTAAAAATTTGGACGAACTGGTTTATTCTGCATTCTTACATTGCAGCCCCCTGCCTCCCTGGTTTCATTTGATGCAATTTGCATAGACGGCAAACAGAAGCAAACCGTGTTTCCAGTCCCGACCCAGCAGCGCATTTCTGCTGTGAAGTTCGGCGCAACGTAAACCACTACTGGTACAAAGGAACAATAAGCAGCTGCTGCCTGTTTCTGGCTGTCGTCTGTCTGTTAAACACGGTCTGAAAATTGGGCTTCTGTCCGACAAAAGTGAAATTTGAGAGAGATCATCTCTATGTGAGCTTAACTGGGACCACACTGGTGAAGGGCTTTAGTCTGCGCGTGCGTGCGTATGTGTGTGTATTGCAGGCAGGGTGAGCATTAGGGTCAGGGTTAGATACCTAGTGCAGATACTACAGTATAAATGGGTGAAGTTAGGGTAACCTTAACCTAGTGCAAATATATTGTCGGGCTAAAAAAAAAGTCACCACCTGGATTTAACTTAGTGTTATGATGTGGGGTTGCTTCACTTGTTCAGGTCTAGGTTCAGCAACATCATGTGCCCAAAAAATGAGGTGAGCTGACTACCTGAATATACTGAATGAGCAGGTTTTTCCATCAATGGATTTTTTCTTCATATTCCAAGACGACAATGCCAGGACTCATCGGGGTCAAATTATGAAAGAGTGGTTCAGGGAGCACGAGAGAGACATCATTTTCACACGTGGATTGGCCACCACAGAGTCCAGACCTTAACCCCACTGAGAATCTTTGGGATTTTGTGCTGGAGAAGACGCAGCGGTCTGACTCTCCCATCATCGATACGAGATCTTGGTGAAAAATGAATGCGACTCTGGACGGAAATAAATGTTGTGACATTGCTTAAGCTTATCGAAATGAGGCCACGGCAAATGCGTGCCGTCATCAAAGCTGAAGGCGGACCGACGAAATATTAGAGTGTGTGACTTTTTTTTGGCCAGGCAGTGTATGACGGAGTAAACGTGTAAATCTCTGCAGACAGGAAGCAGCGGTGGGAAGATCCACTGGGTCCCTCAGAAATGACCCAGCAGCTCTTCTAGACATCGATGCTCTGCGTGGACGCCCAGCCCTTTTCCCCATCGTGCGGGCCCAAGATTTGTCAACCTTCTGACTTGCTGCCCTGTGACGTGAAAGGTTACCGCTAACCGATATTTATCTGACATGATAGTCCGACGTGACTCATAGGGTGAGGGTTCTATATTAAACTACTACAGCGATTTACCATTTTACATAGGTGGGTAATTTTTGCTGTATAAAAGCAGGGCACTTTTCAAGGAACCAGATGAAAAGATAATGGTACGGTTAAAGATCAAGCCATCACCTGTCGTACGTTGCACCCGGAGAGGATCCAGGATGCAGGAACTCTAGGTGCCGGAAGCGGTGGCAGTCAGGGAGGTGTTAAAAGGCGGTGGGCGAGCGGCTGCTGCAGTTATAAGGTAATTAGATCCGCAGGCCGCCGGGTGATGGATGGCGGTGGTCTTGTCACCAGCTAATCGGCTCCGGGAGCGACTTGGCGCGCGCCGCAGGGATGACTCCGTTTGCTAATCGCTGGATGTGGCTCTGCGGGACTGGGAGCCGCCAGCCAGTGAGCCAGTCTGCACATCATCCACCCCCTCATGTCTGCTCCGCACTCGTCCGTTTTCCAGTTTGGGGGAAAAAAATAACGCGCGCTCTATCACCCAAGTCATTCGCCCTGACAGACCGAGGTGCGGTCCGTCGAACCGTGGTTCATCGACCAAGCATGCGAGAGCAGAAGAGGAACGGGGAAAACACCGTCGAGGACAAATGGTGGCTTGAAGCCACAGACAGGCGGTGGCCTTGTTTTTATTTTTTTTATTTATTTTTTTTAACCTCCAGTTGTTTATCTTGAGCCAACTTGCTTTACCTAAGAGACAGGCTGGTGCCAGTAACACCAAGATCCACTGCATTTCCTCATTTCAGGCTCTGCACCATGACAACCCCATCCATGTGGACTAAGGAGCTGCACTTTTCTCCAAAATGACATTCAGTACTGGGCTACAATTACAGTGATCGATCTATTTGCACAGCCTGGTCATTTTTATTATATCTGTTCGCAATAGGTGCCTTTCTCAAGTGTTCGACAGCATTAGGGGAATGTTCAAGATTGGGACCTCTGAGTCCAGAAACAGTGGGCAGAGTTACGTTAGGTGGCGTAAGCGGAAGACAGAACTTCACAGAAAGACTCCATATATACGGTAAACAAAAGTCAACATCAGCTTGAAGAAACATAGCAACACGCCATGAAGATGCCCAGACTTGCCCCCCACGGATGATGCAACCTGTCTTAAATCTCTGTAAACATCAGCCGCACCTCGAATTCACAGATCACACAGAGGCTCCTCTGGTGAACTGATACGACTGCACTCGGAATCTAAACAGAGGGAGCAATGAGATATCATGGGACACAGTAGGCCCATGGGTACAGCCTTTACATTTGCTTGAACCCCAAGGCAGCTCCTGCTACTCTCCCCTAAGATGTTTAGGGAGGAAATGTCTCACTTGGCGCAGTATGGCACACTTCTGACCCATTGTGAGCATCGGCACTGAGCTACCAAGAGATCAAGAGGATCCGCAACAAGGTCATTGCCTGAAAGGTGAAATGCTTCCTGTAAACAGCGGCGGCCATTTTTTACAATCCCGATTTTCCTCTGAGCTCCTACAAGCTCCTACTGGAGTGGCTGATGGGAAGAGGTGCCAGATACCCCGGCCGTTCACATTAATAGCCCAGCGGCAGGTGCACGCACTGCATTGTAGAGCTGAAATAAAGGTGTGAGGATGCACTTGAGATGCCACAAAGCGTTAACACGGCTACATTATCACCTGTGGACTGCGGGCATCGCTGAAATAAGTTCACTGATTTAAACTGCTCTTATTCTTGGCCCGGTTCCTTAAACAACACAAAGGAACTGTCCTTGTTATCTTTCACAGCTTCTGTCACATTTCTCAGTCTACCTCGGATCACTCGCACATCTTACTGCGCGTATTTATTCGGGTGAGTTAGCGCTATTCTAGGGATGTTCCGTTTTTGGCTCGGTCGATACGTTTTTATGCCTTGGAGACAACGGGATAACTGTATGCTGGAAGGATGCACTGCGAAGGATGGGACTGTAATGTTTAGCAGAAGGAAAGGATGAACAAAAGAGTGAAATCGTATTAAAAAAGAGGCTCAAGGACTATAGAGACTCTTCCGTGCAACGATAATCTATGCATTTCGCGTACGGCTGGGCGGCAGAGCGCTGAACACTGAGCGCTCGGCCGGTTGGCTGGTTGGGCCACTAACAGGTCAAGCGCTACTAAATCAATCCACAGATTTCCCAGCAGAAGCGGAGGACATTTGACTAGAATGGGTGTCAAACAGCTGGGGGCGGGGTCAAAGCATTTAGACCAATCGCAGGTCACAAGGGGAGGAAGAGGGAGGGCCTAACCTTTCAGGGAGTCAATTGTAAGAACTGAGGAAAAGCCAGGATAGACTTTATTTCCCAAGGGCCACCTCCTCAAATGTGCAATTGTGCGAGAATGAAGAGATCAGGGAAGGTTGTATGAGGGGGTGCCCGGCGGGGTTGACCCCAGCTGCTATGGCGACAGTCCCACCTGGCATCATCAGAGCTAATTTGTTAAATAAATCAAGAGCATTCCGCCACCCCCCACCCCACTGCTTGTTGGCGGTGTGGTTGGCCCTTGCTGCGCTCGCGACGCACTGTACAACACGTGAAACTGGACGTCCCGGACTCAAGCTCTCCGTCCACACAGTTGCCTCGCGTCAATCCGAAACGTGGCGGGTGGAAAAATGAAAGCCCTGGAAGGAATGGTAGCACGTTAGCGCAGCACCCCGGGAACATGAGCCTTCCAACGTCGGCTCTAAAAAGCTACGTCGCAAAGCTGGAGTTTATTCTTGACACCTACTGCTTTAATAAAAACCTGGCTGCCGTCCGTTTGTTAATCGAGTTTAGCACAGTCTAGCTTCAGCACTGAAGCCAAAGCCCCACTGCGCTGCACTTGAGTGGGTCTGAAGAACAAGTTCAGCCAAATCACAGCATGGGACCTTTGTGCCTGCTGGACCCCCGCAGTCCCTGAACCACGTGTTACGCTTGCCCTTGGTGTGTCTACTGGTGTATCCAGAGATTGGGATCTGAGCATGGTGGGGTTAGGGGTACTTGCTCTTACAGATACCCAGCATCATCCCAGGGGCCCCACATCTGTTTTACATTTGGGGTCTTAGTGCAAGTTGCAGCCATTTCAAGATGTACTCTTCTCCAGATTCACTTGCATTGTCAACCGACACTCTGAAGACCATGGTACGGTGAAGAATCATAAAGTGCTTATGAGGAATTATTTTGGAAAGCTCCTGAGAAACTAAGAGTTTTGGGGGTGGAGCTTGGGGTGCGCCTAGACACTCTAGGATAATCTTAGCTCCTCCAGCTGTCGTTCGTTCTGTTACTGATGTTGAAGCGGTCGATCTTCCACCGCATCTGAACCAACAGTCGTCGCCAAGGCGGCCGCAGATTAGCGGAGATCACAGCCGTAACTACAGTCAAGCAAACAGCCACGCGGTGAAATGAAAAGGAAAGCCTTTGCTCCCTCATCCCTTTGTATGTCTTTCAGTTAAATTGCAGGATCCGGGTCAATAAACCACGTAAAACGATTTGAGCCAATAAACTAATACAAATTGCTGCAGCAATCGTGCTAAATAGCTCAAAATTTTTCCTACTCACTGTTCACCGCGTTTGCATTGAGCTTCATTCGTACAGGAGTCTCGCCTTTGACTGAAGTCAGTGATACTTCAGAAGCCGTATTTTACACCCCTGTCGTTCAAGGAGGTGGTCAAGGAGCAGAAGGTCCTGTGGGAGTTTTGGAAAGTTCTTGCATGAAGACTGAAGACTCTGCCTGCGAGCCTGAAAGAATGCAAGTTGGCGTGGTTTGACATCTTGGGGTATGTTCTTACCTGGCGGTGGGAGCTGCGGGCTAACAGCCACACGAAGCATTGGGTTACATGGGCCTAATCTGCCCAGCAATGCTAGCTATGCAGCTCCAAGAATTTCATTTCATCGGAGTCCTATGCTGGGGGCCTGTTCTCTTTTCATGTGGGTTTGTTTTGGACGCGTGGCCAGTGGGGAACATCAAACCACCTGAATGCGAACCTCTGAGAAGGAATCTTCAGCTTTCCTGCCCACTCCTCTAAGAACAGCAGATTCGCAGGCAGCGTGTTCTTCTCAGCAGCAAAGCGGGTGGATGAGTGTTTTGGGGTTTTTCAGTGATTTTCAAGCTGCACAGCCAGACTAATGTCACCAAAACAGTCCCGGGGACAATCAGGCGTTGCTATCATGGATCCGAACAAGCGCCTGGTACTTGGAGGCAAGGGTCCTGAGGGGCCCATACTTGTTTGCAGGGCTTCTTCTGGCGCTCTCCTACTGTCAGATTAGCTGAGGTCGTGTTTCTGCACCTCATTGTGACCATCCACTTAGGCACTTGAAAGATCCTCAGGGGAGGACGCCAGTGAACTGGGTGGTACGCCGCTCATCCATCATCGGCTAGCCAAAGACTCGCAGCTAAAACTGTTACCACCTCAGCAAAGTCGCTCACTGTGTCTCCTCTCTCTTTCACCGGCCAAACCATTAGTCAAGGACAGCTCCCACCACGAATGCTGCTCTTCCTTTCAACATAGCAGGTCTGCAGGACAGAGTCTCGGATACCAGGCGCAGAGCTCTGAGGTAATGGCGTCTGAGCCCGGGTCCTGGAGGGCTGAAATCTAGCAGGTTTTAGAGAAAATGTTCTAAAGACCACAATGGGCCTCAGAACAAGAATACCAGCGTTGAACAATCCTGCGGCAGACGCTAAACTCTAAAGTCTCTCCACCAGCACATGGCCTATCACTCTGCCAGTGACGGTGGCCAACAGACGGGGTCCGTGGTGACTTGCGGTCACTGCAGCAGATCATCTTCCCGACGGAGCACCAAAGACCTTTTTGCATCTAAGATTCTTCCAACAAGGGGAATTATTTCGCTGTTTTACAAAACATTTCATGTTTGTTCGCACCTATTGGTGCAAACACGCTGACATCATAACTTGTCACATGATACAGGGCTATCGTTTATGTTTACGCTCCCCGTGGAAGGATTTTTCCCAAAATGTGTCCGTGCCGCACAAATCAAACTTCACGGTCTGTTTTCCTAAGCCTTTGTGTGCTCCCTCATTTCTTTTTCCTCTAAAAAAAATTCTTTGGGGATCCCAGTACCCAAGCTTATTACTTATTATTGATTTTTGGCCTTGATTTCGGATCTTCTGACCATTCCAGTTTCATTAAATGCAGTAAGAGTCAATGGTCACCATCGTCCGTGACTTATGTTACTTTAGCGGTCATCATTGACCGTACCGTCCGTCCCTCAGCATTTATCAAGTTTCCTAAAGAACCTCTCCAACTCCTGAAGACATAGGTGTCAACCCAGTGCGTAAGAGCACCTTCACAGTAAAGCAACCCTAAACCTAGAGATCAACCCCACAAAGCAGGCAATCGGACTAAGAAAGGGAACGTGCTTTCTTCTTACTTCTTACTACAATCGTTCCATTTTTCTCCTTGTAGCATCAACACCTACATCCTTCTTTCAGCTCTCTTCTCCATTGTCTGTTATGTGCTGTGCCGCTTGTAAGAAGTCCACCGGGGAGATGTTTAATCAGATGCAGAGTGGGGGTCAGAAGAGGAATAAATATATATGCATGCTTTATTTCAAATCTGGGCTAGCGTGCTAACAGCATTACGGGCATAATAAGGAATTATGAAGGCAAATCGCATTCTCCTCGCCACTTGAGCAGAACTAAAACGGCAAACAATAAACTGGCAGATTGCAAATTAGATCAGGGGAAATATCAAACGCATTGCCGGGGGCCAGCTGTAATTCTGTTTAGTGTTTGGGCTCTGGGGAGACGCTGCCCCCCCCCAAGACCCTCGCGGCAAGAGGGGCCTCAAGGGGCTGCCATTGAGTGAGAGGCGAAAAAAAATCGACAGGCCAACTAAACAAACACGGTAGGCTTCACCGGGCATTCAGCTTCTACTGAGAGAATAAGGTCCCCCCCCCGCTCATACTGCCTCCCTGGAAGAGATCAGAGTGCCCCCTCAACACACACACACACACACACCACCTCAGGGCTCTGACAACTGTAAGTGATGCTTTGGCCTGGAGGTTCAGTGTGAGTGAGCAGTGAGTCACTGGAAGGTGGTACGGGGGCCAGACCTGGGTGTTAATACAAAGTCCAAGCCCCAGTGTGCGTATGTGCGTCACCTGACGGCACACACGGACACACAGTTGCGGTCTCCTGCTTCTCTCGATGCGGGCTGATGCAAAACGCGCGGTCTCTCGCTCCCCTCTTGTTTAAAGGGGCGAAAAAAACGGACACGTTAAATCCGCGCGGACCGAGACAGCCGTCGCGCAACAGAATGACCCATAAAGTACGGCTTGGGCGAACGCACGAGCGGAAAAAATGTGACGGGGGCGCTTGTCGTGGTGCAGAGAGTTGTGGAAAATCGAAGCAATTGCAAACGTCAAGCCTGAGTTGTGCGTCCTCCCCCAAAAAACCCAGCTATGCTCGGGAATTGAAAAATCAATCCACAATTTTCGACACGGCTGCCAGGGCTCGTACGTCAGCAAAGCGGCCCGCGAACGCGGCTGGCCTGTCAAACTTGTCCGACATCAGTCAGACGCGCCGAAAAGTGAAAGGCGGCGAGGGTGCCGCGTGCGTATACATAATGAATGTCATGGAAACATCCGGCGAGATTACGGGCATTCATCCTCTGGGCCAGAGGGACCGCGGCAATGCAAATGAGTGAAGAGGGAGTAATTACCGCTACGGGGTGGGCCATGCGCCGCCGCTCCGCCGGTCTTCATTTTTCAGCCGTGCTCGAGGGGATGCGCTCCCCACCCCGACCGTCCGCATCGCAACCCCACCCTCAGGACAGCGCAGCTAATAAACGGCAGCTCCGAGGGATCTGAGTTTTGTAAGGGCCCCCGGGCCTCAACCGGTGCCCCGCACCCCGCCCCTCCGCATCCTTCATACCACCCGGCATCCCCAGAGAGCCTGGATAAAATTAAAAAACACTGAACTCTCCTTCTAATGGAAGAAGAAAAAAAAAAACCACCCGCAATGAAATCCCATCGCCACACCTCTCCTTCGTGCAGAGCAGGCAGTCAAGGCGGAAACTACAGAGAGGATGGGGCAGAAGCCAGGTGGACGTGGTGTTGAAGCCCTCGGCCCTGAGATGCAGACTTATTTCTAGAACCTTACTTCTCGGACTGGGAAGAGCTTGAAGACAGCGGGGGTGCGGCGGTTTGAGCTGCTCCCTTGCAACGGAAAGACGCACGTTTGAATCCCCCGTCCTGCTGCGGTACCCGTAATCGTGTCGCTTACCCTAAAACCTGTAGAGTAAAAACTGCCCAGGTGTATAAACGGGTAAATCATTGCAAACTGCTTTGGAGGAAAGCGTCAGCTGATGGTGTAAATAACAAAAAAACAATTCGGTGCTACTTCCAGCAAGCCCAACCCACGCTGCGATGTGGCTGAAACACAAACAGTAAAACACGGGACGGCGCTCAGTTGCGCCCGAGTTCCTGGGTCGGCAGTTACACGCAAAATTAAAGCAGTCTGTCTATTAAAGCGTTGTGCTGGGGTCTCAACCTTGATGGCAGCCATTTCTCTTCAGTCAAGCCGGCTGGCCCGTGGGGTGGAATGAAACAACGCTGGCAGAAGGTCATTCCGGAGGCTAATTTCCCAGCATCCCGCAGGTTTGCTGCACAGAGCTGCTCGATTTCAACGGCGTCGAGCCGAGTGAAAATTTCTGTTAACCGTTTCCCGCCTTTCTGAAGGCGCTGTTTCGGAACCGACCAGGCTGGGGGAGAAAGAGGGAGAAAGCTGACAGAACAGGGACCACGGAGCATTGGGTAACACAACTGGCAAAATTAAACTTCACCCCCCCCCCCCACCCCAAAAAAGCGCCAGCTTTTACAGTGAGGTTTTTTTTTGGGGGGAGGGGGGGTGACAAGGGTGGAGTTTAATTCATTCACCAGACATGGGCCAGAGCAACGCTACCTTCACAACCATCGTTCACAAAAACAAGCACCCCGAGTATCTTTATAAATATCTAAATATTAGAGAAATTACATTATATACTTACAAATGCAACCTGGATTACCTTACTCAAATATTTATACTGGGATGCCAGGGATATGGTTAAATAAAAGTGTCTTTACGGTTGCCTTTTCTTTGGGATCGAACTGAAGTGCCACCACGCGATGTATTACTATTCGTTTTTTGAAGGAAAGAGGCAAATTTTCACTGCGTTTTAACAGACTGAGGTCACACGGAAGCCCTCGGGTTGGTAATAAAGTCACTTCTGCTCTCACGGTGTGTTCACAACCCTCTGAAATGCTCTGAAGCAAGTCTAGGCCCTTGGGGTTACAAAAAGCCACTGCATCTTAACAATATGTTGACCCAGAAGACAAAAAAAAAAAAAAAAAAAAACATGTGTCTGGGCAGTGGTCCTCGGACGTTTTTTTACTGCAATTGTACATAAACTGCAACAGTCTGGTTCTTATTTTCTCGCTTTCGTTCGCAGTAGTAAAATGAACCAGTTCACCGGACAGCTTCTCGAGATCTGGCCTGCAAGCGGTGGAATGCATCATAAACCCGACTGTTACAGGCCCCCTCCTCCGTGTTTCTTGCTTTGTTCCTTCCCTCTCCTCATCGAGTCGTACTTGACAACGCTTTGATCCCCGGAGCCCTGTCGATGTCCCTCATAAAGCCCTCCTTGCCAGGGACACTTTTAGGGCCACGTGGTTCCACGCCAGACGTTACGGAAGTCCAGAAGATAAAACCGTAGCCTACAAAGGCACCCGACAGGCGCAGGAACGGCCGTCCAGAAATCTGTGGGTTATTGCGTTTCTCTCATAGCTAAAAGACGCTCAGAAAAGGCTTTTGGCTCAGATCTATAAAGCGGACAAATAATTTTTCATTTTATCTTCGCACCCCCCACCCCCTTCGTGACCATGGTCTGTAGATGGAAGAGGAACCGATTCTCCGCCAAAATTCGATTTTCTCAGCAAAGGTGTCTTAACACATTTCTCACCCCATGTTTTATATTCCCCAAAGAGAGGCGCAAGGTATATTTACCCATAATCCCCTAGCATCTCCTCTGAGGCGTGTTTTCATAAAAGAAAGTGTTTGTTTTGCAATTGAATCCAGGAAAGTAATATATCATTGATTATTTTCAAAAATCTCACTTTGACACAACCCGGGTAATGGTTCCATCCGCATGGCAACATAGCCAGCCAGCTGGTGGGAACTGGCCACCTAGATGTAAAAATCATGAGCAACCGCTGCTATAAGCCTGTATTTATTCCCAAGAAAAATTTGTCAGGAGTAGAATTATGCAAACAGCGCTGAGTCATGATCGTACCCAGGAAAATTTCTGATGCAAACAAGCCAAAATGTCTGACCATGGTCCAAACAAGGGAAGCGTGCAAGCCGATGATGCGGCAATCTTAGCGTAAGCTCGTCTCTGTCATAACCACTTCTCCGCAAATGCCATCTGTGTGGCCACCAGACCTTGGCCCATCGGTTCAACCTTCCCCCACCCACGGAACCCCCCTGAGAAAGAGTACAGCATGTCCTACAGGGGTGAAACCGTAGCTCACGCTGCGCTAAGGAAGCCAGCCATGTTTCACGCATCGAATTTCATCCGTGGGGGGGCTTTTTTTTTTTTTTTAAGCCCGCGCACTTCTCGTGAATTTCAGCATGTCAGGAGCCTCTCGCTGGGTTCTGAAGTTTGCCCTGTCCCTACGGCCTGCTGGAGAAGCCCTCTATTTGACACGAATATAAGAAAAGCTTCAGACTGTAAGCAATTTTCACAGTGGGTACTTAAAAACTGGTGGTCCTTCCCTGCCAAATATCTGCTTCCCCATTTTTCTGTCGTGGTTAATGGTTATACAAGTATGAAAGAGCCAAACCAGAGATGAAAAAAACAACTTCTACTACAAAAAAAACACATTTTTCTGGCTTCTGAGCATCACCTGGAAATGTTCAGCCCTTCAGTGTGGAATATTTATTCACTGGCCGATGTGACACTCATGTTACTGGCATCACCATCCGCTTCCTCCACCGGTTTCCTAGCCAGCCCACATTGCACCTTCGTAGGTGCTCAGCCCAAACCGCCAAAAACTGTCACCGCACGTGAAAATAAACTTCCACGCTCAACGTAAGTTGGAGAGTTCACTTTCATTTATCGTCCGACCATCTCCACCCTACAGCTGTGGGGGTCCGCAGTTTTGACATCTAAACAGGGCTCTAACAGCAGGACTACCCCCCCGTGATACACTCCAGCCCAACACAAATATCAGACTGACTAGCACGTCAGTCCTCCAACCCAACAGCAAAGCAGGGAGGTCGGAGTCACTTAAGAGGGCGTCATGGACCAGAAGGAATTCTGGGAAGGAAGTGCGCCAAGAAAGGAAAAAATCACACAGGGTGATGAGATGGATGCCAGGCAGCAATATCTCACCATGCTTCACCCATCTTATTCCTTGGAGAAGAAGTTAGCATCATAATCCAGCATTGCTTTTGCCAGTAAACTACTCCAAAGCTTACAGAAGAAGTGCAAAAGGGTAGAGCAGTGTGGTGCTTAGAGCCTCCACCTTTCAACTTGACAGACGCTGACTTGAAACCCTTCTGCCGCAGTAGTGCCCCTGAGCATGGAATTTGCCCTGAATTTCACCAGCAAAAACTACCCAGCTGTATAGATGGGTGGTTCTTTGTAAGTAGCTTCATGTTCTGAGTTGCTTTGGTGGAAATCATCAGCTAAATAAATAGCAGTCGGGGCAAAATGACCAATTTCCAGTCCTGAGAGGGGGAAAAAAAAAAAAAGCTGTGTGGGATTTTGGGAAACAAATCTGGGAGCACAACAAGTTGCTCTGCGGTTTGTGAATCTTGCTACCTCGCCCATGACACGGAGCATCATCTTCACGACTGGGACTACGTTTCGGCTCACGTTCTAACTTTTGCGGAGGGGGGCATTTTGCTCAGCCAGCCAAACCCCGGAACCGACCTCTAAAGGGTTAAATTACCCCGCTGCATAGCCAGGGTTTTTGTGTAGATCCACTGACAGCTCCACGCATCTCAGTAAGCTGGACGTTTCACTTCAGCTGAAGTACTTCTCTCGAGGTTACAGCAGCAAGGCTCCTCCCGAGACCTGAACCAGCAACCTTCGGGTTACAGGGCCGCGTTCATAACCGCACAATTGTATGCACAAAACTGCAGATTCTCTCGTGTTCTGCTATTTGGTTCCCGCTGCGTAGCACACGCCGTTGATGAACAACAGTAGGATATACAACAGACAAAGAGGGGCGTACGGGTCTGGATCCCCACGCTGCGAAGAGCTCCCGGTCAGTGTAAGAAGAAAAATACCGAACGGAGGGATGGGACAATTAATCCGATTACAGACATGAAGCTGAAAACATGTGTCGGGCCATGTGGGCTGCAGATGTGCACTGGGGAAGGGCGGGTCCCCAAGCGATCTGTGGGGATGGGGATGGTCGGTGCTTCAAACCCATCCTGACCCACCCTGATGCTTTCCTCTCCCCATCGACACCGATGGCCCTCCAATCCACGCAAAGCTGAGTGCTTGAGACTGCTGGAAGGTTATAGGTTCACATGCAGGGAGGAGAAGTGATAGAGAAGAGCCTGGACCCTGTACTCGGTTTTGGATCTAGCAGTAGCTAAGTAAACAAACATGGTGTGTGATGTAACTTCTTTTGGCGGGGGGGGGAGGGGGGGGTGCAATCCTCATTGTGGGAAGATTCACAACCCGGAACTGGAAAAGCAACCACAAACACATATTGCACAGCCGGAGAAAGTCCATGCAGCCCCTGCGCCTTCAAGCTTATGCGTACGTAGACTAAAGTCAGCCGGAGGATGACGGATGACGCCGTCGTAGCAGACGGTTACGAGCAGTTAAGCTCATCAGACAGCTACTGCCTGTGTGGAAGTTCTCAGGATATGAGACCCACCGAGAGGTTACGATCAGAAGTGAGCGTACAAGCAATAACAGCGCAGGGGGTGGTCCAGAGGGGATTACAAATCACAACGGGGCTAAAAAATAATGCGGAGTCACCAGGCGAAGCACAGCAGATGAAAGTCAACAAAACCACCGCGTTGTGGAAATAGTCGGTAGACTCAAAGCAGACATCCGCATAGCATATTTCCAATCTTCCGTAACCGGATTTGGTATTTGAAACAAGAACGTGAGCGTCAAGAGTCGTGCGCCGATTCTCCAGAACGTGACATCGTGAACCGACTGAACTGCCTACATGGGTTGAACTTTAAGACAACCGTTGACTTAAACATTTGTCGGAAAGGAGACGTCAAATTTGTCTGAGGTTCTTCGGTCGAGTCTTCCGCACATCTCAGATCGTGCTGGACTCAGTCACGTCAAGGACCTCGCTGTGGATAAAAGTCACATATCATGGGGTCTGTGGTGCCGCCCCGCCTAAATGTGCCGTGAGTGTTTGGCCTCTGGGCCGGGGGTTGGGGGCCGAAGTAGGGAGGAGGGTATTTAGGTTTTTGAATGATGGTCCACTCCAGCTGAGTCTCTCCCCCACTCCCCGCACAGCCAGCGTCCAAACACCAGCGCCTCTCCAGCTGGGATCAGAACGCAAGACTGCGACTCGTGTTACGGCTTCCCGCCGAGGGTCAGAGCCGCTTCACCCCGCGACTGCGGTCTACCCGCCGTGGGGCCGAGCCCAGCTATCCACAGCCGACGGACACCCGACGCCGCAGCCCGGTGGGAGAGCAGGGGGCTGGCGGTCGCCGTACGCTGCCTGGACTGACATGAGGAAGTACTTCACCCCCGGCTCCACCGAACAGGTCACATGACCGGAAGATGTTTTTCTTCCAGAAGATGCGTCAGATCCAGAAGCCGTGTAAGACTATTTGCGTTGACGTTAATGCATTTAGCCGACTCTTCTCTCCAAAGTGACGTTCAACTCAGAGCAAACAGCGGATTTCACAGCAGACAGAGGACTTAGATGCGCACACACGGTTAGCGCAGTGCAGCTTATTTTCGCAATAACTCCATTGTCATAGCGCTCGCATTCCGGTAGCTAGCGGCTGAAATGATGTATCAATAAAATAATACGAAAAACCAAGTAAAATACAGCGACGGACTAACTGGCAACGGTGTCAGGAGCTCAGAAGGAAAATGGGTCCCAAAGAGATGAGCTTTGAAGCCTTTCTTAACTGCTAGGAGCAATTCTGCAGCTCCGAGGGACAGAGGGAGCTCATTCCACCGCGATGGATCCAAAACTGAAATCCAAAAGGTCTTCAGATTTGGCCCCCTTGAGAGGTAAAGAAGCAGACGATCAAAAGTATCACTACTTAAAAAAAAATCCAGGAGAGCAGGTACTTCCGTTGCACCAGCAATGATGAAGACGGTGAACCATCTGGCAATAAAAAAAAAGCCCAAGGTCCCGCACACGTGGCTAGAAGCTAAGCTACATAAATAATTTTTGGATAAAAATCTCGCTGAGCAAAAAATTAAATGATGATAGCCGGCTATTCAGTAAGCGACTGCACCTGACCCGAAGGGGCAATAAACCCCTTCCACCCCCCGCCACCACCCACCGTCCCCCATTGTAAAATTAGCGGAACAAACACAAGCTGACAAATTCACAGCGAGGTCTCAGGTCCGTCCTGAGATTTGTTTGGATATCTGCTCCCTGCGTTCAGCTCTCCTCTGTCAATAACACTCCATTTTTGTTAGTATTTAGTCTGCTTCCAGTTGGCCCGCCTCAAACGGGATTCATATTTTGGAGCTTTTCCTCAGACTTTGGCAGACAAAATTTAATTTAACTGCAGAATGCCTTACAGATTGATCGGAGTAAACCGTTTATGGGCTTTCGCAAAGTTTTCCCGAAATGTGACTGGGTTTTGCACACCACAACAGAAGGCAGATCAGTGCATAAGGATGCAGACTTGAAGGTTGTTGGTTTGAGGCCCAGGAAGAGTTCTGCTGTAGTACCCTGGATCAAGGTACTTAACCCAGATTTTCCTGGTAAAACACCCATCTGTATGGCTTGGAATATTGGTTCGGATTGCCCGTGCACCCTTAGGTGTAGGTCTCAGAATTCCTCCTGCCCCCATTTTGAAGCCTCTATGGGTCTGTGGCGCCGAACACTTCGACCAGCGGTGCGTTCGGGAACCGCGATGGGGGAAGGGGTGAGGTCGGGACACTCTGAAACTTAATCCCCAAAGTGTTTGCCGTGGGTTACCGCTGCTGCCCAGAAGGATGGCCAGCGGTCAGTTGAAGGACCCAAACAGAGAGGGCTTTTAAGCAGGTCTCGCACGCCTCGGCGCTGCTCTTTCAGGCCACTCAGCCCCCGGGCCCCCGCTGACCCACCCCTTCTCTGCTCTGAGGGGATGAAACATATTTAGAGTTCTTGAGCACCTGCTGGGACCAGGCTTGGGATTTATCCCCCCCACCCCCCAGCCCCAGGAAGGAATCCTACTGCGTTAGTTTGGGTCAACGGGACTCGGTGCTTCTTCAGTAACCAGGTTGTGTTTGCAGACTCCAGGCTTTAACTGACAACTGCAGTTATGCTTTTCATTATTATTATTGTTATTATTATTATTATTATTGGCTTTTTTGTTATTTAGCTGATGCCTTGCCCCAATTTACAGGGAACTCCTCATATAAGGGGAAAAGTGCCTATAACTTAAGTAATAATTATTTATTAATTCATTTAGCCAACACTTTTTTTTTCAAAGCAGCTTAAAATTTTAGTTTTGTACACCAAGCCATGTACAAGGATTACCCTTTTACAGTGCAGCGTAATTTTTACTGTACCCCAAAAGTGGGGTTGAACCAAAATTTGAATCTTAAATTGCGGTGCCACTTGCTGCCATTTGAGCTAAACAGGGCACGAGCACAGCAAGCGGACCGGCTTGCGGTGGGAAATCGGGCCCGGCCACCTGTGACCCCACCCACACCTGAGGAGGGGGGGGCGAGGCTCCATGAAAGAGAGGCCTGGCAGGACTCGGTGGGCCTGGTTGAAGTAATCAGATTTGTTTCAGTGCGTCTGATCTTCAGTCTAACAGACTTTCTGACAGTCGAACAAGTAAATAAAGCCCCCCGGAGGATTGTGGGCTGGGACTGGATTACCACAAGGGTCAGCATAAAGGAATTTAAGCCCCCACTGTCTCGCCCCCGCTTTTACAAAAGCTGGCAGCGGGTGGGTGGTGAGGAGGGGAAGGGGGAGGTTGGTTAATGTAATGGGTAATGATCAGGAGAGGTGAACGGGGGGTTCTATTGGGGGGGGGCGCAGGAGTGTATTAAATCAATCCCAAGGCTGCAGCTCTCGGACGACCTCAGGGCAACGTTAAACCTGCTATGCAAAAAGTGTATAGCAACACACCCCAGCAAACCCCCCCCCCCACTGGGATGGAGACCTACAAGCTCTCACTTCTCATTGGTCATTCACACTTACATCTGATCCCTTACAATGATTTACCCGTTTTTACTAAAGTGACTCCATAGTACTACAGCAGGAGGCGGGAGTCGAACCTGCAACATGTACGTGCAGCAGCAGCAACATAGCCCCTCATACTGGCAACTGTGGTCACCCCTCATAACTCCCCGCTTTAATAAAAGAGGAGAAGTCAACACAAGAAACCGGCCATGAATCTGCGAGGTGGGGCCCGTGGGGGGGGCCCTACACGCGGAAGGCCGGCTCTGCACGCGCCACCACGGTTACAATGCATTTCTCACAAATAAGTGAGCAAGTGAGGACAGAACCCGCTAGATCGCTTGAGCTGCTCATATTAAACTCCCCCAGGGTTTCACAGACACAGCCTACTTATCTGGCGAGAAGGGGGAAAATGCTGTCGAGCTGGATATTATAATCTGACCTGAATATTGTCAAGGATACAACGTGGCGCTTTGGAGAAAAGCGTCAGCTTAAGAAGCAAAAATAAAGCCGACGACATCCAGGCATTTAAAAACCACTTCAATTCTGCTTTCACAGACCATGGGGGCCAAATGAGTAGCCAGAGTTCAACTACTATTAATCTGTTCGCCTGACACTTCTCTCCAAAGTGACGTTTTACACTAAGCTTCTTACAGCGGTTCTCCCCCGTTTAAATAGCTGGGTGATTCTTGCCGTATTGGACCAAAGCATCAGTCGTCATGGGTTCTGTGGCATAAGCTGACATTGGAACCCGGGTCCTAGCTCTGAGCACTGCGCTCCACCCTGTCCACACAGTGAAACGTGTGAGGCTGCGCTGGTTAGATTATGAAAGGCCAATATAGCTTCCATGTGAAGATGACCGTCTGGGGGGGGCAGTGTTTAAAGGGGGGAACTTGGGAGGGGGGGGTGCGAATTATTGAACCCCATCCTGTTTTGCAGAGACCTTCATCTCTCTGTGCTTGACACGACTAAAGGGATTAGGAGCCCAGTTTCCGTCGGCCCTCCATTCGAGACAAAGGGGCGCAGAGCTTAGTGTCACAGTCCGTGATAAAAGTGCGTCTCCCTGGCATTGAGCCGGCGCGGAAATACGACTGTTTTGTGTTCTAATCCCATTATAAGATGAAGGAAAAGGAAAAGGAAAGAAGGAGGGGGTGTGGAGTGTAACACTAAAGTGCATTTTCACCCACCCCCAAAGACATCTGTCCAAAAAAGACTCCTCTGGAATTCAAGTCGGAGACTGGACCTCCTGCGCCTTCCCTCTTGGCCAACGTGTCACACCAGCATATGACATTCCATATTTTCAGAAGAACATAAATCACAGGATGAAAACCTCAAGTTTGCAGGTGCTCGGTTTTGGCCCCTATGTGATGGAATGAGCTCCCTCTGTCACTCAGCGCTACTGAATCCTATTTACCATCCAAGGGTCTCAAATCCATCTTTTTCAGACCCACCTCCTTCCTGGTCGCCTCTGTGCTCCACAAGCTTGTACCCCATCAGCTGCTACAACCACCTCAGTAAGCTACTTGTGCAAACTGGTGGTGCTGGACTAAAACTGCAGTTGGACAATCGTGTCTGTATCTATTTCTCTCCACCTGCTGCTGTTGCAATGCACCTTCTTACTCCAAGCTGTGCGTAACTTTGCTGAAAAGCATCTGCTAAGTACGTAAACGTAAGTGGGAAGGTGGGGTGTGCGTGCGTGTGTGTGTGTGTGTGTGTGTGTGTGTGTGTGTGTGTGTGTGTGTTTGTGTTTGGTGTGGGTCTGGCTAAGCGGGGAGTCAGGGACGAGGTGCGACCCCACGTCGCACCCGCCTCATCACGCACCGGTGGAATGTGTGGCCTGAGCGAGAGCGCGGGCTGCCAGGCGCGTGGCACCACTTCGCACGGTGGTGACACCCACCTCAGCTGGAGAAGTAGACTGCGGGGGAGCACCTACCACCCTGGACCGTGAACACACAAGGAAGGGAGGGGAGAGTGGCTATGTGGGAAATTCACCGGGGAGTCCAGGGTCCCCAGAGTGACTTTCATACCGGGAGGCCCTTTTTCCATAACCGGATCTGAGTCTGTTTCGGTCGCAAGGGTTCCAAAAGTGCTGTTTAGAAAACGACACCAATAACAAGCAAACACTGAGGAACAGGAACACGAAGTGTTTTTCCTGGCATCGAGAGGGAACCAGGAATGTATTTAACCCTCTTTCTCTCTCTCTCTCGCTCTCTCTCGTGTGCACACACAAGTAGGTCTCTACCTACTGAGAGACAGTCAGACACAAGGACGCGGTCATTTTTTGGAGGAAACCCGACTGAACTCGCGATAACCGGATTCTCTGTCTGGACTGCTCGCCCAGTAAACCCTGATGTGGCACACGGCCATTTTTCGCAACACTCTCACAGCTACGTGGGTGCACCAAGTGACGCTGCAAGTCGGCTCGCTAAGATAAATTCTTCTGCTCGGCTTCCCTCTTTGGCTCTGCCTGAGACTTCAGCTCTTGTTTAGCAAACAAACGCACGTCACTAAATAAATGATGCAGAGCGGCTGGAAATGGAGCGAAGCTCAAACTTCAGCACCTGCAGCAAAGTGCCAAAAGCAAAAGGACAGCGAGAAAGCACTTCTTGGGGGGGGGGGCGTAGGTGGCACAGTGGTCAGAGCTGCCCAACCAAGAACCTGGTCTCAAATTCTCATCATACTGTCAGCCTGAGCTGAGGTCACAATGTGAATCCCTTTGGACAGAAATATGAGATTAATAAACAATAAAAGTACGGGTTTCAATGTGTGAAAGTCTAACACCTGTTGCCAGACACGAGCCCTGGGTTACTTTCGCCCACGTATGGCATCCATTCCCACGAGGCCATTTGCTCGCGCTTACATAACAGTCATTTAAACTTAATCCTCGCTTACCGACGACCCTGCAGGCAAGCTCAAGACAGAAGCGTTAGATTTATAACCTCACGCTCTTCCCCTCACGACATCAAAATTCTTTCTCACCATCATCTCTGTTTTTTTGGCAGAAGCCATACGGGCAGGATCCCACCTTGAAGGAGGCCGAACGCTGCCACCCCTTCTGCTGCTCTGGCTCGAGCAAACACCTGAGGCCGAAAATGATGACCCCAAACGCAATTGCCCCCCTATGCATTGTGGGAATTCTGCTGGCGGAGATGGGGGTTAACGCCAGGCGGCAGGGTCATGATGGTTGGGAGCCTATCTTGGAATCGGAGGGATGGCGCACCTGAATGGGACACCAGTCCACGGCAGGGCAATCGTACGCACTCATTGCCCCACACGCACATTGTGGGGGTGTACAGTCACCCAAAAAATATTCATCAGATAAGCTGCCCCCCCTCATTAGCATATACACGCCTTTAAGTTGGGGTGTGGAATGAAAAACAGCACTGAACTGGACGACCTCTCGCTGTTTTTTGAGAGGTGGGTGGGGAGCAGGGTGTCTCTCATAACTGTGCCAATATCATGTCGGTGGGACTCTTACGGCCCCCGTAGGGGCAGCGGGGGCCCTGTTTTCTCTGTAAGATGAGAAATGTTTTCCGAAAGAGCAGTAATCTAAACAAAGCAGAGGACAGGGGGCTGCTGGGCCGTTCTTCCCAGCAGGACCGCGGTCCCACGGGCCTGGGGTGTTTCACCCGTGGAAACCGCTTCTATATGTGTGCACTTCCTTCTCACACACACACCCACACCCACACACACGTGCACAGACGCGCCACCGCCACAAAGCTGGCCTTCCCCAGAAGTTTTATCGCAGCAATAATTCACAATACGGCATGCGAACCACCGCGCCACCGACGTCCACAGACCCCATTTGTCAAACAGGTGTCGCGACCTCAAAAGCGGCGGCGGCCGGCGGTGACAACCCACCACGACATCTCAAAACAAGCGTCGCGGGACGACGGCACGTAGAAGCAAAATGACCGTCCAGCAAGCAGCATCGAGATTGGAGGAGAGGCAGCAGGAATGTTGCTCTCACTGGGTGATTTACAGTCTAGATTATTACAGCCTCCGGTGGGCGTCGTGTTTGGAAAGAAGGCGGCTGATCTTGGGTGGGCCATCTACTGTGCTCAGGGGGGGTCTCAGGAGTCCAGAAAGGTGTGAGCTGAGCTCCCGGCTGTCAGTCCTGTCCCTTGCAGGAAAGGCGCCGGGTGACACACCCGGCGTTTGGCCACAGGGCCGTGGGAGCTGCGATGCCGCTTCGATTCGGTCCTCGCTGATCTGCCCACGGTCGGGACAGGACCGCGCAGGACTGGGGCCATCCCGCCGTGTCCGACGCGCAACAGCAGGTCAGCACAACACGATCGGCAGAAAAGTGTGTGAGCGGGCCTTGTGGGAACTGTCACCACAGCCACCCCAAACAGTAAAAAAAAAACAAACACTTTACAGTTTAGAACAGCAACCACATCGCGCCGCTTTGTTCCATCCCACATGAACTGATTTTCGGCCATAACCAACCGAAGGAACCGTTACCATTGGGAGCCCGAGCGGCCTGCGCTCGGTCAAAATATTTGCGCTGAGGTTTGTGTTATTTTCATTTAATCTCCAAATTGCGTGTTTTTTTTTTTTCTGAGTGTCCCGTCCCTCTAACACTTTGGGTTTTCGTCACTGTCCCTGGAATTAATATTTCTCACTTGCAGCACCGACTTTCCCCGCTCCTTCCAGGAAGTCACGCGCACGTTCGGCCCAAAGTCTCGCCAAAGTCAGCAGGAAGAGCAAGAAATGCAGCGGAAATTGGCCGTGAAATTAAAATGAGCGCAGGCCACTAAGTCCATGACACCGCCATCACGACAAACAAAAACAGCAACAACAGCAACAACAGCAATAATAATAATAATAATAATAATAATAATAATAATAATAATAATTAGAACCAAACACTAGAATTGCACATGCAACTACTAATAAAGGCATTAAACAGATATATTTTATAATTCAATTTATTAGCTTAGGTTTTAAGAAATTATATAGCAACACGTGAAAACTATTTAATTCACTGTATATAATCATTTGTTATATTTTTATTATTAATAATAATAATAATAATAATAATAAATATGGAAATAGAAGTTTAAAATTGGGTGTTTAAATGTATACTTAGAATGCTTTTATAAATCTTCGGTGGGTTTTAAGTCTCTCTCACACACGTCCGCGCACTGTGCTCGACCGC
Source organism: Heterotis niloticus (assembly GCA_018136845.1). Taxonomy (NCBI): domain Eukaryota; kingdom Metazoa; phylum Chordata; class Actinopteri; order Osteoglossiformes; family Osteoglossidae; genus Heterotis; species Heterotis niloticus. The sequence goes on along the minus strand of CM030900.1, from coordinate 23,899,006 downwards.
CTGTGGTGTTTCCCAGGTGATGGGATTCCACCGCTCAGCTATTAGACTCTCCTGGTCACGGCCGGTTGCCCACGGTCATGTCGTGGAGTGGGGTGGGATGTTGGGAAGGAGGGGGGAATGTGGGGTCTAAACACGGCGAATATAAACCAATAGATGTTCCGCTTTTGTGCGATCGGGACCCCCAGCCGTGGCTCTCAGCATCCCGCTGACGAAAAAAGCGCAGGGGATGGGCGCACGAGAAAAGGTGGAATTATTATTATTATTATTATTATTATTATTATTATTATTACTAGTAGTAGTCCTTAGTACGCGCGAATGAATTTACAAAAAAACTATATATATTATAAACTTTACACAATTGATAACGTGTAACGGATGGAGCCACATTTAGAGAAATTAAAATAAAAAGCAAGAATGTATTAATACATCTACGTTCACATGTTGCCCGCAAGAATGAACTTTTATGGACTCCGTTCGTTTCGAAAATGATAAACGACTAAATATGAGCGTCTGTAAAGTCTTGCTGCTTAAAAATGTCCCCAAGTAAATGTGAAAAATACTCGTTCGAAGCAAACATTTACACAACAAATCACAGTTGGTTTTAATTTTTTTTCTGATTCTGATTTTTCTGACAGCGCTAATATACTCTAATGGAAAAAAGTCAGTATATAATGCAGTTTAAAAAATAATGAAATAATAATCTTGTACACTTTTTCTTTGTTTATTCATGCGAAAGAAATTTCAAATAAGCCCAACATTACAGGTCAAATTAAACAGCTGCAGATTAAGTTGAATTTACTGCCATTCGGCTCCAATCCGCACTAAAATTATTATAGGCAAATGAGAAGAAAACGGATCATTTTAACGTACAGCTGAAATTTATTTATTTATTTTAAGACTCGCTTTTTCGGAGCGAAAAAAATTATTGTACGCTTTCTCCCCTCGAACAAAAATATCCCACACATTAAAATGTTACGTGGAATAAAAATAAATGCAAGTAAAGATACTTAAAGACGCACAACGGAGAATTCTTTAAAGCAAATAAATTTAGTTATTAAGTTAGAGGAAGTCCATAAGAAAAAACGTTATCCAGATTGATGATGATAATAATAATAATAATAACAACAACTTTTTTAAATTTTGTTGTTTGACGAACAGATCTGAAAAGTGCCAAATGTATTTTTTACGGGGTGCAAAATTTGCACGCCGATATAGGCTAAAAAAATAATAATTTAAACATTTCCAAGCAATTTCCAAGCGTGCAATTCGTCCAAAAGGGGCCTTCAGCGTGCTGCTTCAAACCGACAAACGTAAATATGTGCGTGCCTGCCAGAATTGCGGGAATTTACGTCCCGTTCGTTCCCAGAACGTTTGCGCAATGCTAGCCGACTGATTTTTGTTTGACAAAATGCGGTGACATTCGGCACAACCGCGAAATGACAGCAAAGCGGGGCGCGACTGAAGCGCGGCGAACAAAACCGGAACACCGAATCGCGGCTGCGTGACACTTGGCCAAGGTCAAATAATAATAATACTAATAACACTAATAATAATAAAGATAACAAATGAGCGGCGTCCTTACTGTTGGTAGTCGAGCTTGCAGTACAGCTTCCGGTCGCGCAGGTAGCAGCTCGTGCTGAGCGGCTGCCGGCACGCGGCGCACTGCAGGCACTCCTCGTGCCACGACGACTCGTTCACGCGCAGCAGGAAGCGGTCCGAGATGGGACGGCGGCAGCCCTCGCACACGGACCCTAATAATAATAATAATAATAATCGTTTTCAAACATCCCACATTTGTGAAGAGTGAAAAAGTGCTTAAACAAGGTGTGACCCCTGCAGCGACCCCGTTGCCGGGCTGCAAAAACGCTTTGCAACGGTTTTGCAGCCGAGCATAACGTTTGCATTCGGTACGAAACGGGCAGCCGTGCTCTGCCGCAAAGGCGTTTAAATGCCGGGAACGGTCGGTACGGACGGGGCCGTTTGCTGAAGAGGAACGCTGGCGTGAAATTAATACAGCCGTGATCGTCGTTTGTGGGAAGCGATTTAAAACTTGGTTTTGCTTCTTGACAAATGGTTTATAAGTCAGTCGGTCAGAAAGCAGTGTGTGTGCGTGATTTCTGTTGCTGTCACGCACACGCACAAAGTGCTCTCGTTTGAGCAAAGTAAGACCCCACGAATAAAGAGTGCGAGGTGGGAAGAGGCCGAAGGAGGGCGCTGCGGTGTCCGCTTACCGAGCAGGACCCCCAGGGCCGGTGGCCCGGACTGCAGGTGCTCCTCGATCTTGACCCCGTCCAGCATGATGGCGCCGTGGGACTCGCAGTCCGGCAGTCCGTGCGGACACGGAGGCGTCCGGAGCTTCGAGACCTGCGGCCACGTACGAGACAGCGGCGTCAGCGCGCGCGCACACACACGCACGCACACACACGCACGCGCACACACGCACGTTGGGGCGCCGGCGCCTCACGCACACGTCAGGTTGCCGAGCCCCACCTCGGAGATGCGGGTCCTCTGCGCCCGCAAGACCCCGTTCTTCCTCTTCCTTCCGCTTCAAAGTTTCACCGTCAAAGCTCCCGCGGACGTGCCATGGCCCGGGTGTGTAAAAGTGCGTGGGCGTGCGTGCGCGCGTAGAACCCCGCACGTCTCCAGGTGAGAAGCTCCGCAAATAAAAAAAAAAAAAAAAAAAAGAAAAGAAAAGAAAAGAAAAGAAAAAAAAAGCTGCGGTGCTTTTGCGTGGCGGCGCCCTCGTGCGTGCTCGGGAAGGTCTCGCGCAGGAGGGGCTGGCACGGGGCGGCGGCGCGCGACCCTCAAAGCCCGGGAAGCGGGAGCGAAGCGGCGGACGGCGAGCGGAGCGGAGTGTGGAGCTGTCGCGCGGCGAGCTCGCGGGTAAATGCCCCGCGCCGACCCCCGTGGATACACCCACCCCCCCCACACACCACACCCCCCCCCACCCCCACCTCACACACCCCCCGCGTCGCTCCATTCACCGGATCCGGACGCGATTGGAGGGCAGCACCCGTGCTCTCAGCCGCCGAAGGTCCGGATCGCGCAACCCTCCGGGAGACCGCGGCCGGGGCCCACGCGTGGCCGCAGCTCTCGGGCGCTCGCCAGCCGTCGCATCCCGTGGACTGAGGCGTGATTTTGTGCAGTTTGGCTACGGACGGCTGAGGGGGTGAAGCTGGAGCCGCGACGGAGAGAAAAAAATGCGGGGTGGAAATGCGCGAAAGCGCAGATTTCCGCACAGCCGCGCTCGGACCCCCATCCAGGGCGGCTCGCGTTGCCTCTGACAGTTTAACGCTTGCTATTAAAATGACTTTTATTATTACTGTTATCAGTGCCAATATTAACATTACTATTAATATTTCCATTACAATTAAAATTCCTATAACTGTTGCTACTGGTACTAATATCAATGCTACAATTGCTGTCAATATTGCCATCGCTGTTAAAATTATCACCATTTCTTTTATTACTGTTATCAGCTTTACTGTTGCTATTTCCAATATTAAAATTATTATTATTGCTATCACAGTCGCGACTAAAATTAAAGTTACTTTTATCACCGCTGCCTCTGTTCCTATTCGCGGACTGCAATTTAAATCCCTGCTTCTTACGTATTTGCGTCTTTGCTGTCAGGTTTCAAAGGTTTAAAAGTTAAACGGGGCAAATCCCCACTTTTTCTGAGCTGAGTTTTACGAAATTTCTCGGTTTACTTTTTCAAGCAGGAAATTTCAGCGACGGCTGTATGGAAATATTTGGCAAATAGCTGTTGAAATATATATTTCAAGTACAACTGGAAAAAAGTTTTACATTTCATGTACATCAAATTACTACTACCATTACTACTACTAATAATAATAATAATAATAAAAATAATAATATTTCTCAAGATATTATTATTATTATTATTATTACTATTAATAACAATCTTTTGGGTGTGGTCGCAGTAATGTCGTGCTTGGTGTCAGTAACAGTTGAATAATATTTACATTAGTTTTTGTCACGCTAAATGTGGTGTGTGTGGGGGGGTTACGCTGTACAACCACTGCTTAAAGGGCTCGCCGTACCATGTTTTACACCATTGTGTCTGGTACAAAAGGACCGAGGCCGCCGAGCTGGAGCACCTGGCGCAGCCGAGGTCGTGAACGGGCAAACTAATGCGAGGGGACGAGAAATGCGGGTGGGCAAAAAAAAAAAAAAAAAAAAAAAAAACACGCGTGGCACAGAACTGGAAACTGAATTTTGGGTTCTGTTTTTTACCCGCCTGTGCCCTCCGTTTTATTTCTGCAGTTTGTACTGCGGACTGCGGACCATTCAATTGATAAAAATCTGTCATATTTTAAACGAAGCAGGAAAAACCAGGCCGGCGTTGCTGTCATTTACATAACGACAGAGGAAAAATCAAATATTTAATATTTCAGCAGAGCGACAGCAGCTGCTCATCTCAAATAACCCGGCTTGTCACACAAGCGCAAAGAAGAAAAACATCAAAGTAAACTTGAAACGTTTTCGAAAAATACAAAAACAGCCCCGACAGACGTTAAAAAAGATAAAGCATAGATTAGCTTGTTGAAAAAAATAATAAATAAATTAAATAAATAAAAATAAATTATATATATATATATATAATCCGAAAAATATTTTAGTAAGTAGACCACTTTGGCTATTTAAACATAACGCAGAACAAGAAAATAAATCAGGGACAGAAGACTTGGCCATTTAATTATAAATTTTGCACAAAAATAAATCAAAGATTTATATTGGTCATTTGGGATCTGGGGTGCTTTGGTGAGGGGAAAATTACGCGTCGATGGCACTATGAAATATGTCTATAATAATAATAATAACAATAATAATAATAATAATAATACGTATATTATATTATTATTATCATTATCATTTTTGTTATTATTATTATTATTATTATTATTATTAGTGGATAAAGAGCGTTTCCGTGCCACAGAGCCACGTGGCCCTTTAAACAGTTGCGCTGAGGCTGAAAAGCGTCTTTGATGGCGGCCGCCCGAGCGCCTTTCATCCTTTTCATCCTTCATCTTTCATCTTTTCACACTTTATCAACTGCACGTGTCCCCGGGTGTGGAGGACGTGGACGCCTTCATCCGGGCGCTAATAACACCCGCCGTGTCCCTCCCTCCCGCAGACGTTTGGCGGTCGTGTAACGCACGGCTCGGCTGCGGGCGCAGTTCGCTCGTTGCCCCAAACTTACAGTAACAGATATTATTACGCCCTTATGACGCGCTGCTGCGGTATGCAAATGAGCGCTTTAAACTCCCCGCCCACTAAGTGAGAAGCCGACTCGCTTAAAGTGACAGCGCATGGTTGATGTAAAATTTAATTTAAAAGAAAACAGCAAAATATAGAAGGTGCGCGTTCGGGTAGTACAGGTGCGGGTTTTTTTTTTTTTAAATATTATAAATAACAGCAATCTGTGTTTTGGAACAATCGGATTTGTTTGTTTGATGTGTCTTGCCTTTGCGCCACTCTGTTGTTCTACTGTACATACCAGCACCCCAATAAAAATATTCAAATACAGCACCTGCCACACATTATTGAACATGCAGTCTAAGGGTAAAAAGGTGTCAAATAAATGCAGTTATTAATTATTAATAACCACCGCAGGGATTAGACAGAGAATAAAGCAAACATGCGATGAGGCTCTTTATCCCACGCCGTCCGCTGCCCGTGTATGAAGCAACTTTGTTTTTATTTTGTTCGTTCACCACAAGGATGTAGAAATGCTGGCTAAACCAAACCTTCATTTAGTTTTTATTACGTCACATCTGACCGCCTTAAGGCCGTTTTCCGTTGTTTCTCGGAGGAAAACGGCCCCGCTATACGAAGCAGGTTTTTCACCCGTATTAGCCGCATAGCGGGAATCTCGTGACTCATTTCGAAAGACGCATTTATCCCCCAAATGCGCAAGTCAACCATACAGTTTGTCACAGAAATTAATGCAAGATATTAACTTAGGCAAAAAAAAAAATGGTGGCAACGCTGGTCCGTTCCTGCACGTAAAGGAAGTTCTTTTTCCCCCAATTAATATTTTTTTAATTCCCCCAATAGTACTTATTGCTGTAAAAACTTTTACAAATTTGTAAAAACTCGGCCTTCCTCCAGCCGAGGCAGCCCCGTGAAACCGAGGAAAGGGGATGTTTTTTTGAGTTTGAAGATCCTGTAACCAAAGGCCACAAAAACAGAAACCCTCGTCCCCCACCTTCACAATTCCCGCCAGATCCAGGTTCTCCGCACCTTCAAGACGTTCCAAAGGAAAAGGACTCACTTTTCTCACCCTATTTACTTTCTTACCTTCCATATGCATCCCAAATACGCTCTTTTGTAATAAAAATCCACACCAATTTCACACTGGGTCGCCAGCAATGGGTGGTTAATTTTAGATATTTATTTATTATTATTATTTATTATGAAACGTGTCAATCTGCGGTTGTCAACGCAACGATAACAACAATAAGAAAAAGAAGAAACAAACACCGTCTAGAACTGCACATACGAGCACTCATAAAGAGTTTAAACAGATTTATTGTACGATTCACTTTATTACTTGGGTTTTAAAGAGTTTAAAAGTAATCAGGACTTCTAACGGCTCATAGCTGTAGCTTAAAGTCCTTGACTGCAAGAAAACATCAAAGAAACAGCACGGAAAAACAACTTTAACTATTGAGACATTTCGACCGCAGCGTCGCAGCTGGCAAAACGGTCACCACAACATCACCGAGGTCCGCAGATGCTCAAATGTCGCCTTTTAACTGCGCCACAAATCCGGATCGATGTGCAATAAAAAGACACAAAATGTGCAAAACCGCGAAAAAATACAGTTTGGGCTGAATTTGCCTCCCGTTCGGCCAAACAGGGATTAAAGGGCACAAAAATACAGGAAATTAACTTGCGCTTAAATTTAATCGCTTTTAAGCCGCGTTTATGATTTCCGAACAAGTTGGAAGCATGAAAGGCATGAAAGGAAAGTGGAGGAAAACAAAAGTGCAGTTAAATAATTTGCTTGGAGATGGAATAACTATGCTGAAAAATGTTTAAAAGCAACTGCCAAGCTTGGCGTAGTGGGAAGGAGCTGAAAGCGTGAGCAGGGGAGAGGACGGCGTTGCGTTACCTGCGCACAGGTGAACGAGTGAATGAGTGACGGATGACGGATGATGGATGACGGGTGCTCGCCTCCCCGCAGATCTGCGTCCTTCTGGCCGCCCTCCTCGGTCCTTGTCCCTGTTCCCGTCCCCGTCCCAACTGCGCCGCACAAAGGACCCCTCTCCCGCGCCTAACGCGCCCCCTGTTGGTCGACTGCGCAGCCGCACCACGAACCTTGTTTTTAAAAAAGCAAAAATTTGGCCATTTAAATATTAGACATGCAGTGGCCGACCAGCTTATCCGTCGGCACCTTCCCCAGGGACACTGCAGCAGGAGGGGGATTCGAACCAGTACTGTTCAGGTTACAGGGAATGAGGGCGCTGCTGTTCCGTCAATAAATGTGATCATATAACAGCGGCGGCATCGATGAATAACTTCTTCCAGTTAAACAAAACTGAAATTGAATGTTACTACATTTTATTAGCATGCACAGGTGAAACGAGAGGTTTAAACCTTTTTGATGCTCTCCTTGGACTCAATCTAAGGACTGTAAGTGGGGTCCGGACAATGCGAGGCCTAACATTGGAGTCAATGGGAAACAGAAATTTCAGTCCATCTTCCAGGTGCTGTGTGAAAAGAAAAATAAAAAAAAACGTTTTATTTTAATGTATTTTTTCAGAGAATAGAGACAAATATAATAAATAGTGTAAAAATAAGGAAGGGAGCAGGAGGACGGGAGCCAACCTCGTTATATCCGAACCCGGGTTATTGCGGGGTTTCACTGTCCGTCCATACTGCAGTCACCTGAAAAACACAAAATATTGCGACCAGACCATTTATTTTACTTACATTCATTTTAAGAAACACCTGCAATGCAGTGCGTCGCATGCTCACCATTAGTGGACCTCTGTGTGTGTGTGTGTGTGTGTGTGTGTGTGTGTGTGTGGCCGCTGTCGGTTTCCTCCTAAACTCACAGCTTCTGTGCTGACCTGCAAGCGGATGGAAATTTGCTTCCTCTTTGTGTTACACATTAAAAATGGCAAAAACTGATTTTTAAGTGTTTTTGGAACTCCGTGGATGACTTGAACTCTGTCTGCTGACCAGCGTTTTACTTGCATCACATTACCTCGAAGATCCAGCAATAATAATAATAATAATAATAATAATAATAATGATGAGTCTTCTTCTTCTTCTTTCGGCTGCTCCCGTTAGGGGTCGCCACAGCGGATCAATTGTTTCCACTTCGAATAATAATAATAAGAGTGCTTAACTTTATTTAATGTAGTATTTACACACTGATCATAAGTAGACCTTAAATTTTAAAACCCTAACCCACTAAAATATTACTAGACTGCAATTCTGCATACAATGGATCTTTTAAATATTAAGTGTCATAATGTTGTTGAGTTATGAAATAAGAATTTGTACTGTGTCTACTGTAATTTACTTTGACAGGAAAATAGAGAATATGAAAATATTTATTAGATTATTCCTGTATTATTAATATTTATATAATTGATACTCTACCTAATAGATTTAATCTAATAGAATAATCTAAATTAATATTTCCTTCAAGGTGTCATGTGTATTATTATTATTATTATATAATGTATTTATTTTAAATTAGGTATATTACAAGTCAACTTGTTTTTTATTATTAAATACATAGTTTGCATGAAATAAATGATATTGATAAGTTATATTCATTATAACAAAGTCAATTTTATCATATAATTTTGCTAAAGAAGAAAAATAAAAAGCAAATTTGTCTGCAATGTATGTTGGATCAGGAAACAGATTCTGAATTATAGATTAAACATCCACGGCACACTTTATGCAGTTATTTCATTTTCTTTCTGTTTCGTTTGTTTAAATTTGTAAAAATCCACACTGAATTACAATTGCTGAATCTCTCTCTCTCTGCAACCCCAAAACAGTTTATTTTCTTTTCATTTCGGGAAGACTAAACTGGTAAGGAATAAACAATGGCTTTTAACATATTGATGTCTTTTTAAACTACTTGTCTTTTTAAATTACTATGTGTAATGAGAGAAAACTATGTCTCATAAACAAACTCTCTCTCTCACACACACACACACACACACACACACACACACACACACACACACACACACAACCCTGGAGAAGGGCTGCCACCAGGACCCCTCGTCCCCTGTTTGAGAGACTTCCCCCCCGAGAGGCTTTCATGTTTAACATCACCTTGATGGTTCAAGCAGGCTGCTCTGAGCTCCACACACCAGAACCAGCAGGCTGACTGGGCACAGAGCCTGGGAGATGGCACACAGCAAGCAGGACCAAGACTGCTGAATTCTGGACAGCACAGGGACCGACCACCACCATCCAGGAGAAACCACGGCCAGTTCTCTTGCACGTCTGCATGAGGCATAATGACAACAAAGTGAAGCTTGAACCTTGAACCTTGGCCTCACCTGCAGCAAAACTTTCCACTGCAACTGACGGGCGTACACTGCAGTGGTGTGACGCTCACACCAGAACTGACACCCATCATCCTTCAGCACAGACTCACTGTGAGATGTAGCTCAGCTTCACACGGCTGCGACAGTGCCACCTGCTGGCCAGCGACGTCCACACAGAGCTGAGACACCATCAGGCACACAGATGGCAGTCAAGCAGAGTTTCTGACACAAACACATACAAACACACAAGGGAATAAGCATTAATGCGTGTAAACAAACATTTAATATGACATTAAAGAAAATGAGCAACATAACTCAAGTAGATTATACTGCTTTCCTTTTGTTTTACTTGCAGAGACTGCCACCATGAGCGTTGTTTCACGAGAAAGTGCCCCCCACGCGGACCACGTTTACGGCCCAGCTGAGCGGCCTGCGCCCGAGCAAAACATACGCAGAGCCGCAGTTAAAAATACAAACATATTTGCTTACAAAGAGGCTTATCTTTTGAAGAAGCTCCGCAGCATTTTCCGTTACATGGAGCGAAACAGCGGAAACTACCGGAGGGCCTCTTAACAAGTCGAGAATAAACAAGCCACAGCCTTACAAGTTTTAGTGGTTTCAGTTTTTTTTTTTAAAAAAAAAAGGTCACAAAATAATCTAATAAAGGGGACATATTTGAATAGAAGCCATTAAACTTTAAGGAGAAATTAAATGAAATCTGCTGTTGATAAAAATAAAGAGGACGTGCAAACGCACGATAAGGAAAATGCTGCCACAAAGCTGGAAAAAACAGAAAATAATGCAAGCAGAAAACAAAACGGGGGTTCGGCCTGTTGCCCAGGAGGGTATTTTGGTATTAGACACACACACACACACACACACACACACACACACACACACACACACACACACACACACACACAGAGAGAGCTCCTGTGCTGGTTATGTTACAAGACGAACTGAAGGTTCCAGTACAAAACACAACTCTGCCCCAAACAGTAATCCTTGTATTTATATGTCGAACCCAGAGCAACAACATTACAGCCCTGTGGTTGTTACCTGTCACACTGACAGAGGACACAAGGGGAGGGAGGACAGAACTTTCTGGAAGCACTTCATGCATCCAGGGAAAGTTATCAACTTGAGAGGAGTTAACTTTAAACACCTTGCTCAGTGGTGCCACAGGATGGCCTTTCCTAAGGCTCGAACCAGCAACCTTTGCCAGAAACTTCTACATCGGTTCCTCCACAAATGGCGATGTGTTCGCAACTCATCTGGTCACGTCCACACGACGCCTTGCTGAGCTCTTGGAAAGCGAGTGGGGTCTTGAAAAACCTCATTTAATGTCCTTTTGGGTGTGAAACTGCTGGACTGCCATTCACCAAGTGGTTCAGTTCAGCCCTAAAAATCTTCCCATGGTGCATTGCTGACATAGGCCACTTTTCCGGGTAAAAGCAACACAACGGCCGAGAGGAAAATAACAAGAGTGGAGCGTAGACCACACAGCGGGGGCCACGTGCGTCTTTCATCACAGGATACAGACGGAATGGAAAACTGGTGGTTATGAGGGAAAAAATAAACTTGGTCTTATGGGGTCATGTGCTCAAGCAAACCAAGACCTCCGCTTTGATGCAACCCTCGGCGTGTCTTCGCTCTCGTGCGTCGCCCATGTGCGTCCCGCCTGTCTGTGGCCACGTTTCCAGTCTCTGTCCTTAGTTGTGGAGTTTATGCTTCTTAAAATGTCCAGCTGACTGTAGAAAAAAAACACAACTTTGCACACAGGATGATCGCAGGCTTGTTTCTGACATGCCACCACGTTGTTGGTTCACATCCCTCAAGTATCTGCCCCTAGGAGTGACATTCAGATAGCAAATACATGGGTAACCATAGCAGATGGTGATGGACTCGCATACGTAACTTTCAGCAGGTCAGGATTCAGCCGCTGTGAGGGATGGGGGAGAGATGGACTCCTTGTGAATGGGACTACCAAGAGACCAGAGGTGGAGGAGGACAGCGCTCATCCTGGGATGTGGGGACTGATCAGGTCCTCTAGGTATCGGGGTCCCGATTCTCTGACGGCTTGAGGACTATAACCAGGTTCCGGTGTTGAAAGTAGGATGTAGAGTAGATGCTGCACCGAGTGGTTGTAATAACCTTCGAAGCATCTTCCAATGTTTATACAATTTTTTTTTTTTTTTACAGCCATAGTGTGAACCAAGCCCCCTCTCCACTGAGCTGTCAGTTTCCTCTTCATTCCAAAGAACGGGGTTCATTGCATCAAAGGAATAAAATCTGTGAAAAACATTCTGAGGGTTCACTTCCTGGATTTACAGTGTTCAACAGTCAAGATTTACACTTGTGTTTGACTAGAGGTGATCTCACAATTCGTTTCTAAGGTGATTTACACATGTTTGGTCCAGCTGGATCAAAACCCCGAAAGTCCACAGCTTTCTGCTCAGATGTTCATGGTACCACTGATGAAGATTTATGCCTTTTCTCCTTTACTGCACTTTGTGGTAAATTCTGTGTGCATTTTTGACACAACCTGTGGCTCACAGAGAAGGTTCTGACCCAGAAACCATGACAGATGGAGATGTTTAGAAGCTCAAAAGATAAAAATCTGGACCTCAGACTGCTGGCATCTCAGCTTTTGTTGTCAATATTATGTATCAGGATCATTTTACCCCAAAAGCCTGTTGGGTCCACAGCTTCCAAAAGGACTAAAGGTTTTTCCTCAGGGTCTCCAGGATGGAGTCTCCTGTCCCACCATGCAGGTCCATCTCTGGGTGGGGTCTGTGTTGCATTAGTGAGGAGGTGGTGGAGACATTGGAGTCTGGCCTTCGTCAAGAAGACAGCAGGTCAAAGCTGGACCATAAAGTCTAATGAAGGTCCTAATGGAGGCCGCGAGACCCTCAAAGGGACAGGGAAGCGTTTGAACGTCGGTATTAAAGCGCCCCACCTGGAGCTGGGGGTGGGGCTTTGAGTCTGCTCTCTCCCAGCAAGGTTCAGGAACGGCCTGGACCCCACAGTAAGATGACATACACAGGACAGCTGACTGTATATTGACGATCCCAGTACATCAAAACAGCAGATGATCTGCAGCTTAAAAATGCCAGATTCTCAAACGCTTTGCACTTCCTGAAAATCCATCCTCCCCATAATCATTAAATTTAAAAAATACAAATAAATGATCAATTTGTAAATAAATCACTGCAAGCCGGGAGCAAAGAGGCAGCATCTTACCCGGCAGGATGTTGGCTTCTGTCCCTCGAGCCACGCGTCTGGTGGCCACCTGGAACTTGGCGCACCTTTGACCCCTTTCCATTCCCTATCTCACTGCCCATGACCCAGTTCTGAATGTTCTCATTTTAGTTTCACCTAAGAAACATGTATGTGTGTATGTACGCGTGCGTTTGCCTTCTATCTGAGCATTTACATAATAAAATTTTATCAAATGAAGGAAATAGTTTCTGCTACAGATGTTTGACAATGGAGCTGGATGTCAAGTCCTTAGCGTTGACCCTCCAGGACCAAACCTGGTTCGGTGGTTAAGGGAATGTTTTTCTGGATCCCATCTCAAGGGTGGTGGCCAGTCAGGATGGTGGGTCAGCCGCCAGTAACGCCAGTAGTCTATATTCTATGGTCACGCTGGAGCTTCTTGTGGTCAACCCCCCCCCCCACACCAGAGGCGGTGCAATATTGAGCACAGGTGGCTGGGCCCATAAATGTCACATAAAACTGGAGTCGCACCCTGCAGGGCATGTGGGGTCACTGCACCTGTCTGACAGGGGTGACAATGCCCCTTCCCCCTTCCTCCCTTTTCATGCGAGTTCCTCTTCCATTGGACTGCCCCATTCTCCTCGCAAGTCTTTAATGGGGCTCAACAGCACCAAAGGATTTTGGGTAATTAAAGGCACTCTTACGATTTTAGAGATCAGTGTATTTCCCAGGGTGCACGGTTCTCCTTTCCCTCACACCCAAAAGCACCCGACCATTATGACGTCGGCCCTGTGCTTACCTTCCGAGTCCGACCGTTCAGACCCCTGGCCCACAGATCACGCAGAACGTGGAGGTCTGTGGTTCCTGCCAGGATGTGTCCACACACGGGTTCAAGTTGGTCTTGCGTGCATCCAGAAGCTGCGATCAGGAGCTAAGACATCAATCGCCAGGGTGCGCTCCTGCACGGGTGGATCTGACAAGCGAGCCACCTTTTGCCAAACCAAGAGAATTTCCTGCTACTCTGTGCCGACATAAAAAAGCAGCGTGTTCAAAAATCTCAACAAAATCACAAACTTGCATAATTTTATCAATCTGGCAACCCCTTAGAAAAAAATTAACAACCACACACCTGGTTAGCAGCACCCTTTTTGTTTTGTTTTTACCAGGACAGGTGTGCCGAGGGCCTCCTGCGGAGCACAGCCAGTCAGAAACTCACTGGTTCTGCCCCCTATCGGTGCTCTAGCCACCAGCACAAGAATTTGGTTGCGACTTAACCGCATTTCCTTTTGTTTTTCTTTGTTAATTTATACCCATTTTTAGGGATAGATTTGTTATGGCGGACTGATGCGTAAGACTGATTTATTGTATTCGGGGTTTTTCCAAAAACTTAAAGTAAGGTTCAAAAAAGTGAATTCTTCTACAGACTTAAGATGTGAAAGGATTCTTTCTGTAGGCAAGATTAATTTTAGCCCAAAAATCAAAATTGTTTCCATGAAAAACCACTATTGTGCACCAAAATGAGGCTTAATTCATGCCTAGAAATACATTTAAATTATTATTGATATTATATTTGTAAAATAATCTCTCCAGCCGCAGTTGTCTGATTGGTTGACTATGGCAGCGATGCATTATAAAATTTTTCATAAAGCGTGGATGCTATTTTCAAACAATTGGCAGTTTATGACCATAGTGTCATGACCCGGGTCCCTGAGCCCATCCAGGCCGCTCCTTCCTGGCCATCAAACTGGCGGTAGGCCTTTGATCGGACCCGGGCGGCACCCCACCAGACTCAAGCGCAGCTCCATCGAAAGCCAATTACAGTAATGAAAGTCACATGGCCCAGGCTGTGGGACTATGCGAAGTGACCAGACCGAATTAGAAGGAACACAACAATGGGAACAATACAGTTCACTAAAAAAAAAAAATAATAATAACTTATATACAGGATGATATGAAAAGAAATGAACACTTATTCATAAATGTATTACTGCATAGATAAGCAATGGCTGCAAAAATGTACATGACTTCCACGTACCAGAATCTGGACGAAATGAAGCGCAACTCCAGACTTTAGCCTACAGTATGCGCTCATATGATACGCATTCACTGAGCAATAAATTTATGAGCATTCAATTCTTTTTAAATTACCCTGTATTACAAAAAAAAAAAAAAAAAAAAAAAAACTTTTTCTTTGTACAAACTTTCATCTCCTGCACTAGGCTTCCCCAGACTGGCATCCACGGACATGAAGGTCAGAGCGGTGAGCTAATTTAACACAGCGTACAGCCCGAAGCAAAATATTTATCAGTATTACCAACTAAGCAGTTCGATTTTCACGCGCAAATGTCCTTGGTCATTGCAAGAATGAATAAAATGTTCCAGGTTTACGACTTCAACACTACTTTTCAATTCTCTACATCCAGCATGAGGTGACAGTGTTGGTGAGGGACCCTACAGCATCACCTCCTTATGTCACCCGCATCGGTCCAACATAAATTTTTGGTGACTTCATGGCATGTCAGCAAGGCACAAGCTGCATGTTTCACCTCAAGGGTGCAAGGTGGATTGTAGCCCCCCACACCACAGATGGTTTCGCAAACATCATTCCCAAATGGAGTCCCAGTCACCGCTCCCAGGGAGTGGTCTTGCAACTGAGATCCAGGTTTTTAATCTTCACTGCTTCTTCAGTGTCCTTTACCACAGTACTTACTTTAAATAAAAAAGATAATTCGGTGTATGGAACAAGAACACAAACTTCACGCTTTAAGTCCCTGTGGAGAAAACTGGCACTGTTTCTTGTGAGGAGCATGGCCATCTGGAGCTAAACAGCACACCAGGATCCAGACTCTGGGGACAAGCATCAGATAATTTACTAATGCATTAACAATAATAATAATAATAATAATAATAATAATAATAAACAGACCCACCACCTCTTGCTTGACAGCAATAGAGCAGATAACGTACCTGATTTGAGTCTCCTGTTGTCATGGTAACACAATACAATCCTAAGAGTTAGACAGTTATCAATTAAGGGCAAATTTTCCAGCAAACCAACTCAAAACAGTCAAAGGAATTTTATTGAATTTTATTTTATTATATTAATACAGACTAATAATCACATATGTCCCTTTGTAAAATATAAGAACAAATTCTAAAATAAATACAAAAATGTTACAACAGCTACATGTTTTTAATCACGCTGGCGGAGTTTATATACATTTGCCCAGAGCACGGAGTGCTTTGTTCGCTGCAGGATCACACCCGTCCCGCCGGCATCTCCATTTTGGCAATTCTGACGGCACGCGTGCCCTCGGAGATGGGGACATCCGGGTCAGAGGTCACACCACCGCACAGCTCGTATTTACAGAACAGCACAGTGAACTTACCATGAAGCCAGGGTAAAAACAACAGAACAGACAAACTGTTGCAGTTTCACTGACAGGATGAAGAATGCGGTGACGGTCACCTCACATAGGAGACAGAAAGTGATGCGACCAGCAGCAAAGCACCCCCTGCTGTTAATGGCCAGATGCGCAGCTACTGAAGCACAGCTTCTGGAAAGATCCAAATGGCAACAAATAGTGGTTTTCTGAATTTAAATGGACTAAGCAGCTCTCCTGTAAGGGGACAAACCTGATATACCGATGCAAGTCAAAAAGTCAACTGCACACAAAGCACCTTCAACTGATGGTGACTAAGATGGTGGCGAACACTGAGGTTTCCATCTGCACTGAAACCCGCTCAAAAGCATCATGCCTGACACACACACCTCTCCATGAAGTACAAAAAAATATATATATATATATTCTCTGTGACGGAAGCTGTCGCCGTGGCACCAAACCCACATTGGTACAAACACACAGAAGATACCGACCCCCTGCACGGTGGTCTGCAGTGGTTTACAGCAGAGACTTTACGCAATGACTATTAAAAAACTCCAGTACAGGCACAACCTCCACAAAGGAACATATAAAAAGGAGCAAATATGGAAAATATGAGTGGTAAGTCACAGAAGCTGTTAAATCATTTTGTTACGGTCGTTGTTCCCCCAGGAACACACACACACACGCACGCACGCACGCACACACACACACACACACACTCAGCCCTGTCTGTGCATCAGGTAAAACATTTCCCTTCTTGAGTGAAACGGGAATCTGTAGGCTCAGGTGTACACAGGTCTCTGTAGGAGTGTTCGGGTGTGCTCGGGTGCACCACCACCCATTCGGTGGACTTTTCCAGTCAGTGTCATTGCTTTATACAAACACGTAACAACAGAAAGAACAGAAATGTGTTTTTAAAAAGAAACTCCATTAACTGCATTATGAAAAGGGGCACAGCAGTGTTGGTGTGTGTGTGTGCATGCTGACATCACCCAGTAATCCGGTGGTCTTCACAGCTGTACCCAAAGACGCAGCACTCTCCCAGCTGCGTTGGGGATTCATTCACAGGTGAGATGGACACAACACAGCGCTCCCTGCTGCACCACAAGGGACCTCCTATGCCTCCTTTGTGAGTGAGTAATAGTAATTTTTTTATCAATATATTATTTTAAACAATGTCATAGATTGTAAAGATGGTTTAAAAAAAAACAGTTGTTACTTTATGGGGGGAGAAAACTGATGGAACTCTGACCAGTAAGAAGTCAGAGGTCAGCCAGTGGAAGAATTTTGAATAGACCAACCCAAAAACAGAGACATATTCAGGGTGCAGCATAGCCTAATGCGCTTCTGCACTAAACTCGCGCCCCCTGGAAATGGGTTGGGATGAAAACACATCAGTGAGTACCGGGGCTGGCCTGTAAACACTGGCAGCAAAGGGCATCACCACAACGGCTAGACCCAGTCCCTCTGTGTGCTGTAACAGAGAGCTGCGGGGTTAGTACTTTTCACTGTGGTAAACAGAGGCCTTTCACAAACCACCAGTAAGTAAAAAGCAGCAGGTGTTACTGTGTTAGTACTTTAGGCTCAGAGACTCAGTAAGAGATGTTCTCCCACATGTTGAACTGTGGCTAGCAAAAAAAAATTGACATTGGTGAAATGGGGACAATCACTTAAGAAAATGACTGTTTTCTGATGCAGAGACAATCGGTGGCGACGGGCTGTCCTGCGAGATCTGCGGAGCTGTCGCTTTAATAAAAGTCGAGTAGATGCTGAATGCAGAAGTTGAAGCGAAGACCAACAACAGAAGCTTGACAGGTCTGAAACGTCACGCTAGGGAAACGCCATGCCCAACAAGCATCCTTTAAACCCCTTTCACATTTCAGCAGCCGCTCTACCCCTGGTGGCTGCTGTGGGCTCTGTTGCTCATCGCTGGGGGAGTAAACACAATGCTGGGGCAACTATTTTGATATGGAAAGTTAAAACATTAATTCCAAAACAGTGCAGTCAAAATTAAACACATTAAAAGCAAAAACATTCCTTTTTTCATAACCATACAACACGTATATATAGCGGCCTGATACAGCCGGACCTCGGACCCAGAGCAGGTCACAAGAGCAGCACTGCGTGTGGTACTTCACACCGCCTGCATGTTGGTGGACATCACTTATCCACACAGGACACTTGGGGGACACTGAGGACATCGTTGAGCATCTCTGGGTCCACAGTGGAGGATGCTGGGACAGAAACACACAAGAGATCCACACAGGGTTATTCTCGAGATGTCCTGAGGACACTGTCCCTCGTAGTGGTCACACACCAGTCATTGCGAGGTGTCCCCGGCACTGGTATCTTCTCACCTCCCTTATTCAAAGCAGCAACAAATGTGGACACAGAGAGGAGCTCCAGGATGAGTCTTGGATCAGGTGAGAAGTTTGTGTTTTCATGGCTCCTGGTTTTCTTCTCTCTCTCATATACACACACACACACACACGCTCTCCAGAGGGCCTCTGAGAAGCCACAGAGCTCCGGAAGTGCACCAGAGAACAGATTTTCCTCGTTTTTCTTTCTTCTGATATGGAAACAGAAAGAGGAGTGGAGCTGGCTGGTGGTGTGAGGAGGACGAAGGGGCTGACAAAGGGGCGAATCCACTTGCTCCTCCTCCTCCTCAGTAGTAGCCGCAGTGGTGGTACGCCCCCTGTCCTTGTGTCCATTCAGGACTCAGAGCTGAGTGGGGAGCGCGTGGGGCTTGGCGGCAGACGGGCAGCAGCACTGTGCTCTGTGCGGAAGCTGTACTCATACTGCCGCAAGAGGTCCACGAGCATGGGTTGGTTTAAAATAAAACAGGAAAAAATAAGGGAAAAAAAGGAGAGAGAAAGGGAAACATCTTTTAACATTCATTAATTAAACTTGTTCTGTAAACAACTGCCAAAGAACATTTTAAAATCAGACTAGCTTATAAGCATTTTTGTATGTAACACCGTGCACAAAATTATCTTTATAAAGCATTACAGTCCTGTTGACCTGTAAGCCTTTCTGAAGCTCGAGCCCTTTCGAAGCTGACAAACAGCGCTCCCTTGTGGACGGAATCGGCATTTTTTTAAGTAAGCTGAACCGACCTACAGTACCCAGCTGTGATTTCAGCTAACAGTCAAACTGGTAAATTCGCTAAACTTCCCCACACTGTATTATGCATATGGATGTATCTGCCAATTTTGCCTGTTATGTCTCCGCGACTGTAACCCAATTTTTATCTGCTGCTAAGTAATCAGCTGCGGCCAAGTTTAAAAACCAGATCTTCAAACTCAGGAAGCGATACAACAGCTCAGTTGGCAAGGCATAAATAAATCTGTGCTGAGTGCTGGCTCACAGCGTGAAGTCATGTGCAGTGTGCGGCTAAGCCACCAGGTGACGCTACGCGACTGCAAGAACAGTGATGGGAACACGCTGGCCTTCCATCTCCTCGCTCTGGTGCTACAACAGATTGACGCCTCATCACATGAAGTGAGTCGAGTGAAAGCGGAGTTCCAGGAGGACGGGTCACATGACATACAGTTTTGAGTGAAAACGGGGAAGCGCACAAGCCATCGCGTTTGTGCGGTGAAAAGGGTATTTATTATTGCTAAAGGTAACAAATGAAATGCACGCGGTTACAACCAATTTAGGGGGAGGCACGGCTACTGGACTGAGCACCGTTAAAGGGAGACGTGTGTTAGAACAAACGGTCATTTCCTCCCCCTCTCCCTCCGGCGCCCCACCACACGCCTTCAAAGCACACGCTTTCATTAAGATGCACATCTGGAACCAATAGCAGTCAGCTATATTTCTCACACACATCTTCACTCTAGCAGAGGAGGTGCTCGCTGGCAGGCCGGCACTGACCCCTGCAGGACAACAGAAACACACACTGCATGCTCTCGTACCATACAGGCTGCACAGCTTCGTCTCTCACTCACGCACACACCACGTGCCCCAGTCTCACACCCACCCATATGCTTTTATACAGATTTACACCCTCCATCGTATTATGTAATCCACGATAGGAGACGTCAAAATTGACCAGATGACCAAAATAAGTATCCACTCCATCTGTCAGAGACCCAGACAAATCTTTGTTCACTCTGTGTGTTATTCTGCACTGGAGAAAGGTGTGTGCTGCGTGAATAAATGGCAGCATCAAAGGAAGGTGCTCACCTCCTTCTCGATATCTGCCAGGGACTTGATCGTGATGCCCATCAGGTCAACCTGCTGCAGCTGGAACCACAAAGACAAAAGGGTTATTGCAGGAGAAGATGTGCTTTGCCATGGACATTTAGTGCAAACAGGACACCCTGGAGAGATGTCAATCACATTTAAGGACAGACCTACGTCATCAACCCATACTTGGCTTTAACACGATGAGCGTCAGCAGTCCTGCAGCACTCACACACAACTTAAATGTTTCCCTTGATACTCAGCCAGTGCGCAAATCATTATTTGAGGGTTTGTGAGCATCATTCAACAAGACAATGAAATTCCCCATTGTCCAGGGTATAACCCAGTCCTGGATTCGCACGCACAGACACACAAACACAGACATGCACAGACACACAAACACAGACATACACACACAACCACAGTTTGTCATCAGGTTAGCTGGATCAGTTTAAAAATTAAGACACTGACAATAGGAGTATGACCAAAAGTTAAATGAGACTTACATTGCCAGTAGCACAGGCAAACCTCTCTGAAACCATGAAAGGTACTCCATCCATTGCTGGGGGGGGGGGGGGGGAAGAACACATTAAAACAGCATTTTACCATTTTGGAAAAATTGGGGAAAACAAGACAACAAACAGTAGCACAGTGCGAGTAAACAGCAAAAGACATCCTGCGATTTCTTTTAACACCTGATCCTGTTCAGCAGCACGTGCTCATTTTTCCCAGAACCCCCTGTCAATGAGACAACTGATGGATAAACAAAGATGCGCTCAGACAAACAAAAGTAGAACACACAGGATGAACTGAGCACCTGCCAGCAACATGGTGGTGTCATTTACACTGTCACACATCAGGGAGCGTCAGTGCGACTGTAATTATGTCAGCCTACAGTTAAGAGTCTTCACTTTGTCATAAAAACAGTGGCCTAAAGCACCAAGGCCCTCTGTAGTGGGCTCTTCAAAGAAGGTGATGAACAAAATAAACGCTGCATTAACAGAGGAGCTGAGTGGAGATTTGTGTGTTCCACATGGGTATTAGGTTGTGTTGTCTTGGTCACAAAGTAAGCTGAGGTTTAGGACAGGATAGAATAAAAGTTTATTAATTGACCTGTAGAGTAGCTTGAAACAGAAGACACATAAGACTCAATGTGTGCTGCAAAATGATAGATAGATAGATAGATAGATAGATAGATAGATAGATAGATAGATAGATAGATAGATAGATAGATAGATAGATCGATCCCAATTACAAGTCAACAAAAGTCTAAGAACCAAAAGAGGAAGTAGATAACTGCTCTCAAGTTCAGGTGTGGTTTTAAAGAGGTGGATGGAAGAACCCCCCTGCCCAAAATACTTCTTTGGCTAAAAAAGTTCATGGTGACAGTGGCAGTAACTGTAGAGGGTGCTCTGCCAGGGCCAGAAACCTCACAAATACAGCCTGTATGGTGATCCGGGCATCACAAGTGATTCGGTCTGAGTAACAGAGGGTGTGTTTATCCATGCTGACCTCACCCGGATCATATACCAGTCACACGTCGCCATCTGCTACGTGGGTCAGTAAAACACCACAGAGAAGCTTTTACGAGTCCAGCTGCACTCCGCTGAGTACGCATAACACAAGCGTCGGCCTCAAGCACAGCGTTTCCTTGACATTTCTGAGGCCTGTCCTTCCGAAAGCCACGACTGCTTGGCGTTTACGAGTCACCCTGGATGCAGAGGCCATTCGGGCACCGACAGCTCAAAGCTCAGTCACTTGATCCAGCCGACACTGTCACAGACTATTGGGAACCAAAAACTGCAAACAAGAGCAGGAAGTTCTGTTGGAATCACTTCCTGCAGCAGAAATAGGTGAGTTACACCTTTTTGCAGTAGCGAAGCAGTGACCAAAAGCAGGGCCATGTCTTGTGCACTTAGCTCCATTGTACTGGGACCGGCTGAGCCACAAGGAATACGGTGGGTTTGCAACCCTATAGCTGGGCTGGGTTCAAATCCCAGGAGGACCACAGAAATTATCCCAAATGAACTGATTCACAATTATGTGCACAGTATTTAAACAATGTAATATTAAAGATAAATGGCTTGGAGCTGTACAATTCATGGTTGATGATCTCTGTTAGTGATTCACTGACCAAATTACCTACATTAAAATATAAAGAGTTAACCAAGTTGTATCATGGACAAAAGCTCTGGAAACGCCCTTTCTCCAGGTTACAATCGGATCTCGGGAAGCCAGCATCCTCTGTCGTACAAACGGTGCTGTTCTCTCTTGGCAGATGGGCGACGACGGTAACTCAAGTACTTGACGACACGTGCTCGGTATCTCCTAGGACTCACCGGTTCCAGAGGCTCGGCACTTCTCAGCCCCCGCAGAGGAGAGGTAAAGTGCAGACTCACAAACTCAACGGAAACCTTGTGCATTTTCCTGGTCTTCAGGTCATGGAAAGGCAGGAAAAGCTATGTACTATATATATTTTTAATGAAATGTAACACTAAGGGGAATTGACAAAAAAGCACCAAATCTAGATTAGCCATGCACTGTTCCTCAACGTTAATTTAGCTGAATTGAGCAACGCTACGGATTTTCAGTGACTCCCATGACAGCTTTAACACACATCCTACACACTACTGAGCAACACCGTGTGTGAGTGTGTGTGTGTGTAACAGCCATTGGCTTCTTTTTGCTCTTACCAGTCTGAACTCCAGCTCATTCATCATGCTGTTAAAGCACCACGGCTGCCAGTTGTCATTAATTATGCTAAAAAGCGCAGAGCGACTCTCCCGCAGACATCGCAAGCTGTTGTCGTCGCTGTTGTGTTGCTAAACCAGGCCCTGCGATCTCAGTCATAAAAGGCAACGGTGGAAACTGTGATCTGGCTCAAACGGGTGTCAGGAACACAGACACACACAGGGATGATGAGGCTCAAAGCCCCTGGATGTCATGTGGATGTCAATCACCGTGCAATCTCTGGCCCTCAATCGAAACTGGCAACATTAATGGACGGGGTGCAACCCTACAGCGCCACCCACAGGAACTCTTGATTTCCACAGAGCATGGTGGGGGATCAGGGTTATTGGCTTCATAAAGATCCCAAAATATTCTGGCTGCAAATCGCTGGCAGAAAGAAAACCTCCTTGCAAATCAAGACAATGGCTCTATAACAATAAATAAAAATATATACTAATTACACCAAGTTAAAATGTCATCACCCATTTTATGTTACTTTTTGCTGTAACCATCAGCCTGCTTTCCCAGTACATCAAGGAGACAATAAAACTCGCATGTATATCAGAAGGAATATGAAAATATCTAGTGTAGCTTCATGCTAAATTCACCAAAGGCAAACTTTACAAAAGTGAACTTATTTTTGGCACAGCATCACAGGGTAGTAAGTATATTCTAAAATCGACCACAAGCCCCTGGCTTATGTGGCACAGCAGCATTACCCAGTGGCCGCTGTCATTACTTACTGCATCATATATAGTAGTATTGCACATTAAAAAAAAAAAAAGATCACATGCAGCTTCATGGTGATCTAAGCCAAAATATGTGGAAATAAAACACAACAGAGTGAAAAACCAGAGAAGGTCACAGTGTTGTGGCGAGTAACGTGGCATCTGCCTGGCACCGTTGCTGTAAAAACTGATTTCTTGCCAATATTCCGGTAATAAACGTCAAAGTGAGTGTGTCTGATGTCCGTATTCAGGGTAAACAAGAGCTGCTCATTTCTCAGACACGTTTGGAGACCCTGGCAATGCCTGTCCTCGTGTTTGCTTTTAATTTGGTTCCTGTGTGGCATTTGGTTTAATTAAGCAAGCAGGCAATTCATCAATGCAGAAGGAGCCATTTCTGTGAGTCTGACAGACCGCACATGGTGGCACGTGAAACCGGGCCTGCTCTCTCTGTCACTCACACACAAGCACACACGAAAAGACAAACACAAACTGACATACATATACAAGGCACCTGTTTCAAACCATCACTGCTTCCTAAAAGTGT
Source organism: Heterotis niloticus (assembly GCA_018136845.1). NCBI lineage: Eukaryota > Metazoa > Chordata > Actinopteri > Osteoglossiformes > Osteoglossidae > Heterotis > Heterotis niloticus. The sequence goes on along the minus strand of CM030900.1, from coordinate 23,874,657 downwards.
AGAAAGTGCTATGAAGTGCAATACTGACAACAGATTTTTGATTTGTGAATCACACCTATTAGGAGCTTTAGGCACCCATATAAAATATATATATATATATGTACAGCAGCTGGTGGCAGGTGCTTGGGGTGGAGCTGAGAAACAGATGTTGGCGGTGGAAAGGTGGGAGGCACAAGTGTAACATACTCTTCTGATGTGAACAGCACATTCACACAGGCATAAATGGAAACATCTTGTATTTTGCCATATCCCTATGTCCAGATGACCTCCTATGACACAATGGCAGATGATCATGGTCAGGTCTTGGTCAACCCTACAAGAAACATTACTCGAAAAGGTAACCCCTACTGAGAGCAGAAAATTAGCCTCATGCTGTAATTGGTAACGGGAAATCAAGGATGTCCTCCGTGAAGCACATTGTTACATGTATAGTTTGAGAGACCAACTTAAAAATATATATCCTCTAGAGTGGGCAAAAATTATCTTAAGAGTATGGAAAAGGGCTCCCAAAGGGAGAAGGGGGGAGGAAATCACACATCAACTGACACGTCACCAAAAACTACATCCTTTTACACATTTTATGTGTAACCTGCGCTTGTCATGAGTCAATAACTAACCCACACCTTGCTGTCACTGTATTTTAGAAGGGTTTACCTTCTGACTTAATTCATTTTGCGGCATCTCACCTGAGATGGCGTAAAGGTTCGAGTTCTGGTGCTCGTAATCGGGCCGGGTAGCACTCTTGCGCGTGAAGTTGGCTGGAAGTGTCATAGAGATGTGCCTGTGAAGTGAGGGTACACTCGAGTCAGAATGCCATTTGGAAACAAATAAATAAAAGTAATACTTTCAGTTACAATGCAATAAAGCATGCTGGGAGACCATGAATGTGGCGTTTACAAGCAGACATGAAAGATTTGAGTTTATTTACTGTTTCTGTTTTAAGTACAGAACAGCACTGGTATCAATTGTGCATAACAAAGGACTTCCTTTCAGAGCCAAGCATGGCCCCACAAGTAACAGACATGTATCACAATAATTCAAGGAGGAATTCAGAAAAAGCACAAGTTATTCCTCTAAAGACATATAATTGGAACAAAATGAAAGAACAAGAGCATGACAAATGTTCAACAAAGACCACAGAAAAGAGGTGGGCTTGCCTGACAACCTTCTGACCATTCTCGAGATACAGTAAACATGAATTTAAATATACTGTAACTTGATTGGCTCCTGTCCTCCTTTCTTTAGGAAGAGACTCATCATTTAGGGCTTTCTCACTTCGGTGTGCACTCAGCTGTGTACAAGTTTCACTATCATTACTTTTGTGCTTTTTGTCCTCTTCATAATATGATGAGTAAAAGTGGTCTTGTGTGTTTTTGATGTATTTCACAGCTTTAGGGCAGGTAAGTGTCACGCTCTGTGAGTGCTGGCATTTTAACATGCAGTGTAAATATAAAGCTTGTCTTTCCACTGTCCAGACAAGATGTTACACTAGAGTCAGTACATTTTACATTTGTCGCATGCACATTTTGATGATTTCATTTTCAGACTGTGAACAAATAGATAGTACATTATTTATTTGTACATTTATGCACAGTCACCTACAATACAGGCATTACAATGAATTATGAATCATTCACGTGAAATAAATGTTTTTTTTTTAGATTTTACATTTATCATTTATTCTTGCCCAGTTGCACAGGTCAAATAATCGCAACATTGGCACTTGGTCCATATTGCCTCAGCTGTCCTATGCAGAGAAGGATGACAAATTTCCTTCTAATGTCACTGAACATCCAAGCTGGGCCCTGTTACCCTGAGGGTCGAGAACCAATATGGCCGACCTATTGCTTCCAGATGGAAGTTTCCTGCTCAAAACACAAGGCCCAGGAAATTATTTTACAATAAGAACAAGGCCAATGAGCTTATTCTCCAAGAACGCTAGCTGTGGTGGCATATGGCAAATCAATTCCTGCTCTTAATTCCTAAAACAAAAACCCACTAACTGTGTTTACGCCATCAACAGCCACAATTGGATTTGTGTTTCGTTGGCCATGGGACTTCTGGGTACAATTAATCATCATTCTTGAAAACGCGCTGCCATTCTGACACTTGTTTTAAATTTGAATATTTAATTACAACTCTGTTCCACATTAAATTATAGAAAACCTGGAGGTGCTGCCTGGAATTTAAACAATTAAGCCCTTTATCATTATTGAAATATGTGGTGAAACAGATCCCCGAATAAACAACACCTTCAACACATGCTACACAAGCCACATGGAATGAGGAGAAGAAAATGACGAGGGGGTTGGACATGGTATCTCCACCAAGAAAAGCCATCTGATTGAAACCATCTTCCCGTACACCTGCCTCCGCCGTGCTCTCGTCTCCTCAATTCTTTGACGTCAAATATGTGAGGCATCAGCCAAACTTTGCAACGATCACCGCCAACAGCAACACGAGAGCGTGACAGGAGCAGCTGAGACAAACCCTGGGCATCGACAATGTCTTTCTTCTGCAGATGAGTGGAAAGCGATTCGAGTGATGGGCTCCAGAAAAAAAATAACAAAACAATGCAAAGCAAATGGGCAACGCCTGGCAAGAGCAGGCCTGAGGGGGGCGGCAACGTGAAGCATTTCCAGTCAGTAAACATAGTCAATAACAACACATCTAGGACTGCATTTTGACAATTTGAGTAATCTCCCAAACTTGTAGATGGCCAAGACGGTCTGAAACGCAAGTATGCGGCCATCATGCTGCAAAAAAGGGCCACTTGAGAAGATGGCATGACAGCTGAGCCTGGACTATCAACAATAACTTTAGTTCCTCACAGTTCGCAACGTCACATGTACAGAGGTCCAGGAAACAAACAGCAGACAGTGAAAGTCCATTCTGTTTAAACGCAGCAACAGAAATGTTTACACTTAAACTGTAATTTATGACTTTCAAAAGTCCTCCAAGCGTCCTCCACATGTCCTACACGGCCCTCTGCACAGCTGCGATCAATCCTGAGGGCCTCAGGACCTGGCCTTGAGCGCTCCAGACACGTGGGAGAGTGAGCGTGTCTCTGAGCGGATTTCCTGAAACCCACGCACACGCACCCCCCAGCTGGCTCAGTCAAAGGCAGATGTGACGACCACATTCAAGGACAGGTAACAACAGCCCTAGCCTTGATGTCCTTCCACATCTCCTCCCCTTAATCGACCCAAACCCAAGGAAACAGCAATGTTTCTTCACATCTCACTTGTAGAAATAAATGCACAGTTGACATGGTCTCCCTTAAGTCCACTATTTCAAAGACCCAATTTGCAACATTCATTCATTTGAACCCCAGTTTTGCTGGCACTCACAGTTTGGGCTGAATGGGTCAGGTGTGAATGAGTTGCTAATGAGCTGAAGCACGGCTACAATCTGCAGGAAGGCGTTCGTGAGGGCTTGGGCGGCTTGGGCCCGCACCCAAACTGCTGTTTATACAGGACGCCAGATGGACTGAAGCGTGGTGGGGGAAGGGAGCTGGATGCACTGAAAGTCCACTTCCGCCGCACAGACTTTCCACATTAGGGAGCTAATAACCGGCCGTCTGGTCCTCCCTGCAGCAGAGCAGGAGGAAGGAGAGCGCTGGCCAAGACTAGGGGAGCGAAATAAACTGCCACACATCAGTTGCCAGAAAGGACGCTCTGCTTCTGCATGCCGGGCCGGGTCTGCACCGCCCAAGGACAGGCAAAACCGGGCCAATAGTGCAGGCCCGCCAACACGGGACACACCAATTACGGCATGCCCTTTCATCCAGTGCAATTAGCTGTGCCGGTTGTCATCAGCTGTTTCCCCCTCGGGTGCAGCTGGCTTGGACGATGCCCTCGTGGCACCGGTTTGTCAGGGATGATTCCCAGCTCATGGCAACCACAGGATGATGAGCACAGCTCTGCCACCTCTTGTTGCTGACAAACATCACTTATCAACTAGGACAATACACGGCACCGGAAACACTATCTCGCTCTCTGACACACATTCTGCACAGCACACCTCTAGATGCATCCTCATGGAAAATGACGGCCATACCCCACCACTCACAATCAAACTTAAGCTGATGGTTAAGGACTAGAAATTATAACCATGAGCGAGCCGAATCCTGTGGTTCTGTACTATGGGTAGAACTGTACACAAATCTAAGTACAGAATACCCTCAAAACCTGCCTGATTAATTCATTGCTCAACACCGAAACAGTCACTTCACACAACATCAAGACCTTATTTGACACGTTTAATTTAACTTTCTCCCGAAACATGACCCAAACTGACCCTTTTAAAATAAACTGCTGTTGCCTATTTAAACTGCAATGAAAACTGCAGTGAGAGGCACCGCTATACTACTGCTGGTTACTCCTGCGCACCACCAGCACAATAAAGGAAGCACTGACAAAGCTGGAGTTCAAACTATTAACAGCAGAAAAGAAGGCTATGGGCCATAACACACACACACACACACACACACACACACACACACACACGTTCCCCATGAGCATTCCTCCCTTCCTTCATTCTTCTAGGCCCATTCTTTCTGTCACCATGCCAACACCAACCCCCCCCTACACAACACACATATTAGAGGAATCCCACACAGAACTTCTGTGTCTTCTTGACACATGTACATTTCTTTACTTGTAAATATTCCAAGCTATGTACAAGAATTTACCCATAATGGCACTACAGGAGAAGGGTTCTGAACCAGGCTCCTTCAAGTGCAAAGCAGCAGCTCTATCACCACTACCTGCTGATACAACTGGATTGCATAACTCCATAATTTTGCAAATTATCTGCAAAAACCCAACACTTTGACATTCCTCATGAACAGCAGATAATTTCCAGTCACATAACTCACACAAAGTTTCTCCATAGACTCCCTTCTGCAAAACACAGTATCGTCTGTCCTTACGTCTTATTTCTCCTGTTTTTCTGAAACGTTCGTTGCCAAATGCTCTATCTGCACCCACAGCAATGAACTGTGGGAAAACATTCAGTCCGGGAACCTAGCAAAGTGTTAGTGACCGATGTCTACAGGTTTCTTTCACGAGATATAGAACCGCAGGTGTTATTTCTGCTCTTATCCGAGTAAACCGTTGACCACTGCTCCCTGTACAAAAGTTCGGCAGAAAATTGCAGGGAAATTTAAAAGGAAAGACGAAAGGGACAACCACAAACTGCAGTTCAAAAATGGAAATCCCACGAGTTCCCACAACCAGACCGTGGCCAGCATTGTGAAATTTCCTGTACTGCAATCAAAAACACAGAAAACAAGACTCTGCCAGAGCAAAAATTAACTGCAGCTTGTGTAGAATCAATAACGCAAACAAACATACAAACAAAAGCACTGAAACTGTGTGGGACATCGGTGAGCGAGGTGTACCTGCTCGGGTTGGGCGGGGCTGCTGGCGTGGGCGTGGCTGCCGAGGTGACCGTATGGGAGACAGGGGGCTGGTTTGAGGATGGCTCTTGGGTTCTGGGAACCTTGCCCATGCGGTACCAGATTCCCATGTTGTTCAGCTCCCTGCAACCAGAACCAGAACCCACATCCCCACTTCCTCATCATCTGGACCACAAGCAAGCAAAAACGATTCTCAAACCGCAGTAGATTTTATTTGAACAACTTATAGTGAAATAAGCTTTGGAAATGACTTCTAAAAAGGATTTTTTTTCCTACTCTAACAGAATTCAGAACTGTAGAGATGTAATGTTCACCACTCTAAATGTTACCATACTTAAAACTCACATTTCAATAATTAGGAGAGCAAGAGCTCCAACCGAAACTGATTTTTATGGGATTAAACTTAAGATTCAATACAGCGGCATTCAGATCGCAAAAGATATCCTGATAAGACACATTAAAAGTAAAATAAAGAATCAGCCACTAATTTCTAATAAATGCAAATATGATACCCAGGAACTCTGACATAGAAAACAGACTACTCGTACAAGTCGATAGAATAAGGAAAAGGAGTTGTCTGCAGTTTAACTTAAACATTGTCTGCAGTTTCAGCCTTTTCTTGATGCATGAGAGGAGTCTGCACCTCAAAGGGAGTGGTATTACCGACCACTGGCAAGCAGCTACTCAGAGACACCGCAAGGCACCCCCCTGTTTGCAAACAGGTGTTCCCTGTACCTATGCCCCCTGCTCACCCGATGAAGGTGTACTGTGGGGGAGCCTGCTTGGACCTCCCCATGATTCGGATGTCGCAGATGGCTGCCTCTGTGGAGTCACGTGGGATGAACTTGATGCAGAGCCGCCTCTTCCTGAACGCTTGTTCCTCTGTATGTCGTTGTGGGAAAACAGAGGAGTTGCAAACCAACGCAAAGATGACTACCAAACAATGTCAATGACTGACAAACATGTCTATTTTACAGAACTGAGTATGGATCTTAAGGACATCAAATTGTGTACAAAGTTCAAAATAAAAAATAAAATATTTTATCTATCCACCATCCATACAATATCAGCAACCACTTCTTAAAACTATTACTGCAGAAATTGCAACACAAAAACCAACACCAGCCACTTTCTGCTTCTAGAAGTCAAGGTGCAACCAAAGAGAAGGCGGTGCTTACGTGTGTCCACTGTTTCTTGGATAGGGATGAAGCCCACAGGCAGGGTGTCCTTCATGTCGATGAGCTTCATATCCACAAGTACGTTGCCAAGGTGACTCTGTTGAAGGGGAAGAGGGGGAAATGTAAGTGAAAATTTGAACATTTTTAATGTCAATAAAGGGTTTGCTTTCTCACTATGGCCTTAAAATCTGACATACAACTACGTGCAAAACATAATTCACTACCAAACAACAAACTTAATCACAAACTTTGGCAACAACGTTAGTAGAAACAGTTCTGCTCAGGACAAACAAAGTTCAAAGATGTTTTTGATGACATCATACAAGTCAGACAGCTAAGCTTCTCTCTGCTGGAAAAGGAGATGCACCACAAAACGAGATTTCACTCTCGAGTCACTACACGAGGGCAGCAAGCTTGACTCGACATACATCAGTGGTAAAACTGGATTCTGCTGCCGTTGCTATCACTTCTGTATTGACCATGAGACCCATGTCATATACTGGGTTCGTTCAGACAGTCTGGCCACTGAGAATTAACAACACTGTGGCTCATTATTTCATCCGTCATTAGAAACATACACAAAACCCACCAAGCTCCAACCTAGAGTTGCACTAAACTACAAAAGTGCTGCAGTCACAACACGCACTACAGCAGCTAATTAAACGGGACCTTTTCTTGTCACTGGAAATTAACAGCGGGATCAGCAGTGGCTGGCAAGCAAAACAGCCCTTGCTGACAGCGCCGTCATGTTTTATTTCCGTCAAAGTTCTTAAAACAGTACAGACGCCCCCACTTTGAAAATGACAGACAGACACCCGTAAATCTGCATATCGCCAAAAAAAAAAAAAAAAAAAAAAAGTCTCGTCAACTAAGAGATTTCTCTCAGTAGGTCCCTGTGAAAAATGCGTTGGGGTGGCCATGTCTAAACAAGGCAATAAATCAGCGTCTGTCGCTCTCCTGCTTTGAGAAGACGCTTCTGTTGGTTCCTTGATTCGTACTCTGCACTTGAAACTGACATTCTGGCATCGTGTCTTGACACACCACATTAAAACATACCATTTTAGTCTCATGAGGCTTTTCCATGTGCAGCAGAATAGTTTCCGCACCCTATCCTACCTATCCTGCACACCCACTCTTCTGCTCAAACAAGTTCAACAGCTACAGTTCAATAAGAAAACCTAAAGCAATCCATGACTGACAGAGTAAACAGAGGGGTGCCCAGAGACTGAGAATTTGGGACACTAGAAACATTTTATGACCATGTGAACAAAACTGAAACTGATTCTTGGTGGTTCAAAGGTTGCAAAGGTAGTGATGGTATCCCATGGTTCCTTTGGTTGCAGGGCTATTCACAAGCTTTATAAAGGACTAGGACTTCACCAAGGCAATGATAAGTCATAATAATAATCATAACAGCCACAGTACCTCTGGATTAAAGCTGCAGAATTGACACTTGTACCCATGACAGGCATAAGTCAAAACTTTTGCCTAGCAGTCTGTTAACCACTGTGCCATGTGGTGCCCAATTCCTGCAATATTTGCATAAAATGTCCCACATTCTCCTCATGTGAACCTACGCAAACACTGCTTCAACCAAATCGTGTCAAATATGAAAAGACATGATAGTCTGCAAATCTTGCCGACAGTAACAAAACACAGAGAAGTACAACCCCATCTGTCCCTCGACTGCCACATACGTCTTTCCCTAAGGGGCTTGTCCGAAAACAGAAAATGAGGAGACCCAAGGAAAAAGCTGGGTGTGGTAATTTATTTAGCCACTTTGTTACGGCTCTCGAGAAAATGGGACTTTGTCTCTGCTATGTTTATTATTGGCCGATTAACTGTATGAATCATTAACAACATCCTGGAAAGGTGACTGATCAGAATGCACCAGTGTACTCTTTATGGGTACAGCAGATACTTGCCCTTTTCTGATAAGCAGCTTTCTCTGTGACTTTCAGAAAAGGCCCAAGATTTCAAATGCCTCTGCTTTTTCCAGGTTGTTTTTATACCCAATTTTATACCTGTGTCAATGTGAATTGTTAATTTTGTCAGTACATTACTAGAATTATTGCTCATATGAAGTGAATTTTTAAAAACCAGTCTATCCGCAGCGGTCTCTTAACCAGAGTAAATTAAGAACCAGTTGTACAGAGAATGATGTCTGAAGTGTCACTTCAAATAATTTGCAAATTCTTCAAATATATGTAAATATATATCTTTCATCTTTGAAGAGTGGCTGGGTGGTGTCTACAGCAGTCTGTTGGGGCAATGTTCAAAATAAAAAGAATGAAAAACAAACAAAACGGGAGGATTTTATGCCACATTATCATAGCAAAGGCCTACATTCTCCAGGGCAGGAAATAACATCAGTGAGATTTATTTGATTCAGAAGCTTCTACACAAGATCTGTGAAAGGAACAATAATAACTGTGATGGAAAAGCTATGCACAAGAATTTTTAAATCCAATTATTTTCAAATAACTGGGTGCCTTTTGTATGAGTTCTTTAAATAGGCTTCAATTCAAATGAGCCGAGCGAACACGGAGGTGCAGGGAGGAAAGTCAAAGATGTACACATGGGGACTTACGTTTTCTTTGGAGAACACTCGTGTGAAGCAGAGATAGCGCGTGACCTTGGATTTAAACAAGCCATCCTTCCACAAGTCGGCATCGACCCCATCTGTTGTTTGTGAAATCTGCAGATTATTAAAAAGGAGAATCACACTTAATTTAAAACAAGTTCTTACCTATACCTCCCCTCCCGATTCCATCTTTTTAATATTAATTAACACTTTCAATTTCATTATTGCCACAACCGAATGCAAATCTCAATAGTAATGGGTGACAGCAGACCTGCCAAGTAATGTCTGCTGCACCAAAAACTACTTTTTGTGTGTTATTTTTAAGCATTTCTTCAGCTTTATGTGCTTAGTAGGCTTACTCAAGTGACTTATAACACTATAATCCTGTTTACTGCAATTACTGATGACCAACAAATGCAGACTGGCCACTCTTGAGTGCTGAAACCTGGACCTGTCTGGGCTCCAAGTCTGTCTCCTTAATCACTCCTCTACAAATGCGCCCTCCCTCTTTTGTTAGACAAAAAAGCAGGGAAGTGGAATTGACTACAAAAGGCTCTTACTAACCTTTGAATCATAGCAACTCCACACATTTATGGAAGAGACACAGAAAACGTCTTCCAGAGGAAGCCCTACACATTCCCAAGCTCATCCAACCCCTCATTATGACCTGTCACCTTAACTACAGTTTCTGGGTCACTGTGCATTGCATCGAGTCTTTAGGACTATAAAGGCTCAAAGCAAAAAGGCAGATAAAAGCAAAAGAGAAGGGTATTATATACCATAGGCACAAGTTCTGTGGAGAATCGATGCTTTCATTCCGCAACGGAAAAGAGGAAGTCAACGTGACCGATCTGAAGAAGCAGAAGGTCCACCGCTCATGAGGACAATGGCCTCCCCGGGAGGGCCGATAAGCTGGCCAAGATGTTGAGGCAGGAGAAGGATGGTGGGGTTGCAACAAATAATGCTCTGTTAGCGCTTCGCCACAGAACAGCAGAGCTGTCTTTGTGTGGGAGGGCTCCCTGAAAGCAGCCTGGATGCCGGGGGGATCCGGGGGGCTACAGACCGCAGAACGGCTGTTCACACAGGCTCCTAACCTCCTTCCATACAACACACACAAGGGCTGCTTTGTGAGGACCCTGCTCGTTCCTCACTCAAGTGTGCAACATGACAATGAGGTGATGCACCCAAGACCAGTCAGGCTTTGACGAAGACTCACAATTCCGCAGCTGACCGAGCAGGGGGTCGTCTATTAATGAATTAAATAGAAGGAGAGGGGAGGAAAGATGAAGGCGGAGAAAGCAAGGTTTGGACGCTACAAAGTTTTCATGAAAGACCACTCTGGCCAAACTCACAGCCTGTGACATTATACCGCTCCGTATCTTCCGAAAGGAACAAAGCAGCACGATCAGCGAGTAAACCACACTTCCGCAAAAATATTAGAACATATAACATACATCTCATGGCATTAGAGCAATGCGCTGCTCTGGATCGCATCTCTGTGCTGTGAATGTGATCAGTATCAGATGACTGATGCTTCGGTGGACTGATACCATGGCTTAAACATCAGTCATGTTCTGACACAACAGAGAAGCAGCCAGGACAGCAGGTGGTGTTACTGTGTAAGGATGTGGCCTTGCAATCTGATTGTCCTGGGTTCAAATCTCACCAGCTGTACTTCCCAAGTGAGGTATTAGCTCTAAATTGTTACAGCGAAGTTTACACTGCTGAATAAATGAGCAATTATAAGTGGCTTATTTAACACCCTAGACAAATATAGTTAACAATAGTATGCACCCCCACCCTGAGAAAGCCTTTTGAATTGTCTCCATGACGAATGCTACCATAAATGGTTTCAAATCCAGCCAGATTCTTTTACCAACAACAAACCTTAAGTTATGACATATAGCGAGCCACTTAATCGAAATTGTAAAAGGAGTAAAGTGCATATGTAAAACCTCTTTAGAGAAAATCATAATGATAACAGCACAAAGCAAAAGAAGGCTCAACAAATTAACCTCTCGGTCCCATCTGCAAGTTCTGCTTCATCAACTTATGCCTGGATAATGGCGACATGATGAGGCAAACAGAAACACCAGGACCCACCGTGTGTCAGCAGGACGGATCTGTGCTTCCATTTGAACACATAATCAACACAGGAACAATGGGGCACTACATGATGAGACAATAATAGCACTACTTAGAACAAAACTCGTGCGGCCAGAGGACCTAGAGTTAAGGACACATTTACTCATAAAACTAAAACCATAAAAATGTTCAAGCCACTTTCTGGCTCCAGCAACCCCACCCATAATCCAGAATTAGATACAATTGTTAAATCTCAATCTCCACAATCTTCTCAGTGCAAACAATGACTCAGGGTGTTACAGAGAAACCACCAGGTACCTGTATGACACAACTAATTAGACCAAATTAAATAGCAAGTCTACTTTTAAGGCATAGCTGGGGCATCGCCAGGTAAAGGTGTGCATTTCACTGCTTAGGGTTCCTGCTTTTCTCCTGGCTGTACTCAGTGGCACAAGGAGCAGTTCTCGACAAAAATTAAAGCCGACGCAGACTGAAACAGACAGTGACAGCAAAAACTATACACAATACTAGGTAGTTTGCAGCTGTTTATCTACTTTCACTTCTTTGTATCTAAAGCTATATATGGGTGCTGTTCCTCTTTTTGAAATATTTAAGTGTTTTTGGTAAATGAAAAACCACAACAGGTATAAGTATACTGGTAAAGGCTTAAGACAGAATTACCACCACCGCATGAACTGTAGTGGGGACAAGTGGATGGCACTGTACTCACCACGTCATAGCCGGAGGGCGCCTTGCTCCGTGAGGCCACCACTCCGACACCAGTGATGGGGTCCATAGGCAGTTCTGGCAGGGCATCGGATAGGTCCCGCACTTCAGGCATCATGGCAGGGCTCTGAAACACAGAAGGCCGAAGCCATCAGCACCCATCCCATTTCTCCATTCCTGTCACCACATGCAATGACAGGGCGAAAGTGCACTTCCAAGGAAGGGAAAAAGTGACAGACGATTATGCAAACCAATGCTGCTCTCAGTTCATGGAGGAACACAGCCTGACAGTACACACAAACAACTGACGTTAAGGCACAAGCAGCTGCAAAAGCTACACTTAAAGATGAGACTCCAAAATGCAAAGCATGTAGTGTTAATTATCAAACAGAATTTTTATAAAAATGAAAAAAATCTTTACGCTATCTGAATCTGGGGCAACTTTCTATTCTGTAGCGCCAGCATTCCTTACAAAGGAAAACACACCAGCACAAGTGTGAGTGACAGGGAGCACAGTGGGAAAGGTGGGGGAATGTGGTTAAGATTCAGCAGACTGCTATCGTGGACACTGTTCCCATTGCCCAACCCCGAATTCTAACACAGTGACTTAGGTCCTGTTTAAATGGCAACCGCAACACTCTCACATGGCAACCGGAGCAGGAGTGCATCTGGACCGAAAGAAGTTATGTACTATTAAAAGAGAAGTACAATCTTCAGTCAACAGAGGTGCTGCTCCCTGTATAATCTCAACAAACATCCCCATCCATAGCTGCCCAGTTCTGTAACACCCGTAACTAACCATAACAAACAACTTTAGCTGGTGCACAAAAACAGTCTTAATAAGAAGGGGGGGGGGGGCATGGCAGTGCCTGTTAGCGTTCTGTAGGGTTTCAATTACTGCAAACCACCCTGGACAGAGGAGTCAACCACACATGAATTAGTAATCATAAGATAGTCAGAGGAACAGAGGTTAACTTAAACCACTAATACCTCTGATCAGGTTTCTTCAGCACATTTGACTCAACTTCATCTGCTTTTCATCAACATTTAATTTTAAAAGAAGCATTTTATTGTTAAAGCTACAGAGAGCCAAGAAGGACTCGGCAATGAGGCACAGTTCTCACTGCTATTCTGAATACTTTCTGCCAGATGGAACAGGGGGGCACAGAAGGAGGGCGCAATCCTTGCAGACAGAAGACAAAGCTCCCGACTCCCTTCTAGGCAACAGGGCCTCTCCAGAAAGCGTTTCCTTGGCTGTCCGCACCCCTCCCCGAACAAAGCCATTCGCAGTCCACACCAAGCGCTGGTGACAACCTCCATTTGGCTTGCCAACATTGTTCATTACACTAAATCACAGAAGAGCGTGGAGAGCGACACACTACGGAAGGACACCTAAAAAAACAGACTGAAATGTGTATAAACTTTAATGACTCAGCATGTATTCGTATTTATTATATTTATTAAAATATCCCCCAAAAAAGAAAGCGTAGAAGGCATTGGGAAAGAAAACACTAAAAAGTCAAAGAAAGATGCATGTACATGATTTACTGAGGACCATGTACATTTCGATAAAAGTTTCTAACAGTATTAACAGCATTGCAGTGGCATCGAGGCGGCTGTAGCTCTCCCACAATGCGCTGCTGCTGCCGTTTTGTAAATAACCGCATTGAATGTCGTGGCGTGGACAGCGTGCACCGTGCCTCACACCCTCTGCTTTCAGTATACACTCTGGACCACCATGACTGTTTTTCCCTTCACAATGAGAATTAACTTAACAGTCTGATTTCGTTTAATCGGTTTAGCCCACTATGTGAAGAACAAGTGCCTGTAGCAGCCCTGCACATCCTACAGGCAGCACTCAGTTTCAGTAACACTGTGCAGTGGACTGCTACCAGAGGACGCTATAAATGCGCATCGGACTTGAGACAACTCGGAATTAAACATCTGCCAAGTTCTCAGGCTTCCTATCTCCTGCCATCGACACCGCCCTGTGTCTGGAAATGCAAAAAATGCACGGTAGTCCTAAAGAAACATGCAGGCAGCAACTGGGTGGGAATGACTTCTCCATTATATTGCTTGCAAGGAACTGGAGTTAAACTGTGCAGCTCAGCCCAACCATGCGCATACAGTCATAGGTATGTGCATATACACAAAAACACACACAGGCAATATTGATCCAGCTGCAATTTCACTGCCGAGGCCAGTAACTAATAATCACATAAAACCTACAAAGAGTGGATTGACACACAGCTTTCATACAACCTCTCACCCATCAAATGCCCTCTGCTCTTTCCCTGATGTTACACATGCGTTCCAACAAAGTCCTCCAGAGCTACAGATTGAGGTCACCCACATCACTGTATAGCACAAGAAACGCCTAGTTTATCTACCTACAGAAGAGGTTGATCAGGACAGGCACTGTAATGTCAGTCGCAATACCCAGGTGGTCAACTCTGCTGTTGTAGGGCTGTGACCCAGCACAATTCATGGAATGTATTTCAATTAGAGCCAGATTTGCACCCAAGACACTCGGACAGAAGTGGCTAACTGTTAAAATGACTATTTAAAATTAACTAAAATCTAAGAAAAGCAATACCAGCATACAATGCGGCCTTAACATGCCAGCGCTAGAAAGCCCTGCTCTCCACTAGCAGCAGTGCATTTAAAGTTCTCAGCACAGATTTCCTTTAATCTGTAATAAACATCTACCATTCCATGCATATCTGCATATGAAATATTTCCTTTACTGGCATCACAGAAACAGCTTTGCTCATGTAAGCCATGCCAGAATCATGTAAAAGCTTGCACAAGAGGCGCAGAGATAAAGCCGAGTTTGTAGCGACACACCCTACAAGCCAAAACAACGTGTAAATCGTAATGTAAATACCACTTTGAAAGCCAAGCTGTGGAGTACAGCTGAAACATGACATCATTAGTAAAAGTGCATTGAAAGGCCACTTAAAAAGGTGAGTTTTGGCTCTGGATGTAAAGAGGTTGTTGAATCTGAACACAGAAAAACACCAACATGAATCACCCTTATTTCTGAGATCTAAATAAATATTTCCGTCTCCATGTTGACAAATGGAAAAACTACTCCTGTCTGCTCATATAGTCATATCCATTAAAGAATGTTTTACTTTAACCAGGATAAAATTACCAGCCCGCTGTTTTAGAAGCAGACTTATCTAGCAATCCATAGACTGCAAAACACCTAAAAGACAAACAGAAGATCTCACCAAAGCGACGCACGTATACGTTACATAAATGACAACCCTATCTGCCCCATAGAATCCATTAGACCAGACTTAAATCAGTGCCTCTTCCCATAATATTTCCTCGAGCTGTAATCACATCACCCATGCGAACAAACATTAAATTCGGGCCAAACAAGCAGACTAAATCCAGGACAAACATACCAAATTCTGAGGTATTTATTCTGGCACAGCCCTCATCGTGATTTGTTTTAGAATTTTAATTTAACGTAGATCCGGGGTAAACGCCCATTCAGAAAGTTCTGTACTTGTCGCACGTTTCTAAACCGATCAACCGCGTTCTCCCAAACTGCAAAAGGCCACTGTATTAAAACTTGCCTATAAATGACTTTTAAGGAAACACAGAACAGTCTGTTAAATGGACATTAAAATTCAAGCAGTGTCCTGGAAATCTGAAAGTAAGATCTCAATTTCACAATGCCTGAGTCTTTTAATGGATTATATTTAACTTGAAGAACTTGCATCACTCCATAAACACCACGGTCACATAACGAAACCTGGAAGCTAGTTCTCAAACCTTTATGCTTACTGTGTTATTAAAACCACAAAAGAGGAATTTAACTATAACAATTACGGGGTGTCGGCCTGTGCCCTGGTGACTGTAAAAGTTCCGATTTAAAGCTGAAAAAGACCCACATGAAGCCGGCCAACTTCACTGTGCTTGTGCTTTGTAGAAAGCCTTAAGACAACACAGTCCTGACAGGCGATCTGAAGAAACACAGCCGGGTGACACGAACATCCACCCAAATCTAGGCCTTGGGACCAGTCTGATCCACTCGTATGATCTATGAAAAACCACAAAAGGACCAAATAAATATGCACTTGTCCAGAATATTTTTTTCATTACCTCTTTTACTGACTAGTTAGCATAAACATCTTGTCTAAGCAGATACGTGATGTTGCGGAGTATAAATAACTCTGGAGTACAGCTTAGACATGAACCACAACGGAAGTGTAGAAACCAGATGGTTGACTGATGGACTCCACTTGTTAAAAAGAAATTATCCAACACCTCTGTCCAAGGCAACTTTAGATGTGAGGTTTGTATCATAGGCACCTTACAGGGATTTATTTAAGAATCTTGATCAGGAGCAGGGAATTGAACCCTGAATCTTCTCACTGCAGGGTAACTGGTTCATGGGGCAACTGTCTGAAATGTCAAACAAAGACTGCAGTCGCTGGTGTTCTTCAAAAGAACAATCGCTGCTCCGCTTATACAATCCATCCTTGATTTTCCAGACTATTTGAGGGGACTGGATATGGTAAATATCAAGAAAATCAAAAGCATAATTTAAGCATAATATTTTTCACTACGGTGCTGTATAGTACTACTCTAAATACTTAGTTATAATTTTACAACTAAATGCAAAAAGTAATAAACATGCACCTCGTAAAATTAAATAAAGGGGACCAGCTGGCCTTTATGGAAGTAATAGTGGAGATGTTTGGTAAATTTTTAAGACACAGTATCAAAAACTCTTTTATATGCTTTAATTAAGTTATTTTATATAAAAAAAAAAGTTTAAAAGTAAGTTTTTTATAGATTTTTTTCACCCCAGTCTGTAAAATCCGAAATCTGTACAATTGAAAATGTATTTCTTCACAACTGCTGAATTCAAAACTCTGACCTGTCTCTATTCTCCACTGTTTACTAAAGGAACCCTTAGGATTTTAACATGGGAATAAATTTCACATCTCAATTACACAAACATAGCAGCAGGTGAAGCAGTAGTTAAAGCCAATTCTTTGTAATCCAAAGATTCCTGATATGAATACTTGCTCCTGCTGCACTACCCCTGACCCATGTACTTACCCTGAATTTATACAGTAAAAATTACCTCGCTATCTAAATGGGTAAATCAACAGAAGTAGTCAAAGATTCAAGATTAAAAAGTAAATAATGTCTATTCATAATGTAAAAACTCTTGACAGTAAGAAGACAGGTTTGAACATATTAGGGAGACAGTGGGGCCCGTCTCATGGACATTTGAATTTTTTATTTAGTTAGGCTGCTGGTAGCACATTTTAACATCTGAAATTGGCGATCTTGTTCATTTGTTTTAAATATACACAAGAATCTGACCTCGGCATCAAAAAGATGGAGGCAGAACTGCCAGGGGCATGCCAAACGCTGGAAAAATTTTTTAAAAATCTGCAATTCTTGCATTTTCTGTTTTTAAAGCTACATAACCATTAACCAGCAGGCTGTATAGTGGTTAAGGTCACTGCCTTGTAACCTGGAGGCTGTTGTGGTGCCTTTTGAACTGATACCTTAGGAACACCCTGCTGTGTATGTAAACCCCTGCAAGGCACTGAAAGTCCTCTTGGGCAAACTATGGTAAAAAATAAAAATAAATTTAAAAAATAATATTAAAATTATTATTATTATACACATACAATTGTGTATGAATATGAATCTTGAGTTAAATTTAATTTACTCATACTAATAAACCACTCGTTCTGGTTGTAACCTAACTTGGGAGTTTTACCATTCCCTTTACGACATATCCCTTTATGAAAATGTAACGAAACCGACTATATAATACTTTATATTTAATATTTTAAAAAATTGAAGTCTGACTGTTAAAACACAAATCCTGACAGATTTAGTCACCGGCACCCTGAACGACGGAATGTGTTCTGGAATTAAATAATGTGTGTATCACGGCGATTGTTAAGTTTTATCTATATTTAAAAGCAATTTAGACAATTTCAGGTATATTATCCATACTGAAGAAGGCAAAATCCGTTATGGAGCCAACATCTGGAGCGGCCGCTGAAGGACACAGCAGGGAACAGGGCCGGGCGCCGGACGAAGAAACACGGCTGAGCTTCACAGAAAGACACAGTCGGAATGCTGAGCCGTGGTTAACGTGGGTGCTGCTGTTCGAACCTGCGGTCGACTTAACTGTTAGTCGGGGCAGCTCGTTCCTCCGCCTCAGACAAAAGCAGCTTTTCATGACCAGAGACGCGGACCTGTGAAGCCTCGGACTCGCGTACGAGCTGCGGCGGGCGGAAGCGGCGCGATGAGCGGAAGGGAGCGAGCGACGCAGCGGGGGAAGCAGCAGCGGCAGCAATAGCAGTTAGCAGCAGCAGCTAGCCGGCTAACTCACCATCGG
The DNA here is from genome assembly GCA_018136845.1 of Heterotis niloticus. Classification (NCBI taxonomy): domain Eukaryota; kingdom Metazoa; phylum Chordata; class Actinopteri; order Osteoglossiformes; family Osteoglossidae; genus Heterotis; species Heterotis niloticus. Next base: position 23,856,271 of record CM030900.1, on the reverse strand, counting down.
TTTTCCTTACCCAGTCAAGGCAACCAACTTAACCTCACAAGAAAAAGCTCTCTGCTATTTACTGCGTCTTCGCCAGTCCTCTTCTGCCCGCTCTTCCTGGCTCACGGCTGCGAATCCCGCATATTTCTTTCCGCATAAACGATGCGGCCGCCTCCGCCGTAGCGCTGCGCGGCTCCTAACAGCGCAGGAGGGGCGAGCGAGCCTGAGGAGAAAGCGAGCCGCTGTGCGAACGAGCGTGCGTGCGTGCGTGCGAGCGAGCGAGCGAATTGCGAGAACGGCGCTGCTCCTGCGGAGATTTTTATTTTTTGGAACTCCCATATTACAGATATAAATTAGAGAAAGGCCTGGCTTATGCCGTTTACATGCTATATTTCTAATGAAGTCATAGAAATACACTACACAAGTTTTCACACACAGTGAACTCTATAACTAGTACGTTTGTGGAGGTGTGGCATGCGTGTGTGGTTTGTAAGCACAGAGAAGTAACCTTTATTCCCCTGTTTTTTTTTAATGTAGTATTTTGAAGATATTTTTGAATGGAGTGGCCTCTTACGATACATCCTCCTTTACTTCCCAGCTCTCTACATCCCCTGTCTGCTTCGGACATTATCCCGTACGTCTCTTATGTGGCCTTGTGGTAGTTCAGCACCGTCTGTCTTTTATCGCTTTCCCTCATTTTTTCTGTCATCCTGCTGCACTTCTCTAGTCCAAGCGGCATCCCAACATCCTCACTGTCGATCCTAGTCAGATGGATCAGGGAGTCGATGTCAGCGTAAATCCTCCTGGGTCTTAAGCCGTCTCACTTTCACCTAAGCACCATTGTGGCGGGGAAGCCGAGGAGAACCTGGAGAGGAAGTGGCAGTCTGCTGAGATGCCAGATTTGTACGCTAACACACACCAGCATTTCCCGTGTCTATGATTTTGGGGGTTACCACAATGGGGGGTACACATCTATTACAAAACATATTTTATTTCAGATATACACAGCTATGGCAGCATGGTAGCATAAGCAGTAGCGCTACCCCCTCACAGTGCCTGGGCAGGTTGGGCATGGGTTTGAATCCGACTCAGCCTGTATGGTATTTCCATGTCCTTCCCGTGTCTTTGTAGGTTTCTTCCAGATGCTCTGGTTACCTCCCACAGTCCAAAGACAGGTGTTTTAGGTTAATTTGTCATTCCAAATTTCCAAGTGTGTGTGCATAGCCACCCTGAGATGCATTGGTATCCCATCCAGGGTGTAGTTTCCTAGTCCGAGTCTCAGTGATTCTGGGATAGACTGCAGACCGATGTGACACTGACCAGGATTTAGCAGTTAAGGACAATGGAGGGATGGATATTGATATATTGAAATCACAAAGAAGGGAAGAAGAAATCTGAATTAAAATAATTCTAGCACCCCAGGAGATTGCTTAGGCTTCCCTGTTTATACAGCCAGAATCGATGACTGTCCTGTGATGGACTGGTGGGTCCCCTGTTTCATGCTCTATGCTTCTAGAATCGGGTCTGGACCCCCGGAAAAGTGGTTAATGGTCATGGATAGATATAGCCATGAGGGCAATACTTGTACCCCCCCAAACCACCTGACTTCTTGCTCCCTCAGCATCGGGTTAAAATAAAAAATGTCACAACCAGACGAATCTGGCCTGAGCTGCACAAAGACAACAGTTGCATTTTGGCACCCAAGTAAAAACTGGAAGAGCTGTGATTGCAAGAGGCCTTTCTTTCCCACCAGATGTTCTCACTGCTGTTCTCTACAGCTCCACCAGACGACATGTCAGAAGCAGGATGTCACACTTCACGCAGAATCTGCTGCGTGGCCTTGTGTGATCGCACCTCACCATCTCATCAGCTTGTTTGTTTAAGGAAAGGAGTCCCACGATCTCTTCCTACAGGAAAAATGTCCTGCCTGCAGAAGAAATTAGCAGGAGGCTCAGCGGGAGGAACTTGGGTGTCAGAGTTAAGACTGTGAAATCCATACCAAGGAAGTGGGTGTGTGTGTGTGTGTGAGAGAGACGGACGCATTTGGAAACACCCAGAAGCCTCCTCTGGGGATCTGTGACCACGTGCAGAGTTTGCATGTAGGGGGGTGTTATTTTTACTTACTTTTATGCATTTTTGAAAAACCCAAATTGAAATAGGTGGTACATAAGCTTTAATTTTGCTGAAAGACTTTTAAGGTCTCAAGCGCAACTAAATTCACCAGAAATGTATTTTTTTTTAATTTTTGTATATAAAGCTTTTGCCTTCATGAAAAATTTAAGAAACTTAAAGGACAAATGTTGACCTTAATGAAACTTCTGACTTTCTGTTGCATATCTGAGGTCAGTGATGTCTTCACAGGTATGATGACAATGTCCCGTGACCCGACCAAGGTGTCAAGATCCAGCTTAACACGCAGCTGCTTTATATGCCGATGACGCACAAAATCTTGCGAGTTTTCCTAAAACTGGTTTCAGGATGCCTGTCTACATCGAGTTTCACAGGATCAATTAGAATAGTGCAGCGTAACCCAACCTGGTGTAAATAATTAACCAAATAACTAGTGTTCAATTTCATTTAACCACATGAAACCTCAATTTCAGTTATATTCCCATCCTTAAATTTCCACAGCGACAAGAACCAAGAATCATTTATTACCAAACATCATTATGCAGCAGGCGTACAAGGGGGAAAGATTGCTCGGGTCCACGGTGCGCAGAACAGGGAGAAAAAAGATAACCTATAGATAAATGAAATACATTAGAATGTAACAGTAAAATTATAAAATAATAAAATGATCTGTAAAACAGATACATAGTATATACTGTGCATGTAGATGAAGATGAAGACCAGGTTTATGTCTCCCATTAATGAAATATTTGTGGACTAAATGGCCAAGTCCAGATAAATGCTATGGTAGATCAAGCAAAACTGTATTATTATTATTATTATTATTATTATTATTATTATTATTATTATTTATTTATTTATTTATTTATTTATTTATTTTTTACCGCAACCCAAAAATGTACGAAACAACTCTTGTCTCACGTCATCTGCTCTCACTGGCTATGCCTGGTTGCCCCGGGTTGCCCCTGCGTAGGCCGTACCATTTGCGCACCCCACTCCCCCCCAGCCCCCACCCTTCTGCTCGGAATGCCACCATCTGTCGTGTCACGTGGTCACGGTGACAACTCCTTAATTACATCAACAGCACAATCCGTCATCGCGTTACAAGGCCGGGGCGAGGGGTGTTCTACAGCACGGGGGTACAGGGGGTTGCAAATAAGGGCCCCAAGCGCCAAGCTCCAGACGCGAGAGAGTCCCCTGCCAGCCACACACTCCGTATATCTCACCGCGCCGATCACACGCGGTCCTCCTGTGGGACCGTGACAGGAGGCTGGTTTCACTCAGCGGGACGGCGGAACAAAAAAGGACGCTTCCTCCCACAAAACCGCCTTGGCTTCGCTTTCTGAGAAGGGAAAAGAAAAAAAAAAAATAGGGTGAGAAATAATAGATCTGGAGCGCCACAAAGAGCGAGCCACAATAGTTAACACACATTTATTGTGATCTGGCAAGAACGATGGCACGAGGTGGACGAAAAATGAGAACAAAGGAGGCGGAAAACCTGATTCATTGGGCCGGCACCCGCGTATCCACTTATTATTTAGTCGCAGCGAACAAATAAATGGCTGAGGTATTCATCATATTCAAATAAGGCCGACTTGGCATTTACGAATAGCCAGAAGAGGGTCTGGTCTTTGCCACATGAAGACGTACTCCAGAAAGAGACCGTAAATGAGATATGGGGCTCGCAGAAAGGCCCGCTGGTGATTTGTCTCAGTGATGAAGACGGTAATATTTGCCCATCAGCTGCCCATTGTAATTTAAATTACAATGCTGCTTTCGGTAATAAGATTTCATTATAGGTAGAACTAATTTGATTTACAGAGATTATGTTGTTTTTCATATCGCTTGGGATTGTGCGTCTTTTTTTTCCCTTGTGACGGCATGGTGTCGTTCGTGTCTTTCTTCCAAAAGAAGATTCGGGGGAAAAAAGGAGGCAGAATAACTGACTGAACGTGTCTTATCGTTTGTCATAATCCCTCAGTCCGTTTTGTCGCTTGTTCCGTGCTTAAGGAAGATAGACGATGCAAGATGTTGTCTTCGCATTTATATTTTTTCTGCTCCGGTTAAAGCGTCCGAGGCGGAATTATTCTACCATGCTGCTATAGTGTGTGTGTGTGTGTGTGTGTGTGTGTGTGTGTGTGTGTGTGTGTGTGTGTGTGATTTTTAAACAGTTATGCCTGTTGTGTTTTCTTCTAGTAAACTAGACGCAGCAATTTCTGTTAACGTCTCACGTTCTGGGAATATGTCACACGAAGCCCTGTCACCGTCCGAGCCACCACAGCGTCCATGTTGCAGAAACCTTGGCATAAAAAAACGCATGTGTTACATCCATTTCTGTCACGTGGTAAAATCCCTGCACGAAACCCATGTATAAATATTACATTTCACACATAGGTCTGCTTTTCACTATCCTCCCATTCAGATTGGCACTGTTTACTGTTCAGACCACACTAATGGAGCATGCATTTTGGAAAGGTGTTGGAAACACTTATATTTCAGCAAGGCAGGCCACGTATCAATTCAGATTTGTAAAACATCTGCGGAGAAGTAAATAATAGCGGGTTTAAGTGTTGTCTGCTTGAACGCGCACATTAAATACATCAAGTGCATAAAAACGTTACTGCTTCATTTATAGTCCTCAAACATTCAAAAATATTTGCAGGGTCTGAATATATTTGCACCGTGCTGGTTAGTATAGTAGCTTATACATGCATGTCATCTTGCACAGTACTTTATTTTCCTTTTCTTGGTCTTTTCGTGATATTTTTATGACATTTCCAGAAATTCGATGCTGACCGTAAAATTTTTAACTGTCTGCTAAAGTCAAAGCGTTATAAGCAGCCTTGCAGATGTTATCGTCTCTGGATTGCATCACATAATGATGTTCAACAGATGCGCGACCGTGCCATCGCATGGTCGCAAGTGCGATGTGATTTATGGTAGTCGTAAGGAGCTTTGTGATTGTTGTATGCCTCGTGTGTGCCAGCTGCTTTGCTGTCCAATAAAGTTGTTTATTTATTATATTAACATCCCCTCAGATATCTGATCTTATGACATGGTGTCAGAAGTGGGATCTATTTCCATCTTATCATAGGACGATTAATCATCCACATCACAGCTGACTTCAGTAAAGAATTCAGACCGTGGTAGCAACAAACATCAAAGCGGTCCCAAAAGTTCTGGCCCAAATTTAATTCTAATGTTACACAACATGGTTCAGGTAACAAAGAGGATGATGGCCCCATTACAAGAGACATTTGTATCTTTCCCGCTGAGACCAGAAGTAGGAAACTGCTTGTCTGAAACTAATCCAGTTAGTGACCGCAGCTTAACTGAATTAAGGCTCTGCTCTTTCACTTGGGCACTGCATTTATACTGCAAGGAGTGAATGAAAGTCTGAGTGAAATGATGATGCTGTAGAAGAAAAATGACCCTTGGTGCCCTTTGCCATATTCTTGCAGTTCTCTTGTAAGGTGGGCAGATATGCACATAAGAGGTAAATGTTCTTGATCACCATTTCCATTAATCTTTAGTTTATAATTCTGGTTTAGCTGAACTAAAACGATATATAAACCTCTCACTGTAAGTCAGACTATAAAACAAATATATGTAGAGTAAATGGCTCGCTGTACACAACTTATGGGCACACACTCTCGCACGCACTTTCCTGTCGCGCACCACCAGCAGCGGTTACGGATCTCTTCATCTGTGACACCTATCTAGTACATTACAAATGTGAGAAAATTTAAGCTGAAACAATTTTACAAATTTGCAAAAGATCACATGTACGGTTCTAATCTCCCAGTCTGCCTTGAGCAAAGAAGTTCAAAGAAGAATCTTGTTTTTTGGTGGATGTGGCAGAAACTTTGAAGTAACTGTCTAGTATCAGCTTATCTTCTCACTTTCATGGTGTACGCTTTAACCTGTTTTTCTCTTCAACCTTCTTCTCCTATTGCAAGCTGACAAACTTGTCATGACCCTTAAGCAACTAGGGTAAGGGACCTAAACCCATCTCTATCGAGTGAATGTGTAAGATGCGGAGTTTCTTAGTTTGACTGAAAGCGATTTCCCAGCTCTGATGCGCCAAACTGTCGCGAATAAAACTGATCGTGTTACAACAAAGCACATTTTCTTAATTTTTCCCACAACGCAATGCTAAAATGAGGCCATTAACCGGTGTTTCGGTGAGCGAAATTTCTAGGAACGCATCCTGAGCGCTAGCTGGGGTCTTACTGCGCCAAGCATGAACTTCAGCACCGGAACAAGAATTCGTGATGACCACCTTTCCTGCGACTGCCCAGTAATGTGTTGAAATGTAACATCTAGAGCATTAGAATGCAGTCCCACAATCCTTTGCACCTTCGTCTCACCGTTGAATACGATCCGATTTGCGTTCCAAAGCAGTTTTTCTTATTGCACAAAACATAATTCTATATTATGAACTTCTCTGCAGCAAACTGTGCCACTAAAATAGGACACAACACAACAGTTCACCCTGCGCACACAGTGAATGAACTTGCCTCACCTTAGAAAATACTTACACTGCCACTGAGATTTGTGGGTAAAATTACAACAAAGAAAACAGTACGAAATGAGAGGTTCCGTCGTCGCTGTTAGCGATAACGGTCTTTCTTGTTTTATCCAAATTCCTTGGATGGCTGACATAGGCTGCCTGGGTTTTAGATAGATGTCTACATATACAGAGAGGTAGTGAGGGGAAGCAGAATTATAGCTTTAATAATAAACAGGAAAAGTAGGCCCAGTCTAATATCGCAGCACTATTAAATGGGCGTCTATGTTAGGATTCTGTCACCTATCCATTGTGCCTGTATGTTTTTATATATGTCAACCTGTGATTTAACGCACGTCTTTTATCACTACGAGGCCCGCGTTATGCACAGGGGAAGCCACTCTTTTATAAGGGCATAAATAATGAACGGCATCACAGCTCCGCATCGCCCATAATGTTGTTTGCTTAAACTCCAGCAGGGACAATAGGTTTAGGCAAGCAAAACAATGAAGCCAGCATGAGATAAATTGATGCCTGGGATAAAAACGCGTACTGCATTATCGGTTTTATTACTCTTAGGCTTTCGTCTTTTTTTAAAACCGTCTTTCTTTGTTGTCCACTGAGAAGTATAAGGTGAAAATGCTGGGATTCTGTAAATGTTACAAGGCAAAACTGCTGTGTTTACAAACCTGCACTATATTCGCATGTATAAGTATTGACCGGATGAGTGAATTCAGTTTTATTGTCTAACTTTTATTGCTGCGTAATGGAGAGCCGAGTTTCTCGGGAAACAAGACAACTCACCCACCGCAAAATATATAATAATATTATATTTAAAATATATATTTTTTTGTTTGGGCACATTTTTTTTTTCCTTTATCTGTCAAGTTTTTTAATTGTTTCGCTTAAACTGAAAATAAATGCTGTGAATGGAACAGGAGCATAACAACAAAAATATTGCCATCAAAAGTAAACTTGTTACACTCGAGGAACGGATTGCTGGTAAATATTAAGCCGGAAACCTTTATTTTCAGTTTAGTTCGAAATACTTTTTATTTCAAATAAAAATCACCTTTATGTTTGCTCCGAGTTTTAACTGCCGTTTTCAGTTTGCACCTTTTATTTTCCTTGACACTTTTCTCCAAACCCACATACACCTCAGTTCTTCCCTATGCTACGTATACAGATACTTTGTACAAACAAGTGCAGCCACGGTAAATATATGCGGAGGCTTAACAGAACGCACGATGTTCTCAAGTCGATCATTCCCCCCCGCTGCGTTCTCGGTCCTGTTTGACACGCTCTCCTGGGGACACCGCAACCGGGTCCTCCACCCTCTTCTTGTAACTCGGCCGACTCGCCTTGTGAGGCGTGAGCGACTGATCTCCATTATCATTAATATCTGCCGGGGAAATTCTCAGCACTGCCGTGAAGTGTCAGCCTAAACCACGAGAGACAGCTCCTTATTGATTAGTTTCCCAGCTGCCCCGGCGCACGGCCCGGCCGACTGGGCCCTTCGCGGCTGGGCAGCTCGTGCATTTTCTGGTAATAAGCTGCTGCTCCTAAGTTAAAACAAATTGCATGTGCAGTCAGTCACTGTCCAAATGAATCATCTGGCGAGATGTCAGACAGAGAGGCCTGAATTATCATCTCAGCAGCAACAGACTGAGAGCCACATACAGAGAGCGAGATTGACAGCGGGAGATATTAAGGAGAGCGAGGAAAACACCTTGTGTTTAAACTTGTCAGATACGTGATGGTGGGATGTGCATATCGGCAGATGGTCCATAGCGCAAGTCCTTCAAAATTCCAGGACTTGCCTGACATTACCTGAGATTCATCAACGCTCATCCATCACTGTGCCACACTAAAGTACAGTGGTTGCGACTGCATTTCCTACATTTATTTGTGCATTTATCTAGCTTGGTTTTGTCCTTAATTGTTTTTGTTAAATGTCTCTCACAATGACACCGAGTGTGAATTTCTTGTCAGTCTAAGGATACCAATTTGGAAAAAGGAGGCATTGTGCATTGCCATGCGTTGCAAATATGGCATAGAAAGAAATGTGAAAGTAGGAATGAGGGCTACGCTGAAGGAGATGGCCGCAATCTCGGTTTGTGCTGAAGGAAAATGTTTTGATCTCAGTCAAGGCAGGAAAAAGAGGGCCTTGATCAATGCAAGAGGGAGAGAGCCGCAATCGTGGTCAATAAAGGAAGGACAGGGCCTCGATCTCAGTCAATACGAGAACAGGGCTGCGGTCTCAATCAATACAGGATCGAGAGGACTTCCATCAATGCAAGAGAGGGCTGCGATCACAGTCAGTACAGGACGGAAAGGGTCGTGAACACACGTGGCTGCTGACTGGTGCGCAGTGGGTACCAGCTGGGAAGAGTATCCATGGTCGCGGATTAATTGACCAAGTGGCTGTTTTGCACATAATGAAAAGGCCACACGGTTCACAGGCGGATCAGCAGAATACTTCGTGTTCTATTGTTGCCATAAAACTCCTCGGAGGGTACAAAAACGCGGGGAAACGTGGCACATTCATAAATGAGATGAGGATGGAGCCAAGTATAGCTTTAAGGACTCTGAGATACACTTCCCGCTCACTTCTACACTTGCCAGTTGCTTGCACGTTTTAATGAGTATTGACCACTTTTTCTAAACTCTTCACACGGTTCTCGTGACCGGCATGCAGCTTGGCACGGTGGGTAATATCATGTCCAGAACATTTCACGCATTTTCTCAGTCCACCACAACACTAACAAAAAGTTAACAGACTATTTTGTCAGTGTAACCCAGCTGGCCAAGCAATGAGGTGAACACAAGGTTACTGTGGATCCACAAGGGTTTATTTCCCTTCAGCAAACCAACACTGCTCTATTTATAAGTGAACCAGTCAGATAACTGTTTGCAAACATTAGACTTTTGCCAGGTACCAACAATCTGTACAACCATACTCAGGTGCTCCTGCAGCCACCAAACACACACACACAGCACCTTCAAAATGGGCAATTTATACCTTGGGCTCCACCCTAGGCCATTCCATTTCCCATTTCATAAACAAACATTCTAGAATCTTAAAAATACAACATAATAACCATAACTTCTTTCAGATACAGATTATTCAATATTTAACATATACATTTGACAGTATTTCGGTTAATTTAAGCAATGAATCCACGTACAACTGGTTTTTCAGATGGGCTCTTCCTCAGGGTATTTAGACAATACATTTCCCATAATTCCCCTTTGCCAGCTCACCATCAGTTTCAATTTCCTCTGCTGGTAAGGAAATTGTTTGTTCCTCTAGAACCCAGTTAACATTTACTGGAATATATACATACTTCATAAAGACATTTACATGGCACAGATACTGTATGCTATTGGTATGGTTTATTCATGTGTGGAGAAACTGCTCCATCACAGTCAGGACTAACACCTAACTGTATTTTAACACCTAATCTAATTTTTTCAGGGTCAACAGGACTGTTTTGTCACACACAGATCTTAAAAACATTAGCATAATGCATCATTTTTCTTAAAAATATCTTTTTCACATAAACTAACATTTCATCACAAAACAAGTGGCATCTCTTTATAGAATGTAGTACAGTACAAGTTAAAGAAATGAACCAGAAATGCTGCAGTATGATTTATTTACTTTAGAGAACTAACAATACATCTGCACTAAATACAACCACTTTAATAGTAAAAGAGTTTGGTGATTATATAATGAGTTATTGCTCTTTAAATTCACACCACTATGTTGCATGGTCGCACACGCATGCGCACAACATCTAAGTCTCTATGCACTCTAGGTCAACCTTTAAAAGCTTTTTTAAAAAAAATGAAAGAAAATGTTGACAATCTGCTCCTTTTGTGGTACTTGTTCTGGAACTTTCCATTTGGTTTGGCCCTATTCACACATCCTGCGTAATGACTTTCTTTATTATTCAAAGATGCACCACCTGGTTTATATGACACAGGCTGGAAGAGAGATAAAGAATATTATTTAATCAGTATTCTTGCTTGCAAAATCACATGCTCATAAAAGTAAATTAAATGGCAAAAAAATCCTCTCTCTGCTGTGTTTCATAGTGACATCTGCACTAAGCTGACCTCCAGAAACGGTACAGCGTTAAACCCCACTGAACTGGGTACGAGTTTCAAGATCTCCATGCAGTGTGTGTTTTTGGTCCCCTGCCACTTGTTCAGTTCGGCCTATATTTGTTTTGTTAAGAATTTAATTTAAAAAGAAATGCTGGGGTCACCAGGTTCAGGAGCAGGTAGAAGGGAAACCACACTGGTGTCCACCTTTGCGATGGTCACTGCACCTTTCCCTGAAACGACCCACCGCAGCCATAAAAACTAATGAAAAGGAAAGACATCAACATTCACGGCGACTGGAGCCTCCACAGGCTGCCGACACCTCAGGTTGGACCCTGGAGAGCGGGTCGTCCCCACGGAGGTCCAAACCATCAAGGCCATGGAACCAGAACTAGCGTTCCTCGGTGTTCCTTTCATGAGGGCCCGTGTGTCATACGCCCCTCCATAAGCACTCCATAAAACACAGCTCACGCTTACGGCAAACTTGTTTCATTATTTTGCCTTATTTTTAATGCGTAACATTTTCCACACGTGGGACGGCAGCCAGGAAACCCAATTCCAGTCCATCCAAAATCGAAGCCATACTCCATACGTGTACTAAAGTGACATTTGGCACATTCCGAAGGGGAAAAAGACCAAAATCAAGAGAACACAGATATTTCACAGTGGCATTTTGTCAAAAGTCATGCCATAACAACTAAATATATCAATCCTATAAAAAACCAATGAATAAAGGGAGAATTGTGTAGCATGCAATGATCATTTTATGTTCAAAAGGGATACTTGTATTATTCATTCAGTTAGATTTTTCTTTTTAATTCATTTGGTGCTTTACTGTGAAATCTGAGGTTTGGTCGCTAATCTACTAACATTGATTTACCCATTTACACAACAGGGTAATTTTTACTGTTTTAATTCAAGGTAAGGACCTTGATCAAGGGAACTACAGCAGGAGGTGGAATTAGAATCTGAGTCATTCTGCTACAAGGGAATGGCACTAACCATTGCGCCACCTGCTGGCCAATATGCACACACCCTGTTCCCCAGGTAATCTGGGCTCAGGTGTGCAAATGAAGAAGTGTCTGTACTATGGTGATTTTACCTTATGTACCTCATGAAAACTAGTGAAACCTAAAAGGTAACCCCTTAGGGGGGAATACAGCGTTTCACCCCATGGTTTACCTTGCCCCAGTCTGGGGAAAATGCACCACGAGCATTAACAGAGTAACAGAGGAGAACCGCAGGAAAAGTAAAACATGACTTTCGAGGAATATCTATAATTTCAATTCTCCTACTGGGTTATTTAATGCAATTAATTGATGTAAATGAATGCTGCAGTTCCATATATTAAGCAACATCATTTAAAATATTAAGTGTTTATTTTAGTTGTTTCCTTTGCAGTCAGCGGATGAAACCACGTGAAATATATTCTTGTAATATATGCCATAATATGAAGTTGCCTACCGGGGCAGCAAGGGGCACAGCAGTTAAAGCCCTTACAATTTGTATATGGGTCTGGATCTCACCTTCAGCTGATGTCGTGATACAGTAAAAAAAAAAAAAAAAAACCCGTCGTGTACACAGGTGAATCGGTGTAACTCAACTGTGGTAAAACATCACTTTATGATCTGCTCTTCCTGATAATCATTAATTTTTACTATCGGCAACGATTTCCATCAGGGCCCGATTATCTTATCGGATCATTACTGCTAGCTGATGGTGACAAAAGGGGTTCCAAGCCTGGATGATGCTGTGGTGCCATCCTTAGCTCCACCCAGTCAGCGCCAAGCCAGAGTCATTCAGCCAATCAGAATCCACAACAATTAATATTAATGATGGGTCATATAAATAAGCAGTGCCGCTCCATTTCCCGCAGTCATCCCTTTTGTGTTATTGTACATATCAGCATACATTTACGCTTTAGAGTGTATTTATAATAGCAAATCATCTTTGCAATGTTAATGGATACTTATAATATCCATCTATTTTCAGCAGAGCCCCCTGTCTAAGCGACTTAGCTGATGGTTTTATATGAAGTACTTGCATGAAGTATTTGTACAGTGGAATATTCTTACCGGAGTAAATCCTGGTAAGTACCCTTTCAAGGATGACAGATGAGAAAGTGCTTTGATCTTGCAACCCCCTCTTGTTATGTGTTGCCTACTGCCGAAGCAAACAGTTTCCATCAGCTTAAATAACTCTAAAATACAGCTGAACAAAAAAAATAGGAAAAGTTTTTAAATATTCCCACCAGTGAGTTCTCTCTCTCTCTCTCTCTCTCTCTCTCTCTCTCTCTCTCTCTCTCTCGCTTTCTCTCTCTTTCTGTTTTTTGTGTCTGACCGCAGCACTTTGGTCGCCAGGGGGAAGCATTGAAGCAGCTGAGGGAAGCGGACCGCTGAAGCTCCCTCATCCAACTGGGGTCGCGGACCGTTCCTCTTTTCAGAGGCGTTTCCTGAGGACGAAAGGCCCAGGTTTAAGTGGAGACAGCGCTGTGTTTGGATCCCCATCAGTGCAAAAGAAAGCAGGGAATGTGTCACAGCACCACCTTTAAACCTGGTTCTTTTTCAGCTGAACTACATTTAGCTTCATTTGTCTCACATGTTTCTCCAAATTGACTAAGCGTGTAAGGCCGCTTACAGTGATTTACCCCTCATACAGTGGTGTGATTTTTACCATATCAGTTCAGGGTAAGAACCAAGAGTGCTACAGCAGGAGGTGGAATCCATACCTGGGTCCTTCAGCTGGAAGGCAATGGCTCTACCCACTACGCCCCCTGCTGTTCTAGAAAGGAATTCTAGAAATCTGGTTTGTAATGAGGGATGATGTTGCACCACTGGGGGGCAGAACTGATGTGTGGGCTCTCTTTAGAAGTACAGGACTGTGCAGCTGGGGGAGGGACAGGGATGACACCTTCCACGTTGGCAGGTCACTGGTGGACTGTGTGTGTTGGGGGGGGGGTGCACATTCACTTCTGTGAAACAAGAAAGCCCACCCTGCACTGTGTCATCAGTTCCAGCTGATGTCAAACTATTATTATTGATGGACGGACGGATGGACGGTGTTCTGGTTATCCGGCATCATTCAGCAGAAAGCACAAGTATACAAATTAGTTTGCTGCATTCTTAAATATTTGTTGTGGCATCATTTCTTAATTTCTTAACATTAAAAGGCACGATTGCTTTCCTACTCGCCCGAAAGCCCTGCCGATTTTATTTAAATGCTCTGTCTTAGGGGCCACTTGCTGTCTGCAGTAATGTATTAATACTTAAATTTATAAAGCAGGCCTATTGTATTTCATCTACAGTATAAATATTTTAATGTACAAACTGTAAAAGTAAGAATGAGAGCACATCATACTGCACAATAAAACTACAAAAAGCAAAACTTTAGCAGAAAACTTAATAGTAGAGGGTGCGTAAGGAAAAAAACAATGTTTTTGAAGTCCATGTATATAAATAATAAAACTGCACTAGATACCGGAGCAAAAAAAAAAAATTGGATATATTTCTAGGTTTCTATTTCTAGGAAGTCATCCAAGCTCCACCTTCAAACATCTGGTAAAATGTAAAAGTATAAAAGAGCTTCTACTGGGTGCATTAGGACTCAGCAGCATAGCATGTAGAGTTGCGGAGATGCGCGTAAAAGATGTCCTCTACAGAGGACAGCAATGTGTGGGTGGGTCTCAGGAGGACGTCGTTTGTAAACGTGTCACAGGAGCGAGAAGGTGAAGCTGGTAAATATCTCCAACAGATCTGAAATGCACGTTCGGTGCACATTAGTGTGCAGAACATTGAAACCCCAGCCCTTTCCGGGGAGGGATGTGAGGGATGTGTCTGTGGGTATCGGCACGGTTCGACTGTTCCGCCTGCGTCTGATTTTATCACGGGGTATTTTGTGCCTGCGGAAAGGGGATAACAAGGCAAGCAGACACCCAGTCGCCACCAACTCAAAGCAGGTTCAAACTGATAGTCACCCGGCGCTGTGACATTTTACTGGGGCTTCGGCGCGTCCCTGTCAGGGATTATGATTGATGAGCCCGCTGCGGTCGGACGTAGCGCTGACGCTAAACCGCTTGTGAAACCACCGTCCGGGAACGGGATGCGGAGGCCCGAAATAGAGACGTTTTAAACATCTCCGCTGCTGCTTCCCCGTCTTTGTTCTTTTGTGTCTGTCGGTAAGCAAACGTTTGACACGATGCATCGATTTGCCGTTTCAAGTGTGAACAAAACACAAAGATGTTTGCCCCAAATTCATTTTTTGTCACTGTTGCTTCCCTCGCTTCTCTTGTTTGGCAAAATTAAAAACTGATGCCGTTACGGTGCTTACAGTCACTGTCATAGCAACATAGCAGCTGTGGAAATGGACACCGAGCAGAGTAAAGAGGAGGCAACACCAGCGCCGTGCGATTTTGAGCCGGAACAATCTGGAAAGGTCAGGTCCATGTCAGTATCTCCACGCAAGTGAAGATGGGCTCATACCTTGAACACATCAAGAGGAGATCAGATTCTCTTGGGAAGGCAGCAATGCTGGGAAACAGACTAGGACAAGCAGGACCTGGACTCAGTGACAGTGACAATGGACAAACCTCTCTCGCTTTGGGGACGGATGATGGTAAGGGAAGCATTTTTATGGTCCCTGCCAGCTCCAAGTGAAGTACTTTTTACTGTTTAGTTGCCGTTATTTCCATCATCCATATAAACCCTGCTTATTCTACATGTGATGCGTCGGCATCATCAGCCGATCATCCATCTGTCCGTCCATCTGTCCATCCATCTGTCTTCAACAATCGCTTGCCTGCAGTGTAATGCAGGGTTGCGGTGGTTCAGAGACCATTCCGAAAGCACGGGATATGAAGCAGAGCAGACCCTGGATGGGACCCCAGTCAATCCACTGTACACACTCACAAAACAGCCCTTTTCAGACCACATTTCCATTTCTGGAATAAAAATATTCCAAAATATCTTGTTAAGATACTACATCTGCCCCCAATAAATTATATTTGCAAAAGTGTACTGAAAAATACGCTCTTCCGTATCATTACCATCTGCACTCCATTATCATGCCGCCTTTTCGGATCTTCAAGCCGCCCTTTGTCTCGAAAGAAAAATAAAGTTGTTTTTTTTTTTTATTTTATTTTAAAAAAGAAGGTCTTGCTCGCATCTCCCACTTTAAATGTCAGCCAGCAATATTTTGTTGGATATTAGCAAAGCCGGCAGCCAGAGGTGCAGAATAATTGCAGCCGGGCCTACGGTGAGATTTACATAATTCGGGAGAAGACAATTAAAGGATCTCGAGGTTCCTCTTTTTTCATACCCCCCCACCCCCCCAACTTGCCACCACCTTACAAAGGAAGCATTCGTTCGTATTAAAGCTGCCTGCTTCTCACCGGTTCATTTGCATGAAATTAAAGGTTTTGCACGACGTGGAACAGCGGGGACGCGTTTTAAATTCCGTGTTAAAAGGCCCTCCTTCTGGTGATAGTATGTTAATGGCCTCAGACCTGCTGGATGGAGCTTGGTTCCTTCCCCTCCCTGGGTTTCCGCTCCGCAGACGCCCCCACCTCGCTCGGTTCCCCATCCCCCGTCCGTGGACTCGCTCGCCGTTCTTTTAAGCACAGATAATGAGACTTGATTCTACTGCGTTTTGGACCCGTCGTGACAAGGCTGGATTTCTCTCGGAAGGTTGGAAAAGATGAGGACAGCCAGCCGCCAGAGCTTCTGCTGGGTGCATTCGGACTCGCCGGCGTAGCACGTAGAGTTGCGGAGATGCGCGTAAAAAGATGTCCTCTCCAGAGGACAGCGATGTGTGAGTGGGTCTCGGGAGGACGGACGTAACGACGGCAACTGTGGACACGTTTCTTTCGAGATTAAGGCCACAAATGGACGACAGAACATTGTAGAGGGACCCTAAGAGTTGACTTTGACTCCATGGAACTTGACACCATCACACTGCTCTCTCTATCCCGTACTTTCTATCACAATGTCTTAAACGCCCTCTTAAACACCTTCAGCGGTCAACAAACCTGGACCCGACTCCTCGGCCCTCACTCTACCCCTATACCGCCCATATCCGGGAACGCCAGGGTAACTCACTGCACCTTTCCACCAGCCCTGAGGAGGCACACACATAGGCTGTGTGAAAGGCCCCTCCACCCCATTAATAAACTCCAACCCGCAGTCCAACGTGGCCATTAATAAAGATGCCAAGGTCCACCCCACCTTAACTAATGTGACTCGTGTGGAAATGGCTGCTTCTCAGTTATTCTAATTTTTAGCTTGAGGGGGAGGATCACGGGCGACCCACGGTCAGCTGCGGGATGTGCTGCCGTGCAAGGGCAAGCCTTGCTTTAACCACGCTGCTGTGTTTACAGAACACTGGGTTCGGGCTTCTTATTGCTGATAACTGAGCAAAGCTGAATCTGTGTGTGTGTGTGTGTGTCTATCAGAGAGAGCAATTTCCATCCATTGGACTGGTGTCCACTCCAGGATGTATCCTGCCTCATACCCTACACTTCCAGCATCTCGATCACCCAACTCTGCACTGAAACGGACAGATACACAGAATTCTATAACGTAGTTCAGGCTCTATTTTAAACATTAAACTGAAAAAGAAACAGCAACAGTATTTTAGATTGCCTTAGTGCTGAAGATAACAAATCTTATTTCGGCGTGATGGACTCTTTGCAAAAGACGGGTGTTTTATTATTCCTACTGGTGAATTGTCAGCGGAGGGTGTGTTGTTGTGTTTTAATTGCTGTTGTTTATTATTTACCTGACAGTTTTGTCCAAGGTGAATTTCTAGGGCACAATTTACACAGCAGATGACAGTCAGCATGAGAAATACTGTAGCCAACATGAATGTAAGCAATAATTCAGTATTGTCTTCAAACACTCAATGGTAAGAGACGGCATAGTTAGCACGGTGTATAATTCCAAAGAATTATACAAAAATAAGGGAAATGGAAACTGAGGAAAGGAAAACAAAACAAGAAAAAACAACAAAAAAAATCCCAGGCTACATAACTCAGAGAAAAATAAACCTCGGGGGTACTGGTGCAGAAAATAGCCCTGCAGTGGACTGCTGTCCCATTCAAGATGCATCCCATCTCACACTTCTGGAACAAAGCCTGGACCATGACCACCCTGCACTGGACAATACTGATAGACTGACTGAATGATGGCATACAACTTTGTTTCTATCTGTTGAGAGTGTCAGTTGTTAAACCCCCATCCCTGTGGAGCCCCTTTTTGACACTGGAATGTAACCAATCTTGCCAAGGGTCCAACCATGGTTGACACACGGACCCCCTGAAAACAGGGGTCAACAAATAACCAGGCAGTAGCTCACGTCTTAAATATTTTAAATGTAATTATAAAAAGTGGTTTGATAGAATTATACAGAGACGGTGAGACATGAGGAAAAAAAATCACAGGGCAGGAATAAATAACTTCCTTCAGCTATTTAGGACCTTGGTTCCAGGGCAGAGTAAAATGATCTTCTTGGCCCCGTCCGCATCTCCTCCTCCCTTGTCCTCTCCCTGCTGCCCTTTGCACAAAATCGTACATTTCCTGCGCTCCTTGTATTTTACACCCGGCAAATTAATCAACGGAAGAGCATTGGACAGAACACAGATAAAATGTGTACTTTGCATGAATTAAAAGAGCATTTCTCAAAGGTTACTGCGAGACACTGCAGCAGTCGAGTCGGCAAAATTTAACAAAAGATGGAAAAACGAAGAGAACACGAAGCGGCTCCAGCCGTTGGTTCAGTTTTCACCTTTTGCCCTGAAATATCTTCTATCTGAGCCTTTTTTGCGGGGCCGACAGGCGGTATAGTGGTTAGCGTTGTTGTTGCGCAATTGGAAGGTGATGGGTTCAAACCTCAACTTTTGCTGCTGTACCCCTGGCCAAAGTACGTGCCCTAAAGCGATGCGGTTAAAATTACCCTGCTGTACGTATGGGTAAATAATTGTAGGTACCCTCGTATACAGTCCTGTCAGTGAAGCTGACTAAATAATTATTTATTATTTTTATGCAATTTGGATATTCTGTTTAACAGCTGTAATATTTAACATCCTCACCAGCTTCTACAGCTGTGCCACAGAGCGCATCCTGGCCTCCGGCATCTCAGCCTGCTGCCTCCGAGCAGGAAGCTCTGCAGGGGGTAGCGAAGACTGCCCAGTCCATCACCAGGACTTCACTGTCCACCATCCAGACCGCCTATAACAAGTGGTGCTCAGAAAACGAGTCCTTTTATGAAAGGTGTCAGAGGTGAAGGGCACAGTGTGGTTTTCTGGACCAATGGATCGTGCGAGTGTCAAAGTCGGGGACTGGCGTGAGACCAGAAGGCTGAGGTGGCGCGATCTTCAGGTTCTGCCGCTACACTCGGTGGCGGTGAAGAATGCTCCTCCGTAAGCGGAGGCACAACGGCGCAAACAAGAAGGTGATTAAGGGGCCTTTGTGTTGTCGGTGTGGGAAGAGAGAACGCACTGCGAGGCCGGATCCGTCACACAGACAGGCCGATAATATTTTTTAAAAATGCCCGATTAGGGCGACAAGTCCTGAGTGATACGGCAAACCTGTTAATAACGGGAAAATTAGAGCGAGGCCCAGGCGAAGAGTGCAGATTAATCTGCCTCAAACCAATTGCAAACCTGCTAATACGTCCTGGTAATGAGCCGCCGCGCTGTCGGGCCACAGACTCCTCCCCGATGAGCCAAATTACTCACAGCCTCGGGAATATTCTTACACCAAATAATACACATTTATCGCTATTTGCTGGCATCCATCAGCCTCGGGTCAAATCGCGGCAGCACCTTCCTCCCCACTTGTTCCGTTGTCATTAAAAGGTGTCATTTTCCTAATATTTCATTTTACCTTTACATGAACTGCTCAAACCTAATACTCACACACATTAAATATTATTCCTTATACTTGGTAAAATGTGGTTAGCTTCTTTAGCTTCACAGCGCATTACATTCATTCAGCGCTTTCTCCCCCTGAGCAGAAATATTAACTTGCTGGTTATTTATCAAGAGAATTAAATTAAGTATAGCTCCCCCCCACAACTCCTTTTTTTTTTTTTTTTTTTTAAACCAGCGCCACCGAGGCGTTACCATAACTCATATAATATCCACAGGAGATGCGTATCTAAATCACGCCTTGCTTGTCTAAGCGCCGCGAGGCTAAATTTATTGGGGCAGTACTTGGATTTATTATTCATCAGAGTGTGTAAATAATACATAGTTGGATCCTTTATGAATTAACCCTGTGCTGCACCAGGATCACGAGCGCCGCTCCATTGGAAAGCAATTATATGCTTTAATTAATGTGGTAAATTTGCTTAAATACCCAAAGAGTGGGAGCTGCTGAGGAGTTGTCTTAATTAAGGATGCGCGTGCCGCTTCGGTCCCATTCGCCTCTGTTTGTTTACAGCCTCCTGTACGGCGACCGCCTCGGCGGATGCAAATTTCCAACGTCGATATCCGTCTTTTTGCGTTGCCGCGGCAGCCAGGATTTGCTGAAACGCGTACGTATCCGGACATCGTTTCCACAAATTCAAGGAGTGCCTGGTCGAGACGCTGGGAGCTGAACCGACAACCTTTGGAACCACGCCTCTAAATCGCAATAAGAATCCCGCCAGGTTGTCCTGATATGAATGTTAGAGTTGCACGCTTTTTGCGGATATGAACGTTATTCTGTTTATTTCCTTTTAGGGGAGTCCTGGTGGCACAGTGACGTGAGCTGTTGAGGTGTGGGTTTACATCCACCTCAGTGTGTGTGGAGATTTCGTGTTCATCCCATGTGTGTCTGGGTGTCCTCCCGCAGGCCAAAGATGTGCGTCTCGGGTGTATTGGTCACTGTAAACGGTCTGTACTGTGGGATTGTGAGGTTGGTGGCCACCCTGTAATGGACTGGCATCACAACCAGAGTATAGGTTTCATAACCTGTTGCCCAGTTATTACAGAATGGGCTCTGGACCACCTCAACCCTGACCAGGATAAAGCGTTTAAGGATGATGCATGGATGCATGGATGGATGGATGGATATTTCTTTTAAATTGTGCATAGTTTCCCCACCTACAGGTCATCTGTCACCCAGAGCGGGAATTTGGGACTAAGTCTTCCAGAAAATGTTGAATTCAACGTTGCTGCTTCTGAGGCTTTTACAGAACAGAACTCAAAAATAAACAGTACAAATAAAATAAATAAAAAATAAAAAGGACATTTGCTCTGTCAAGGTTTTACTAACCGAGAGAAAAGGTTTTAATTTACAAATCAGTCAACTTATGAACAGACTTCCAGCCCCGTGTGTCTCTTGAGGAACCAGAATATTGATTTTACATTTTATTTACTAGCTTATTTGACACCTCAGGTTGTCGTACGCTTAGTTACCGATAACTATTCCCCCATTTGTACAACAGAGTAATTTTCACTGTATCAATTCAAGTACCAAATACCTTTGGTGAAAGGAGCTACAGCAGGAGGTGAGATTCAAACCCGGGCCTCATTTATTATTATTCGGCAATGATGTTGGCCACTGCGCTACAAACCGGCTGTTTACTTCAGCGCACCGCTTGTGAATATTAAACCGTTTATTTACACCATCGGAATTGGGCCGTAATATTTCTCAGGGTACCGTGTGGTAAAAAGTCCATTTAAATATGCATATCTTTTGCTGCTATATTGTGAAATATGGCTTGGTGAGAGGTGATGCCACCGTGCGCCGATGATGCGTGAAGAATCGCGAGGTACGGGAGGCCTGTCGTGTTCCGTCGCCGCGCCGGCGTCGTCTGAGCTCCTGACATGATGGCAAACCCCACCGGAGTGGGTTCATAACTGCGCTTTATATTTGGCTCCGTGCGATTTTATCAACGCCGTTAGAACATTCGTCGCGCTAAGTGTGAAATCCATCACGGGCTGACAGCGAGCCGGCAGACTAATGGTTGCTCGGCAATAATTTTTAATATGATTTTTATTTCATTTAATCTCTCCTTGACAGAGGTCCCACGTCACCGTCGTTTAGGGGAGCTTGTTTGTTTGTGGAGGTGTACACATCTGTTACCTGAGCCTTTTCAAAGCCAACAGGTTCTGACAGTGGCAGGACAGGACTGGACCGACGTGCTCTGGTTCGAGATGGTGTCACTGGAGGGAACTGACCAGCAGGTGGTGTAGTGGTTACGGCCCGGTAATCGAAACAATGCCAGCTGAGAAAAACCTTGACTTACCCTGATTTACTTCAGGCGGAAAATTTTGTGCTGCATAACTGGACAAAAAGTCATTTCAAATGAATATCCATCCATCCATCCATCCATCCGATCGTCACCCTAAATCCCCTAAATAACCGTGGTGATCCAGAAGCTATCCTGGAATCACTTGGTCTGGGGATAGGGTGGGACACACATCCGACTCCACACAGATTGAGGTGAACTAGAACCCATACCCAAACAGCCCAGACACTTTATTTTAACGCTATTACGCAGTACCGTTGCCATCATGCGATGCATCCCACCCGAGGTTTTGCTCCTCCCTTCCCTACTGCTTATAATAATGACCTTTTGAAGGGACAGATATTTATATTCTTGCTGCCTTACACTACAGGTGCGCAAGGGAGACAAAAATATGGGCCATGTGCCTGCGGTCCATGGTGCACGGTACACGGTACACCTGGGAAAATGTAAATACAGGTTGAGAAGAT
Organism: Heterotis niloticus; assembly: GCA_018136845.1. Taxonomy (NCBI): domain Eukaryota; kingdom Metazoa; phylum Chordata; class Actinopteri; order Osteoglossiformes; family Osteoglossidae; genus Heterotis; species Heterotis niloticus. The sequence goes on along the minus strand of CM030900.1, from coordinate 23,833,846 downwards.
GGATAATACAAATTTAAAGAGAAATATAAAAGATACATTTGTAGAACACTTGTGGGTTGCTCTCCTGTCCAGTTGCCCCCGTAAAGGTGTGGAGCAGTTTGCCGGTCGGACTCACTCTTCACATCGGTTTTGTACTTTTGTCAGTTACAGTTAGTTTTCCCCTAAACTCAGCGCTGCTAATAGCAGATTCCTCAAGCTCAGTTTGCCAGAACAACACAAATTTATATATTTACTTATAATTTATTTATAGCCCCGTTTCCGGTATGCATGCAGATGAAATACCCCGAGGAAGATCTTTTGTTCAAAAGGATGGAGATTCACCATTCGTCTCTGCTATATTCTCATCGCAGACCCGAGAGTTTCAGTTCCATTACCCAGCATCCTCTCTCCCGTCTCACTTGCACAGAACTTCCTTGGCTCGTATGTTTAGCACCTCGGCTTCTCAACTTAAGAACAAAACTGGCACCGCAAGTCTGTTTGTAAATCAATCTGTTTGCAGCCCCAAAATCACTTCTATCATTGAGCTGAAGGGAATGAAAGTGGATAAAAATACGAACCCCTTCGGTTACTAATGAGTTATGTTCTGCGTGCACCTCGGACAAAGAATAAGAAATAAAAATACTCTGCAACACCAGCTACCCACTCATTATCAGTAACCATTCGGCCAAAGCAGTGTTCGCATTAGAATTAAAATACTGTACATTTAAAAATACCAAAAATATGATACACAATATTTGCACAACCTCCTATTTAATGCTGTTGTCTGGTTCATCATCATCAGGCCACGTTCCGCTTCCTTTGTTATCCACAATCAATAAAACATTAATAAAAAGATTTATGGCTGCTTAAGAAAAAACTTCTCATTGTAATAAACTGCCCGGACAAAAAAAAAAGTCACACTCTCTAATATTTTGATAGAGATAAACCTGTTCCCCATCTTATACTGAGCACCAGGCACACATGAACACAAGGTAGGAGCTGTAAACACGGTGGAAGCGAGTTGAATGAAGGTGGCCCCCTCAGCCCTACTTCTTCACAAGGCTCTCTGAGCACCTTTTGCTGCCAAACAACAGTTGGACGCAGAATAAAGCAGCTGGATTTCATTCTGCCACAAGCAGATGTTCCCAGAGATGAAACATTTGACAAAGTGCTGTCAAAACTAAGCAGGAAAATGTTCAATCCTTCAAAAATTCATAACACAACAAGCCATTGTACAAGGATATGGATGCTAATTCTGTCATTGCTTCTGATTGTAGTTCTGTTCATATGCAGCAATTTCAAATATAGCAAAAGCATAATTTTTTTTTTAAAAGAACATTGGGCTTTAGCACCTTTAACTGTAAATAATGTCTTCATTATTGTTTTCATTCTATTTAACTTAAATGTGAATGAAAATCACTCCGTTCATATTTTTAAGCTTTGGGGCTCACTTTTGTCTCAGTCAGGGAAAATATGAATCGTAATGATTATTAATTTGTGCCACTTTTTTCTGGATGATGCAACAGATGTACTGTGGCACTATCAGGACCCTTTTCACCAAAATGAAATGAATGAAGAAATTATTATATTATCTGTAATAAATCTCCTGCATCCAAATTTAATGGGTATATTTTTACAGTTACTCTTACTTTGGCTTTTTACCGCGGCACTTTATCATATGTTGTGACAAAAGAGTCATAATTCTGGAGACGCTCCCGCAAATAGACGCATTTTAATAACGGAAAGTTCGAGAAGATGCAGTGGAGAGTAACAGGTGAACAATGCGACGCGTGCAGCAACCCAGCTCGTATCAGATAACCAACTGCTGTACAATGAAATAAAAAATAATGTCACTGTGGAGAAAAAGTAATTAAGAAACCAGGAATTTATATGAAAGTGTCGCTCAAACAATTCAGCCTTTAACCATCGCAGTGTCAGCCTAAATCAGAGCTCTGTGATCTGGGGCACAAGGTGTGTAAAATCACATTACTTCCTTATGATGGCAGTGCTGTTCACTAATAATAATAATAATAATAATAATAATAATAATAATAATAATAATAATAAGAAGAAGAAGAAGAAGAAGAAGAAGAAGCAGCAGCAGCTCTGGCAGCTGAACTTTTGGCATCCTTGTTCAGGTAGGAGTTGCCATGGGGGGGGTACTCCACTGGGGTGGTCTGTAGAATTTAACTTTTGTTGTGTGTGATTTAGGGCTGAAAGTAAGTTCGGAGTTATAAACAACCCTCTTTTCAAAGTGCCAGTTTAAGCCCAAATCGGCCCATTACTCCGGGTGACCGGTCGTTGCCAAGGTGACGGAAAAGCCTGATCGTCCGCTCTCATCTCCATGTTTCTACCTGAGTTTCAGCACAGAATAACTGAGGTCAAGCTCTGGAATGTTCGAAACTCCTCTCGGATTCGATATTTCCACTCAAACGGGCGCGGTTTGCGTCTGCGGAAGTTCATAAATGAGGTGGGACGGCTAAAATGATCACACAGATGGCACTCGGGCTCAGCGGCAACAGACCATTGGTCTCCTAATGACTCAGCTCTCCACCACCATGCTGGAATAACTGATTGAATTCGAATCCTTTGCCAAAAAATGAAATCATTATACGCCTGTTCTGATTCGAGTGACCTTTTTTTTTTAAAACTATTTTAGCGCTGGATTATTGCATTAAGTGCCCCATTCTGGATCAGATGTTACTACACTGCACTAGACTTTGGCAAAAAATACATTTATTATTCACATTATGTACTTTATTTGGACTCTTTTCATCATTGGAAGCATTTATGTCAACCAGGCTTTCACACAGCCTGGGTGGTGGTGGTGGTACCATTTATAAATAAATTTGAATGATCTGAGATGCTTCTGGTTCATGAGCGCTTTAGTTAAGGTCCCTTCTAATGCAAATGGAAGATGATTTCCTAAACCACCTGGCACGCAAGGGGTGTAGCGCTTAGATTCATCTCCTTGCACTCAAAGAACAGAGGTTTGAGTCCCAGTCACTCTGCAGCTCAATGTATAAACCAAACGTTTTAATTTTACTTGAAGAAAACCGTCTGATAATAAACAAATAAATCTTCTAGCCTGAAAATTCCCATGTTTCGCCATCGAGGGCGTGCTTTCCTTATGAATGTTGACCTGCAGACAGAAATAAGAATGCAGGTCATGAAAAATCCCAACACATCCAAATGGAGATGAGCTCGACTCCCTGGCTGTGGTCCTGCCACCCAAAATGGTCAAAAGAAGAACAAACCCCTTAGTCGTAGAGCAGCCACTGAAATCCCCTATGAATAAGAGTTGATTTTACATTTTATTGTGACATCCATCGGGGACACGCGGCCATCTTCAAACGGGCCCTTTTCAAAAGCCGAGCTCGAGCGTCGGTTCATTGTTGATTCCGGTCAAGCCGGAGGCGGTCGTGTTGAACGCTGGGGTGCCTGCGCCGTAATTATGGACCGAGGACATTCTTGGCCGAGCTCGAGCCTTATGTAAATGACACACCTGTTTGCTCGACGGCGTCTGCAGCTCTCGTGGATATCAGCCTTTAATATGAAGCATCGGCGCTGCATTTCACGCCATCTGTCTGCATATTTGTTCAGCTGAAGAAAAGCATACATATTTGAAAATGATGATGGCACCAAGGTAGCTGACCTTCTAGGGTAAACATTTCGAAAGGTCCGGACATTCTATTGCACAGTCTTTTGCGTGGTCTTACATAATATATCTGTTTCTGCGTGTAGTGGTTAAGAGAGTTGAGGCTGAAATACCTGGACGCATTCGTTGTGTCTTTCGCTGCATTGTCATGGGAGCGCCGCACCATATCAGCGTAACTCAAAAGTTATGAAAAGCTGATAACTATGCAACGTCTTATGATGAAATGGGAGACCACCGTAAACACAGACCACCAACAATCACCCACGCGCCACTTAAACTGTGACTAAAAAAAAAACCTTAGCAGCAACAAAGTCAAAATAAGAGGTCAGGACCACAGGATGGTGCACTGGTCAACCATCTTCAGCGTGGAGCACCAACAGTATCCGCAATGCGGTGGGTTAGAGATTCCATCGCTTCTAATTCAAGCAGAACAACCAGCATGCCTACAGCAAAGATGTCAGAAAATTAAGATGAAGGCCATAAATAGCCACCACCACCAAGGATCATCAACAGTCACCCAGCGAATCCAGATGCCGCGACCGGCTCACATATCAAAAGAAACCACGGCAGAGCCACAAAAACCATGGCCGTCAACAGCCCACGCAGATAGGAGGCGTAATGGAAAGAGATGCCATCAGCGGTGCTGATGTTGCACCCTGGAACAAAGTAAATGCTGTCTATTAGCGCAGTATAGGGAGGATCAACATGTGTCGTAGTGCTTTGCGGAGCTGCTTGCGGACTAGGGGGTTGCAGGTGCAAATACAGCCTCCTGCTGCCGTAACTTATGTGAGGGACCTACCCTGAACCGATGGAGTAAAAATTACCCTTCTGTATAAATCATTTCACAGTGAATCCATGTAAACAACCAGCTACTGGGTTTAAGCCAGCAACTGCATCCAGAGTCATTCCGAAGCAAAGCTGCTGCCAAGCGAGCAAATGACGTAAATGAAGCTGCTCATACGGCCAGCGCTTTCAGCGAAATTACCCACGATGCTCTTTTGCTTTGCGTTGCAATGCGAATTTGCAAAGAACTTTTTCACTTATAAACAAAAGCTTGACGTGTGACAAATAATAAGCGAGCCGTGTTCCCTAATCCCACCCCCCGTTGCATCTCAACGGCTTTGACAATTCAGACGACAAGCCCGGCGCTCGACGTTCTGGCCATCGATGCCAGGCGAACGGGAAAGAAAGTGAACCCGAGGAACCTCGGCGAAAGGTCGGGCCAGAGGAGAAAGGCTCGGTTAACTTCCCTCATCGCCACATGCAGAAGCGCGCGACTGCGGCACGGCCTTCTCCTCCTCCTCCTCGTGCCCTCCTCTGTCCGAGCGCTCGGCGATGAAACGTTTCTGTTGTGCCACAGCTGTTGGGTTTCGAGAGCAAGTTTGAGAAGAAAACCCCACGGAGCCCCTCGGTGGTCTTGACCGCGTTCCAGAGAAGAGGCTCCCGTCAGGCCCCATTAGAGATTATGCGAGATTTAACCAAAAGCCTGGCGGGACCATTATCGACAGACGGGTTCTCAGCACCGCCCTCCCGTCCCCCCGCCGCGCCAGCGCGGTTCCGTCTCGCCGCCGTGAACGCGCCGTGAATTTAACCCCTGCCTAATTAGTTTCTAAATACGCGGTTTTATTCTTGCTGTAATCGTGTTCATTTCCCGCGTGGACAAACACCAAATGCTGTGAAGGAAAACAATCTGCCCGTTCACTCTGCCAGGCGCTGGCGGGGCGGTCGCATCCCGCGACGTACCGCTCTCAGCTAGCGGGTCACGTCGGTCACGGGTCTCAGCCCCGCCTCTTTCACGGCCATTTCTCTCCAGACCTCCTGACAGCTTCGTAAATGAGTCCGACACCATCCGCCGCGACTATCTGCGCATTTGGTGTTTGAACCGCACTCCTACAGGCAGCTGCCTGAGGGATGCGAACCGGCAACGTGTAGGAAAGCGGGCGTCTTACCGGTGCGTTCTGTTTGTGCGGCTCGGCGGAACAGATGGTAAATCGCGAGCTCCTTGAAGTCATTACAACGGCGAGATGTTCTGAGCAGCTGTGTCCGAGACGTGCAGGTGTTCCGTCCTGTTCGCGAAAAATAATAGCTATGGTAAATAAATAAAGACCAAATCGAAAACAGACAGCCAAATGTTTTCGCTGTCTTTCGGTTCCTTACAAATGAAGCTGAATTTCGCCTAGCACGGTTTTCCTGAAGGCGGGGGATTATTTTACCCCCGGTTCAGGTGTCCCCCAGGAGTCTCTCGCCTGTGATTTTTGGCATGAATGAAGGAAAGTGTTTAACGCCCTTTGCCGCCTTACAAGCAAACACGAGGCTAAGTTTTACCAACAACGCAAGCCGAGCATTTGATGGAAATCTTCTCAGTTACTCCAGTGACTCACCCAAGATGGCTGCCAGGAAGGCCTCCGGAATGCACTCGCTTCCCACAATGCCTCGCTCCCTCACAGCGATACTTTCACGTCGCGTCTCTGACATGCAGGATTTCACTTTAGGAGCAGAATTCCAGGAATTTAGAAGAACGCTGGCACATTTCTCGGTCCGAACCCGGATCCCTCGGTAAGGGGCGGCAGGGGTGTTCTTGCTGCTGTTCCTGTTTCCATCCTGCTAACCGCAGGTAGTGTTTCTGAATCAACTTTATTGTCACCTGTGGGTGTGCATACCTTTGAAACCAGTCAGAGGTGACCTTTTTGAATCTTGTTTCTTTCTATGCGCACAAAACCACAACCGGGTTCAAATCTCGATGTGACTGCATTTGTTCACGACGGAAGATATGAAGCTCTTTAAGAAGATTTAAGAACAGCAACACATAATTTCCACATGAGGATCATACTAGTTTACATAGCAGCTCATCTTCGGATCCTTCATCTTCTGTCCCTGAACCCAGTGCGCAGCTCTAATGTGTTTATTTATATGCAGCGATGGTGTGAAGCTCCTCTGCCCAGGTTGACCAGCTCCTCTGCCCATAGTGCGTGACTGTGTAGCCACCCTACAAAGGGCTAGCGTCCCTTCCAGTGGTAGTTTCAAAGCCAAGCCAGTGACTCCAGGATAGGATGCAGACCACCACAATGTTGACCAGCATTAAGCAGTTAACATCAGTGTACGAATTCACTGAAGTGTGGTAGTAGCCTGACTAGCGTTGGCTCCTACCGCACTCTTTTATAAGGGAGCTACTAAAACAAGCGGGTGTACCTAATAAAGTGGCCATGGCAAGGACCAGCTCTCCAGCAACAGCTTGGCAAAAGTTGCCAGCGTTCCCACGTTTTACCTGCCAGCTGCCCACCGAGTGACACATGAGACGTGAGACTCCACACCTCAGTCCGCCCCGGGATCCTCTTGCCGAACATCTGGTGCAGGACCACACGTTAAAAATGCACAAATTCAGCGCCCACTCTGCCTCCCCAAAACGGCCCATCTATAATAAACTGGGATAGCAGTTTAGCTGGAAAAACCCAACACTCTTCCTCCAGTTCACGCCGTCGGCACGCTGCCGCCGTACATATCGCCCCGAAGTGGGAGCGCGTTCCCGGACCCAGAAGGGCGGATAATCTCTGCTCTCCGATTAACCCAAATTCATCAGCAAAGCTCTTTTTGCATTGAACATTTACGCCTTTACGTTCATCTTTAGAGGAAGGCCGGGTCAAAGTAACAATTTCAGCAGCTTTTCTTTGTTGCCTCCATATTTAACAGTCTGTCTGGAGACACAGATATTTTGTTATTTCAAGCTAAGGCAGCAGGTGGCGTAGTGGCTGAAGCGCCAGGGTTTGAATCCGTACTCCTGCAGCCACACCTTCAAGCCAAGTGCTTCCCCGAAATTAATACAGCAAAAATGACTCAGGTGTGTGAATGGGTAGATCATTGCAAGAAGCTTAGCGCAAAAACCTAATATCATTTTACAATTGCTTTCAACAAACAATGCATCTATTTATCTATCTGTCTGTCTGTCTGTCTGTCTGTCTGTCTGTCTTTCTATCTATCTACAGTGGCATGCAAAAGTTTGGGCACCTCCGGCCAAAATTCCTGTTACTGTGAATAGTTAAGTGAGTAGAAGATGAACTGATCTCTATTGCCATTTTGTACAATTTTAGAGTGAAAAAAGGAAAGGAGGACCGTGCAGAAGTTTGGGCACCCCAACAGATTTGAGGTCTCAGATAACTTTTACTAAGGTTTCAGACCATAATATGTTCATTATGGCTATGGCTTGTTCACAATCATTATTAGGAAAGGCGAGATGATGCAAAATTCAAGGCTTTATAAATACTTTGACTCCTCAAACTTTGTCCCAACAGTCAGCAGCCATGGGCTCCTCTAAGCCACTGCTTAGCACTCTGAAAATTAAAATAACTGATGCCCAAAAAGCACGAGAATGCTATAAGAAGATATAAAAGCGTTTTCAGGTAGCCGTTTCAGCAATTCATAATAAAAAAGAAATGGCAGTTAATAGGAATGGGGAAGGTCAAGTCGAAGTCTGGAAGACCAAGAAAGCTTTCAGAGAGAACTGCTCGTAGGACTGCAGCAAGGCAAATGAAAACCCCCATTTGACCACAGAAGACCTTGAGGAAGATTTAGCAAACTCTGAAGTGGTGGTGCACTTTTTCTACTGTGTAGCAACACCTGTACAAATATGATCTTCATGGAAGAGTCATCGGAAGAAAACTTTTCCTGTGTCCTCACCACAAAATTGAGCATCAGAAGTTTGCACATGAACATCTAAACAAGCCTGATGCATTTTGGAAACAAGACCCATGAAGTCAGAACAGAACTTTTTAGCTGCAATGTGCAAAGGTATGTTTGAAGAAAAAAGGGCACAGAATTCCATGAAAAGAACACCTCTCCAACTTTTAAGCACAGGGTGGATAGATCATGCTTTGGGCTTGTGTTGCAGCCAGAGGCACGGGGAACATTTCTCTGGTAAAAGGGAGAAGGGATTCGATGAAATATCAGCAAATTCTGGAAGCAAATATCATACCGTGTGTAATAAAGTAGAAGATGGGAAGAGGATGGATTCTACAACAGGGTAATGATATCCAAAAAACCTCAAGATCCACATTGGACTACCTCAAGAGGTGCAAGCTGAAGGTTTTGTCATGACCCTCATAGTCCCCCAACCTAAAAATCATCAAAAATCTGTGGATAGACTTCAAAAGAGTAGTGCATGCAAGACAGCCCAAGAATCTCACAGAACTAGAAGCCTTTTGCAAGGAAACATGGGGAACAATTCTCCAAATAAGAACTGAAAGACTCTTAGCTGGCTACAAAAAGCGTTTACAAGGGGTAATATTTGTCTAAGGGGGTGTTACTAAGTACTGACCATGCCAGGTGCCCAAACTTTTGCTTTGAGGCCTTTTCCTTTTTTGTTATTTTGAAGCTGTAAAAGATGGAAATTTTGTTTAAAAAGTTGCTCAAAATATTACAGAAATGCGTCATCTTTAATGTAATGCCTTTTAGAAATCAGGTCTTCTTTTACTTGCTTAGCTATTCACAGTAACAGACATTTTGACCAGGGGTACCCAAACTTTTGCCTGCCAACTAAAACTAAACGTACCTATCTGTCTGCCTATCTTCCCCTTGAATCCACTTTGGGTGAAGAACACAAGCGAAAATCCAGGTCACCGGTGATCACTTTTGAACCCACAACCCCCAGTCTGCCTTCTGACCGCACGATATTTTTTAATTTATAGCAAGGACATTCCTGCCAAAGGTGGGATTCACACGGGCAATGTGATGCCGCAGCATTCGCTTTTCATCATTTCACGCGTCCAGCTCGGTCCAAAAAGGTGGGGGAAAAAAATCAGCTGCGGGACCTTTGACATTTGCCCGCTGTGATTTGTTCTGTCTGTGCCATTAACACTGGCTCCTCAGCACCATTAGGACCAATTAAATGCAAAGGTCCTTTCAGAAGAAACGCAGAAGAAAAATTATTTGCACCTCATGCAGGCCCATTTCCACCATCCATAAAGGCAGGGTTCACTTTTATTACTGGCTCAGCAACTTACAGGTTACAGCAGTACCTTGGCAAACAGAGGAGTGTCTCTCTCACACACACACACACACACACACACACACACACGGTGTACTCAGGAGACAGACTGGAGAGTCACGTCCTCCTCCGGCCCTCAGCCTGATTTATTACACGTTCGCGTATCATTTTCACCCCTGGAGCCGAGCCGCTTCTGTGTGCGCAACCAGCTAACAGACATTAGGGTAAATATATACAGCGGTGAGGACCACGTAAGGTAAAATATAAATTAAGATTTAGTAAAACACAGTAGATTCAGCAGTTAATGCTAATGAATGGTTTGATACAACACAGGTTAGGATTAAGTTCTGAGTTTAAATCCCACTGCTAAATGATACATAAAATATTACCCAACTGCTTGAAGTAAGCTGCCTTGGGAAAAAAAGGTCAGATATAAATAAATATTAACAATAATAATACACTGCATGAGGTGGTTTTTGATGAAAATTCAGTAGACATGCTTTTTTATTGCTTTATTTAAATCAAAATCTGGGTTTGAATCCTTCCTTCTGCTGTAGCACCTTGCATCAGTACAGTAGAGTAAAAATTCCACTGCTGCATACACAAAGAATTTAGTGCAAGTAGCTTAAAATAGGTATGGAAAATTAGAAGTTGCTTTGGACAAATAGCTAAACAATGTATAATAATAATAATAAGAAGAAGAAGAAGTAAAGGAAAATGGATGGACAGATGAAATAATAATAAAACTCAATAGAAGACCTATAGGTCACTATGCCAAGGTAAAAAAGAAAGAAAGAAAGAAAGAAAGAAAGAAAGAAAGAAAGACGGAGCGAACGCGATCACCTATGTCTGTGTCCCCTTCTTCCCCAAACGCCCTATTTATATCCCTAATAGATGCAGTGTTACGCTCAGAGAATAAAGCCAGGAGGGCAGCAAGCTGCCACCGGGGGCCGAGCGCCGGGAGATAACCGAACCCGTCACCCTGACAGGGAGGTCGGAGGTGGCAGGGCTGCGGCGGCCCCTCATCGAGACGCGTGAAATTAAAGGACTCGAGGGGACAATGAACTTGGTGGAGGAACCTTTCCAGAGAGGCAAGTGCGACAGGAAAAAAACAACAGGGCATCAGAGGGAAAGGCACATTCTGCTGTTCTGCTGTTGGTGGGAAAATAACTAAACTGTTCAGCTATTAGAATAATTTACCGTAAGCAGTTTAGTTTCACTGTATAAGCAGAATTGAGTGCTAAATTTGTTCGCTTTAAAAGGAGCAAAATGGAGCAATGGACATTTCCAGTAAATTCCCCTCCTCCTGCCTATTATTCTGAGTTGGACCTCTTAATGCCTTTTGAGAATCTATGCAAAATTTAAAAAAACAGATGACTGGGACCTACACGTGTGGACAACATCACATTTATACGGCATTCGGGAATTTAACTCGGGTGATACAGGCTAGGTACCTGGGTCAAAAACACTGCACCGATATGAGGGAGTGGAACTCAACCCCCACAACCTTCACGTGCTGGAAAATGAGGACCAGAGCCCATCCTTACAGGCTGAGAAGATTTGGGAAGACGTAATGTTCTCATCCAACTTGTATCAGTGACTGTCTAAGTCAAGGCCAGAGCACAATCATCATTTCTTTTAGCGGCCAAATTCATTCCAGGAAAATCGCGCGGGATCGATTGGTTGCAGCTGCAGATTCCTTAATTGTTCAAATGAGCCGGGGACATCGACGTGTCATTTGTAGACGGAGCCAAGCTGTCGTTCGCGGGAGAAACGACGCCGGCGTATATCTGCAGAGACACGCAGCTATCGACCTGTTTCTCCCACTTCCGTGTGCTGCCGCCACTTTATCACGCTAAATCTAAAATTGATCTGGCGCAATCAAGCCATGAGCTGTGTGGTTTGAACTTCTCACCCTTCTGGGCGAGTAATCCTTTTCTTTTTATCTGTCTTCCGCACCTGCCTCCACCAAAATACTTTTTTTCGCTCTCATACAAAAATTCATCTCTGATTTATACAGTTGTACACTGTTTGGCAGAGTAAACAGAGAAGCGAGGAAATAAATGATGCATTGCAGCAAAGCAGGAATTTTTTCTACTTCTTTATGACTATTGTGAGAGGGGGAAAAAAAACCCTGAAAATATATTGAGTTATTAATTTCTAAACACCTAATATTTCACCGAGGACACTATGTCTTCTGTTATGCTATTGCCAGCGTGCTGAGATTTTTCTGAAGTTTTTTGTACTTTTTTCCTACAAAAAGTTTATCACATATGAACTCATTTCCAGAGCACCGTCAAAACCGAACGGCCTCACTTCAAACTCACACTGTCCGGTGCTGCCGCTCACCTAAAAGTCAACGGGTTTGATCTACTTTCTTTTCTTGCTGTACCTCAGCCCATCATGTTACAAACAACTGACTTACCAGTTTTCAAAGACACAGGTATTTTCCAGTTTATTTACTTATTTTTAATAGCATTTTCCATGTTTTTTTCCTTCATTTTTTCAAATCTGTATTGCACAGAAAATGCACCCTGCACATAAAAACTGTCAAACCAAAATGGACCATGGGACCACTTGAATTCAGTTCACTTCACAATGTTTACAATTCCTGTCTAGGGTCAGTGACCCCAAGATGTTATAGCACATGTTTATGGCCAATAATCAGATTTTTTTTTTTTTTTTTAAATCTGCAGTCTTTTTAAATTTTTTCCTTGAAATTTTAATGTGGCTCAAATAAATAAATTGTAAATACGTTTCTTGCAAAGTATTTTTTTAATAATTATAGCCTCACCCATTTTTTCTACTGAACTTAAAGTACGTCAGTATTTGTAAGCACTTCTCTTGATTGTTGCTTAGTAGTAGCTTGAGTTCTAAACAAATGAATTTATGAACAGCCTTAAGCTGAGGTGCCGATGTGTACCAAGCTGAAGGTGGGATTCACAGGGTCTGCAGGAGCTACTAGATGGGTTTGAATCCCTAGAGTGCCACCTCTGTGATTACTGCACAATGTAACAGCAAAATGCGGCTAAAGAAACTATGAGTTTTGGCCGGCACTTTGGAAAGAAAGATCTGGCAAGGGACTGAGGCTCGTGGCATGTTTTGCAAAAACAGCAAAAACAATGATTTTTGAGAGAAAGATCCGGTTCGGTTCACAACCCCAGGGATGCAAAAAACAGGGACCTGGATGTCAGTTCATCACTGGAATGAGCGATTCGCTCCACAGAATTCATTATAAAGAGTGAGGGGCCCTCAGACTCTTTAATTATGGTATAGCATAAAATATTGTATGGTAAATAGTGGAGCAAAATCATTATTTCTAATTGCTTTGCAGCAGTAAGGAAATGGGGACAAAGCCCCCACCGACATGGAGGGAGCTGGTCTGAGGAGCAACTTTAATTTAATTGGAGGGGATGAAACGATTTGTCTTCCCCGCCTGTCCATCTATACGCCATCAACACTTCAATGGCTCATCCTGCACCTTCATTACAATTATATTTTCACGGTAAAACTGCCCCCCACACCCCCCTCCTCTTCTGATTTACTGCACACCATAGTATAATTCACACTTCATCCCCGATTCACTGTGTCTGGGGATAATTTGCACAAATCTCAGCAGTTTTTGGTGCCACGTCTGCACCACCTTGCAGTCGACGGGCCGGGGTTCGAATCTGAGCTCCTACTGTAGGGCCCTTGATCAAAGTACCGACCCTGAACGATGCGGTAAAAATTACCCAGCTATACGAACGGGTACTGGTCACCGCCCCCACACACATTATGGGCTTCGGTGTCACTAATCCACTTAAAACAGGTATCTTTGGACTGTGGGAGAAAATGGGAAGAATATGCAAAGTCCACACAGACTGAGCCGGATTCGAACCCCCATCCAAACAACAACAAACAATATTTAAATACAGTGATCCAAAATTGAACAATATTTCAAAAAGCATTGATAAAAAAAGACAAAAAAAAAACAGTGCAGTGCCCCTTGCCCCCTTGGCTTGTATCAGCTCCTCGCTTCCGTAAACAAGCCCCCCAACCCCAGCCTGTCCCTCTTCCACCTTCCCCCATTCCTGTCCCCTTTTTCTCCATGGCTAAGCAGGTAATCATGAGCTGTCACTAGAAGGTGACCCATTAACGTGATGGATATGGCATGGGGGCTGGATGGCGTGGGGGGCCCAGCCCAACACCGTCCTCGCTTACACTGCTGCACGGTGCCATGGATCAGGGCTGGTACCTGGCTACAAGAGTGCAGATCTAGAGGGCTACCGGGCAGCAGGTGACGCAGTGGTTAAACGTCCTGCACTGCAGTCAGCGTCCTGCTGTTAGACCAGGTTCTTACCATGAATTGGTGCAGTAAAAATTACCGAGCTGTATGAGCAGGAGAGAAGAAGAAGAAGATGAGCAGGAACACTTGAGTAAACTGTCAGCTATATAAAAATAAGTATGAATAAATGAAGTAGCCAGTCTCAGGGTTGGGGCTGCTGCACTGAGGGCCCCTGGTGCGACTCCCTAGTTGCAGAAAGGAGGAGAAGGGGGTGGATGAAAGGGAGGAGGGTTGCTAAGCAACCAAATTAAAGTGATGTACAGGGGGCGTGGCTTATTTAGAGACAGACAGTCACTGGATTTAATAAAGAGGTGATGATTATAACCAGACAGGAAGGTACTGGGCATCATTCATCCATTCATTCATTTCTTCATTCATTCATTTAGCCCCTCACCCTTCCATTTAAAACAAGGCCACATCCTCCCTGGTGATGAATGATTTGAGGACAGCAACCCTTTCCCACCGTCTGCTGGTGGCCAGCAGGTTTGAATTCCACCTACTTGGCCTGAAATGATGCAATAAAAATTACTCTGGTATAAAAGGGTAAATCACTGTAAGTGGCCGTGGAGGAAATAATCCAAGCCACATGAATAAATATCCGAATAACTGTCACAGACCCGCAATATATAACGTGGACACGTCTGCCTGCAGCTGAAAACGTGGATCATATTGCATATTTTCCTCTGGGCCCATAAACAGTTAATTACCATCGACCCAGAGATATTATTACACTTGTACAGTACGTTGTGTGTTTCATATTTATTACTCCACATAAAAGCTTTTTATTGGATACACCGTTGACGCCAGAAAAGTCTCTTAGTCTTGCAGAGGATTATTTGTAAAGAAAAGTATTTTAGGCTAACATATTTATTCCTTCTCTTAATTTTTTTTCTAGTCTGAAATCTGGACTCCTTTACTGACTAGCATTTTTACACTTGTTTTTTTTTTTTACAAAACAGCTGGATTAATAGGAAAGCTATTGTCGAAATTCTTTCAGAAGAATTTTTTTCTACTTATCTTAAAACACATTGACACAGACGTGGGAAAAAGCCAGGTATGAATTTAATGTATTTTGTGACATTACGGTATTACGGTTCTCAGAAATATTCTGCTGTATTTGATCCTTTTTATGTGTCCAGAGGTGGAAATGTGTGGATTTATCCTGCACTGTATGTATTTACGTGTGTGTGTGTGTGTGTGTGTGTGTGTGTGTGTGGATTAATTTTTGGCCTCCGAATGGGAAGCGCACAGAAGCTTGATAGCCACTATACTGCAGTGGTGGTGTAGAGCAACAATAAAAAGCGCAATAACACACCAGCATTGTGGTAAACCTCACTTTGCTCTACTGAGAATGAATATTTTACACAGAAATCTAACAGACAAGGACATCATGATTTATTTATCTGTAAAAGGCCCCTTTTGTATTTAAATAAAGCGTTGACGTAAGAGTGGATTCTGAAGCCATGAAGTTCTCAGGGATGGACCCAATTTCGGCCTTTTGCATATACATGTGTATCTATTTATACAAACTCTACAGGGACTGGAGTCATTCAGCTGATCAACTAAATCTCTGGTTTAGACACTGCAGCCCATAAGACATTTACTTGATGGGAAAGGACACTTTTGGGGAATTTTTATATGTATTTTTTTTGCTATAAATTGTTGAGGGTGTGCGGCTTTACAGCAATATCTTTATATCGCCGTACATTCATCATGGCTATGCATACAGAATATTCGATTAAACTGTTTGCGCCGACTAAATGTTGCTGCAAAAAAAAATGCTCTAAAGCAGGTGGCTGACATTAAACATTTCTTACAGAATTTTAACAATTAAGGGCATAACTAGAGCCCCCACAAAAGGGAGTTGAGTATCTTGACACATAATAGAATTTAAAAAGACAATAAATAATTTAGTTATGCTTAAAAAATGCATCTTGTTTGCTTGGTAAAACCAGATCATTCCATTGCTCTCACATCAGAGTACTTTTGTTCTCTTCGCTGCACAGAAATTCAGGCTTTGTTGTCCACCCAGGGCCACAGCTGCGATTGCTTAAAGCACCAGTAGGTGTCACTGTTCTTACTGAGACCACTGGGGAGGGCGGCTGGTGGCTAAGGCCCGTTTCGTATGCAGGGATCGGCGGGGTGCGAAAGCCGAGCCACGCTAAGTCCGCGGCCGTTGCGGGGGCGGTGGGGGGGCATCTGTAGTGTGAAGCTCCACCCACACAGGATTCCTCTCTCAAGTCGACAGCCCACACTGAGGGTCCGGGGGGCTGCGCTTTCTTCAAAAACATAGCCCTCTAGCTAACTAGCGTCGATCACCCAAATATCCTGGTGACTTCCTACCCGGCCCCCGCCCCCAGCCTCAGCATCGCCGAGTGCGTTCGGTTCCTCAGTAGCGCCGCAACACCGCGTGCTAATGGAGCGCTGACCCAATATGGGCTAATGGGCGTCACGGAGCAGCAGCCGCCATGATCTATGGAGCCGCCGCCATGCTGATGACCTACTTAAGTCATCGCCACCGCACTGCTGGTGGAAGGAGACGGCGGTGGGTGAGGTCCTGAAGGGCTTTGCGAGAACCCTCAGCTATACACACACACAAACAAACACACACACAGTTTGTGATCTATACCTGTATGATCCACCAACCTCTTCTATCTCCAGTCCTCTCGGGGTCTGATCTTTCGGGGGTTGCTTTTGTAGTTTTCCCTCCTCCCACAGTCTCCTCGAACAACATAACACAAAACCCTGAAGGTTCTTGGTTTAGGCCTCAGCGCAATGGAGCAAAGTCCCTCTGACCCTCACGGCGACGGAATCCCCGCCAGCACCGAAGACGGGTCTCAAACCCATCCCATCCAGATCCATCTCTCTCCTCACCTCCTGACAGCCGCATAAACAAGTCCGACACCATGCGCTGCGATCGTCCGCGCATTTGTTGCCTGAATGTCACTCCTACCTCCCGCCCGAGGGATGCGACGCAGCGTCACGGTGGCACGGCACGCACGAGCTGGGCTTTGATCCTCATAAAAAATTAAATATGTGTGTTTATGAGCTGAATCCGTAATGGGGCACGAATGCAGGTCCTTCGCGTGTCTCCCCGAATCTGCAAACAACCTCATCAACCCTCTTTATTACGCTTTGCATATTAACACCGCACTCTTGCGCCGTATCATTTCCTCACTCCCATTTTTAGCCACTGGAAGTTTAAATAAATCTTTTTATTTGTTTCCTGCTCGCTCGCCTTCATTTGTTAACACCAGATGCGTATCGATGAGCTCCACCTGCCATCGATTTCCCATCAGTCACCGCACAGTCATTCTCCGCTCTGTTATAATACATCGACTGTATGCTCCCCCTGCAGCTGTAAAGTGAAAATATGGACTAAATGACCTTGGCAATATGGAGATAATTAAATTTCCTTAATGATCCCTGGCAAAAGATTTTATAGGCTCGCGAGTAGATTGCCTACCGCGGTACAACAATAGTTAGGAGGTTTTAAAGGCCTCGGTTCATCGCTGAGTATATAGACTCCGAGTACTTAACCCTTCCACCCGCCGCGGTTAAAGCAGCAAAGAACGACTCATTCTCGGGAGCAAAAGCAGAAATGAAAAGGAGTCGAGGTAAAACGAGGTAAAGGCGCAGGCGAAAAGGATCCGCGTGTCTGGGAAAGAAGTGGACTCGAAAGGAAAGCTGCACGAAACGTGACGTAATAACGTGTTTTCATTGCCGAGTTTGAGAAAACAGCACCTTAGCTGTCCTGTGTGTGTGAGTGTGTGTGCGTGTGTGTTTCGGTTACAGTTCTGACCTCTTTTCATTTTATCACCCGCCCTACATCTTTATTACACGCTATTCTGGGGCGTAAAAGTGTTACTTTAGTAGAAAGTGCAGTGCTGTAAAGAACTGCGGTAAAAAAAATTACTCTTAAATTACGCTTTTTATTTTCCGGACCCCCCCCCCCCCCCCCACATAGAATTTATAATTACACATTTCTGTAACTCAATATTTTTACCCCAAAGCCCTCACACATCTCACGTATCTCCTTACAGCCAAACCCACAGCCCAAGATACGATGGGCAGCAGTGTCACCGTGGCAACCGTTAAACATGATAATATACGTATTTATGCTATCATCCTGATTTATTAACTTACGTCATACTTTGAGCACTAAACCTTGTTGTTACTTTTTGCAGTAGATCAGCTGTTCAGGCTTTGCTGAGGTTGCTCTGCATCTGGGCTGACGTGTGACTCTCTCACTGCTGACAAGGCTGAAGGGTCTGTGGCAGCGTCCGCTATCTCACCTGTCTTTCAGGCACATTCCATCTGTCACTTTCTGTCCAAGTCATGGTGTGTGTGTGTGTGTGTGTGTGTGTGTGTGTGTGTGTGTAGCCTCTGCGCTGCATAACTAAGGGGCGTGTGTGAAAGTGAGACGTTAAAGACACCAGTGCTGGTTCTGTGTGTTCAGGACAACAGGTGACCAAACAGGACTGAACACACCAGGCGGGGGCAACAGGGGGCACAGTGGTCAGCGCTGATGCCTTCTACCAGCCCCATCTCTGTTTTATTACCCTGGACTGAGGTTTTTACCCTGCCACACAAATGGGTAAATCACCGTAAGCAGCTTAACATTCCCACCCGGCGCTGAGAAACCAAGTCAGATGAACAGATCACAGATGAAAAACAAACACTTCTCCTGCGCTCCTGCGGAATCCACGTATTTCCCGGCTTCCCATTTTGCTTTAAATGCATCTGAGATTAATGACCTATTGGAGGAATCGGATGAACGCATTCGTCCGCCGAACACGCAGGCGTCATTTTAGCCTGAAACCTCAAGCAATCTTGTTGACTGATGACCGTGGTCTCCATCGACAGTGATCTCCTATTCATCATGTCCTCATCGCGGTTATGGATGATTCGGGAGCTTCGCGGGATGCTGGTGGTGAACCCATCGGAGGCAGCTGTCCAGTCACCAGATCACTTCATCACCGTCCCTCTGGCACCAAATTACGGAAAACTCTTAAACTGTTATAATCCGGCATCTTCCACCTCCGCCTCCCATCCGCTGATCAGAGGTGTCAGTCACAGTTTCAAACGCGCCTCACGTCCAGAGCTCCTGAGGTACTTTGAAGAACACCGCAGTCTTCTACTGAACATAGATGGATGAGCAACTGATGCATGGGTGAACTCATGAATAGACACGGGATGGATGGACAGGTGGACAGATGGACGGTTGCCCAAAGCGCCTCCATTTTTACATCATTTCCTGTCTCCACTGCAGCTGAGACAGGAAGACCGCCGTGTCCAGTGGACATACGAGAGCCTCTCACCCCGACTGACCCGTCCTTCTCACCGTGTTTCCCGCAGAGGGACGTGAGAGGAGAAGAGGACAATGTTCTGGCAGCGCTGCAGTCTCCAGGAGGAAGCGGACGACACATCACCGCTCCCATTCCACTTCGGCAAGGCGGTGGGGCTCACAGACGTGACTAAAGGTGACACCACGTTTTGGTCCCCAATGCTGTGGAACTCAACACGTTCGGACACATCTGCCGAAGCCAGCGGCGCTCCGGATGTCACAGACTAAACAAAACGCTGGAGAGAGCGCAGCACCCTCCGCTGTAGCACAGCATTTGCTCAGAACCTCCATTTTCTCACCATAACCCTTCACATACAGATATATGCTGTGCTTTAAAAAGTATCTATCTATGTATCTATCTATCTACAGTGGGGGAAATAAGTATTGAACGCGTCAACATTTTTTTCAGTAAATATTTCCACTGAGGCTATTCGCACGAAATTCTCACCAGATGTTGGTATTAACTCCAGAAATCCACAAATATGAAGAATTCAAAGTATGTGTAATAAAGTGAAATGACACAGGGAAAAAGTATTGAACACTAATTTAATACTTAGTGGAGAAGCCTTTATTTGTAATGACAGCTTCAAGACGCTTCCTGTATGAAGAAACCAATCGCCTGCAGTGCTCAGGTGTGATTTTGACCCATTCTTCTAAAGCGATTGTCTTTAAATCTTGAAGATTCTGGGGGGTCCTCTTGTGAATCCTGATCTTTAGTTCCTTCCACAAATGTTCAATTGGATTTAAGTCAGGTGATTGACTGGGCCATTCTAACAACTTGACTTTCTTTCTCTGAAACCAATTGAAAGTTTCCCTTGCTGTACTGTATGTTTTGGATCATTGTCCTGGTGGAAGGTCCACCCGCATCTCATCCTCATCATCCTGGTGGATGGCAGCAGATTCGTTTCAACAATCTCTCGGTACATGGCCCCATTCATCGTTCCTTCAGTTACATGAAGTCTGCCACTACCTTGAAATGAGAAACAGCCCCACACCATGATGATTCCACCTCCAAACTTCACTGTTGGTATAGTGTTATTTGGGTGATGTGGAGTGCCATTTCTCCTCCAAACATGGTGTGGAGTATGACAGCCAAAAAGTTCAACTTTGGTCTCGTCCGACCAGACTACATTCTCCCAGTATTTCATAGGCTTGTCCAAATGTTGTGCAGCAAACTTTAAATGAAGTTCAACATGTCTTTTCTTAGAGGCCATGCCGGTGGAGTGCATTGCCTGAAGCTCTTTCCGAGCAGTCCTTGGCTATTGGGCTACTCTTCTGACTATCCTTCCAATTTCATGGTCAGAAATCTTGCTAGGAGCTGCTGTGGATGGCCAGTTGATGATGGAGTGATGTTTCTTCCACTTGTGGATAATGGCCCCAATGGTGCTTACTGGAAGATTCAGAAGTTTTGAAATACGTCTGTAACCAGTTCCATCGATATGGTTTGCAACCTTTGGGTTGCGAAGGCTCTTTGCTTTTACCCATCATGAGATGTTTCTTGTGTGACACCTTGGTAGCAAAGCACCTTTTTATACCCCATCAATATGTACTAACCCAGCTGATGTTAATTTGCGCAGATAGGAGGTGGAATTACTTTCTAACTACTTACAGATTTCAGCTGGTTTCTTGCCTTTCCTTGCCTTGCTGTACTGCTTTTTCTTAGTGTGTTCAATACCTTTTCCCTGTGTCATTCCACTTTATTACACATACCTTTATTTATGGCCTTTAATGTTGTGAATTCTTTATATTTGTGGATTTCTTGAGTTAATACCAATGTCTGGTAAGAATTTCATGTGGACAGCCTCACTGGAAACATATTTACTGAAAAAAATGTTGACGTGTTCAATACTTATTTCCCCCCACTGTATCCATCAATCCATCCATCCATCCACCTGCCTATCTATCTATCTATCTATCTATCTATCTATCTATCTATCTACACTGATCCTTGCAACATTTTCCTAATAAATGTAAAAATACTGACAAGCTGGGTATGTGCAACCGCAGCAGGGAACACGTGTTCATTGCCGGCCCCACCGTGCCATTATGACAATCGTGTCAACATGGTGACCGTCTCCTTCACGCTCCTCTTAATGAATCGCCTTTACATCCCTCACTCCATCTGCCCTCTTCATTCCAAGGTTTGAAGCAGCAAGGAGCTCTTTTAAATGTCAGAGACCTCCTTGGCTTCTTGAAATATCAGAAGCCAAGAGAGGCTACGGACACTTCGCTCGCTCGCCCGGAATGAGTAATGCGGCGAATTCATCAAACGAAAGTCGCGCCAACGCTCGTGCTAGCCGCTAACTACTCCTCTGCATTGTAACGCATTGAATTAGAGCGGGTTTACGGTTCAGGAACGTTTGTCTTTAGCACGGGGAGTAAACCTGAGGACGGCGATGGAGAGCCCTCCTTCCGTAGTTCCAGCCAACCTCCTCCTCGGATGTCAGGTGCTCCGGAAAGGGGAAACGGGCTGAAGCGGTCGCTGCGGAGTGCAGATCCGTCCCTGTTCCAGTTGGGCCTTATGGCTTTTCTCCCTTAATCCTCCGTTCCTCTTCTGTTTTTTTGCATTTATACAAATCACTGCTTCCAAACATCTGCGCTTCATCATTTGTTCAATGAATTCATCACTTAACCGTATGTTTATTCAAAGGGTCAAATATTTTGCAAAGGATCTAGCAGATCCTAATCCAATGGGTTTATTCCAGATTATTCCATAGAAAATAAATTTATTTTTAGGACCGAATCCTTTCTGCCTGGGTGATTCAAAAAGAACCAGAGATGTTCACGAATTTATTACTACGATACTTAGTCGCAGCGCGAGAAATTTAGGGAAGTGTGCGGTTCTTATTCAGTCGCCTTGGGTTTTAATGCAAAATGTCATAAACACACAATGGGATCATTTGCATAAAACAGACAAAGCAAAAAGTGTGTCGCAGTAGTAAAAAATAACTTTGCCTGCAAAAAGTACAGTTCGTGCCGAGGATAGAGATGGTGCGGTATGTTGTGGGGTTGCGTGTGTATTTATTTGCCGGTACTTTTAAATAAGCCACACGCACGGGTCCACTGGCGATGGCAGCAGATGGACGTTCCTAGTCAACCCGCTAAAGCTGCAGCTTTTCCGGACCAAGGAATACTGTTGTTTAATGTTTTTTATTTCCCACAGTGCCTGGGGGTGGGGTGGCACTGAACGTGGGTCCTGGAGGGATCAATTAGCTAATGCGGGAGAAAGAGAAATCTCAGCAGGAACGAAGACCCAAGGAGACCCATGTCAGTCAGCGCAGCCCACGAACCCCCTTTTATGCGTTTTCCCCCATCCGTCTCTACATATTCATTCATTTCTGTGTTATTCTGTGGGCCCGAGTGCGCATGTTGCTGCACTTACTTTCTAAGCAAACGCGCTGGTGGATCCACTTGAAAAATCATGAGCGTCAGGAAATAAAAATCTCCCCACGGCGTTGAGCACAAGCAACGCAACTGGGCCCCGGGTGACAAACTGCTCCCGGATCAAAAAAAACGCACGCACGGCACCTGCAAAATTCACCTGTTTTGGGGAAATCGGTGATAAGGAACAACATTCGACCACAACAACATCCTTCTGACCCCAGCAGCCCATTTAGAGGGACACACGACATGGGCGGCTGGATTATTTCGCAAATAAATAATCGCACAAATATCCCTAAGGCTGTCGGGCGCCGCGTGTTTATTTTGATAAAAATGATTCACCTTGAAAGCTGCACTTTGTATTTGTTATCGCGGCAAAAACATTTGGGATTCGCCTCCCGGAAGAGGAACAATATTAAATATTAATTCGTGCTTTGAAGAAAACCTTTTCGGCGGCTCCACTGTTTCATCCTGTTTGCTCAAAGGGGGCAGAACGATCCTCATTGCATTCAAGCCTAATTTATTTTTCCCCGGTAAAATCGCAGCAAAATGGAGGTAAACAGGAATTTTGTATGTTTGTGAGCATGTATATGAGCTACTGAGCCCAGAGGGAGGAGAGGAGAAGACCCCGGTGGGTGGCAGTTATTAGGCCCTTTTTCACCTGGGCCGAATATGAGGCTTCGTCACCATTAACAGCATCGGACAGGTACAGATGACGCCGGGGACGGCTGCCGCGGTCATTCTGCGCCGACTCAACTGCAAATGCGTCCCGGCAGATGCTGACGCGACTGCAGAATCAGAGATGTTAAGTAAGCACTTGTCAGAAAGATGACTTCAGTCTTTCAGATGGTACTTTACACTCAGCAGAAAAAAAATAGGCTTCAAATGTGGGGAAGAGAAAGCATCCCTTTCCAGAGATTAAAACTTACAACCTTCAGGTCACAAGCTCCCTAACCATTCTTTTTGTCCAGACACAAAAAGTGACCGTGGTATTTCCGGGTCTCATGTGTTATCAACACGCTCAAAGGTCCTGCAGAACTGATAAAGGTGTGGGCAAGATGTGGAGACAAAGACCACGTATGCCCGTTTGTGACGTGGAAACATCGCGGTCCACCGAGCGAAGTGGTGGCGAATGCTGTAGTTGTGTGGCCCACCAGGGAGTGTTTGTGACACCTGCATATCAATATGATTGAATGCTGGGTTTGAGCAGATGCCCCCGGGGGGTGACCGTGGTCTGGGGAATGTGGCAGCGGCGGCGGCTCAAGGCGCACCCCAGGAAACGGGTCCGGAACCAATTCCCAGGCTTCACCGCAGCCCCGTCTTTCTACATCTCTCATTATTTCTCCTTCCTGCCTGGGGACACGAGTCCATTAACCTTCCAGAACGGCCGCCATGTTCCCTTAATGAACGAGCGGGTGTGACATGCCCCATTCTGCCTTTCATATTTTATACGTCTCTCTTTTCTTTGTTCCATTCCGGAAGGTTCCCAGGGAGCTGGGGGTACAGCTGATTAATACCCATATATTGCAGTCATAAAGGCATGGAAGGAAACTGCAGAGGTCCCAGTTGATGGAGAACCTCTGCAGATCTTTTGTCCAAAGACGCATAAGAGGCGGCGAGTTCTTCAAAACTGTGGGTTCAAAGGAAAAAAAAAAAAAACTACTGGGTTTTGTAGAGAAAGCAGGAATTCAGCCTGTGGTATGGGGGGGGGGGGCATGGTGGTTGAGCCCAAAGTGTAGAACCTCGGTGGTGGTGGGGTGTTACCATGGTTAAATCCACGGCTTTGTATTTATTCATTTCTCTAACACTTTTCTCCAACTTATACTGATTTACCTATTTATATAGCCGGATATTTTTTTTAAGTGCATCAGCGCTGGGTTAGAACCAGGAGGAGGTGGGGTTCAAACCTGTATCCTCTGAGGGGAGGGTGGCAGTGCTAGGCACTGTACCACCTGCTACCCATGGAGAGGAGGACCTGGAGGATACAGCAGCATCCTCTTTCACCAGTACCTTTGCTAATTACGCTACATCAAGGTGGGCAGAATGAGGCGTGTAGTCGGTACCGGGTGGGGGTGGGGTCTGGTGATGGGAGGGTGGTAATAAGAACCCCCAGCGGTGCTGCTGCCATTAGTAAGATAAATGATCCAGGCCTCTGCAAGTGACAGCAGCCACTGAGGAACAGCACTCCTCCAGTCGCCTTGCGGTGGGAGCTGCAAGACAATACAAGAGCCCACTGAGACACACACATGCGCGCGCGCGCGCACACACACACAGCCGAACTGTACCCACACCCATCGGGACCCATATATGGCAGGTAGTATTACTGTTTAAATGTTGCACTTTGGAGAAAGGCATAACCCAGGAGAATGTGTTATTTAGGGCTTCGCCCTTGCAGTCTGAAGGTCTCAGGTTCAAATCCCACCTGCTGTAGGACCCTTGCTTGATGTGCACATGCCAAACTGACAAAAAGTAACTTTACCAAACAGTAAAAATGACCCAACCCTTTTATACCTGTATAACAAAGTAAATCACTACAAACCCAACACTGTAAATGACTTTGGAGAGAAGTGTGGGCTAAATAAAGATAAATAAAATAAACTAAATAAACGTGTGTGGACGCAAACACAGACAAATGTACTGAAAGGCTGTGATAAAAAAAACCGAGAACGAAAATGAGATCTCCGGTCTCCCACTGCTCCAACTGTAGGTTCACTCAGCATAGTCTTCGCCCCCACAGCTGCCTTCACTACGAGGCTGAGCGCAGACGCGACCCCCCTTCTGGCGTCCTTCTCTCGGTGTCTGCTAATCGGGGGAGATGTCGTCGTTGCGAATTTGCCTCCTGAGAGTCTGCTCGTGTCTGTGTTTGTGGCGCTGGCCCGGGGATGTCTGGGTAAGTCGCTACGGTGAGGGGACAGAGTGGGCACTTTGACACCATGGGCTACGTGGCCTCATGGTGGAAAGAGGGCTTAGCATCCCATGCAGGACCAACTGATCAACATTTCTCCAGTGCTTCAGCTTTAGAGGTCAAAGTGTAAGGGTGAGACTGGGAGCCCAAAAATTATTCACTGTCCCGCACAACCGATTATAGTGAATACTGAGCCACAGACTTAAAATCTGGCACACAGGTACTTCTCACCCTAAGTGGTCCAAGAAATCCAGCAGCACTAACAGCACTGATGTGGTAAGCACAACCACTTTAATGGTAAAACAGTTTGCCAATTACATAATGTGTTATTACTTTCTATGTCTACACTTTTTTGACCTGGGCAGTGCTGGATAGCTCAGCTAGTTTGGGTATAAAGTATTAGAATTTAATGATTTTTTTTTATTACAGCGATAACATACTTCGGTATTATCACTGTCATGGAAGAAAAATGATCATTGTTTTGGAAAATTTTTCATTATTCATATTTCCATCCAGAAAATGATTATACTTTCTTTTAAAGAATAATGGTAAAGTGACACCTAATTATGAAATACGAAATAAATGAAACCCTTTAGACAAGGGATGGTGTACAGAGTTGTGTCATTTTATAGGCCATCTTATAGGGAATTATCCTGCGGAAATGATTAATGGAAATCTGCAGAGGTCTGAATGCAGAGGTTCTTAACATTTTGGAGGCCACAAGTCCTGTGTGCGTGTTTAGATCTCCTTCTTCTCCTCTTCCTTATTTTCACATCTGCACCAGTACAGGGGGCCCCATGTGCGCATCAACACACCTGTTGTGTCAGTTAGGATGTCCGTTCCCTGTCACCGACCATCACAAGGGGTGGAGTTACACTTGGGTCGCGCACGCGTGTGTTGGCTGAGCCCGTTTCATCCCTCCGAGACCAATCAAACGTGTACAGGATGACATTCTGTATTTAACCATATATGAACTCTGCCTTTAATAAATTACCTCTTTCTGTTATTTAATTGGCGTCGGCTCACACCCAGCAGACTGCTAATAAACTTTAGGATTTCCATATTAAATGATGCATGATATGGATGATAAATGGGTTTTCATAGACCCGGAGAGAACTCTAACAGCCGTCTTTGCTAACAAACAGCATTCGTTCCAAATGATCCTTGGGTTTATTTAGCAGATTTATGCCTTCGATATTTGGTTCTGCTTTTACAGAGACATGATTTTTTTTGTTAAATTAATCTAAAATGATTTAAGTGCTTTTGTCGTTTTTGTTAACTAATATTTTGGTTTCTGCACCAACTTCACAGGCAAAGAAACACCTGCATAAGCCATTCTCTCTCTCTTTTCAGCTGTTTGCTTGGATTTTAGCATAGAAAAATCAGTAACTTATGAGTAGAAAGTCCCAGTCAGTCACACCGTCATCACCTAAGGGTAAAAATATATAAATATAAAATGGAAATATATAAGTATATATGTATAAATAGTACATGTGGCCATTTATACATACTGTACAGTTATGTACAGCTCATTACATATGGACACAGACAAGGTGTAGAGGTCCAGCGACTGAATGACCATTAGATGGACAAGATGTGTGTGGCAGTGACTTTGTACCCAGTCTGATCATTGGTGCCAGTCTCCCTGGTTCCGGCATTTCAGAAACAGCCGACCTCGTGGTATACTTGCACGCTACAGCTCCACAAACATGACAGCGGCCTCACTTTACTACAGCAGCCTGTACTGTCCCACCTCTCACGCCAGTAAAACACGGTTGGGACGAGGTGGACTGTGATGTTAACGGAATAAATGTGGCATCAAAAAATCTGCAGAAACGGTAACGCTGAAGTAACTACCGAACCCTGTGGACACAGATCCAATACCTTATTGCTGAATCCAGGCTGTTCTGAACTCTAAAGAGGGTCCCACTGAACAGGTGTGCCTAATAAAGTGGCCAGTAACTGCGTTACAGAGTCTATTAAGCAGTGTCTATAGGCCTCTCGCTGCTTTCTTCATGTCATCTGGCACCTCTCATCCTTTTGCTCTTCTATCGATCTGCCAGAGTTTCCCATCAACACCGATTACTGAGACCTGCACCACAGACACAGGGACAGCCTTGTTGGCGCCGCAGTCGGGTTGTTATGACATTACGGTCACCGAAGAGGGATGGTCCCCTGGCCCCATAAATCACAGCTCCATTTCACCGGAACCATCCGGGGCTGTGAACTCAGCGAGGTCCGGTCAGCTTAACTGTGCTGACAGGGAGACTCGGATCAGCACCTCAACGTTTAAATACACAGCATAATAAAATGCAGAATAATAAAGACCTGGGGTTTGCATACTGAGTGTACGGTGATTTACAGCTGGATCCTTCGTGACACATTTCAGTACTACAGCAAGAGTGCAATTTGAACCCGGGCTGCTGTGATGGAAGCTGACAACTAACAGCTCTTTCACCTGCTGGCTGTTTTAATAAATTGAAACAAAAGCCACATTTGCAACATTTCATTCCTGCGAAAGGGACCGAGAAGCCTCCAGGTGTGCAGTTATGTTTGTGTGGTGATACGATCCATGAAAATGGTTGATAAATAATAATAATAATAATAATAATAATAATAATAATAATAATAGAAGGCACTGTGTGACCCTGAAAATAACCCCCTTCTGTGAAGGGCGCGTAAATCAAACAGCTCCAACACGGCCTGTGGTTATACTGTTTCTGAGCTTCAAATAAAGACAAAAATAAAGCTTTGGGGCTTCTGACATGAAGCAAAAAAAGGGTTTATTCATATTTAAAACTACACATAAAACTACCACAGTCCAGGTTGTAGTCGGATTAGAAATGAACACAAATCGTTGCTTTTAATACATTAGAATCACTTGCCACAAACCAAAACTCGAATCGGCTTCCGAACCGCATACGATACAAAAAAGAGGGGGAAAAAAAAAAAGGTGGCGCCCCACCGGCCAGGCCTCTGCGGTATTTGTACACCGCGAGCAACGGCTTTTTTCAGTATTTACAACAGTTTTACTGTTTGCCACCCACTGCTGCACAGTTTCGTATCTCATACAACACACACGCGCGCGCACACACACACACACACACCTTATCACGATCATCTCTGCGTTTGATCCTCATTTTAAAAGTTGCAGCAGCACAACTTTATGTCCTTAAAATATATACTTGGTTACATGACGGGACACAAAGGGTTAATGGCGTAATTGTGGGGGGGGGGGGATACAACTAAATTCAAATGTTAAAAAAAAAAATCCCCCCCGAAATCACAGAAGAGAGAGCATTTACAGAGGTAGTAAAGTGATCACGCTAAGACAAAGAACAGACTGAGCTCCTATTGGTTCCCGGGTGTTTGGATGAGGTAATAAAGCTGTGTTTTTATTGGTCGGTGGGATGGACACGAATGAGATACATGTGCTCATTTACAGGGTGTTTTGTGAGGCCGTTCCCGACACCACGGTTCACGCATATCACACAACTTGGGGGGCTTCTGGGTAGAATGAGATATTAAAGTCTCGATAAATGACTAAATTTAATAACCTAAAGGAAGAAAATGTGCCAAGACCGAGTAAAATACGTTTTTAAAGGATTTTCCTTGTCCGCAAAGCATTGCCTAACGACTTGGGAATTATTGCGAACTGGTGACTGCGAGGCAAAACAATATTAGAAAAATATTAAATGATTATACCAAGCTGCCAATGAGTGCGACGCTGCTGCCCCGTCAGACGCGCGCATCGACGCAAAGCCGCCGGGGTCACGTATTTGTACTCGAAAAATTTCCCGTTGAGCCGCTGGCTTAAAGAACAAAGAATAAATAAAAATGCAAACCATCCGTGAGAAAAGACAATGACCCAGCTGCTTGCGTAAATGTCAGTACTGCGGTAAGACTGTCCCCGGCGAGCGCGGAGTTCAAACTGGGCCAGCCGGCCGACCCCCGTTGACGTAAGCTGAAAAGAAAGCCTGACAAACAGCCCGGTCGAGATGGAGGAGGGCATCGCGGGGGGTGGACGGTACACTTTGAACGTAGTCCTCCAAAGCGAAAGTCAAAAGTCTGCTGGTCTCCACAACGCGGCAGAGGATCTTGGGAGAAATCTGGGGTTCCTTTCCTATTCGTAATGCTTACATATGTAGTAATGTAGTAATACGTACTGTATATATAGGTGCTTGTATCTGTATAAAAAGCATCTTGAAAAAATACGTCAAACTCCCTTGAAAGTGTGAAGCAGGTGCAGGTAAAGACTGGCCCAGAAATAGGATGAGGGCAAAAAACGTGATCGTCCAGGAAGAGGCAGTCGGCTGGGGGCAGGAAGGGTTTAATCCGTAGTTTGGCCTCAGTGCTTGGGGAATCCAGGTTGAGGTGAGCGGTGGGAGAGGTTAGTTGGAGGTGTCAGAGTTCACACTTCCAGGTCCCTCCGTAGGGGATGTGACGGAGCACGGAGCCGCCTCCTCCTGCCACCCGCCGTTGGCCTGCCGGGAGGAAAACACAGAACGCAGTATGTACACGGCACGTACACACATAAATGGAAGCAGAAATATACATTTTTCATATTTTTTTATATATGTGAGGTCAGGGTACAAAGAGCACCTGCACCTCTTTCACTTAACAGAGTTGATGTTTTACAGAATAAACAAAGTGAAAGCGAGTTTCCCTAGTCAGCCGGTGAGGGGGAGGGCTGTTCTCGGAAGCCATTTCCTGCGCGTCCCCGCCGACGGGGGACCGCAGACGTCTCTGTCTGATCAGATTTCCGCCACGGCCAAGAGCCTGTCGCTGAGCATTCCAGTATCTCAGGGCCCCAAGCGGGGGCGACGTTGAGTGTAAGTGACGGTGGGAGCTGTTCTAGCCGACCTGACCGCGTTTCGCCCACGGCGGGAACCGATCTCACCAGGGACCCAGGCGAAGACTGAAGTCCCCTTTCTGCTGTGTTGGCAAGTAGGGCTGAGAAGGTGGTGCAGTACTTAGTAATGTTGCTTTCTAATGGAAGGAGCCAGGTTTGAATCCCCACTCCAACTGTGGTTGAGGCCCTTATCCTAAACAACTCCTGTAAAAACTCACCCTGCCAGGCAAATAAGTACATCCCCTGGATGAAAATCATTGTGTAAGTATATTTATTAGCTAATACATACACCTCTACCCTGGTTTTTGTTCCTAAAAACGGCTTGGACATCGGGACGTTGTTTACGTTATTTCCGAAGAGGAAGACCGATTCATTCCGGATTCACCTGAGGAACCCATGTTAATTTCTCCAAAATATCCCAAACTCTCCAAAATGCCTATTTCAGACTAACAAAGAACACCTTAAACACAAACTACCTAATTATCAAATAATATGCATTTGTGTGATTTTACACAGTTACTTATTTTAAGTTCACACATTACATCTTACGCTGAAAAATTTTTCCCATTGAAATAAATGAAAATTACGTCTCCGACTTACAAGACTTCACCTTGGGTGCCGATTTTCGGGAATGCATTACACTCATAAGTAGGGGGGCACATGTAGTTTAATAAAGGTACTGCAGCAGCTTTAGCAGCAAAGGTACCTGGGTCGGAACCTGGGTCCTCCTGCTCTGGACCAGAACTAGAGAGTTACTGCAATCCCACTACGAATTCAAGAGTAAAACTCCCAAACAGGCTGAAAATTGCTCAGAAGGGTGCGAGAAAAACAAACAAACAAACAAACAAATAAATAAATAAATAAATGAAAACCCCTACATCTTTCAATCGCAGCAATTTGGGGAGAATTGCCGAACAAAGGGAAGATGCGACACGAGCCTGTGTGGTGATAGCTTCCCACTTCGTTGTCTGATAAAAACAACAAAAGCCATATATTTCTCCCAGATGCCGCTGAAGGAAGGGCTGTCACTGAGCCCCCACCGCCCCTTGTTCCTCACTCTTCAAATAAATTAATCTTTACTCGCGTGGATTCAGATTGAGCCGCACGGTGTGCGGCGCGTCTTATCAGCCCCCATCAGGCGGGATGCGGCTCACTCCTATAAAAGGCCGCGGGCGATCGCAGCTTCATATTTCATCACGTTGATAAGTTTACGGCAAATTCTCGGAAGCATTTCAATACCCTTAAATGAAAACGCGACGGCTCGACTAAAAGCCTTTTCATACAACTTTGCCACGTGGGTTATTACAGAAACGTCTGCAAAACACGGGAAAAGAAATAATGTTTTCATTTGACAGGATTCATTCGCGGGAAACGGGGGCCTCTCCCATGGTGGGTGCTGACAGGAAGTGACACGCGGAAGCGTGGCATCCTCTTCCCCGCTCGTCTTCACCGCCCCACCTTTTGCTAGCATCCGAGTTCTTCTCTTTTGCGTGAGATTTGCTGTGCTCGCATCAGTGTCAAAATATGTTTAATACGCAACGATTTTTGCTAGTAATCGACAACACACATTCATGCTCATCTCCGTTATTCGGCCTCCAGGTAATTTGGTTGTGTGTGTGTGTGTGTGTGTGTGTGTGTGTGTGTATCCAGTCCGCAATTCCCTCTCCACATCGATCGATCCGGATTTCAACTTTTTCGGCCCACAACATTCAGACCAACTCAATTCCATTTAAAACTTGTGCCCAGAGGCCGTGTAAGAGTCTGCGAAGTCGCACTGCACTGTGGGAAGGGTATACCCGTGCTCTCAGTTGCGACCTGGCACTCCGTGGTCTCGCTTGCATACCACCCCGGTGCTTTAATTTTCTAATTATTCATTTATTTTCATTTGACACGCAGCCCCGTTCTTCCTCAAGTCAGTCCGTGCACACAGTCCTGGTTTAGGAAATGATTATTTTTTTAAAAATTTATTTTACTCACAACAGAGCTTTCATAAAAGAAGTTGCCTTGCAAGCAGCTTATGACCTGCAAGCCCAGTAACCCTTAAAAAATCAACTATAAAATAACATCTTTAACCACAGCAGCATGTATCCAACAGAATAGTTGGGATGCAATGCACAAAATTATTCTTTTTTATTATTTTCCAGGAACCAACCATGCGAAGCGTAAAGCTGCAGAAAATATGAGTGTAACACAGCTCTTTCCTTATGACATCAGGCATCATTTTGGGATGAGGATTGAATGAACTAATATATATATATATATATATATATATATATATATATTTTTTTTTTAAATTAGGACTGGATAATGGCGGCATCTGCATTTAAAAAAACTACACATCAAACAACATTAGACTTACGCTCAGGCCATGTGGGCTGTAGAGAGAGTGCCCTCGTATGGCCTCACTGTATCCTGCCGTCTGACTGATAGCATGCCGTAGGGTATCCACCTGGGCCGAAAAAGAGGGCAGTCAACTCTGTCACGCCATTGACCCACCACACCATCACTCTCACACAAGACTCCATCCACATCCAGACTCAACGGTGCTCTTGTATGTCCGCCAAAAAATGATCAACGGTTAACAGAAATATTATGACACATTAACCATCCTGGTGGACTCAGAATGTAGTTTGTCCACTGATCTGACAAATTAAAATACACTTTTATAATAGCCCAATACAGACGCTGTGATTTTGTTTCGCAGCTGTTAATGTCATTTCTCAGAGTCTCAAGGCAGCTATGGCAGAACCAACAAAATGCGATGCAACGGTGGCGAAACGTTACAAACACTACAGTGGGACAGGAGTGGAGAGGAAATGGGAGGAAACGGTGAGGGGGCACGGAGGGAAATCTCCACCCAAGAGCTCAAGTCAGAGCCGGATGCATCCATGAGCTTAGGTCACAAATAATCTGAAGTGTGTTCAAAAGGTAAACCCGGATACGGGTTACAGATTTTTTGCGTTTTTGCTGACAAGCTCTGTGAAGCCAGCCAAGCCAATAGGTTCTGCAAATTGCAATTTAATCGTAGGTGAAAGCACGAATGAAATAAAATCTGGCGAAACCCCCTGGGACATGAACTCCAGTTGGTTTAGTTTTGTCACCGCAGAAAAGACACACCTAAGGTGCAGGTGAGACAGTCACGGTTGGCGGGAGGCACGGAGTTGGTCGGGGGAGCAGCCCGGGGTTGGGGAAGCGGTTGACACCCTGGGGAGGGGGTTGGGTTGGGGGAGGGGCATTCACTCTCTCACTAAGGACCGGCGCCCATCCGAGCCTCCTACCTGTGACTGCACACTGGCTCCGACCTGAGCGCCCGGGTACGAGTCCCCGTTCAGAGATGGCATGCTCATGAATAAGTCCCCAGAGTTTGGGAGGCTAAAAGAACCAGAGGAACCTGGAGGGGAGAGATGTAAGTATCAAAGTAACGATAGGGGGCGATGGCGAGAAGGACAGAGAGACACCACCGTGCCGAGAAAAGGGCCAGAGACAAAGCAAGAGCAAAGGATGACAATGAGACTAGAAAGGAGATGGATATTTCTGTCATTATTATTTATGCGCTTGGGATATGCAAATCCAAAGGTGTTCAAAGTCCCTGTACAAATCAAGGCCCGGATCTGCTGCCCATCCTTCAAAAACATTGATCCGTGCTGACCTTTCTCTGCTAGGGAAACATCTCCTGTCCTTCGCATCACCTTTTCTGTAGTTAATAGCAAAATCTCAGGCGGAAGCTTAAGTAGTATGGGTGGGGTGCATGAGGTACGCTGAAAGGTGTAGCAAAAATACCGGTAAACATGTTGGTCAAAAGACTGTTCTTGCTCTCAGCAGAATCCAGTTGAAACTCCTCGTCCTTCATTTGGAACCCTAAGGAAGTAGAGACAACAGGAGCTACATTTAAGCATCCCGGGTAAATGGGTGAATGACCGGCTGAGCCACTAACGGCTGCAGTGGCGATGAGGAGGAGCCAAATACACATGGCCACACCTACCAGAGTTGGGTGTGCTGGGAGAGCTGGCCTGGCTGTTGTGGACAGCGGCGGCCTGGGCAGCCGTCACAGCGGTCTTGGCGGCATACAGGTTTGCCTCCTCCTGAAACTTGCCAATGTTCTTCTTGTACCGGATCCGCTTGTTGCCAAACCAGTTGGACACCTGGGGGGGGGGGGTGGAGACAGGGGGAGGAGGCGGAGTCAGGCATCAAGCAGCCCTGCAGAGCCTTGCAGTCAGGAGTGGGATTGTTTTCAGAATCAGGGAAACTCGCTCACCGCCGCCAGAGCGGGACAGATACCACATTCCTGCGGCTCACAGGCAAGAGCGCGCACCTCCCGGTGTTCCCGACACAGTTACGGCGCTGTGCCTACAGCTGATGATAATGCGCTCGCTGGTGTGTAAAAGATGTGAGATTCTTATCGTCACCGGGTAGGCGAGTGAACGGGAGGCTGATAACACCGGCGTTCTTTCAATTCCTGGGCGTTAGCAAACGGAGAAGCCTGTGTTGGACCGTGAATGAAAAAACGCCACAGTAAACACGTGGGCCGGCGGGGTTGTAAATCGTTTATGGAATGAAACATGGCCTTGTGCCACGTAGCGGTGGTGGGAGCGGAAGACTCCGTGACACGGCAGGGACAGGGTCGTACCAAGGCTCCATCAGTGGGCCGCTGGACCACACTGAAAACAAAGCCTCGTTCTCCCTGGACCCCAGCTTTGTCTACGGTCCAACGTGCTGATGTCCTGCCAGTGGGTACGCTGGGCTCCTGGTATGCATTACCGCCCTGTTAGAAGCGCTAACACTACTACAAAATTCCGGAAAAAATCGCACACAACGGAGCATTTTTTGAACACCTACAAAGCGTGAGCCTTATATAAAATGAAAACAAAGCATTTTAAACACACTGTTTATCTCAAAAACAAATGCAAACCCTGTAACGCATTGTATTCCTTTGCTTTACTTTAATTATATGAACATACTGCGTAAGCTACACCGTAAAATGTTTTGTTACGTTTAGATTTTCATGAAATTATTATTACTCATTTTTAGTACCACAAAGTGGACAGTAGAAGGTGGCCAGGGTGCGAGCTGATGGTCCTCCGACAGACCGCCCCCTCCTGCTGTAGTTCTCACGATCTGAACTTACCCTTACTTACCCTGAGCCGATACAGTAAAAATAACTCTGCTGTACAAATGGGTACATCGCGGTAAGGAGCCTAACATACCACAACATGTAAGTCACTTTGGACAAAGGTGTCAGATCAACGACTAAGATGATCCACGAGAGAGGAGTAAAATCGATAACGTCGATCTTGCGTCCGCATGTATTTCATTTCTAGAAGAAGAGAAAATGCAGCAGCGCCGCAATGACGACCGACGCAAGCCGAGTAACCTCGGTGGAATAACAATGGGACCGCGGGTACTGCTTCCAAGAGGCCCATCCGTCAGGACTGCCCATCGCCCCCTGGGCTGCTCCTGGACGATCCAAACAGCAGCTGTCTGTAATGAGGCTTTATGTGATTTCCGTCACCGTGCTAAAATTTTAATATCCACAGAAGCCCGGCCTAAGCGGCGGAGATGGAATGGCGGTGCGGGACGGCGGGCGAGACGCATTTAAATCTTTAATATCGAGGCAATTAAAATTAATGAGCACTCGAACGAAGGCACCCCTGGCGGTGCGCGGCCTTGACGTCTGCTGTGTTACGGGTTTACCCAGAGGTTAAACTAACAAGGCGCGTTTAATTGGATGCGGTGAGAGGACCAGTCATCATCCCCTGCGCTTAACCTCCTGCGTGAGGCTTGTCTGAGGGCAGAAAGCGGCGAGCAACAAAGAGCGACGCCGCCCCTCGAGCTGCTACCCAGCTCCGAATGTCAGCTGCGATCATCGTGGAACTGAAGGCGCTAAGACGCTTTTGAATTTGAAAAGAAAAACCTCTGAAGAAACATATTAGGTGATAACTTTTAGGGGTAGCACGTGATGCGGCGGTTAGAAGCAGCCGCTTCCTGTTAAAGTAGCAGGGTTTGAAAGGCGAAGCACCCCTGAGGGTGCAGGGGACAGATATGGTAAAAATTACCCTCCTGTATAGATAGGTGAATCACCGCGAGCGGTACAGCCCTCACCCTGTCCGTAACTCTGGAGAAAATCATAATGTAAATAATAGTTATTAATATTAAACATTTGCCCACTGAGAAACACAAAAGCAGATATTGTGGAAAATATTATAGCAAAAGTATTGTAAAAAAAAAAATAAATAAATAAAATAAAATGTATAAAATTATCCTTTCCAGTGCCAAAATATTAGAAAGCACCCAGCCATTCAGATGGGTTTACTTTTATTTCAAGGAAAACCTTGGGGGTGTTTGGGATGCGATCCGAACCCTCTGCCCGACAAAACCCCCACCCCCGGGGAGAATCCAAGCCGAGGAAGACGGCATCGCGTCTCCGCACGTCCGGAGGGGGGCCGTGCTCATCGCCAGCGTGGTCCCAGCATGGAGCCCCATCTCTGCGCGCCGCTTACGGCGCCGGGTCTCACTGCACTTGCGCTGATTGCAAATTTATTCCGATTCCCGCCCGTCGCAATCACGGCGGCGCAGTAATGACAGCGCAAAGCCCCAATAAAAATAGTACAAATGGCAGCACATTATTGCCGTCGTCTTCATCTCCACCATCATTATCATTACCCGTGCCATTATCATCAGTGTAAAATGGGCACCTTACAAATTCTTCCTATTGTTTCTTCAAATCTCCAAAAGTCATAATTTAATTTCATTACTATATATCACACATTAAAGTTTGTTTCAAGGGCGTTCAAAAAGTTTATTTCCAGAAGAGGAAAACTTCAGAAATGTACAAGAGTAAACAAACAATCAACAGTCAAGATGCCAGACTATTTACATTATTTATCTGTAGAGAATCAGTGCTTGACTATTTAAACAGCAGGGTAAATCAGAGTAAATACCATGATCGAGAGTACTACAGCAGGAGTGGGATGCGAACCAGGAACCACTATGCCACCCACCCAGTGAGCCCTTCAGAACTGAAGTTGGAATAACGTGGCTCACACTCTGACTACAATGTTATCCTTTATTTGGGTTTTGTCCACGGTGACTGTGTCAGCTTTACCTGAGTACACAGATAAAGGACTGTAAAGTAGGCCTTGAACCAACAACTTCCGCCTTACAATTCTATATCCCCAACTACAACATAAGCTGTGTAACACCTCACCGGGTTTTCTTCACCTCCTTTTATCTATAGTGCACAAATCTGACTTCCAGGTCAGCGTGATGGCACTTGCTTTGGGGAGGCCTTAATGAATCCTCCAATCTGATCTAAATCAAAATGCCACGAGTTGATTCTGAGACCCGGGGGAACCGACATTATTGGTGATAAAGTGGACTTCATTAATTCTTAACGCGTGCCTCCACTAAATATGTAACAGCCTGAAATATTGATGCTGCGTTTATATAACTTTGCTAAGCCAGAGGACTACAAATTACTTTCTGTCACACCGACCTCCCCCCGCCCACCCGACATCCGCCCATCATTTTGGCTCGCGGTGAATCTGTCGACGTGATTGGTACACACCTGAACTGCTAAGGAAAAGCGGGCGGGTGGGTTACGTCAATTTACGACTCATCCTTTGAGCTGTGCCCAAAAGGAGCAAAGCAACCTGGCTTTGACAAAAAACTTGGGTTCCATCAACCTGCCGACAAGCCCATCAACGGACGCACTCCTCAATACCTCCAGGACCCGATCAGTCCCGACACCTCAGAATAACCGCTACTCTCCTCCACTCACAAGGGATCCCACCCACAAGGGATCCGACATGGAAAGTCTCTCCATTTTGGCTCCGAAGGGTGGAGTAATCTCCCTCTGTCCCCAAGAGCTGCTGAATCGCTCCCAGCATTTCATCTCTTTCTCTTAATCTCTTGACTGATTGAGACTTCGCTTCTATGCGGAGCTACTTGTGTAACAGGGATGAGGACGAGGAAAAATGGCAGCACCGGATGAACTGACTGTACATTGACGACTGCATATCTGCATCTGCAAGTCTCTACCTGATGGAGAAATGCACTTTTACTTACTGCGAGTCGCATGTCTCTTTGATGAAAGGCGTCTGCTGCATTAGTAGACGTAAAATGTAATGTACTGTTCATCGGCCCCTCCCACCCGGTCATACACGCCCTTGACGACCGACTTCCTACGAGGTTGTGCCGATAAACAATTCACCCCATCGCCATCAAGCCCTTAAAAGCCTCGAGATGTGCATCCCTCCCATTTCCGCTCTCGTGCCACCACTGAGCGGAAGATCAAATTAGATTAACGTGCTGTCGTGTGCACGCCGCCTTCTTATTCTGCCTTTCAAAAACGCGCACTTTCAAAACATTTCCGCCCTTTTCTCCATGCTAATTTATTCTCTCCCTCGCTTAATACCCAGGAGGGGTTCGAGAAAAGAAGTTGCTTTTCATCAAAGTCTCCCCTCGCACGTGGATTTCTATGCAAAATATTAGTTTTTAGCTCGACTCAAATTTGCCAATTTTCTTTTTTTTTAAATGTACTTAAACGTAAGGTACTTTTTGAGCAAAACCAGCTGACAATTTGGATGGTGGTCCAGAACAAATACTTGAGATGGGCTGGCATTATAAAAGTCGGATGACCTGGGGTCACTCGTCTATAGCACAACGAAAGAGAAGGAATGTCTCTGTTAAACGCCTTCAGTCCTCTGTAAAACTGAACTGAAAGGATTTCCCATGAGTCCTCTCTACTACTTCAGAAAAAGTCCCCTGGTACCGTCTCATATGCAGGCCCAGTCCGAGCGAAGGAAAAAGGCCTCAGCGTTTTCAGCTGAGTGCATGAAAGTGAGTGTATGTTGCAGCATGTACACACAGACGGAAGACAAGAAAACAACCAATCACTCAGTGGAAACGGAGAGGAGGAACAGCACGGCGCTGGCCCAGAGGTGTCTGAACGTACCTGTGACACTGTGATGGTGCTCCCCACCCCCTGAAGGCAAAAAAGAACGGCTTTTACAGTATGACTCTTCAGGGCTGCATCCAGACACCCTCCCCACACACACCGATAAACACTCAGACTGTACACACTGGGAGAGCGCGATGGGTGGCACAGACGTTGGACCTGGGTGAGGAACGGCCTTGGTTCTGGACTAAACTCGCACCAAGGCCTGGATTGAATAGTGACTTCACTCTGGGGAGGCCTTGGGGATGAGGGGTACTGTGGCAGGGGTATTAAGAAGGAAGCTCCAAAACAGTGCAATTGGGGATACTTTTGTCCAAAGAAAGAATATATTTAGGGTAAACAGATTCAACGGTGTGTTTAAACCTTTGGGGCAAAAATGATCCGGTTGGACTGACAAAACATGCACGGCGAGTGGAAATGAGGACAGGCAGGGCAATGGGGAGTAGGTGGGGCTGAGAGGAGATCATTGTGTTCCATCCTCATCTCAACAGCCAATCACAATTGGGCTGTAATTCCAGAGCCAATCAGAATTAGAGTGTCGATGTCACCGAAGCATGCAGCTAATTGCTTTGGCACTGAGCTGTCGCCCCGCCCCCTCGGTCGCCCACATGCCACTGGGTCTCGCTGCCTGAGGATCGGGGACAGGGGCTGCCTTACCCACCTGCGACACGGTGATGGAGCACTTCTTAGCCAGCTCCTCCTTGGCCTCCTCGCTCGGGTAGGGGTTGCTGAGGTGTGAGTAGAAATACTCGTTGAGGATTTCTGTCGCCTGCTTGCTGAAGTTTCGCCTCTTCCGTCTATCAGACGCAAAGCACAAACGCAATAAGACAAAAGAAAGCAAAGTGAAATCAGTCTTACGTTACATCCAGGGAGGATGAAGAAATCTGTGATTGATGTCCTTCCATACATCCTTGTGCCTGGTCCATTCAATAGCCAGGTAGGAAACATGTATATAAGGAGCTGGTCTTCCCCATACTTAAATGAAATACACCAGACAAAAGTACAACAAGGACAATAAAGAGTCGCAACGCAACAAACACAACACGAGGCAGGGGTACAAATGTAACCCAGTCTAAAGTCACCAAGTAGCACCGCTTGGATTATCAACCGATATTCTCTCTCTTTGCCTGTCCGAGTCACAAAGTCCTTTATTGGTGGATAGGCTGAACCCAGGGCTCAATATTCCCTAGAAAAGGTTGATTCCAGGTGCAGCTGCCAGTCTTGTGGATGGGGCGTAGACAAGCTTCAGCCATGTCCAACCCATACATGAAGTCTGCTGTGTTAAGAGGGGCAAACCAGTTCAGAGAGGCTGAGACAAGCCCAGTCAAGCCAGTCGTATCACTGCGTTCACTAATCACAGCGTACATAGCTGACCGTCCACCCGAAAGTGTTGCTAACAAGGCCTGCTAATGACCTAGGCATCCTGCCCCAGGGCTTCCTTCCATCAAGTTCACGCTTGTTATTTCTGGTTGTTTGCCTGTCTTCAAATTGACTATACGCTGGAAACCGAGCTTCCGCTCAACTTGGCTCTCCATTCAAGTCGCTCTCCACTGTCCTGGGCGCTAAACGTCCACCATTAGCGCAAATTAGGCAACCTCACGACTGTCTCACTCCCGCCTGCATTCAAACCTTTCTCAGCCCTGCTTGAACCCAAGTGAAGTTGGTAAGGATGGCTGGACCACCACCAGTCCTCATCCAAGAATCCCTGCCTTGTGGGGATCAGAGGTTTGGAGGAAATCATCCAAGTCCAGCATGCTAGCTTATTGGAACAGTCAGCATAGTTTTCATGGAGTCATCAAGGTGGTGAAAATGACCTTGCATGGTTCAACACAACATGACAACTCCCTCAAGTTCATGGCGTTTGATTAGTGAAGCATGTACAAGAGAATGTCCAGAAGCTGTAGCCAGAAACATGCATACCGCAAAATTGGGTTTTGAACCACCTGTAAAAAGTGCTTTTGCTCAAATCCAGCTATCTAAGAGCAGATTCAACAATCGAGACCTTGCTATGCTGACAGACACAGTAACAGCATGGCACACATTCAGAACAGTCAAACGGATACATGTGCTGTAAACTAGACTTCAAATACAGGAACAGAAACTTAGACGCACCTGGCATCGAGGAATCTGGAGCGCAGGATCATGACGGCCTCGCAGGTGCTCTGCTTGAGCTGCATCTGGATGGAGCTGAACTTGCGATGGATGATGTTCACCATGCGCTCGATCTCTTTGGGCGAGATGGGCCGCGTGCGCGACTGCTCCCGCAGGAGGTTCATCACATGGGTCGTGAACTCATTGCAGGCCTGTGCAGGGGAGGTGGAGGTGGGTGTGGGATGTGGAGATGCACCAGTCAGACTTGCACCATAGCAACATGCAGGGACAGATAGAGAAAGACGCATATCTAAGACACTCGATTTCACCTCAACACATATGGTGCTTTCATCAAATACCGCAGCCTTTACACCGCTGCAATTAAATATACGCTCTATTCAATGGGTGGAGCTTCAGTTCAGCCCTGGTCTAGGCAACAAGAACTTGAAGGTATTCTAAGACATCCTGGTCCCATGGTAGAACCAAAGTAAGCTGCTGCACTATAGAGGTCAGATGTACCACTTTAGGAATCGCCCAGATCCATAGAAACCCAGAGGAAACCTTATAACACGGGTTGTAGCTCCTTAAAAAACAAGGCAGAGCAGGAGATCCCAAGACAATGGTGCACTGTGATGCTAATAAAGCCTAGAACTAATTCCCCATTGGTGGACGTTCCAGCCAGTGAATAATACACAAGGGTATAGAAGAACTAAGGCAGCTTTATAGCTATTTTTGGAAGATGACGAGTTACATTCTCCTAAAACACTCCTAGTGCTGCAAATGGCCCAATTACAAATTTCCCAACTTCTTTATCTTCAATTATTTTTTCATCCCTTATCTACTTTCTAAAAAATTTGTAATGGAGCAAATGCATCCTGTGTGTACTTGCCGAGCCAACGCGTGACAAAAAAACAAGGTTTCCACATATGTCAGACTGAGATTTTTTTACGGAACTGATATATATGAACAACCCACTGAATGGCTGTGGGATCTGGCTCGTGGCTTTCCCTCACCTGCTCGTACTTCTCCAGCTCCGTGTGGTAGATCTGCCTGATCTGCGTCAGCTTGGCCCTGTAGTCCGAGTGCTCGATGGAGTTGTCTGAAGCTCCGCCTGCTGCCGCTGCAGCTGCTGCCGCTGCTGCCGCCGAGCCACCCCCTTTCTCGGGTCCCGACACACCCTCTGCCAGCAACATGTTGTCCAGCCGCATGAGCTGGGGGTCCGGGGGCTCTTCTTCCTGGGCACCTCGGATGCTGAGTCCTGTTGGGGGATGGAGATAAAAAACTGAGGGTCAGTTAAGGTTTAGCAGAGCAATGCTTCCATGGCTCCAAGGCTAAGACCAACAACACCGGTGTAAAAAATTTCATTTATGATTGTTTCGTGGTGCCAACAAATCAACTGGCTTATATCTATATACTTGTCACATATATCTATTATTCCTTAAAATTATTTATTTATCTGACATTTTTCTCTGTAGGGACATACAATGCTAAGATAAACACACTCAGTGTTCGCTGATTTTGCAGACGTTTTTCTCCAAAATGAGGTACAGTGAATTCAGTGTAGCACTGACCTGACACCTTTAACCAAGGTGAGATTCACCGCACTAAACTCCCAGAATTCACTTTCCCATCTCTACTGCAGAGCAACGTTACACAAACACTTCGGCCAATTTAGATCCTGTGGTCCACCCAAAACACGTCTTTGGACTGTAGGAGCGGACATCCACACAAACTTGGGGAGAACAGGCAAACATCATGCAGACACAGTGTGGATGCAGTGCCACCCCAGTACAGTAAAAATTACCCTGCTGTATAAATATGTAAATCACAGTAAGCAGATTACTCGCTTTGATGAATGAATAACTCTTAATAACTGTGTGTAACAGTTTTTTCCGTCTACATCCCTCACTGGTGTGTGTTGTGGTGAGAGGAGAGACACAGCGATTTGATGAGATTCATTAAACATTTTTATTTTCTTTTTTCTAAAGAATGAAACACCACAAGTAAAAAAAGCAGCAAAAAAACAGCAAAATGTACAGCAAACACATTATACGATATTTAAACTGTGACGTTCCAAGCAGAAAACAAACAGCTGTGGGGAGAAAGTGTGTGTGTGTGTGTGTGTGTGTGTGTGTGTGTGTGTGTGTGTGAGCTCATTTTCATTTGCACGATGTCTTCAATGTCTTATTAACTTTGTATGAGACATACAGAATAGCCCGACGATGGCCCTTTTCATCACGCAGGGTACCGTTCCTGCCCTACCCCCCACCCCCTCCACCGGCGTGTGTGTGTTCAGTGATGGGCTGTTCCCTGCCAGCTGCAGAATAATGAATAGGGAGATGAAGATGGAAGCGTCTCTCCATCGCAGAAGATTTTAATAAAGCCTTTAAATGGCGACGTGTATTTCATTATGGAGTGTTCTGGAAAGCTTGGGACAGGGGTCCTGTTGAAGAGTCCAGA
Organism: Heterotis niloticus; assembly: GCA_018136845.1. Classification (NCBI taxonomy): domain Eukaryota; kingdom Metazoa; phylum Chordata; class Actinopteri; order Osteoglossiformes; family Osteoglossidae; genus Heterotis; species Heterotis niloticus. The sequence goes on along the minus strand of CM030900.1, from coordinate 23,789,913 downwards.
CCCTACGTTTGGCTTGACCATCGGGCCCCGTGGCTTCTTCGCTGCCTCCTCCGTGTCTGTGCCCATCTTTCCCCAAGCCCTAATTAACGGCCAGGCCAACACACCTGCCGTGGAAAACTGGCGGGAGCCAATGAGACTTTAATTATAATAAAAATATGAAATTAAAACTGCGAGAAAGGGCCCGAGCAGCGCGGAACGACCCGTCCCCAGATGAAGGACACCATGAAGGGCTCTGTAAAGAACCCTGCTGGACGCAGGCTTACGGAGGAGATTAGCAGCAGGCACGGTCGCCTGGCAACAACAAGAGCCGCTTTGCCCGGTGCAGGGTCCATGCGGAGCCAAGCCGCGTCGTAGCAGATAAACCAACGCAAACATCCTTGTTCGGTATCTTATTGGAACAGCTTTGTCAAAAAATGTTCAATGGAAAAAAGTTTGGACTGTGAGATTTAAGTATTTGGCTGCAAACAGAGTTAGGGAATATTGCATAGACTATGTAGATTTTACCAAGCGAAAAGCTATCTTTAAGCACTCAAAGCTAAGTTTAAAATGCCACTCTGAAGTCCAGCACAACCTAACACCTTTTCTTCATGTTCTTTAGATGTTTTCATCACCCCCAAGGTCATATATATCAGTTTAAATGCACTGTTCAATAAACACGACACTGGGCACTGATAGGTTAACTTATCTAAAATTGCAGATGTTTAAATTATCCCCTGGATCCACAGCATCTGGATGACAGGGTGCTTTTGTCCAAAGGTGCTCACCAAGCTTCGTGTATCAGGTGCAACTGGCACCGTGTTTCCGGGTTCAGTGCCAACCAGGGCGACTGAAGGAGGCCTCCTATACCGCGGCCCCAGCAGCTCCAGCAGCCCCCTGCAGGTCCCTCCACATCCGAGACCACGTGCTCCCTGCCAGTGAGTGACAGCAGTTTCCTTTGTTCTTTTTCTTCATAACTCAGAGAACAGCAGTGTTTCTGAAGGACCTCCGTAAAAGTGACGCGATGATGCCGACTTGGATCCGAATCAGAGCAGTGTAACTGGCCCCCTTGCATAACCCCTGGGTTTGACTTTTCATCCCAACAATCAACAAGTCACTGCCTGACAGAGGTGGTGTAGCTTTTCATGAGCTGAACTTGCATGGACCCTGGTCCCTGTTCAAATCTGTGCGATCGATCCAGCAGAAGCTCCCAGAAGCTACGTCGGGATTCAAGTAAATGCAGGACAGAAGCCAGCAGGAGGAGCTCCTTTCAGTGTAAAACAACACTCTTAACCAATGCTCCTCCTGCTGGCTTTTCTCCTCCATATACTTGCATCCTGATGTGTTTGTATTTTCTTAACATACTGTTTCTCCCTTTATTTTGTGACCCGCTCCTGTTCTTCTGTTGTCAATCACAATAAATGTAAAAGCGCGACAATGCTTTTTGTACACTGCACAAAAGCGAATGCAAAATGTGACTCTGCTCATGCATGCTGACTGTGACAAACGGTTGCCCCTTCGGGATCTGTTGACCTGCCGCGCAACCCCGCCAAAACACACAGTCACAATGTGGCACCCTGGCGCCAGCTAAACAGTCAAGTAATAACGGCGATATATGATCGCAACCCCGAAGAATACGCCATGGTGAGGCTTGCTTTCGGCAAGGAGGCACCACCGAACCTGAGGCCAGAAGCCCGGCCCTGTCAGCGCCTCTCTGTTGTACTGAAGACGGCTCTCAAAGGAGCCCAGGCACCCCGCCCGTAAATCCTCTTACTACACTAGTGCCGAGCGGAGCACACACCACCCATGACCTTTTGCCCGCCCCTTGTTTACTTCATGGCTCAAGTGGAACCAGGAGGGCCGTAAAGGACGGGAGTGCTGGCTGCCCGCCCCCCTGCTGTTCAGACTTTCCGAAGTGCTGAACTCACCTATGGTATAACATGCTGAAGATGTACAACAAAATTATTGCAACTGTAGTAAATATAGATAGCAAATATTACATATAGCAGGTGTATAAATGGGCAAATCCTTACAAGGTGCGCTTTATAGAAAAGCTACAGAAACATTAAAAAATGCAAAATACTTCTGGTAAAACAGTGCAAAAACTGCAAAACACAAACAGGAAGAACATGAATGCAAGGAATAGCTCCGCCCCACCGATGAGGAAGCCCCGCCTACCCACAACCCACATGTTGCCCTCAAGAGCCAGTTTGAAAGCCTGCTGGTGTGTGTTCCTGTATTCAGGAAGTCTTGGGGACACTGGGATCAAACAGCCAGCTCAAGTACCAGAAACACACACTGCTGTTTCACCCCCACACCACCACTGACAGTGACATCACTGTCCCCAAGATACAGGTGGGTGGGGACAGTTGTGTTTCTCTTTGGATTATTAGCTACATTTAGCTAGGATTTAGTTGACACTTTTTTCAAGGTGACTTGCAGTGTTAGATACAGATTTTACACAGCTGTACACCAGAGCAATGCAACACACACACACACACACACACACACACACACACACACACACACAGGGCATTTAGAGTGAGGAGTTCACTCGAAACACAAGCCTTTGGACTATGGGCAGGAACCAAAGCAACAGAAGATTTAATTTGTCATTATCTTGGTTTAAGCGGCTTCACACACTCAGCGCCACAGCAACTGCAACCCCAGAGGGCATCCCCAAACGGATGTGCTGCAGGGCGTCGATTAGCTGCAGCGCCCTGCCTCCTTTGGGTGAGTTCCACGGCAGGACGTGGGGACGCAGCAGTTAAAGCTTCTTACAGGAAAGCCACCGGCTGCTAATCTACGCATGTATTTGATTCAGGGTGCGGGGGGTGTCTATCTCTAACACTAAAATTTCCAAATATCCCTTCTCTGTGTATGAGAATGCCCATATCCAAGCACACACACTTAAGTGCACCTGCATGTGTGTCCGTGCACATGTGTGACGCTGTCTTGCTCCGCGTGTGTACGTTTCTTGTTTGTATTTATGCTTCCACGCAGCAGAGCGCAACGGCTCCGGCTGGAACATTAATGACGCTAAGGAACTGCATTCTCGATCAGGAAGTTGCTGATTCAAGTGTGCCGCCGAAGAACCTCAACAGGAATTTCTGCAGTGAAAAATAGAGTTACACAATTGGTTACATATTAAGCCATTATTATATTTGACCACTGCTTAGCTGAGAACACCTTACAGTGATTTACCTGTGACCTATGACCTTCCAGCTGTGAAGCGACGGCTATAAACACCGCGCTTAGCAACGCAGCAGGAACAATGACAGCTGTATTAACGTGTAAGTTAATGGTGTATGTAATTATCAGCAGGCCCTTTGGGGGGGGTGTGAAAATCGGGCTTTTAATGGATTTTATTCTCTTCTCTTTACCGCTAAAGTTTGCTTTAAACTCGGTCGCTGGTGTAATGTGGCTCCCGCAAACATGGTGTGTGTGTGCCAGGTTAACAAGCCTCATTAATGGGTGAGAGGGCTATTCCGCTGTCGTGCTAATTAGCACTTAGCACACTGACGCCAGCAGCGCAGGTCTGTGGGTGTGCGCACGACGGCGGCCCTGGCAGCTCCTCCTCTACATCGGGTCCTTGTTGAGGTTGGGAGCTGCAGGCGTGTGACTATCTTTAGGGGTGGGGTGATAAAAGGGGTGTGGCCGTAATGTGGGCGCGGTCAAATATGCACGATCGCCCGTGGGGGGGCGTGGTCACAAAGGAGGTACAACAAGCTCACGTTCCTTCAACTGCTAACATGCACGCGAAAGGAAACACGTGAGCGGGCATGTTAGCAAACAGGGGCGGTGCTGATTATTGATTATTGATTCCTGATTGACATGAACTACCTAAATAGCGATTACCGATTACTGACACTGTGACTTAAATGCACAACACTGTGAAAGAATGCACAATACACTCCGCAAGAAAAGAAAGAGATCGTGCGGGCAGAAGTGCCGTGGGATCGAGGTGTGGCTAAACTGAGCCATAAGGGGCCCTTTCTTCTCCTGCAGTAAGAGGCGGTCACACTTGAAGTAGCCCCCGCCAGGTGTGCCCTTCCAGAGAGCGTCCGTGCCACTCCATCTACTGCTCGGATTGCCCACAGAGAAACGCATTGTGAATTCAGTGGGCTGCCTGGTTTCCCGTTTCAACCCGGTGCTGTCATGTTGAAGACCTTCTCATGCTGGTCTTCGGGGTGCTTTGATGTTCTGTGGAGGTCGGGTTACGGAACATCGTTCCGTGTAGTTGCAGTATTGAATTCTTTGCTGGATGCCGAGTTCCTCAGCGAATGTGCCCTTCCGCTTCCCTTTGATGCGGCTAATCTTTCGGCAAAGTGCCGAGGTTCCATCTCTTGGTTATTAAGCTGCGGAGAAATGAGAGGGGGTGGGGTGGGAGCGGGGGTGGCGGCCGGTTTCTCTATGGATGCAGCTGTCTGTCCTCCCACACGCCCGACTCCTCGCCCATCATGAGCAAACAGCCTCCCCTGCGCAGGTCAACTCCTATTTCCTGTTTGCCACCCCAATGGGGTGGTGATGACACACGCGGGGGTCCGAATGGAAACGTCATTAAGCGGGCAAACAAGCAACGAAACTGTCTTTATCCGATTATCTGATGACACACGAACATTTGCGTTCTGGAAAAGGAGCCGTTCAGAAAAGCAAATATTTACCTGGCCACCTCAGCCTTTTCGTCCCCTGGGTTTGTTTTCCCTTATTGCTGGCAGCTGCCGTCTCTACGAGGCGCTCAGCCGGTGCCGACGTCTTCCAAACATCTTCTAGACGCAGACGCGCGCCTCGGAAGGATTACCGCATTTGGTTTCGAAGGAAACTTTGCAACTAATCCGCGGTGGCTCACCTTCTCGAGTCTCTGCTATGTTCTGCTGAGAAGCACTGGCACCTTGACCCGAGTGGCACTAATACACGACAATCACATTAAAACATCTAGCGTACAACATCTCTGTGTCACAAACACACACACTCAAGTTATCAATGGCCGATTCACCTGGTAAAGAGCACCCAAAATCAACGTTATTGTTTGGAAACTGTTCAGAGCTGATGTGTGGTGTTCCTGAGGGCTGGTGATCAGCTTCAAGGTGAGGAGTGTTGTCAGTCATTGGTATTGAACAGGAGTTTGTAGAGACAGTACATTTTTATTTTTAGGCTTTGTAAACTAGATTTGATATTCTAGCCCGATGATAATGAGCATTAAAATAAAACATAACGCAAAGCATTTTTTTCCCCTATAGCTGTATCTGAGATTTTTACATAACATAACCCTTGGAGGAAAATCTCTATGATTTATTAGCAACAGCAGTGACACTGGGTCACAGCAACATAGATATAGAAATAGCAACATGCGCTGTATGGCCAGAAGTATGTGACCCCTCTTCTAATGACTGAGCTGAGCTGTTCCAGGCGCACCCACGCGCCATGCAAACACGTTCTAGACAACTGTGTGCTTCCCACCTTGCGACCACAGTTTTGGGAAGCTCCTTTCCTGCTCCAGCATGACTGTGCCTCCCTCCATGCACAAAGCAAGCTCCATAAACACATGAAGCCAGGTTTTCTTGCCCGACATCGGTGCTCAACCCGATAGATGCTCTTGTGGCCGAATGGTCACAAATTCCCAAAATCTGGTGGAAAACCTTCCCAGAAGAGTGGAGGCTGTTATAGCAGCACGGGGGGGAACGACAAATCCATATGAATGCCCACGAGTCTGGAACGGGAGGATCAACAAGCACAGATGGGTGAGATGCTCAGTTGTCCACATACTTTTTGGCCATACGGTGTATTATGAATACATTCGTATATTTAAAGCACAGCCAAAATACTCCAGTATTTTTAAAGGATAATCAAGTACTATTCTCCAAGACGTCTTCTGTCAAGCATTCAGAATTTGACTGAATTATTATACAGATAAATTTTTCTTTTTGGCAGCAAAATAACATCCTTAACACCTTAAATAAATGGAGGAACAACTCGATCATTAATCATATTCACCGAGACTTGGTGGCCGCAGACTTCGGATTTATGAACAAATCAAATTCCAAACAGATTTCCCGTCCTGGTTTGTAAGTTGAGGAGCCAGCACAGTTGCGCAACAAATACACAGCACCGCTGCACACCTCTATGGAGTTTAAAGCACCATGGCATGAACCAAAGCAGACAGCACCAGCTGACAGCAAGCATCACCCTGCAGGGAGACCCCAACACAACAAAGTGTGTAAAAATGATCCTGTTGCACAAATGTGTTAATATTTTATTTTATTGTACATCGCTTTGGAGAGGGGTGTCTGCTAGATGAATAAACGTAAATGCAAGTCACTGCCTATAAGTCTAAGGTCAGTTTGTGCAAATCAGTTAAATGAGCAATAATAAAGCCTGGGGACGGAACTGTGTTGTTTGGAGACAACCGTCAGGGCAAAAAGCGCTTGTTATTTCAGTGTGTGTTTCCAGAAAACCCAATGTAGCAAAAAGCAGTGGAAAGCGGAGGAAAAAGGAGCTCATATCCCGAGCCGAACTGCTCCAGGGACGTACCTGCATGCCAAAAATAGAGCACGGCCCTAACAGCTCGGGAATAAAAGAGCTTCTCCCATTCGGCATAAACCGGCCCTCGGTTCTGAGACAGGGAGGGGGACCAGCAAGTCCGTGTTCAGAGTTCATTACCGTTCTCTCATCCCTGGTCATTTAAATGCCCCCGCTCCTGGGGTTCGCACAAACCGCAGCGCACGGATCAATAGGGATCCATCACAGGCCCCAGAACGCGATTTTGATTCATTCCTTCCCTGGCTGGTGTGGGTTTGCTGCTTTACGTCTTTGTTCTGTCAGCTTTGCGTGCTGTGTTTCAGACCTTCTGCATGTACATGCACTCACAAACAGAAAAGCAATACAACTTGTCAAGCCTACACAGCAAGGCAGCGAGCAGGGAATAAAGTACATTAACAGTGTAAACATCATGCACTACATTTGCAGAGCCAGGAACAGTAGGGCACTGAATCTGAATCCTTTCTGCAATTATTCTCCTACAGCTGAACACGGAGAATGTCCGTTTTGGGCCAGAGAGTCACATGGTGTCACAGATCTACCCAAGGGCAGCCGTAAGGGGGAAACCAACCGCTGGAGGAGTTCTAACGGGGCTAACAGGTGTTTAAACCACACCGAGGGGGTGCGTTTGGGGATCATCAAGTCTTGGGAAGTGCATGACTGCTTACACGAGCAGTTAAGTCCTCCTTTGCTGCCCAGCCGCATGAGGTCACGCAAGGCCGTGCGTTCCTGATATGGCTACTGTGATGCCAATGGACTGGCGCCAACACTGTCGAGCAGCTCCAACTGTAATGGCCCAGAGCAGCAAAATCTGGACCTCCAAACTGTGGTACACAAGAGCAGGCAGTGGTAAAATGCACTCCGCAGCGATCGATCCCGAATGTCCGGCTGAGCTTCACCGGGCCCAATAACCACAAAAACCAGCTGCACGGCACTTGGTAAGCAATGCGTGGTTCCACGTCGTGATTTTTCTTACATGTCCATTGCATCCATCCTTTCATAGAAAAGATTTTGCGCATCTGACACGAAGTCGAAGGCGATCAAACCACCTGCCGACTGCCGAAATGCCCGTCCTGCGTTTTTTTCTTGTCTATATTCCAGCCCTGTGGGTTAACCTCCAAAGTACACCCAGCGCTGGCAGCCCGAGTTGTATAGAACTGTCCGCAGTGCTAAAGTGCACACCGTCTACAGAGACCGCATAAACAAAACGCAATTAGATTGATGATGCCTACGCCAGCCCAGGTCTCCATGGCAACAGCAGCGCCGGCATGGAAGCCATTAATATGTGTCTTACGCGCCCGCTCCCTTTCCTTCCCTCCACCTAAGTAAACCGGTTGCCTTTGCAAGCTCGCCGGGCACATTTGAGGGATGGGGGGGGGGTTCACTGCCGAGCGAGGCCTTTATTCTGCATGACAGGAGCGAGAGCGGATAAATACATAAATAAATAAATAAGCGAGTGAGGGATCGAAGCCGCGCGCGTCTTCACAACAAACCCTTGTTACCGCGCCGCGCTACACAAACACACGTGCCCCCCAACCCCCCCTTCAAAAAAATTAAATCACTTCGGCTCCTATTTCCAAGTATAATTTAATCCCTTTCTTTCCCCTCCGACACTTGACGCTCACTCCATTGCAGTGTAATGACAGATTAAGAAGTTGTCGAATTAAATATTAAAGAGGACTGCGGGCAACTGTGAATTTTTGAAAGGAGAGACACAGATTGCAGCCAAAATGAGGAACCTAACTGCATATTTTATGCCCTAAAGAAAACCACACATATATTTTCCTGCACGCCACCTACTGCGTGCCGAACCGCGGGGCGTTCTTGTCTCGGCGCTTCGATGTTCAACGTTGCCGAGCACACGCACATTAGAGCCACGCCGGGATTTTCTGTACGAATAAATGCACTTTTCCCTGCTTATACATACACAGAATATATTCAGCAACAGTGAAAAATTATTCTGGCTTTGCTGAGTATAACAAATCGGTTCGGAACTCTACAGAGCATTTTTGAATATTGCAAAGAAAGAACATATTAAAAAAGATGGCCCAGCAAGACCGGGGTGGCAACCCGAATCGTAACCGCGAACCGTTCAGCTGCGGTGTTATGATGAGCAGCCGGATTGCAACCTCTGACCTCTGACCCTTTCCGCTTGGCTGAACCCCCCTTGCATAAAGGTTTCTCCTATGCTTGGCAAGGAGGAATAATGGCAAGGAAGGATGTGGAAGAGGAACTGTTGTATTATTAAAGCAATTCAAGCTTCGGGGTCCTATTTTCCACCAAAAATCTGCTTATTTGTGGAAAAAAATACTGTAGCGCTCATCCGTGAAGCACCATTAGGAAATTGGGTTCATGCGGCATGCACAATTTTCCAGCTAAACGAAACAAAATCGCATCCCGTTAACATTAAAGCCTGGCTTTGAGGCACGTATAACCCACCAGCTTCAAGTCGACGACCTCCTTGTTTACCGAGACTTGTCGAAACCCGTTACTGCTCTCCCACGGACTGCGCTTGCGAAGCCAGCGCTCCTTACCATCGCCGCCCCTCGCTGCCGCTGCATTAATATTTAATCCTCCTTTGGGTAAACATCGCCGAGTGCTGCCAGGCCGTACCGGACGAGTTCAGTCCACGTGTGACTCCGTTCCGCTCACCTATCGATGAAGGTTCTGTCATCACTTTCCATTGGATCAAAGCACGTGAGATGTTTGCTGTGAGCCATCTAGGCCAGCTCTAAAAAGCCACCTTTACAATCTCCTGCCGATGTGATGCGCTTCGGGAGATTCGCTACTTATCCAACACTTTTATCCAAAGCGACTTGCAATGTTTGACATATTTTTACTACATTCATTCTGGGTAAGCACCTTGATCGAGGGTGCGTCTGCAGGGATTCGGACTCAAACCGGCAACCTTCGGGTTACGAGTACACAGTTGTGTGAGCAGGACAGACAGCGGCGCTCCTTCTGCGAAATGTTGAAGCTCCACAAATATCACACCTTTGATCCGCCTTGAGGTTTCCCCTGGAAGAACCGCACATCCCTTGTGCAGCAGTTGGCCTTTTGCAGCTAGCGCATTGCTAACAGGAGCTCATTTGTTTTACTTAAGGAGCGAGGGTGGCACCACCGCAATGTGCTGACCTTGTAACTTAGCTGCTGTCTCACCGAATCGGTCCGAGAAGCATGTTTGCACCTCTGCGGTAAACAGCGCGCAGTAATATTTTAGCGGCAAACATTTTCGGAAGATCGATGGCTATAGATCATTGTTAGGCGCCCAGAACAGAGCGCGAGACACCGAAGTGACATTTGGGATGTGTGTCCCACTCTCTTCACATGGCCTACCTGAAACACTACATTTAACATCACTTATGTCACATTTATTCATTTATCTGACACCTCTGCCCAAGGTGACTGGCAATGGGAGCTGCTTACAATTATTTGCCCATACATAAAGTGGGGTTCATTTTTACTCAGCTCAGGGTGTCTCGATCAAGGGTACTATAGAAGGAAACGGGATTCAAACCGCTGACCTTCTGGCTGCAAGGTGACGGCTGTAACGTAACATAACATTACTGCTGCGGGAAAACAGTTGTCGACTTTGCACTGCCCGGCACTTTATTCTTATCATTCATCCTCAAACATTTCCACTACGTTATAACTGCTGTTAAATATCTGCACAATGTGCTGACATGACAGGCCATGAAAATATCACAGCCACTTTTTTTTTTTTTTAATAAAAAAAAAATAATAAAATGAAATAAATGAATTGGATGCCCAGAACCACTGTATTATTTTCTCTCTTCGCTTTGGATCCCGTCCACCTTCGTCCCGAGCCTCCCGTTAAATTAGAGGTTTCATCGGGTTGCTGGGATGTTAAACCGGGCGCGAACGCTCGAACACCTGGGGTTTCCAGATCAGATGGCCCAGGGTGTTCCAAACGGGCCTTTTCTCTAACACAAGAGGACGTTCATTTCACGCGTGCCACGGCTCCTCTCCATCAGTCAGGCTCACTTACGGCGCATCGTGATTTCCGACCCCCCCCCCCCCACACACACACACACACACACACACAAATCGGCCGTGGGTTCAGCTGGGGTTGCGTTGCTCCTCGCGCCTGAGGTTAACAAGGCGCCGAGATGACCGAAACCCAGATGACCTCCGCGTTCCGGTAGTCTGGCTGAAGCTTCGGGATTATCACCATGAGAAAAAGCTCTACGGTCAAACGGGTGCTTCCTTTTCCCTCATCCCCCCCGCAAACACCTCTCTCCCTTACGCAGAGAGCTCATTTCATTGGCGGAATCCCTCATTCCGGTACCACCGGCAGCCTGCCCAGCCTACCCCGCCCCTCCGCATCGGGCACCGAGTGGCACGTGCGCCCGGCCTCCCTTCCTCGGCTCTGCCATCTCCAGCTGCAGCTTAATTTCCTGTGACTCGCCTAATTACTGTAATTAAGGATTAATTGCCATTAATTATTCACACATAAGCTCATCGCAAATCATGGGGTAAATGTCTTGTGAAAGCTGCCATACAAGCCGTGTATAAACACACTGGGATGCCCCTGCCTACGGGGGCTGTCACTTAGCAATCCCCCCGCACGCGCCGGAGCAGATCTCCCCGGCACGCTCCGCGGTCCTCCGTTCGAGCCGGATGACGGTGTCGCCGCCTTTCCTTTTCGTTTGTCCCGCGCTTGTCCCAGGGTTCGCGCCAACAAGTCCGCGCCGCTTTAATTCTGCGTAAACCACTTCGCGCCGGCGTACGTCCCGGCACCGATACGGAAGGTTCGCTCCGTTTCGGCCTGACGTTGTGCCGATGCCTCCGGAACCCCGACGGTCTGTTCTGAGTTCCATCCTCCTTACAATAACACTCGCGCCCGAAACGCGCTCTCACATCACACGGCGGTGTGGTTCCCATCGGAGGAGAGACCCTCGTAACCCCAACCTCACGTGTCTGCGCCGAGTGGCTCCGTGTTTCCAAACATTTTAGCGGCCGTGTCAAACGGCACGTAACGTGTGGTTCGCGAGGCTTCTTAAAAGCTTGCGGTTTGTAAACACGGACGTTTGGCTGCTCTGCGACACCCGCGCGTGCCGGCGGCCGACGGCACGGAGGGACTCGCTCCCTCCTCGTGTAAATGGACACCCGAGACGTCGCCCGCGATGCGGCGCACATGCATGCAAGGGACAGGTGCAAGCTACGTCGCCCTTGGTAACCAGCATTACAAACAGATATGGTGTTGAGAAAGAGATTAACAGAACAGAAAGGCAGCAGGCAGCATAGCAGTTAAAGCCACAGCCCTGAAGGTGCAGGGTTCAAATCCCTCCTCCTCCTACTATAGAACCCTTGATCAAGATACTTTGAACTGATGTGGTAGAAATTAAACAGCTGTACAAATGGGTGAAAGGCATGTGTACAAACCCAACACTGTAAGACACTTTGAAGAAAAGTGGTCAGAAAAACGAAGAAACATTTTTTCCCAGCAAATGAGGAAGCTACCTGTTTTGCAAGAAGGATTCGTCTTAGTCTTACATTCATTTTGAGGTGTGTGCACTCACGCAACTTCTTACTGGGGAAGCTGCGGGAGAGAACGGTCCCAGCCGCGTTGATTTAACACGGTCGGCTTTACCGCGTTTACCACGCTCGCGCGGCTCCCCGAAAGACCTGGAAAGTCCATCGCTTGTGCGTGTCGGTGCGCGCGCATGGGACGGTTGGAAAGTGCTTCGCGCCGCTCCCAATGCAGCCTACGGTACGTGCGCCCGCACGCACACACACACGCAGCCCTCCTCGCATCAGCAGCTAGGCCCCTCCATGCTGCGCCCCGTTTATTGTCTCCTGTCTCCCCCTCGATGGAGATAATTAGAGTTTATGTGTTAATTGGTGTAAATACAGGGATGGGAGTCGTAGGCGTGAGTCTCTCGGTGAGGCGAGTCCATTAATTCAGCTGCAGATAAGGAAGGATGCGGTGGGAGAGGCGCCTTCTTCGCCAGCGCGTGGGAGCGCGGCGCTACCTCGCCGGGATCCGAACCGCACGCTTAACCGGAGCAGCTTCCGCATTTAATATTCATTTCCAGCTAATGGGTCAAACCAGGAATTCAGGAATTCGCACCAGGATTCATTGCAGACTAACTCAGCGCACACATCCGTCCAAAATTATTATTAACTAGCATTTAGCGCTAGTGATAGTTTTTTCCGAGGTGGCTCGCAGGGCTCGATACACTAAAGTTTCAACACCAAAACACACGTACGCACTACTGGCCCGCCGCACTATATCCAGCGTCCACCGGTTTGCTTTCCTGGCTATCTAACGCATCCCTCCTTCGGCACAACAGTTTATGGGGGTCCTGGCCCACCTTTGACATCCATATTTGCTGCAAAAATACCTTTAGTTGAACAATTCTGCTCTTTGTTCTTGTGAACAGCTCAGCACGTTTGAACACTTGCAGATCTTTCCGTGAAGCTTTGCCATGTGCTGGTCTTCAGCATATCACCTTCCTGCTAGAATCTTTGTTCTTCCTCAGTATAATTCACATCATATAGTAGGAAAAAAGGTAAACAGATTATGCCTGCATCCAAAGGGTTAGCAACGTTATATTCTAACTCCACCATAATATGCTGTGAACTGACAGGACTACATGTTTTCATTTTTTCTCCTTTTCCATTTATTGAGTCTTAGAGGAGCAGCAAACGCTGGCGGGGAAACTCCATTAACAGTCTTCCGGCCGAAAGCTAAAAAAAAATACAGAGTGCTGCAATTTTGGTCGTATTTCAGTCCCAGGGATCGCAGAGGTTTGTAAACCAGACCCCTGAGACACTCCGGGTTGCGTGCTGTGGTTTTGATCCTTGGAGCCATTCACTTAACTCGAAACTGCTTTGACCAACGTCCAAGAAATCGGTAAAACACAGAGACTTGCGTGTCAACCGAACAACGACTAATCACATAAGTAGTAATAAATAGCAGGCAAGACAAGAACAATTAAAAAGAACAAAACACAAATAAAAACACTTTGTCCGCCAAACGATGACAGAATGAGGTATGAAGATGAAAAATGTGCTATTTCTGTGACTGACGTCACTGGCTGCACCGCGCTGACATGGGGTTCAAACATTTGGATGTGTTTTAAACACTGAACAGGAATATCTATTTCTCTTTTCTTATTGCTCACACTATTTAGGCCACTGCCAGATGCCCTTCTTCAAGACTCAAAGCAGAGGGGGGGGGGGGGGACATCACCATGGTAATGAGCTCTCACCCCCTCCTGCCACTTGTGCCGCCTTTTCTAGTTGCAAATGACGGTGTGGCCCGGCGCAGCCCTTCCATCAATCAAACCCCGGAACAAGGGTGGGTGTGAGGGGCGGACAGGATGGATCGCGAACAAACAAAAAAGTGCGTGCTTCAGAGAGATGATTCCAGCACCCTCGTATCCTCATGTGTAACTCTCCAGGTGAGGAGTTGGGATGCAAATACGCATTTGAAACCCAACACAGCAAATGTCACCCGTACCCCCTCGCCCCTCCCCTCGTCTCCTCTGTCCTTTTGGACCCCCAAGCTCCCAATGCCCGATCCCGACTATCAGACCACATGTCCGAATTAAGAGTCCAGCTCATTCCTCAGATGAGCCGTGTCACCGGGAAGCCCTAATGACTTCCCCGTGGAAAATGGAGCCGATCGTCGATGGCCGTTGATCAATAGCGCAGCCGTGCCCGTGCCCTTTGTTCCGGGAAGTCTTTTTCAGCCACGCAGCAGGGCAGCTTGTTAATGCCAAAGACACAAAGGCAAAGCAGCTTCTCCCAGGGAGAAGACAGAGAGCGGGAGAGAGAGTGAGGGAGGGATTGAGATCGGTGGGCATTCCTAGAGTACCGGTGTAGCTATGCTATGCTGAAGGGCTCCAGAAAGCAGGTAGAACAACATTGTTTCTATAAATTTCGCACAACTGACTTTGGTTCTCCACCCTGTGAACTTCATACTTTGGCTGCATGGTGGCTATAAGAGTGTTGATAAGGGCAGCTTCGAGATGGCAGTTTGTCTTTCTGAGACAGCTGAGTCACAATTTGAGACACACACCCCCCCCCCCCCCCAAAGCACAGCAGGGACGCTGCTGTAATCGTGCAGGAGAAGGACCAGGGTTAGAGAAAAGGTCCCACTGTGGGGTTTGAGATGCCACTAAGCCAGCCATTAGTACAGAAAGACGGGGTCTTGGAGGAGCACCTCGCAGGATTCCGCTTCAGAGCCACGTTCGGCATCCCACCACCTTAACCGCCCACGACTACCCATCATTAATCCGATCCCAAGTCGAGCGACCGGAGAGCCTCATCGCGCTCAAATAACATGTTAGCTATGCCAGCCGTTAATTGGCCTGTTGCTGGAGGACTTGTGCGGATGCCCAGATTACGGTTGATAACTTCATCTAATGGCGCCGCAGGAGTGCCTCGTGGTGACTGGCATCGAGGAACACATTTCCCAAGACCAGCACGCTTCATTCAACACATTACATTAAAAAGAAGCAGAGGAAACAGCACGACATTTTCCCCTCCTCCTAAACACTCATCAGAAGACCTACCCTGAAGGAGGTGCGTGGCTCCGCTCGTCATAGAGATTCTGGGATCTCGCCGATCAAATAACCCGGAACCTTGTTACCTGCTTCGGATGCAACTAAGCCGGCGTCCACGTGTGGTTGGTCGATGTCAAATGCTACTGAACGATCTTAATTTTCTTTCCCGGGTGGTGCATTTTGTACTTCGGTTTTACCATGAAAACCGTCCCAACAGCAGGCGTTCACTTTGATGGGCCTTCATTCGCAATCGAAGGGAGAAGTGGCACACTGGACAGAACTATCGCTGCGCGTGCATAGGACCCCGGTGTCAATCCCAGCTGCTGCAGGACCCTCGAGCAAGGTACTTATGCTGGAATCGATACAGCAAAACATACCCAGCTATATGAACGTGTAAGTAATTGTAAGTAGCTGAAGTGTATAAGTTGCTTTAAAGAAGACAGTCAGCAAAAATAAATAAATACTTCACTAAGCAGACATAAGATCTGGGAGATGCACAGCGAGCAGGAGATCTTCTGAGGGGGAAAAAAACCCTGTACGCAGTATTGTAATCTTGAAGATATCAATCGCTCCGTGGATTTAAATTACGGTTCGCTAAGGGCCAGTGGGACGGCTACAGTAAATCTGCCTCTTCTTCGACGTTTGCTGAGCTCTCCGCTATAACGGGAACTATCGATCACCGTGATTTCCCAGGATGCACAGGGTAAGCGAGTGCACGAGAAAAGCGAGTCCCAGAGAGGCCTGGCTTAATGAAGTGGGCGAAAGCCAAGCCAAGAAGCACTGAATACAAAGTACGAAAAAGGCAAACCGAGTGTTACGGAAATTCAGCCGAACCAATTTCTGCAGTGCGAGAGGTCTAAGTGAGCTACTTAACTTTCAGTCACACTGAAACGCAATAAATATGGTTATGCAACTAAATCGTACATTTATTGATTTAGCTGATGCTTAAAAAGCAACTCGAAATGTTAAGCTAGTTACAGTGATTTACCAATTTTCACTGCACCGATTCGGGATAAGGACCTTGGTCAAGGGTACGGTAGCAGGAGGTGGGACTGGATTCTACATCCTTCTACAGCAAGTTGTAACCACTGCACCCCCTGCTGCCCGCTACCCATAATCAACCCACAATGAAAATGGTGTCCAGCTGACGCATGATAGACTGTTGCTCTGCATTTAAAGTGTTAATCGCTACGTCTCTCCAGTGTGCGATAAACAGTTTCAATCATCCGAGCCCCAAATCGACTTTCGCCCAACCAACATGCCAAAAGGCACCCGGTCGCCACATTGAAGGCGTTGCTCCGTTGCAAACGGCCCCATCCCCCCCTTGGTTGCCGAACCTACAAGCCGTAAGACCCCTTTGGCTGCAAGGAGGTGTGGTGTATAAGAGTCCCTTTGAGTTATTTTGGGGAGCTGCCAGACCGTCAGGGGTTCGATATCCTCGTGTGGGAGCAAGTACAGTAGTGTGACTACAGCTTCGTTAGTTTATTTTTATTCCTTGTATGTCGCAGTTTTCTGCTCCCTCGAGTCTTTCAATCCACGCACCTGCTAAAAATGTTCTGTTTTGAGAACACCCGCATGCTGCCGCCTTGGCGTTAACCATCTTTGTGCTTCATAGCGACAGGTTTTTAGTCTCTATTATCTGTGTATGAAATGTCAAGGATTTGGAGCAGAAAATGACAGGTGGTTTGAACCAGCGTACGGTGATGGCAGGCTGGCTAACTCTCGAGCGCTTGCCGGAGACCCAGCAACAGGAAGCCATCTCAAAATCCCGCTGCACCTCTGACATCTTCGAGGGTTGGAGATCACATAGTGCTGGTGTCGTAAATCTCTGTCAACAGGCCAAACCACCTCCTGTACGTGAACCTGCAACATCAACCAAACACCGGTCCTTCTGGAGAACCAAACGCCCTCAGATGAGGGTCATGCCAACGAGGCGGAGGAAGCCAACAAAAACTGGACAGAAAGAGGCAGAGTAGGATGGTAGCCCCAGCTGAGAGGAGCGGAGATGTTCTTAGCAGGAATTTGGACAGAACAGGACTTTTAAAAAGGACGGAATGTTGGAAGGGCAAGGCAGTCTCTGGGATCACTCTACGAGCACCGTTCCCCAAGAATCCCGACTGCCTTTCTCGACTAAAGGGGAAGCGAGGCCATTGACTAAGCCCTGAAAACACAGATGCTGGTGCCCCCTTGTTCTTTGGGTTATTATGTAGCCACTTAGATCTTCAGTGAAGAACCACCCTTACACCCATCAGCAGTGAAGCACAGCCTGCAGCCCTCTGTACATTTCATACCCCAACTTCACAGCTGCTTCGGACTGTTTTGTCTCCAAAACTGCACATCATAAACCTAGCCATATTCCTCTATTATTTTTTTTTAAGCCGCCGTTCATTTTCTTTTTTATTACAGACATTAACAGCTACGATACAACGACAACAGGAAATTGCGACCTTGGTTATTTTTTTTGCCAGTGAATGTTAATATGCGTAATGATATGAGCCGGCCGACTAATGAGATCGATATTTTCCCGTTTAGCTCGGGGACAGACCCGGACCGCAGCCTGGCCCCAGTGCAGCGACGTGCCGGTCACTCCGGTCTGTCAGCGCTGATTTATTGCCCGCGAGCCATTCAATTTCACATTTCGTCGTCGTCATATCCCCGGCCCATGATCGCGCGCCACCGCTGACCCTTGTAGGGCAGGCCGGGAATATTGATAAAACAATTATCTGCTCGCCGTTCATTTGATTTTCCATTTCAATTACGGATTGCGGAGGCAAATGTGAAAAAAAGATTGGGCCATTGATTTTTCTCCCCCCCCCCCCCCCCCAGATTCCCCTCCTGTGCCTTTGGCGAATTTCTCTGCTGGAAGGAGATGGCCAGTGGGGCCATAGTGCACTCTTTACCAGCAGGCTACTGGAGGAAAAATGGTCCCTGTGGTCCTTCCTGTTTATCAGCCCTTGTCCAGCAGCCAGAGGGAAGCACAGCTGTTGAACCCCGCTGTTTTACCGCACTACAACATTGCTTCGCAGCTCATTCAGTCCTAAAAGTGATGTGCACTGCTGCTCGTGGCCAGTCTGCATCTTACGTTTACATTTACTCCGGTATCTGACACTTCCCTCCAAAGAAATTTACAACGTTAAGCTGCTTACAGCGATTTACCCATTTATATACCCCGCTCATTTTTACTCTGTAAACTCAGGGAGAGTACCTTCATTGTGGGCACTATGGCAGGAGTTGGGATTTGAACCTGGGTTCTTCAAGCAGCGGCAGCTCGAACCACTTCATCACCTGCTGCCTGTGCTGTGCGGGAAAGATATGCCGAAATTTTGTCTCCAGTTTTCGCTATCGTATGACGCTAATCTCACAGCCAGCGACATTCGGATCTGCATGCATGCATACGAAATGCAGACAAGTCATTTCAAGTTCAGTAAGTGACAAAATGAGAACGACGCATGAAGCATGGAGTTTCATTAACCGTTAGAGCCGCAGCACCACCGAACGCCAGGAGGACAGGCCCATATAACACAGTCCATTACCGCATACAGCAGAGCGGACGGTGCGTTAAACGGTACATTTACAACCAGGCTGTGATCTGATGGGTGTCTGGGGACTGTGCGTCTGAGACAGTGCGCACCCCGGGGGGCTTGGGTACGAGGGAGGGCTTTCAATAAAGTGCAGCAAGGGTGAGGGAAAGGAGGAGGGAGGGAGAGAGGGAAATGATGTAGGATATCCCTGCTTTGCTCGTGGTCTCAAGCATAGTCGAACTGGGGGGGCTGCACATTCTATAGCAGTTAAGGAGCTGGACGTGTGAGCAATAGGTGGTTCAAGGTTCAAGTCCCAGGATAAATGCAGAAGCTACTGATAAATTTTGGAAATACTGTCAGTAGCTGTGGATAGCGGTGTATTTTTAAAGCTTTTCGGGTGAAACGGATTATTACTGCTGACCCAACACATGCAGCCAGAACGTCATTTGTTTATACTGTTGCCTCCTTTCTCCATGGCGATGCAAAGTTAGATAAGCAACCTCATGATGATTTACCCATTTATACAGCAGGGTCATTTTTACTGCATCAGATCAGAGTTAAGCACCTTGGTCAAGGATATTACAGGTACATCAAGGACTCAAACTCTAAACATTATCCCACCTGCTGTCCTACCTGGAGCAAGACTTTTGAATCTAATGTATGTTTAAAAATGTGCGGGTTTGTAACCACACACCTGTCATCACAGTGACTGTTCGGGACAGGTTCGCAAAAAGGATCTGCAGTCGTTTCTTTAAAGTAACTATAAGTCTCTTTCATCCATACAAGAAGGTCTTCATGGGATGGCGAACCAGTACGACCGGAAGCACAACGGGATTCCCGAACTGCCATTTCTTCTGATGCGTCTATGGCTTCTTCTACAGCTCCTTTACTTTCCCAAGAGTGTGATGTAGAAAAAGAAGCCATCTGTCCACCGTATCCTCTTAAAATCAATAGAGGGGAGAAAAGATCATGGTTCAGTTTGCCATGGTTTCCATCATCTGGTGACCCTGCATGAAGATGCTTGCAGAAATGCCTGTAGGTATCACTACTGCCTGACCAATAGAGTGCAGGTAAGAAAACCAAGACAGCTTCTATAATTGTGTGGTTCTGCTTGTGTGTACGCGTGTGTCAGCCTTTCTGTGAGTGCCCCCCGCCCCCGGACAACGTGCCTGCCGGTCTCGTTCTCATTTTTTTTCAGGGACCAAATTCCACTCCAATTTCCCATTCCTCTCCATACTACATTAACCCCTGGCAATTGCCTCCCAAATGACCCCATTAAGTTGTAATTGCCTCTGCAGCCCTCCTCCTTTGCTGGGCTATTCCCCCCAGCCCCTCCAACCTCAGCATCGCATCAGGCTTTTGCTCTCCAACACGCTCGATCAACCATCCGCCCCCTCGTTGGTGTTGCTCAGGTGGTCTCCTTCAGCAAATCCTTCTGTTGGGTATCGGCGATATTTCTTATGACGAACACTTTTGGACCAATGGTCCTTGAGTGAAAAAAAAAACAAAAAAAAGAAAAACTGATGTTGTGCCACGGAATTATCTCAGAATGGGAAACCAAATGCCACGGTGTCTTCCCAACAAGGCTGTTTCTTGAAACCGTGGTATGCCATTGTTACTGCGGTATCTGAAGAGCGTGTTGGACGTAGCAACCTTAACATGAGGTGTAAAGGTTAAGCAAATTTATTGGGTTTATCAAATCCTGAAATTAAATGATCATCAAGCTTGTTAGCCAAACATCTTGTGAACAAAAATATAGCTGCCAACAAGTGATGCACCCAAGCTTTACACTGGTGGTGCATGCTTCCTTTAAAAAGTCATCTGCTTCTGAGGATGAAGACCAAGTGTCTTCACAGAGAAGTCTCATGCTGTAATGAATGAACAATCAAAATTGCCCCCTCACAGCTAACTGTTTTCATGTGTTGCACAGGTGTGGTGCACAGCCATGTCGGTGGTCCACCCTTCGCAGCCCCTCTGGGGGAAGCTGTGTCAGGACCACTCAGCTTTCTGTGCCGAGGGCCTACGTGAGTAACCAGACGTGTTAACCTGGCTGACAGTGATGCATTACAACTGGCTGCAGGTGTCACAGCGAGAGTCGGGGAACCTCCTACATGGTTCTGTGAGGGTGGTGTAAAAGAACGGTACCGATACCCAGTTTAACCCCCCCTACTGCCATCCCGTGGATTTCCAAACCACCAGTCTTTAGCTGCTGCCTCATCAAGATGAACATCCTTCTACCCAAACACGCCAGCCCACACCCCTCTCTTATACCTCCTCAGCACTAGACACCCCAGATCAGAGAACGCTGCTGTTTGAATCCAAAGTGTAGTCGGACTGACGGACACCAAGCAACAAACTACATACAACGCACTCATCATCTGAAAACAGCAATGGACTGTGGCATATGGTCGCCTGGGCAACCAACGCACTAAAGCCAGCCATAGCTAAATGCTCTCCATTACCTTACAAACAAATAAAGGGTATGCAATTAATCTCAGCAGGATTAAAAATAGCCACTGAATTCGTATCTGCCCCTTTATTTAATTTAAGGCTAATTTACTTGTGACAGAAGCCAAATTCCACTGTTTTCTGTGAGGCTTTGTACAACTGCCATAATTTTAAATTAATTTTTAATTAAAATATATTACCGCGTCGCTCCTAACCCATCTCTCTTGATATTCTAACACAATCAGTTCAACACTATTTACATGGAAATAATTAAAAGCTTTTCTCTCCCATCATTAAAAGCCATAACAAGGCCCTGTTTCTCACCGGGCCTCCGAAAAGGAGGGAAAACGGCGAGGTGCTGAAAAGCAGTTAGCTGTTCTCGCAAAAACGCGATTGCTCACTTCGCCACTTTTGAAGACCTGCCGTTTTCCTGCTCGCCGGCTGAAAACGGAGCCACTCTCGATGTCGGAAGTCGCGGGGTCGTACTTGGTGCGCTAGATGAAGAAGACTACGGCGCACCTTACGTCTCCTTGAATCCTACTGCAAAAACGTGATTGTTCGCTGATGTGCTTTGAAGAGCCGCGGTTTTGACGTTCGTCGACCGAATGGAGCCACACTTGATTTTGCGAACTGGGGGTTGTTCCTGGTACACAAACCAAGAAGGAAAGCTACACCTTCCTTCTCCTCCTGTCCTAGCGGGGAAATTTTCTTGAAGACTTTCTATTGTTATGCATGTTGACCGGCAGTTCATCACTTCAAAGTGGTCAGGATGGATTCGAGCCTGCCTTCAAATTGCATTCAGGAGCTGTGTAACTGCCACATCAACACAAAGGAATAGGTTCTGAGTTACATACATTTATTACCTTGTCAAAGGAATACGGAGTGACCGCTAAAATTGAGCAATGTGAACCTGCAAAACAGCAGAACAAAAAATGACACAGTGGGAGAAGCAAAATTTGCTACAAAAGCCCAAACTTGCAGCTGAACAATGAGAGTATTGACAGGTAACATCACCCTTAGTGTGATTTTTATCACCTAGCCTCAGCCTGGGGCATCACTTGACAGAACCTGCCAGTTGGGGGATCGTTTGCTCTTTGAGGCTGGATTATGAGACACAAAGGGGCAGATCTGCTTTGACCAAAGCCATGGCAGCGGGTCTCAAAAAAATGGATCAACGCTAAAATTACAAATGGGGCCACTTTCACTCTGAGAGTACAATTCTTTTAACAGCTGCAACCGTAACACAACCGCTAATAACAAACAGATTATCGTGAAAACATAACCACTGTTGTTTTTCACAGAGTAAGCAACACCAGTACTAAATTACATACGAAAATGGTGCCAAAGTGCTATATACTGCAGACAATTGTGGTCCTAGTCAGAAAGAGTGTGTGTGAAAGAGAGAAAGAGTCACGCTTTCCACAAGTTGTGCATGTAAATACCCATTACCAGGGAGGCTGCTTTGGCGTAGCCGTGCCTGTGTTCCCAGCCAGGTGTGACCTCCTGTGTACCTCGTGGTTGAACGTGATGGTGCGACCCTCCCAATCTACGAAGCTGACACCGCCGGTGATGCATAAGAAGGTGGAACTCAGCCACTTTGAATGCTTCATTTTCAGCACTTGACCTAACAGAAAATTTATCATAAACCCTTCTTCCTTCGTACACCATCCATCCATCCATCCATCCATTCATCATCATTAACTGCTTTTTCCTGGTCAAAGTCGCAGTGGTCCGGCAATGATCCCAGAATCACTGTGCGCTGGGCTACGACATTACATCCTGGATGGGACACCAGTCCAATTATGTAAGAGCCATTTCTGTTTATTATTTTTATTTAGTCATTTTTCAGGCTATAAATAGACTCCTTAAGTCACAAATGGAAGAGGACACAAAATTTCACATGACCTTCCTTTTCAGTTGCATTTTCTTCACAAATGTTTCCAGAAATGCCATGAACTGAGTCTACGCAGCGATTTTTTAATTTCATTTAATATCTGATGTTTTTTTTTCCCCAGAACCTAGTCAGCGAATCAGTCAAAAGGATTCTATATTATTAAGCTGTGAATAAGTCAAAGGGAATCCGTATTATTAAGCTTTTAACTTACACGCAGACTCATGCGAAGCCTTGATGAATGTTAAGTGTTAAATAAGATATTAAGTCTTTATTAAAGCGGGAGAACGCGCAATTCTTTTTGCGTCGCTTAAGAACTGAATGTGGTCATTTGTCAGAAAGCAATGTGTGTTCACTCCATCACACAGGAGGGTGTGAGGTCGCCGTCACGGCGCAAATGGGATGAACACTGCAGCAGCCGTGTCGCTTTCAGTTTAGTCGGTGAGCTGGCCACTTGGCATCATAAATAATCCATTTCTGCCAGGGTTTAGTTTTTGCCACCGATGGGCTTGGATCCACTCACCGCGTTGTTTTCACGCATTTACATCCTATTTTAAATCCCAGCACTGGCTGGAGAAGCAGGGCTTGTCAACAGTGTGGCAGAAAACGGCAAGATTTGTTATGAATTAAATATTAGGAATGGCTAACACGGCACTCGACGGGAATTATTTGCCTTATTAAAGCAAAAGAAGAAGACCGGCAGAAGACCCTGATTAAATTTTCATTGTGTTGCCGCCTTTTTTGTCCCTCATTTCTGCCTCCGATTTGTCATTGTAATGCATAAGATGCCAGTCCGAAACGTGCAAATTGCAGGAGCCAACACCCGCGCCATTTTCTCAAGATCGAGGTCCCGTCCCTTTCCTCCATCGGCTCATCTGCCAAAAAGCAACTCAACTCAACCCAATGTGTAACGCATCCCTTTCAAAAGGCATAAGTTTCTCAAGGGTACGGCAGCAGGGCCCCCCGGAAACTTATCCTAAACTTCTGTTTTATTATGTAACATTATGAGAATATTTTTCTTGATTTTTTTTTGTGTCACAAATTTAAGTAGTAAAACAAGGCCCGCATGTTCTCCCTGTGTCTGTGTGGGGTTCCTCCCACGGTCCAAAGACATGTATTTCAGGATTGGTCAACCTGGTGCCCAATGATTCTGGGATATTCTTTGGTCCACCACAACTCTAGGCAGGATGATGGATGTAATATTTTACAAAATTCTGTTATTCCAAATACAAAATCACTTATCAGTGGTGCATTTATGTGTTTGCTTAGTAATCACTTTTATTTAAAGCAACAATTCCATCTAAACCAGTGTCCTTAGAAATAAAAATTTCATATACCTTTGTCACAGAAGGCTTTTTCTCCAAAAATGCGCCAAAAAAATGTTTTGCGATCAAAACCCTTACGAATGAAGAACAGTGACTGTTTAAGCACAGAGCAACACTGGAAACATGGGGTGGACTAACGAAAGGGGTCTCTATAAATAGTAGAGCTGTTCTCTTGGGATGCTCTCTAGCAGCCCTTTGTAATCTGACTCTCTTGGGGCTGATCCCCTGCTGAGTGGCTACAAACCCATGCCACCAGACACGCCTGGCTCACACCAAACTGGGAAACTGACTCAGGAAACCCGAGAGGATGGCTGTGACCCCAGTCCCTGGGGGCACCTCTGGGGCAGCACCGCTATCGAGCGTGAAGCTGGCGCATCGGGTTTCAGCTTTGCAGGTGGCACATGTGATGTAGTTATTACTGTGATGGCCCATGGTTAATTAGAAAAGGCAGAGCTGAAGCTAAGGAACACCAGAAGGTTACAGGCTCAAGTCCTAAGAGTAGCCAGGTTGTCATAACTACATGCAAGACACCTGTCCTGCACTGCTTACTGTCTAGATGCACGGAAAGAAACTGTACACTGGTATAGGACAGCACAGCAGGTAGCCCTGGGTTCTGATCCCTTCTCAGTTTCTCTCAGCTGCTTTGGTTTCCTCCCAAAGTCTCAAATTTCTGGAGAATTAGTGGCTCTAAACCACCTCTATAGTGACTCTAAACTCTATAGCTTGTGTGAGTGAATCTGGATGTGAGCTTGTGAGTGTCCTACTGGCCCATCCAGGGGGTAACCCTGCTTCACACCCTCCGGGCTCTGAACCACCGTGACCCAGCATTAGACAAAGAGTTATTGATAATGGATGGATGTACATGTGTAAGCCATCTCTAGGCTTTGTATAAACAATTTATATGAGTAATATATACAGTTTATGTAGCTACATATAAACGTACTTGTATATATCAAGTGTCCAATTTCGCAGTAAAGCCCAAAGTGTGTGTCCGTGATGTAAATCACACGCAGAACGCGCTCAGCCTTCTCCCCGCTCCGAGTAAAAGTGAGATGAAGAAATGGTGATGTGTATTTGTCATGGCAGGGTAGGATGTAACAGCGACTAAATAATTCCATTATCCATCACAACAGGTGCAAACATGTCTGCACGCGCACCGCACATGCGGCGAGGGTTCAATTGCCTCGCTAATGTCATCTTTTGCTCCATAAAATACGTGGTATAAACACCGCGGTGGGCGGACGGGTGCGAAGCTTTTATCCCTCATGACAGCGTTATTGATGGCGACGCATCACAAGTGGCACTTATTTCATATACGCGCGTCAGGGAGAAAATGTAAAATATTAAAGTGGCTACGGTAGGTGGAACATTTACTTCTTTAAATGAAAATTTAATGTTCTGATGCCGGGCGGGATGCGGTTAGCGCGGCGTGGGGCGCCTGCCGAGTCAGAGGTGATGTCCTATTCGTCAGCCGCCCGGCGAATACATCAAGCCAGGTGGCTACTGACGCCGTGGCAACAGATGCAGACGGCTCACAGGGCATGGGGAGCATCCCAAAATGGCACGGTTTGTCCATGTGGGCAGGAGCACCAGGTGGCCAGAGAGATGGTAATATCGTGACCCTTGACCCCAGGGGACTTGGGTCCACAGCTGATTTAGATAAATAAGGAAATAAGGTTGTGTTTGGGGGGGGGGGCATGTGTCAAGCCCAGTATCAATCCACAGGAGAAGGTTATTGGGTTGGCAGGCCTTCCGATTAATTCAGGCTGCCTCGCACGACAATGGCTATGTGAAGCTCTTTAAACATAACATACAGAGAGGAGGTGGGGGATGAAGGGGGTGTGGCCAATCCCGACAGGGAGGAGTCTGCTTGTCCACGTAAACGATTGACAAGCAGCGGGTGGGAAAGCAAACAACAAAGCCGCTGAGCTAGAACAACATTCTACTGTAGCCGTATACACACAAAGGGGTGGCGTACAAGCACAATACCACGGTAAACTGCTGAGCGAGGGAGAGGCGCTGCACTGGTGTCCACAGAGTCATAAAATGAAACATGAACCCACAGCCAGGACACACTGTGGTCCACCGGCATTAATCGAAAGCCATGTCAATCCTGGAAGCATCCACCTCGTGGCTCTCACCATTCCTGGAATGTGACCGCTTCAAAAGTGCTGCTCTTGAACTTGGGTTTGGATCGTACTGCAGTACAGTGAAGGTGAAACGAGTCAGGCTGGTTCCTCATCCTCTCTGGATCGGGAACGTCGGTTTTGGAACCTGCGCCCCACCTGCCTGTTTAACCACCCACCCGTCTATTGCAGGAGCACCACAATTAACTAGCACGGTAGAAAAAAAACACCATTATTACCCGCTAACTGTGGCTCGGTGCCATAAAGGCTCATTTGCATACCTTACGTGTGAAAGGCAATAATGGAGCTGACATCATGCTGCCGGATGAGGAGCCAGCAGCGTTGCAGAGGAGACGGAAGAAAGAAAAAGGGGATAAAGCAAGAGGGAGACACAGAGGGGACAGGAACAAACATGGAGCAAACTGAGCACCAGGTGGGGGTGAGTCTTTCGTTTAGTTCCTGAGCAAAAGCTTTCCTCCACACATTACAATTCCACAGTTTCACCTTGTTGTATCCTTTTAGATCAAAACATTTAATTTAATTTAATCTATATTTGTGCCTGTTAGGTGTAAGTTACAACAATTCTAGACATCAGCAAAAATCACTTCTACATTCGGTTCAATTCAGTGGAATCGGTTACCTTTGGTCATGCAACTTTTTCTGATAATAATAATAATAATAATAATAATAATAATAATAATAATAATAATAATGATTCTGACGCCTCACTTGGAGCACTACATCCCATCACAGGGGAGGCGCTACAGATGAACCACAGGCCTAGAGACCAAGTGCTCCGGAGCCGAAATGCGGCGACCAGCAAACCCGATTCAAACAAGAAACAGATGCATTTGCGCTAAAACTGTCCCCACGTGTGTATTTTCGGGTCTTACCGAAGGAACAGCCAGCACCGTGTTAAAACACGCCTCATACATCCAGACGCCGGGCGATGACGACAGCTTTACTGTGTTTACCGCATTCAACCAATGAGCCAAACGAATTCTTCATCTGACATAACCCACCGCCCCTCCGGTCCTGTTTCCCACTCCGGGCCAGACGCTATATAACAGGAGACGGTGGGGGGGGGGGGGGGTTGAATAAACGAAAAAGCAAAGTGACACGTAAAAATCCAAACGGGGGGCAGAAACCGCGCGGTCACAGTGTGCAAACGCAAAGCAAGAGGATGAAGGACTTAGAAACCTCCTCATGGAAGACAAGACACATTTTTAAAAAAAACCCTACGGATCAGCAAATGACTGCAAGCAGCCACTTAATCTCATTTCTTGCATAATGCCCCTAATTAGCATATCAAAGTGAATTAATGGTTCTGAAGCATTAGTGGAGGGAAAAGCAGCTTTGGGCGTACAGTCTCGGTTAGGAGGCTGCCAAGATGTCTTCGCAAATACTCGGTGTTTGCGGGGCTTCCCGGCTCCTGCGCGTCTCGCTGCCTTCGCTCGCCTCGTACGGTCCCTCCCCGCCACGATCGAGGCTCGCCGATGCCGGATCGAGGCGGAAGCCCGTCTGTTTGAGGCTGAGATGATTATTGGCAGGGCTTCGCGTTCATGTGTTGTGTCTGGCGGTCCGTGTGACGGCTTACATTTTACTTGCGAAGAAACTCATTTTGCATCCGCATCGTTTTGAAACAAAAGTAAGTACAGGTGTCCCCTTACTTACGGGCGCAATGTTCCTGGAAATAATGGAAACGCCTGTAAATATCCGGATTTACAATTTCCTTTAATGGACGGGAACTCTACGCAAACTTTTAATGTCCGCGACTTTACCGATAATATCTTTTTCTGAGCAACGGGATCCAAAAATACACGAGGACGCATTTAAAAGGCCGAATATAAATATACGTTTAAACGTGGCACCGAAACGCAGATTACGCAGACCTCCTAACAGTGTATCTTCCGGAAAAAAATAAAATAAAATAAATAATCCAAAATATATAGCAGCAATTTCACTTCATTTCAGGCAAATTTGGGCATTTAAGAGAGACAAAATATATTTTGAAATGTCATCAAAATGAGGCAATCGTGTTATTACATCAAAGGAAAAACACTTGTAGAGACGGCCCAACATTTAGAAATGAGCTCAATCTTTATTTTTGACACACCAGGCACCACCGTCTAGGAAGAAAGTGGTTTTGAAATGAAAATGCAGATCACGCAAAATGCATCAGATTTCTCCATATTTTAACTTAATTTATTCTGTATTTGCCGACTAAGAAAATTTAAGCAAATTATCAGCCCTGGGCAGTCAGGCATTGGTTGATCGGTTAATATTATTACTTATTTATTTTGTAAGCACTTTTCTCTGCAGTGATCCACAATATTTAGCTGCTACTTACAAAGACTAACTCATTTATACACTTTTTTTTTTTTACTGTATCAATTTACAGTTTTCCTCCTCTACAAAGATGAATTCCCTTAGCTTTGCATCCCGAGGGAAATGAAGCAGCGTCTGGGCTCTAATCTCACCCGGTGTCCACAGGTTCCCATCAGACATAGATTCAAAGTCCAAAACGGTCCCACTTAGCCGAACTCTTAATGCGCCTGCCGTGCTCGGCGCGCACGATACGTCCAGGGAAACCTCAGCCAGTTTGGAAGAGCGCCTTCACTCCATTAGGTGAAGTTTGCGATGCGTTTGGTCTGGCTGGGAGGGTTTAAACACCATATAATGATGCCATGGGGATCAATAAAGAGCCTGCTGGTGGCTCCGCAAGCATCTGGTCAGGCAGGGCGTGAAACCTCACTAATCCTTATGGCCGCTGAGGAAGGGTACTTGTTCTCCAATTGTAAACCAGCTAAACCGTTTTAATTAACGCAACACAGTTAGCAACCGCCCGCTAATGACGACGGGCCTTTCGACAGAGGAATTTGGCATTTTTCCTTTTCCTTCCCCAGCGACTTCCCTCTCTCCACCTCGAATGTGCATGGAAAGGTATTAAAAAAAAAAAAAAAACAACTCAATTTTCTCTGAGCAACACATCACACCATACTCTCCTCACAGGTAACCAAGCCAACAATTCATATTCAGTTAATTTTGTTATTTACCATCTGATGCTTCCCCCCCTCAAACTGAGCTGCAGTGTTTTACCCATTTGTACAGCTGGGTAATTTTTACCATATCAGTTCAGGGTAAGTACCTTAATCAAGGGCAATACAGCAGAAGGTGGAATTTGAACCTGGGTCCCCTCTGTGGGAAACAGCAGCCGTAATCGCTACGCCACCTGCTGCCCCTGCGATTAATGGCGCCGAGTAACACGTGCAGACGCGTAACCGAGACATACATGGTCAGGGACGAATGTAACACCGCTGCAAAATATTTGTGGCTCAAACAGAACACAAAGAGCCTCGGTTTTGTTTGGAAATTTCACAATTTACTGGGTCTTACTTTGTGCTGCGAGTAAGGAAATCGCTGGAGACAGCGCTGCTTTAGATTTTCATGCTCAATATACATTTGATTAAATATGTAGACGTGCGCAGGGAACGTCCACATTTAGACACATTTGATCCATATATTCATTTGTAAAATAATGTTTAAAACTGCATTAAAAGACTAGAAATAAAAGACACGTGGAGTGATGTAGGACGGCAGTCCAGTCAAGAAAACCAGCCCCCCCCCCTTCCCCCCATGCAGACAACACTTGATGGGCGCCGTGACGACGTGAGAAGCACACGCGGCGTGAAAATGCACGCAACATCCAACACGAGGCCTCCTGGAAAACACACGTGCGCACACAGAACCCCACACTTCACGCTAAACACTTCACACCGTGGGCGAAAAGCTACGATGCAAACAGACGTGGAAGAAATAATATTCTATAAATTATGCCCCCCCCCCCCACTTGAAACAACAAAGTGACTCATGAGGCGGCCTCGTGTTTCAGCCTTTGAGGAAGAAATCCCCTCAGACGACATGGGGATTAGAAGAGATTAAAACAATTCAGCGGGTAAATAAGCGTAATAAAATAATTACCACACTTAGACACGGTGGTCTACGTGCACATTCGGTTATGGCGTTAATAAAACTGAAACAATATTGTTTTGTTGACTGACAAAACCGTATATCTGCCAATGCGGGCGACGCGCTCGCAACTGCGAGTGGGACCTCGGCTGGCAGCGAAACACCTCCCGTGGACAAATCTCCATAGTTACACATAATCTTCAGTTACCTTTTACACAAATACACATATGTACAGTATACTGTGTGTGTGTGTGTGTGTGTGTGTGTGTGTGTGTGTGTGGGTGTGTGTGAAAATCTATTGGGTAATTCAAAAAGGAAATTATTTTTACAAAAAATTGTTCATAAACTTTCATACATTTCCTATTCGGTATATGAGTTATTCTAAGTTACGTGTATAAAGTTAAGGTGGCAAAATCTAGAAAAAAAAAGTTGGTTTACGCTACATGGCTATATGACATCGATATACTGTAAGTGTTCGGTTCTTTTTGTACATCTCAGCTGATATAAACCATTTTTCACATAAGGTTCCGTAAGCAGTTTTTTTGCCTCATAAACACACTTTTCTATTTTTAGTCAGTAAATAATATCCTTTTCGTGTCTGGCAGTTACACCTGTATGGTCTATGAAAGCAACCCTTCAGTTTTAAAAAAATGCACTTTATTTCAGAGATGAATTTGCAAGCTCAAAACACAACTCAATTCAAATGACACCTTTATAATTCTTTATCCTCCAAAACTTTCCACCACAAAAAACATTCCAGTTACGTATACGTGACACTTAAACGGTTTGACTTAAATTGAAGGAGTATCTAAAGGAGATTTGTATTTGCATTTAATGACTTAGCAACGCACGGCCCAACTCGGATTTGAAACTGTCGTGATTTTCCGCCGCCGAGGCACACGGAAGGCGGACGGAAAGAGGCAGCGCGGTTAAAGATGCAGTTTTACAACCGCAGTGGGCCCACGGGCCGCCTGCACGCGCCGATAAGGCCGGCTAATGCGAAGCCCATCTGTGAGATAAGCTCATGCTGTGCTCTTTGTCGGGGAGAACCGCAGTACAATCCCACCACCGCCATGACAACCACAGGCCCACCACGGTATTGCCTCCCCCCCGTCCGGCTCGGCCCCACGTCTCTCGGCTCAAACCCGTCTTCACGAGATCACTCCCTCGTTCCACATGTTATCAGCAGACGAAATAAACCCCACCGGCAGCTCCCCCCACACGCACACTCCCACCCCCGATGCACCGCTCGATGGACGACGGACACCTCCAGCCTCTGGGAACTTCATTACCTTTTTATGATCTCCCCCGAGTCGTCTCCGACTGGGAGGCTGCGGTCCTCCGGCGTCTCGAACGCAGCATTAAGGAGAGGCGGCACGTGGATGTCTTGTCATTTAAGGCCAACACGATGGTCACGTTCGCCCCGTCACGGTCTGTTTGACCAACACCGGTCTCTCCCCGCATCTCCTCATCAGCTCTTCCGATTGGCCGGAATAAAAACAAAGCGGCCAAAAATCATAATGCACAGGTTCGCCCAACTGGCCTCCTTTACGCAGCTGATGCCCTTTAACCTTGAGCTTTTTTCTCCACTCCCTGGATCCAAAATACATCTTCTGCACACTGCACCCATCAATGTGTGCAGAAAAGAAAAGAACAACAGCAGGTAACTGCAATAATTTTGATCATGATGCTATTATAAAAATATAGCGGTGTCACGAATAAAATCCGCATCTCAGTTATTTCCAAACAAGCCAGCAAAACGGGTCCTCCGGGGCAGCTCGTGGTTCTTACATTTTCGCACAACATTTTCAGTTCAAGGAAATAAAAGGTTTGTTCATATTATTTTCTCTCATGTCTGCGGAGGGAAGAATGTTGTGATTCAGAAAGAACTGAACACTGTCATAAATTTATTTCTCCGCAGCTATCATGTGCGTGTGTAGTTCATTGAGCATTTGCAAGATTAAGGAAAAAAAAAAAACTGACAGTTACTTCAAAAATTGGTCTACACTGCATGTTCATAATACATTTATGAAAGTGCTAAATTATTTCTGAATTACCCTGTATATTCTGCATTGTACCTTTCATACATCGGTAATGCAAATTCTCCCACATCTTCTTTCTCAAAATATTTCATTTTACTAACATGCTCAACTTTTTTCTAACAGAATATTTATGTTTGACATTACGCAATAACATTATTTAAATTTCAACACCAAAAATCAAGCAACCTGTTGTTCCTACGGCTGCTGGATCTCATCGCCCAGGTGCTGGTTTTTTTAACACGTGATTTTACACCTGGTTCTTAAGGTTTATGTCCAATTTATCTCTGCTTGGCAGTTTTAACAGCAGCTCTTTTCATTCAGCCACCATTAACATTTAGAGGAAGTGAAGAGAAAAACGGGAATTAAATTCTGTTCTGAGGGGCAGTAAAGGATCAGTTGACACTTCTAAAGGATCTGGGTTCAGGACACCTGGATTTTTTCATAAAATAAAGTTGAAAAAGCAACTTTTTCCACTCTTCTCTCTGCTCTCCGTGGGCCTGAACCTCATCCCCCTTCTGGGGCATCACAAATCACTGTGAACTCTGACTTTTTCTCACTGACAATAAAGGTGGAATTTAAATTTTGTTCATTACGGAAGGGAACCCCCAACACGTGTGCTCCAAAATTATAATTTAGCTACGAAGCCAAGGGAAACGCAAACCCTCTCCACAACAACAAAATAAAATGCCGCCATGCTGATGAGGAGAATATAATAATGAAAATATTAACTTTTACTTCACAGGTTCCAGAAGATGTAAAAATACTGTTAAAGATGGTGTAAAGCTTACGGATTCATGAAAATAAAATATGCGTGTAACATATCTAATGCCAAACAACACAGCACAGCACAGATTAAATTATTGCTATTAACCTTTGTTTACCCAACACTTCTGTCCAAGTTGACTTACAGTTTTAACACATTTTACAGTGTTTTACCCATTACCACAGCAATTTTTCATAGTAAATATTGTGATCAGGGTAACAGCACAGACGTAACTCAAATCATCAACCTTAACATTTCAAGGCTTTAACAACCACAGCATTTTCTCCAAAATATAATAATTTTTGGCATCAGTACATAGCATTTAGCCTCATGTAAAGGAAATGTATGAGTTGCTGGCATAAACTGCAAATGAAATAAATTAAAGTTATCAATTTTTTACTTGCTTACGTGCTAAAAATATTTCTTTCCTGCTATTCTCATTTTTAATGCAGCTGAACAAGAATGAACTGCAGTACAGCGAAGTGGAACACTGAAAGTCTTATTGCTCTGTCTGTGTGTGTGTGTGAGAGATGGAATCGTGCACGTTCTCTCTCTCATAATTTTACAGCCGTTCCCCACAAAAATGACCACTAACCCACACAGCAGTCTCCAATACTTGTCTGCATACTGGACTACACTTTTTTTTTCTACTCTTTCTCGGATGATCAAGCAGGAGAAAGGGCAGAAGATGGCGGCGCGCGTGCACGCGCGCACACACACACAAGGATCTAGTTACCTGTCTTCTCCTTGATCTCACAGAGCACGCTGAAGAGGGCCGGCTTCATCCGGTGGCAGTTGAGCCCGTGTTTCCTGATCAGTGCAAACAAACAAACCAAATATCAGGACATAAAGATCAGCGCTGCAAGTCATCATCACTTTCAATCAATTTGTGATGAACGAACGAGCCAAACCAAACCTCAACCGCGATCGGGCAGACCTGACACTTTGACCTCAGCTGGAAGAGTGTTGTGTGTTGGGAGTACATCAGGTCAGCGGCGGGGGGGGGGTTCTGCCACTTACCAGTGTGTGTGTCACACTTCATAATCAACATATGATCTCAACTTTAACTTCTTTTATTTAATCCTATTCGATTATTCGCGAGGGCCATAACCTCCTGTCAAGCCCAATACTTCTCCATCGTACCTGCACATGATATCACTCTGCCGCAGTACTACTAATAGCAATAATCATACACAAGTTTCCATTCGTCTAAACATATTAAAGCGGTTCTAAAGAGGCGACGGAAGGAATAAACTTGTCACATAATAATAATAATAATAATAATAATAAGCCACCCAAGGGGTTATTACCGCTACGTGTACAGTGCACGTACAGTACGGGCGCGAGCACGCGGCGACACAATGTACAGTAGAGCTGCGGCTGCCGCGTGGCACGTGGCGCCAGCGGCAGCGACATCTGGGACGGCAACGGGAGCGCCGGTGTCGCGGGGGGACGCACTTGGCCTGCGCCTCGTCCAGGCTCTGGTCCGTGATGGTCATGATCTGCTGCAGGATGTCGCCGATGTCCTGCTTGCGCGCGTCCGCGTCGGCGCCCTCGTGGCCGTGCATGGCGCTCTGCGCGCCCAGGCCGACGCCGCCGCCGAGCGCGTGCATGATGCGCGCCTGGTCGTCCATGGCAGCGCGCGCGCTCCCCGTCCGCCTCGTCGTCGCCTCACATAAACCCGCGCGCGGGAGGCAGCGAAACGGCTCGTTCAGCGCCGGATATTATTTTTTCAAAAAGAAGAAAAAAATAAATAAAATAATAATAATAATAATATTGATGCGACGACAGGGACAACGCGTGCGGAGGCAATTACTTTTCTGGCAAAAAACAAAAACAAAAAAAAACAAAATCTTCTCCTCGGAATCACGTCAGTAGTTGCTTCTTATTTATCTTCGTTGTCGCGCGCGTCCACGAAAACGTGTGGGGGGGAAGACACTCGAAGCGCTGGAAAGGCGGCGAAAAGACCGTGGAAACGAAGTAAAAAAGAAGGTAAGATGGGAGTTCTACTCCTCCTCCTCAGCTGGCCGGTGTCCTCCGTGCGTGTTTTACTACAATAACTGCAGTAAGTGTGTTTCCACGGCGGGCTCCTCCTGTCCCGGCGCGGACGAGCATCGTCCCGATCCAACGAAGACACACACTGACGCACACACACACACACAGAGAAAGAAGCAACTCTCGATGCACAAACAAAAACGAACACAGACCAGCTCGGTGCGACACCTGCGGAACGAACAAGTTCGTCGCGACGGATAAAAATAAAAAGAGAGATGGGGGGGAAAAATGCAAAAATCAGAACGAAAACCCCGTTCGATTATTCGGAAAACTTTGAGCTTCGAAGAAAAGGTGCGACGCGTGCGTGGAAAGAAAAAAGAGAGGGAGAGAGAGAGAGAGAGAGAGAGGGGAAGGTGCCGGTCGCGCGTGACGGAGAGCTCGCGCGGCGGAGGCAGTGCCGATTCCGCCGCCGCCGCTGTTGCTGCTGCCGCTGCGCGTGGTGGTGCGTGAGGCGGCGCGCGCCGAGCCACGCACGGATCGCCGCGGCCCGCCCCCACGGGGGGAGGTGCCAGAGTGCGCCGAGAATGAGGATTATGACAGTCTTAATAACAAAGGGGAGACGTGCAATGCAGAGCGCGTCGATGTTTTATGTTGCTATTATAATAATAATAATAAAAATTATTATTACTGTAAATGTTATTTTTTTCTCCCCGCTTAACGTCCCTTCAGAACGGTGCCAAATGCCCGCACACCGGTCCTCACGCCCGGAGCTTGCCTCGGCCAACTTGCTATTGGCGGGTCTCCGCGGATGACATCAGCCTCGGATGCAAGGGGGCGCTGCTGAGCTCGCTCTCCGCCCGTTGCCATGGCAGCAGTGATGGGCGATGGGATTTGTGGGGGGGGTGCTGTGGTACCCGAACGAGTCTCATTCTGAAGACAGCACTAGTTATACATTTATTACACTACTATACATGTATTAATATATGTTATCAATTTACTTTTATTACAAGGAAACCCACAGACGCGGAAGCGCGTGATTGACTTACTGCATTTCCGTGAGATCAAAGTGACTGAAACAAATGGCAATGCTGGATGCTGATGTTAAAGTCTAACCAGTCTAAAGTCTAACCTGCTTGTGAAAAAGCAGTAAGTGCAGAACCTGTAGGTGAACCACTGACTAGTCAATGTCCTGCTCAACTATCCATCCATCCATCCATCCAACCTTTAAGCACTTAATCCTGCGCAGGGTGGCAGTGATCTGGAGTCTATCTATCTATCTATCTATCTATCTATCTATCTATCTATCTATCTATCTATCTATCTATCTATTTCACTTGGCTTGTTGCTATTTTAATACATATCGTGTCAATCATGTTTTTGTGCTTAGCTTTTTAATGAAAGTGTAAATTCCTCAATACTAACGAAAGTATTCTGTATAAAATTGTGCCATGCAGTTTTTTTATGTGCCTTCAGAAACTCCAGAGTGAGCTCTTCCCCATATGATCATAGACTTTTTAAAATTTATTTTATGCCAAAATGGGAAGTTTTGCTCGCTTTACACCTAGTGCCCACTTGGAACATTCAGACAGGGTGTCTGCAGAACCCCCCCCCACACACCACCACCACCACTGTGATGACAGCCGGGTTCACGACTACTGGTACTGGTGAGTGCACACTGACCACATGGCAGCCACACTCACAATGTGCTGCTTAGATGATAAATTAGTTTCCTATGGGGCCTGAGAGCTGCTACACTCACACATTTAAAAGTCCATTTTTGCTCAGAGAATTTATCTTATTATTTAGTTTCCTTTACATAAACACCAACACACAAAGTGACAAAAACCTGAACCAACATACTTTGATTGTGACATCTTAATAAGACATTATTTTTTCACTTCTGAATAGTTTTTAGAATCTCAGCAACAGTCCAAGCAATGTGACTAATGTGAACTTCTCTGTATTGTATTTTTTCAAATATAAAAGTATACATTTTCTGAATTTTTTGATTGTGGTTTTTTGGTCACTAGAAATGTGACTGTAAAGCTCAAATTGAAAATCCCAAATTCCTCTACTGCATGGTGTTAGCTAAAAAAAACTATGGAAAGCAATATCTCTAATTGGAGACAAATTAATTGCTTTGTGCCTATTTAAGGAACTGTAATTTAATAATTTGTTCAGTTTTGCTTTATGGCGGTTCCCTGAAATCCCGCCTTTGCCAGGCATAGTCATTAGTTGGATTGGCTAATTGGTCGGGTCTTTGGAAACGTCATAAAATATCATTGGTTCACTTAGCTGTCAATCTGATTTAGTCATTCTCTCCATTGGCTGTCATCTTGTAACTGGGTAACTCACTTCCTGTATCAAGGTAAACCGGTGGCGGTTGTCTTATCAGGCAGGGGAATAAAGTCATTTTCATTGACTTTTCTGTTACTGTAGAGTAGCTGTTTTCGGTACGCCAGTAGTAATGAAATGAGACGTCGTGGCGGCGGATATTCAGGATTTTCTTTAAGGGTCCTGGGCCTTTTTCTTCTTCGGATGTAAGGCATGCATAACGGTACGTTGGAGATGCTTCGCTAGCATAGCTAGCTTAGCTTAGCAGACATAGCTAACTGAGGAGCCTAGCTAAAGGCCGATGGACACTTGGAGATTTCTGTAGTGTATAGTCATAATTTTGTGATGTTTGAAATCATTATTGGTGTAACAATGAATGACATTTGCCGCGCAGTGCTGTCAGGTCAGCCAGCGGAAATGAAAACGGAAGTAATGTTTGTTATTGCTAATGCTAACTAGCTTGCCTACTGCTGCGCTGTGTTACTTTTCACCTAGGCTTGCCTTTGATTTAGCTAAAATAAACAATAAATACTTACCTTCGATAAAGGGTCCATAGGTTTTTTATGCGACCATTTTCGTCGTTATGCTCAGTTATAGAGTTGTCTAGCCTGTCAGTACTTGTGCACTTGACTGTCGGTGTCTTAGTTGTAAACACTATGAAGTTGAAAATGCCCATATTTGATAATAGGAGCCTGAAATGACGTACATGATTTGCTTTTCTCTCAGATAAGTTCCTGTTCAAACTTAACAAGTAACTTTATATTGTTGCTGGCTGTCATTTCACTTGTGGGTTGTTGGTGTTTAACCATGTTCTCCCTATTATTTAGCTGACGTTTTTGCGTACACTGATTTACCCATTTATACAGCTGGGCAGATGAGTTATATTAGGTCTCCATCACATAGTGGCCTAAATTTGAAAACCCATTGGGTTCCTTGCTTTATTCCCTGATGTGGCGGAATGAGTTCCTTTTGTTTCTTAGAGAGGCTGAATCCTTCCCAGCATTCAAGATCTTTTTCAGAGCCATTTCTCTCCTGATCTCCTGACAGCTTCATAAATGAGTCTAATATTATCGGCCATGATTATCCATGTGTTTGTTATTTGAATGTCTATAGGCAGCTACTTGAGAGATATGAACCAGCATCAAGGTGGTACCAGTTACAAACGGTGCTTTGATCATTCTGTGTCTGTCTAAAGTCCTTTGTTATTGAATACACATAATTTAATTTTTTTGTCATAAAACATACATAGTTTGATATATTAGAGAAGCATGTAGGTACAGTGGGTGGCACTGCTGCCTCACAGTGCTTGGACTGTTCAGGTGTAGTTTGGAATCCGCCTCAGTCTTTGTGGAGTTTATAGGTTCTTCCCATGTCTGCGTGCACTTCCTTATACAGCCGAAAGAAATATATTTCAGGTTAATTGGTAACTGTAAACTGCCTGTAGTGTGAGTGTGTGTCTGTGTTTGTGGCTACTCTGGCATCCTGTCCAGGGTGTGCACTACTTGACTTTAGGTCCCGTTCAAGTTCTAGACTGCTTTGCCCCTCACTCGGACAAGGAAAGTGAGTGAGTTTACCATTTTTCTGGAGGATTTCACCATTAAACACCTTCCTTTACGGTGCGACAGCCCTGTTAGGGGATGGTAGTTCAACCAGCAACCTTCAGGTTACAAAGCATTCCTTAACCAGCATGCTATCTGCTGTCTTTAGTCATGCATCTCAATTTGATATTAGCAGTTAATTTTTATTTTTCAGTTGGGTCAAACTTTCATTGCTGCCCAGGTGCCCAGGTGGCTGTGCCCTTGTCCTGCACAGCCCAAGGAAAGTCTGTTGCATAACAGGCTACAAGTTACATGATATCATGAGAGCTAATCCCGATTTGAGGAGAGGCACATCTCTGTCAGCAAATCTCCTCACGGAGTGCAATATTCACCCCCCCCCCCCCCCAAAAGGCACTATGAGCAGCAGGGGTGATTACAGGATGTTGTGTTATGATTCCTATAGTGATACCGATCAACACGATGTGCAGCAAGCAAGTCTGGTACCTAGAGATGCATTTGTTGGTGTATACATTTTAAAGTTGATAATTTACACAGTGATCTGGATTCAGACTTGCACTGGAACCTATGGTAGTTGTGAGGGCACTAGCAATACCCCCACTGACACTGTGGTATCCCAGGTAAAATGTTGATTTAGGTGTTATTGGTGATATTTTTGTAAATATTTTTCTGGCAGTAAAGGGATTTACCGTAAGATTGTTTTCATGACGCCAGTTGCTAGGACTTTCTGGATGAAAATCAGTGCTGTTATTGTAATGAATAAAAATTTGAAAGAAAAAGATTACATTTATACTGAAGTTGTTTTAAATGGAGAGTGGTTGTTTGTTTGACTCCTCTGCTCCTGTGACCCATACCTTTATTTTCTAGCATGAACCAGGGATGGAATCGATGTAGATACCAGTTTGAAATTGAAGCAGTTGGTGTTGCTGTTGTAAGCTGAAGGTAGCTGGTTCAAACCTTTGGAGGAACCTTCAAACAGGTTACTTCCCAGGAACATGAACAGTGACCCATCAAACCCTTTGTCGCCTGTTCAAACCAGTATCATTTTCTCACCATGGCGGCTGGAAAACTCCACAAGCAGCACGGAGCACAGCGACCTTGTTGTCATGTTTCTGTCACGCGTCCCCCCCCCCCCCCCCCAAGCGGTAATTGCTTAATTAGCCTGTTAATTAGCCCATTAGCATTTCCCTACATTTATGTAATGGCCTGTGCTCATGTGATTGAAACGATTTATGGTTCAAGCAGGGAAATTACGATTGAGTTTCCTTTTTATAACACAGTTATGGGGTTGTTTTGCGCGTGTGACTTTGCCAAAACCGTCATAAATTTCAAGAGCTATTTACTTTAAGTACTACCACAGTAAAATGTATTACTCAGATGATCCTGAACTTCCTGTTTTGTTGTAGGCAGTGATTTTGTGATTTTTTTTTTTTTCTTCTTTTGATCCAGTAGGTGCAAGATGACTGCGTTATGCATTCAGTCTTTGTCACTGCCAACGTCGGCCAACAGAAATAGCCGATATACACCTACGGCAGCACTGTATACCGCACAGGGTAACGCTGTACTGTATTGAGAGGAGTAGGCAGCTGCTAGTAACTGGACTCCCAGATCAGTGCCTCAGTAGACTGCCTTTTCTTCTGGCTTTCTTGATTTCACCATCGGTTTTGCATCACTGTAAATACTCATTACTCAGTCACTTTGTTCAGTATAACACTCGTGTGAAAACTGACTCATGGGACAAGAGGATATGGACTCGGGAACTCGGATCTTTCTCGTTTTGCCTTATTCTGAAGCTCGTGGGGTAGGGAAGTAGGTCAGCACATTTCTTTGGTTCCCTCACTCCATGGGAAGTCCTGTTACTGTGGACAGAAAGAGCTTAAATAGAGGTGTCATGGAAACTAGGGGTTTGTTGGTTGTAACTAGGCACAAGTGTTATGTTTGGCATGGTGTCCATTGGGGTATACGTGTGTGTGTGTGTGTGTGTGTGTACGTGTGGACAATTGTCCCATATGTGGCGAGAAGAGGCCTGGATGATGCGTGCGTTCTGTCTCTCCTGTGTGTCATAGCTAAATAAAAATAAATTGATGTTGTACTGGGTTTATTGGTCAGGTGTATTTGTCCTCCTGCTACTTACACATTGGTCCATTGTGTAGAGGCAATTTTTTCCATTAATGGAGCAGCAGGTGGCATCCTGCTCAGAGGCACAGATTTATGTCCATTGGGTCCTTGGGTTCTGGCACTTAGTAGAACTGGGTTTTATTCCAGTTTCTCC
Source organism: Heterotis niloticus (assembly GCA_018136845.1). Classification (NCBI taxonomy): domain Eukaryota; kingdom Metazoa; phylum Chordata; class Actinopteri; order Osteoglossiformes; family Osteoglossidae; genus Heterotis; species Heterotis niloticus. The sequence goes on along the minus strand of CM030900.1, from coordinate 23,748,621 downwards.
TGTAGAACCTTGAGTTGATTCTGTAAAATTTTTCCTGCTATTTTAGCAGGTAAATTACTTTTTGTAGGTTAAGAGTACAGACGTAACATTGCAAGTTGCTTTGATGAAAAGCATTAACTGACTGAGTAAAATAATAATAATAATAATAATAGTAATCAATAATATGAATGCTTTTAAATAGGACCTCCTAAAATGATTCTCAGAAAGGGCTTCCTGGTTTTGGAGAGGGCACATGCCACCCTGTTGCAGGAAAACATTCAGGATACTGGACCAAGAGAACTGATTTTGACCTCATGCCTTTAACTTGGTTTGGTTTTGCCACCTCGTTTTGCAGGAATGTGAGTTAGCAGACCAGCAAGGGTGTCATAAATGGCCATTTAGTGCCCACATAGTTATGTGACATGTTGATGGGGTGGCTGTAATTTCTGATTGGGACTTTATAGACCTTCTCTTGGCACCTTTCGATCTGATGCCTCCTTTGGGAAGAGACCCTTAAATGCATGCCACTTAAAAAATAGCCCAGTAAGCATTTGGTGCGTGCGCAGTCATTATAGTACCTTGGGCCCTTGTCCTGTGTCATCACAGGGTGTTGTGCTGCGGGGGGAAGGACTGTTGTTAATTTAGCCATTTAGCTTGTCTGTGTGTAGGTTGTGTTCACAAAGGCTGTGGTTGGAATTGAAGTTATTTCCATAGAACTGAGATGTTTATCCTTGTAACACACACTGGAATAGTGGCTGTATGTTAAACTGACCTTTCTGCCATTCCTTTTCCATAGGCAGGCACACATGGTACAGTATGGAGAAGAGAAAATAACCTCCGGGAGAAGAAGACGACGTCGCCGCAGAAAACCCTCGATTTGCCCCAATCGATTGTGTTGGCCGTTCTGACACAGCCAGGAAGGGAGATCGAGAGAGGGAAAGAGGAAAGAGACGGAGAATGGCTTTCCTGGATAACCCCACCATTGTGCTGGCGCACATCCGGCAGTCGCACGTGACCAGCGATGACACCGGCATGTGTGAGATGGTCCTAGTGGACCACGATGTGGACCTGGAGCGGTGCCTGCTTTCAGTGCCAAGCGGGACCAGCGCTGGTTCGGCAGACTCTGGGTCACAGGGTGACAGCACTGGGGATACAACCACCTGCGATCTATCCCAGTCTGTGGACATCACCTCCAGCTGGGACTTTGGCATTCGCAGGCGCTCCAATACAGGTACCAGAACTGGCTAGCAAACCAATTCAGGTTGAGTGCTCTCTGGGAGTTTGCGGTTTTGCGATCAGTGCAGGCATTTTTGCTAAAGTGGCTGCTCGGTGGTTAAAGCACTCAAGTTTTATAGCAAGTGAAGGAATACCCTCTGCAAATATTTCATTTGGGTAATATTAAGGACAAATCTTTGCTTTGCCCACCTCCTCTTACAGCAGTGTAACTGTTTTAATCCAGATTGTATGTATGTGATGTTAATCACTCTTTATTGGCTGTAAATTGATAGCACACAGCTCCTGAAATGAATTTGTGTCATAAGATTTGCTGATGTATGTTTGGTTTTTGGTGTCAAGTATGAATTCCCTTTTGTCTCTTCAGTCCCAGTTTCTGACTTTTCTTCTGGGTTTGATTAGAACTGTTGTGGGGTTGATGCAGCTTCAGTTGGGGGTGATTGTGCTTGATTTGGATGAAGCTAGCGGTGCTCATCAACTGCTTGTTTTGTCCCCTCTACACTCATGGGCACAGCCCCTGTCTACCAGGATGAGAATTGAGTTTAAACACTCAGCAGCACAATGTTTTAATTGGGAAAGAAAGGAGAGCTGGCGGCTCCTTTTATTGGCCTTTGCATCAAGTTGCCTATCGCTGATGGGGGAGAGTGTAGTAGGAGGGGTGAGCTTAGAGTCGGTGATCCAAACAGCCCTAATCGCCTACACCATGACTCTTGAGCCCTGCCCCAGTGACTAGTGAGTGAAAGGGGTTGCAGTGTGACCTGCTAGGGGGTGCTTTACCCTACCTAGGCCCTGACAGATGAGCCTTATCATTCTGTTTTGAGTACTTTATTATTTTGGAGTCCAACAGAGACTTCCTTTGGTGGACCAAGACTGGGGTAACACAAAGGTTTGCGTTAGTCCAACCATATTGTCCTTGTCCATGCCCTTCCTCCACTTACCATCCCTTTGGGCTTCAAGGTTCAGTCTTTTGGGGTCATGTAGGTTTGATCCAGGTGAATGCAGGTGAATGCATTCTTCTTCTGAGAGATTCTCTCTAGGGAGCCAAGACAAATGCGGGAGGTCAGGGCAGTCGGTAAGGACAAGGAAAGAGGGAGGTGAGCCAGGGCCTTACCTCACCTTGCTCAACCATGCAGTACCTGTATCCCCGAATGTGACCACAGTCTGCTGAAAATCTGTCATTTATGTACTCACTGAGTATGGCAGTCACCACCTACATGGTAGCGGAGGGGGGGGGAGAAGACATGGACCTAAGAATGTGCTGCAATTCTGACGACACTGAGTGAAAGGTAGAGAGGCCATTAGAACCGGACTAGTGGCTGATCGGTCCCTCTCCTGCCCACATCGTCACTATGCAGCATGAGCACAAGTTGGCCTCCTTTCAAAAGGCCCTCTTAATGGCTTTTGAAGTGAACTAGTATAAATTAAAGATTTTCAGTTGAGTTAAACAAATTTGACCTCCTTGTGATTTCATTTATCTTTGTCATCTTATATGCATAGTTTGTTTGTTTCACAGCTGGTGATGGACATGTTGTTGATCATTTTGATCTGCAGTACTGTTCAAAATGTGAGACAACTTGCTGGAAACTAATTTTTGCTGTCAAGGGGTCAACGTTGGTGCATCTGTAGTCGAAACCTCACAACCTGGAATCTGAGCCAAAAATTAAACAAAGTGACTTGTTAATGGTTACACTGTATAGTGTCTTGTCCTGCTTATTGAAGGTAACTTGTACTTTTTCCCCACCTTTGCATCATTTCAAAGCTCAAAGACTTGAAAGATTGAGGAAGGAGCGACAGAACCAGATAAAATGCAAAAACATTCAGTGGAAGGAAAGGAACACTTCTCAGTCAGGTGTGTAGCTTTCCACTTTCCAGCCTTCCTTTGTTTGGGGTTTGAACCTGCAACATTTTGACCTCCTTTTGCAATGAAAGTGTGACTTCTCTGCTGATCCCTGTTAACAGCGGAGGACCTGGGCTCCCTGTTTGAGAGGAAGGACTTCAGGGACCGCCCGCGCTGCCAGGGCAAGCAGTCAGCCCTGTCTCTCCGCTTGGAGCAATGCCCCCAGCAGCTCAACAACCCCTTCAACGAGTACTCAAAGTTTGACGGCAAGGTGGGTATCTTTCTGACCCCAGCATACTGTTGGCATTGTTGTTGTTTTTTTTGCATTAATGTATACTTTGAAAAAATAATGAACTGTGTTATAATGCAATCCATTTTCAATTTAGTGGACCCTGATTTTATTGATTTTGGATTTGTACAGACTGTTTCAAAAATATTCCAGAAAAGAAAAAACAGAAAACTCCTTAACATTGGAAAAGCTATTTTTAAGCCCATTCTAAAGAGAAATTAGTGATTCTTTTTAAGCTTTTTATGAAGAAACTAACTCCATTAATGCTTAAAATGTTCTAAACAATTTTGTTACTGTGGTTCTAAAAAGAATCATCTAACCATCTCCGTTGTTAGTGTGATGATAGAACAGCACCCCCCACTCCACTGTAGCTGCGTTGTGATCCAGTCGTATAGGCACCTTAATTGTTGGTTTCTGCATGTAATTTTTACTATGGTAATTACAATGATTTGCACATTTGTACCCTGTATTGGTACAGTGAAAATTAGCCAGCTGTATATTTGGTCACTGTATACACATTACACTGTAGGACATCTTGGAGAAAAGTTAGGTAAATGGACAAATGTGATGATGATGATGATGGTAATAATACGCATAGAAAGAAGCTTGTTGGTGCTGTACTCTCTAAGGTTACAGCTTATTCCATTATTCTGAGTACTGACACTCAGTGAGCTCAAATTCTGTGGACATCCTGAATATTGGCGTACAAGTACACCTTACAGACTGTGGTCCTGCCATTGTGTAGCTAAGCATGCTCTCAGCCTTCAGGCTTTATTTTCTGCCCTTCATTCAGCGAGGGACTTGTAGGATCTTAAGAAAAGAGCAGGCTGTGAGTCGGGCGCTGAATAAATGTCACCGCGAATCATTCGGGCCTTTAACGGAATTTGCAGGCGAGCGCAAAGGTCAGAAATACGTGCCGAAACAGCGCACAGGACCCGCTGGCCAATTTAAACAAATATTATTACATTTTTGCTGGATTTGTTTTCTGTTGATGGAATCCTGGAGCTGATATTTAATCTAGAACAGAAAAGTGTTTATCCACAGAGATTACTTTCTGAAAAAAGATGAAGGGGAAAACATTCCAATTGCTTTGTCTATGAACTCTGGATGAATGTCCCTCTCATGGCAGATACCTGGTTGTGCTGCCAGTCCTGGCGATAGCACAGTGACATGGCTGCTTGGGATCTTTGTTGTAGTGACCCTTAATTTCTGGAATACATGAACTCAAGGTTTGTGGTCTTGGCTTTAGTTGCGGTTTGCCATAAACATTTCTGTGTAATTGCAGAGCACTGCTGTCGGTTATTTTGGGCCTCTGCTTAGGCAAGCTTCCCAAAAATCCTCGCTCGGGCTTGACGTTTTTGTATTTGATCTATGGGACAACTCGCAACAGAAGCAACTTGCACAGGACTTGGGTTGGTGTTTTTATGATGAATATATTGGTCCTTTGATCGTTTACAAATTTTGTTGTGCAGAAACAAGGTTTATATTCCCAGTGTTCAAAAGTTAAACCACAGTACCTTGTTAAGTGCTGTTGTCCATTTCTATTAAACAAACAGTGAATTTGAACTTGTATGTATATTTTGCTGAGTGACTGATGGATTGCATCACATCTAGGTGTACTCTGCCTTACACCCAATGCTTTCTGGATAGACACTGGACCACAGTGAGCCTGCACTGGACAAGCAGTTGATGCTAAAGGGGGGGTACAGGACAATTTGTTGGTTCTCTGAGCCTTTTATGTGTTACCTTTTCCAGTGCTCCATTGATGCAGTTATTTAAATGCTCGTTTTTGCTGTGGTATTGTAACCCATGTGTTTTGAGAAGCTGCTTTTAAATTGGCTGTGTAAAATAAGGTTTGCTGTAATTGCTAGAAAAGCTCCTTACAAGAAGGCTCATAATCACTTTGAAGGTTCTCCCTGCTGAGCTGTTTGTAAAGTGTCATTTGCGATAAAGGAACAGTAAATCGAATCACACAGAATCATTCGTAATGATAATGCCTCAAGGGATTCCTATGCATGTTATCACTTGACGTTTATCTTTGCAGTTTCAACTTTTTTTATAACTTGCTTTTGGGATCATTATTGCTGTGGATGTTGGAGATGTAAGATTTCTGAAAGCTTGCGAGTTATCGTACAGTTGGTATGTGCAGCAACCACGCCTTGCTGGGGGGATGTGGCTGCTTGCTTTGTCTGGGGTGGCATCACCAAGGTGCATATTTTGAATTCAAATGTCTGTTTTTCTAAGAGTTCACAGCTCATTTGCGGAGGTTTATAGTTCAAATTACACTTGCTCCCAAGTCAGAATTCTCCTGAAATTCTCTGTACATGTATGTGAGTTTAAATGTGCATCAGTGTGTGACTGCACATGCCATCCTGCGAGAGTGTGTGTGTGCGTGTCTGCGTCTGCATGCATGTGTATCTGGGTGTAAGAAGCGTGCACTCCAGATGGAGCTGTCAGCGTTGCGCCCGAGTGACTACATTCAGCCAGCTCTGGGCCTCCAGCTGTCTGAGCCCCCTCCACTGTTCTCAGACCACCACCGTGTCCCAGCGAGCGGAACAAGTGGCCGGCCACATCTGGTGCTCGCAGTCCTGCTGGAAAGGAGTTAGCGGCATACACTTCAGAGCTGCATGCAAACGTAGGTGTAATGCGAAGCCATATGCCGTGAGGATTTTTTAAAAAATGGATGGAATGCATCTCGAAAATCCCACAAAGCACTCACGTTGTGTGGTTCTCTAGCAGCTTCTCTTATCCAGGCTACTCAAAAAGCATACATAATGTAAAACCTCTTGACTTTTTCTTTTTTACTGAACTATTTTAGATAAAGTACCTTCATACCTCCAGTGTGAACAGAACTAATATGGGAAGAATTAAGTACAATATGGTTTGGACCAGGAAGTGACAGGCCTTTATGATATGGGGCACTCCTCCACAATTTCCTCCAAGGATATTTCCTGGGTCTGTGGACCACTGAACCCTGTGTGTGTGTGCGCACACGCATGAGAATAATTAAATCAAACGTCATCGTCAAGCAGCTGGAGGTGAATTCCTGCTGACACCAGCACCTGTGTGCCTGGGGCTGTGGGTGGTGGATGGCTTCGCTCTGTCTGTGATCCCCCATCATCTTTCATCCCTCCCAAGACCTGCTGTCCACCAACCTGCAAGGGTTGCTGTACAAGACTGGCTGATGGAACCCTGAAACAGAGGTCCTCGCAGGCTAAGAAAAGAATTGCTTGTGTTAGCCCCGCTGATTGTTATATTTTATGTTTTTAAAAAAAAAAAAAAAAAAATGGCACTATGTTAAAGAAGTTCAGGTCACGTACCTGATTCAAAGGTTCAGTAGAGAATCCCTCCTTGGTGTTTTGCCTGACAATCTTTTAGTGGGGAGAAAAAACATTGTTAAACATTGCTGCCAGCTTGTCAAGCACAATTTTTCCACTACTGGTACATTAGCAATGCGGCAGCCATCCTTCTCACGTGTGCCAGTCTCTGTCCAGTGTATCGTCAGAACCTTCCCGGCACCATAAGAGATGAGCGATGCCCCATTTATTTTAGAATCTAAAGATGTATAAAAGTGAGGCAATGGGGTGCAATACAGTTCAAGAAGAGCGCTATAAATAACAGCAGCAGAAACAACAACAAAAGCAGCTGTTTATTAGCATCAAGTTTGTTTAACTTTTCGTGTTTATAAGTCCGAGAACACTTCGCTAAAATACGCTTCATTGTGACACAGCATATCCGTTCAACACAGCTGTAATGAGAAAAGTACCTTGACACAACCACGATGCCCAGCTAGGGTCTGTGGAGCTGTTTGAGACTCAGCCAAAGTGAACTTCCTGTCATATTTGATGTATAATTTGGAAACTCTTCCCAAGTACGTACAGTTGGTGTAGAAGGGAGTCCCACCAACATCGATTCTTATGTCATTTGTTTACTTGTGGTTATATCGTCAGTATTGTGCGCTGTTGTATGATGGAAAATGACCTGTTTGCCACTAAGGATGATATTCCTGTTCTCTCTTGTTATTGGTAAGCAGTTTCCCTTTAGATTACTTCAGTTACAGTATAAAACTTAAACTTAACGGTAGATTCACCATTGTTCTGCATTTACATGAACCGCACTGGGATGGATTAAGAAAAAAATCCATACAGTAAAGAACTACATGTGATATGTATGCAATTCAAAATGGATTGTTAGGCTCAGTTATGGGGGGAAAAAAAACAGCTGTAAAAAGCTTTATTTATATTCCACCCAAGGTAGCAGTCATTATGTCAATTTTTTTGGAACTTAAAGTGAAAAAATAAAGCCAGAGATATTACATTTAGAAAAATGAAGAAAAAGCCTGACACCTTATAACATGGATGACTGGATAATCGAAGACCGGATAATCGGGACTCTACTGTATCGTGCAAATTACATGGGATACAGTTTGACAGGTCAAGGCGGCATTTTCACAAGCCATTCAGTCTGAGTGTCTTTTTTCTTTAGAGTTCAGCAGCTGTTCCCTGGGTGAACCTGCTGCCCGCGTCAAAGTGTGTGTCCATCACCGTCCTTTCTGTGCACAAACTGATGTCAAGCTGCAGCACCCGCATTGTCGCTAATGATTGTGCTGTAATGACTGCTCCTGACCAGGAGGGACGAGCGATTGATTGTCATGAGAGGAAGCTCTTAATGATTCACCAGCGATTGCAGCCCAAGGCCTTCAGCTTCTCCCCGCTGCACCCCATGTGGCTAATTGCATCTTCCCAGTACACTGCTGTTGTCTTACAGTGGGAGGAGGGGGCATCTCGCCCTGAATGTTGCTCTCTTTCATCTTTCCCTTCAACACTTTCATCTCTCCATAGCGTAAACTCTTGCTCTCAAGTTCTCTCAGGTTTACAGCACCGGGTCACATGTGTGCAAGTGCGTGTTGAGAGATGAGCCGGAGTGCCTGCAGCAGTTGTGGGCAATGGCACGGTGACTGCCTGGCCCCACAATCCAGATGGTGACCCTGCAGCAGAAGTGACAGGGGTCCAAGCCCGTGAGCCGTACCTGTTCGGACAAAGCTTGCCTAGTGTGAACAAAAATTATTCATCTACAATGAAAATCACATTCACCAAAACACCCAGTTCTTCTCTTATCGCCACAAAGTTGATGAGACTCATTGGTCGCAGCTGATGCTTGTCTCTTCCGCAGGTGTGGCTCATAGTCCAGGTGGTGGGGTGTATTTATTAATAATATCAATTTGTCCTTTTTACAGTTACAGAAAGAGTTCATGCACCATTCAGTAATGTTAGGAAACAGACATTTTTACCCTCAAGTTGTTTCTGTGCCATCATCATTATGCCCATTTGCCTTCACCTTTGCCGTGTTGGTTCATTGATTTGCACTCTTGGCTCATTTAATTGTGTCTGGACTACTTTCAGGGCTCCGATTCCGCTATTTTTTTTAATGCGCTTTGCAAAAGAAGATTAGAAGGACAAGGAGGGATAGAAACCATTTCGATATAGCGTATTGGTGTGTGAGAGACACCTTTCTGCACTGTGTTGTGCTCAGCAACAGGGGAACATGGTTTTCCTTCATGACACCTTGTTGGAAGGTGTCTCCCATCCCCTGCTATACAGTGTGTGATGTACAATGGTGTTCACAGAGCTCCTGATCCCTTTGACTCTAATGGATTCACCATGATTTATGTGTGATATAAATGGGAGGAGCTTGGTTAAGATGAGCATGAATACGGGAAAACAATCCTGGAGGTTGGTGCGGATGGCTCTTGGGAGTTGGTTATTGACGTCTGGCTTTTATTGGAGAGTGAGAAACAAAGCAGTGGCCTGCAACACCTCTCTTATCTTCCTCCTGGTATTGTTTTCAGGGGTTCTAATGAGTATAACGCAGGTGTATGATTTAAATGTGTCACATTTGTCCCTGTTGCTCAAGATTAGTGCTATTGTTCTTGTGTAATGAATATTTGCCCAACACTAAAGGCTGAGTGGCACTGACGACAGTGACAGGTTATAGCTGTGCTCACAAATGAGGGTATTTGGAATATTTATTGCTGCACTTTGGAACTCCTGGCCTGGACACTCAGCCCTGACTGCACTGCATTTCTGGGTGGGTTTGCCTGAACTTAGGCTGCAGCTTCTCAGTGAATCGTCTATCTTCTAACTCCCTGTGAACAATATTTTCGCACTGTACAGTAGGTGTGTGCTGCAGTGGAACAGAGCATCTGCACCTTGGTGTCTTTATATACGGTCTCTGAGGAAACATCTGTCTGAGAAAACAGTTGGAGAGTACTTCCAGTATTCCTGTTATTTATTTTGCTGCCTGATATTTTAAATCAAACTTCTCAGCTTCAGGTTAGGAAAGCCCCACAAGGGGGGGAGCAATAGGAGGTCTGTCCAGGAGCTCAGCATGCAACTCAGTAATGAGCTTGGGTCCCTACTGATGCTGCATTCTTCTTTATGGTAGAATGGAACAGCAGGCTCATGTGTCTCAATCTCGCTCTCTTTCTTTCTCTCTCTGCAGGGTCACGTAGGCACAACCGCAACCAAAAAAATAGACGTCTACCTCTCTATGCAGGCCACGCAGGAGAAGCTGCACCCCATGACGGTGGTCACCATGGCCAATGCCCGTGTCCACGACCTCATCGGCCTCATCTGCTGGCAGTATACCAGCGAGGGCAGGGAGCCCAAGCTCAAGTGAGGGAGTGCTCTTTTTGCCCCACCCCTCGCTGACTTATAACCCTGCACTCAATTTGCTGCGTCTGTCTCGTTTGGTGAAATGCTTGTTATAAGTCTTCTGTGATGGGTTAGATCATGGGGAAGGAATAAGTTAAGATAATACTCTAGATCCTTTCTTTTCATATTCCTGGGGGTCCATGCATGGTGCCTCTGAAAAATAAGAAATTTCTACAAATAGATCTGCATTCCTCTAGACCTAATAAAGCTAAGAAAAATAGCAACCCTAAAATAACAAATATTCATTTTCAGCATTTATTCATAATTTATTGTAGGAGGGGGGGAAAAAACTTGAAACAAGAAAATTCATTGTTCTTTCCTCTATTCCAAATGTAGACTTTAAAAAGAAACAAATCTGACAGGTAATGGAAAGATGATGAGTAATCTTTTCTGATACAGCCAAGCGTGGAATTTAAAAAAAAAAGAAGCATCATAAACTTCATAGACAAGATAGAATTTAAAAAGAAAAATTCCCAAGGGTGCAAATTGTGGAGTGTTAAGTGTGTAAGTTTAATGACTTTGTACTGTAGATGACATGGTGGATGCTTCTTCAGATGTGCTCAACATACATGCCAACATTCACGCTGTTAGATAACCATTCAGTAATACATTGTAAAGATGCAGTAAATGGAATGTATGTAAGATATAAGTAAATGCAAAAAGCATGAATACTTAGAGATGTTTAGATATGTATGTAATACACAGACACTGTGGATGGAGAGGAGCTGTTTTTGTTGCATGCTTCGGTCCCTGTGTCACTACCCAGAAGGGAGTGTGCAGTCAGCGTGATGTGTAGTAGATATTTTGTTATAGAGCGGTTTGTCCTGTTGTGCGCGATATTGTGGGGATTTTCCTGATTTTACATCACTTTTCAGGTAAGCCAGGTGTGACAGTCGATGTTGAAGTGCAGATTTCATAGGAGACCTCTTGCACATTATTATTACTGCTTTTTGCTTTTTTAATTTTTTTTTTATTTTTTAAACTTCCCTTTCACTGGTTTCCGTGGACTGCGGCGAAGATTGGCCTGGAATGCTTTTTCGATTTTAAACGTAGCATTTGGAGTTCAGTGCCGCTTGGAAAAGTGAATGTGGTGGAAAACCAACAACAAAAGGGGACTCTGGTCGGTTGTGAGGAGGTACCTGATGTGCATGGCAATCAGGGTGGGGAGGCGAGCACAGCGCTCTCTTCGGCCATGGAGACATCTTGTTGGCTTCACGAAACAAATGGCCTGCTTTTTGGCTGTGTGTGGAGAGTAGGATTTAACAGAGGATGTAAATGGGGTAAAAGAATATTTTGAGAGATGAACAATCAGTGACTTGCTGCTGATGCATAAATTTTGTAAAATGAATATTTATAAAGCATTCACAGTTCAAGACATGTCCGTTTAGGAGCTGTAGGCTGAGTAGTAGTTAGAGCTGTCACCTTGCAGTCAAAGGTCCTGGGTAATAATCATGGTACTTGCACTGAATTTATACAGTAAAAACTCCCAACTGTGTAAATGAATAAATTGTTGTAGTTTGTGTAGAAACATTCTCAATAATTTACTTTGGATTAAAGCATCAACTAAATGAATAATAAAACAGTTATTAATATTCAATAAATAAGCAATTGCAGAATAAAGAAAGTGAGGATAAAGATTTGTATCTCTGAACAGTAATTGTGATTTGGCACCTTTATCTCAAGATTCTTACTTGGTTATGAAAATGATGAGCCGATTGAGAGATGCGGGGTGTAGTAGCTCTTTCTGTGTTTCTTTCTTACTAAACTCAGTGAAAACGTCAACGCCTACTGCCTGCACATTGCCGAGGATGACGGCGAGGTGGACACGGACTTCCCTCCCCTGGACTCCAACGAACCCATCCACAAGTTTGGCTTCAGCACACTGGCCCTTGTGGAAAAGTACTCCTCGCCGGGCCTGGCCGCCAAGCAGTCCCTCTTTGTCCGAATGTACGTACCCGTCCCTGGTCACCGGTTCGCTTCATGTAGTTCTTTTAGCAGCAGAATTTTTTCCTTTTTGCAAATTAATTTGTACTCCGGAGGATCACTTTCAGTCCTGGATTTGAAGGTACGAGGAGGAAATGTGTAAACGCTGGACTCTCTGTACCGAACCTCTCGTGTTAATAATGTTTGTGTCATCACAATCCAACTTTAATGAGGAATTAGTAATATCGCCTCAGTTCCAAACAGGCTACATAGATAAGAATAAGCGTGTTTACAGGTCAGTAGCCGATACTGGAATTTGCTCTGCGGGTACAACTCCCGGAGATTTGCGGTTTCCTGTATCTTTCAAAAGTCATGACTGCTATAGGTTAATCTATTAGAATAATAAATTTCAGTATAAAAATGGGCCACAAGACATAAAACATCGAAAAAGTGCTCATGGCACTTACACAGTGACATTATTTACAGAACCTCCAAAACCTCAATCTATTGCAAACTTGTGTTAAAGCATGTGAATAATGAATATGCGGTTTGTGACAGTTTGCAGTTTTGCCTCGCAGAAGGCTTGTTTGCTCTGTCTACGCTCACTTCGGCCTGCATGTTTAATGCAGCAAATCTCGAGCTTTATAGCTCAGTCTCCGCTTGTTTGTTCTTTATACGCAGCTGTTCATCATTATTGCACATAGTGGTATTGCATATCGAGTAAATAAATTGTTAAATACCTTAGGGCTCCTTAACTTAATCATTTCAATATTTTTTACTTAAATATGTAAGTCTGCCGTCTTTGAGTTAAGTAAAAAAATATTGCACATAGTGATGTAATCGACAGATAAACGTCATCTGCCAAATTAATCAATGAGTTAAGTGGTGACATCAGTAGGACTTCTGGAGAAACTTTAATGCAGTGGGAACAAATGACCTAATTTTTTCCAACTATGAGGTTTCCGAAAGGCATTTTTGATCGGAGGAGTTGAAACCGCGAGTGCGGTGGCTGCGAAGGTTTGTTAGTAATTGCATCAGCTTTCCTCTGAGCAACTTTCTTAAGTAGCTGATCAAGCCATGCCTGCTGTCTGCTTCCAGTTTTAATGGCCGTGTTTACCGTTTCCCAAAGCTTATTTATGCACTTTGTACGGAAGTTGCTCTACCACACAGTTGCATTGAGTATTAGGAGGATGTCCATGTTGATCTGTGGTGCAGGATAGAGGAGGTACAGCCCCAAAGGGACGGTGTGCTAAAATCCCCAGTAAAAAGTCAAGCACCGATATCTATGCTGCACTTGTAAAACAGAGTAATTGTTACCCTTGGCCACTACGCACTTTGGTTCAGGCATGTACACCTACTCTGTGGCCCTCGGTCCATAATCGCTTTCTAAATGTTATTTTCTAAGCAAAGGCTTTCATAGCGCCTGGTAGTCACCTGCTCAGGTATTGGTAGGTGAACCTGAGTCAAAGCCGACACTTGGCGCTCACTCCTTAAGTCTGCGATATGCATCATTTTTCCCTAAAAATATTTGATCATTTAGTTACTTGGTTTAAAACGGCAATGCTGTGAATACCTCTGTGTCAAATACAGTGCAAAGCAAAATACACATTGAAGAATGCTGCATACCCAGCCAAGGCATAGAGCAATGAATACAATAAAATATGTCTGTTCTCAGGAAAAGTAATTAATCACTTGATGGAATCCAGCTGCGTGTTACCAGCAAATATATATTTTGGACTGGAGTTTAAATGGCAAGATTGTGACACTGTTTCCTTCCTGGCACAGGAGTTGGCCTGGACACAGGTCTCTTTGCAGGCCTCAGAAATTCAGACTTTAATTTCAGACTAAGCTGTGAAATCCTCATTGATGGAGGGTGTCATGGAGTGTGTGATGCCGAGCATTTAATATGCTGCGTGTCAGTACCAGGTAGACAGAAGCCTTTTTGGTCTCGTCTCCTTTCTCCTGCTCCCCAGACACACATACACCTTCCTGCCCTCATTTGTGCTAAAGCAAAGGGTTTTCAGTCTTGCATAGCCTGCTTTCTGATTTTAATGTGTTTTATGTCAGGAGGCTGTCAAAGTGAGATTGTTCCTGGCCTCTCTTTGCTGGCGGTGGGATATTTACTGTGTGTGTGTGTGTGTGTGTGTGTGTGTGTGTGTGTGTGTGTGTGTGAGAGAGATTTAAAAAGGTTTTTTGTATAGCATTATCTTTGTCCATCTGAGCAAAGACTGTCTCTGTTACCTGAGTAAGAGTAAGGGTTTTGAGACCATGCAAGTTTTAATCTCAAGAGTCGATGTCTCCTCTTCACCTTTGTTCTCCATTATCCTGATTCAGGGGGTCCAGCTGCAAGGCAAGGTCTCCAAACCTTAAGCTTGCACCCAGCTTGTGGATTTGGCCAAATTCAGTGCCTGCTACGCTATGGTGCCAAAAATAATACAGGACACAGATGAACTCACACTGTTGTTGGTCCTGGTGAAAAAGCCAAATGGGTTTCTCTGTGTCCAGCAAGTGGTGAGGCTGGGAAAAGAACGATTCCATCCATTATCAACAACCGCCTGTCCAGGGCAGGGTCACAATGGTCCAGAATCTTGCAAGTGCAGGATACTAAACAAATGAGATGGATGGAATTAAAACTGATATTTTGTAAGTCCAAATAGTTTCAAGTAATGTTGGAATAAATTCATGTTGGATGGGCAGGTGCCTGGAGGATGTCCAGCCCGTCTGAAACCTGACAGGGAGTTTCCTGCAGAGCACATGAAACCTGAATGGGGGGCTTCAGCTTGCAAGGTTTAACAGGATGGTTTGTTAACACAGCTGGTCTGTTGGCCTGGGGGGGAAAAAAAAATCCTCCTCACATGCCGATTAGTTGGTTCAGTTTTGTCTTTTTTTGAGTCGCACAGTTGAGTTGTGAGCTGCATTTGGAACCTGGGATGCCGCCTTTCAGCAAACACATCTTAAGGTCCAGAATGGCCATGTTTTGGGATTGTGCTACGAGGTTAAGCAGAACAATGGAAGCTGGTTTTTTTGGGAGCAGGAAAACGACTGCAGATTGAAATCCTTGAAGGGTAGTACTGTTTAAAGCCACAATGAGCAGTTTAAATGGATTGTTTATAAATCTGTTAATTAATGTATGTATATTTCTTGGCCTCCGGAAGCACTGAATCACTGCTCATAATGAATGAATGGATGAATTAAAAATGACCGCGTGAGACCATTTGTACACCAGGCACACAGTCTAAATATGCTGAGGACCTGAGCAGACTGGGCGACATGATGGTTGTGTTGCTTTATCACAGTATAGGGTATTTTACCACTTACTGCTAGTGCAGGTGATGCTCCAGGAGGTGGTTCCTGATATTTCTCTCTCTCTCTCTCTCTCTCTCTCTCTCTCACACACAGTCTACTTGATGTTAGCAGGAAGTTTACTTTTTCATCACCTTTTGGTGACACCACACTGAGCTGTTTAGAAAGACATTTAACGCAAACAAAGGACTTCCCTGTCCCACTTGGCGCTGCTGTACGAATGCTGCTGCTGTCTCCCCTAATGGTTTTCAACAGGGCGACATGGTATGTAGTACCAGTCAGCTGTTGCATTAATGAGCCTGGGAAACCTCTCCTTAATTATACTTGCTCATTTGATTTGGAGAGGGCTGTGCCATGCCAGCGAGAGCTGCCACTTGCCCGGGGGGAGAAGATGGCGGCGACGATGATGATTATTATTATACTGGCAATTTGAACTTAAGTCCTGCGGGTCCTGGTTCCCCCGAGTGTTTCTCATGTGGAACGGCACCAGATAATGTCCCCTTTGAAAGGATAAGCATTTGTGCCATCCAAAGGCAGTTGGCATGGCTTGGTGCCATCCTGCGGCAGGGCTGGAAACAGCTGGCACCCTAGCTGGCACAGCCACCTAGTGCCAGCGGGGGACACTGTGGTCCACATGGTTGGAAGGAAGTGGATCTAATGAGTCTTTGATGAGATCGAGGCGACTCGTCTGGAAGCTTCCGGTTCAGCTGCTACTCACTCTTCTCCGTTTTCGCACTGGAAATGGGTGGATTCGAAGGCGCCTTAACCAGTACGGTTCTCTGCCGAAACACTGTCCCGCACATTTTTGTTGTTGGAAGGTTCTCCCAATGTGAAATTTGTTTTGAAATGTTTATGTTGTTGACTCCTCGGCATAGGAGACTTTGGTTTTTCTTCCTCTGTTCTTTTTAAATCTCTTCCTCTGTCCATCCATTAGCAGAGTCCAGCGAAAAGAGTTGATATTTTAGGGGGGGGGAAATATATATATATATTTTTGGAACATTCCCAAGTGCTGAATGATTTATTGTTATCCCATTAGCACCCAGCCTCCTCTTTGTGAAACAGTGCCTTTAATTGTTGTATTTGATGTTGGGTGATTAAAAAGCGTATGTTGAACACAGAGAAGCATAATGGGTTGTGCTGTGACGCAGTCTTTGTCTTCCGTGATGCTCTTAACCCAGCTTTTCAGCATTTCGATTTTTAACTTTTTTTTTTTTTTTTAATTCCATCTGCACTTTTTTTTTTACATTCAAACATTTGGATAAAGTTATATTTTTCTTTTATGCTTCTTGAAGTTAATGCATCTTTTTTGTGATGGCAGTTCTATTAAAAATGCCGGTTTCCTATAAATAGGATGCTGGGTCATGGAATGTGGTTTTCTTTCTGCCTTTGTCTCTGTTGTGAACTTGATGATGTATATTTTCTTCGAGACTCCTTCAAAGAAATCGAGTCGATAAATATTTCAAACTGTGCCGTGTCTACATTCAGAACAAAGGTTTTGGTTAAAATAACTGTAAAGCTGCTTTCCCCTTAGTCGTTTTCATTTTCATCATTTCAGTAATCATTAATACTTTTCATGGAAAAATAGACACCCAGTACCCTATATATAGGACCTTTTTTTTCTAACTTAGTTTCAACCGAAATTTTTTCATACGTTTCTTATAAAACACAAAATGCATCATATACGTGAATATGATCAAGAATGGAGAAATTTTTGGGATACTAATGATGCTACAGAAATACCAGTTCCCTGAAAATGTCATAATGAGGGTTTTGTGTCTTACACAGGAACAAGTTAAGTTCTGAGCAGGAGATGTTGCGGCTGTGGGCTTTGTCTTCCAGTCAAGGTGTCTGGTTGAATTTTAGGAACGACTTTTGCGGTCACAAACTGCGTGTCCAGACTCCGAATCGACCTGCGCTGCCCTGTAATCGTGTTTCCGTCCTCTGGCTGGGGTTGGTTTCGCAGCCGTGTGTCTGCAGATGCTCTCGTACAACACTGCCAACATTGACATCTTCTGTCTTGTTCACTGCCCCTCCCTGCAGAAACGCCGCTCACGGCTTCTCCCTCATACCGGTGGACAGCCTGAAGGTGACCATGAAGGAGATCCTGCAGAAAGCCTTGAAGAAAAGGAAAGGTTCGCAGAAGGGGTCAGGTAGGGGCGCCACACAGTCACATAACAGCATCTACATTGTCTAACACCCAGTAATAACGTGAACGAGCGCATCTTATGCATGGCGTACAGAGGCGGTTTGTTGGGAAAAAGAAAAAAACCGCTGTCCCGGCTCGCACACGGAGCAGAGAGAGCCTGCAGGGGTCACGGAGACAGTCGAGCGATATGGGAAGAGACAGTGAGGTTGAGCACAGTGGATTATTCAAATCTGCCCCAGGGTTCTGGAGAAGAACCCGTCATCACCCCCGCTTAGCCACTAAATAGCAGCACGGTTTCCCAAACCACCGCACTTCGTTTTGCACGTTACTTATCCCCCTCTAATTTGTTTAAAGCGCTGTAGGATGTCCAAATGGAAGATAATAGTTCCGTAAACTATTTTCCGTCCCTTAGTTGTGCTGCATCCAATTTAGAAGCTACTTTCAGAAAAAAACAGCTTGTTTTTGTTTTTTAAAAAAAAAAAAAAGAAAAGAAAAAAAAATCTTTTTGCAGGTCTTTTATTTTGAAGTTTGTTTGAACTAAAAGCATTTTTATGGACCTTAATGTCACCTCTTCCCTCAGGCTACTGAGCGCAGAGCCTCGTCCAGCAGCATAAAATTTGAATGATACTGTGCAAGTGCAGCTTCTGCCTCTGGCGATTAACTTTTTTTTTTTTTTTTTTTTTCGCCTTTTTCTTCCAAGTATTTTTACTAGTCAGGCAAAATTAGGGGTGGGGGAAAAAAAACACATATTTACAAACAGCGTTGCCGACTTTATGAGCATACAGCATGTTTTTTATTTAATGACCAAGACTTGGTTACCTATACTGATCCGTTCAGCTTGTGCTGAATTAGTTGGACCCTCAATAACGAAGTCTAAATACTCATTGAGGACATCTGGCTCTTATTTTTTATTTTACTTTATTTTTTCCTCTTTGCCCCATTTCTGCTAGAAGCTGTTTGATTTGGGGCAATTTAGTAATTTAATTCACAGCTCATTAAGCTACTTAACAAGAATTTAAGCAGCTCTTACCGTCAATGTTTTAGACACGGATTCTTAGTTTCTTAACCATCATCAATTTTTCTCATTAAGTAAATAAAGTGTAAAATATACTTTGACAGTCTAGTGGAAGTTTGGGAATGTAGAAGCATTTTATTTTAGTAGCTGTTAACAGTCAAAAAAATTACACCTGTTTTGGGGTTGGAACCCTTTACAATGTGAATGGAGACCTTTTGCTGGAACATCACTGCCTCAAGGTTTTGGTTGTGCCTTAGACAATATTAATAATTAATATAAGAAACTCATACGAACATGCCAAGCCCAGTTTAGACCTGTTCACTTGAAGTATATCTTTGGATTGTGGGAGGAAACCGGAGGACCCAAAGGAAACCTGTTTGAACAGGGAGGACACACGAACTCTGCTGAGACTCTCTTGTGTGCTGAAGTACTCCAGTAATGTTGTTTGAGCACAAGACAGCAATGTGCTTCATATGAGGTAATGTACTGTACTTCAGCAGAGAGCTTCACTGTGTGATCTATTGGAGAAGCCCGCTTTTGTCCACAAGTGCGTCTGCTAATCGTTAGAAACGAAATAACCGCATAAGCGAATGATGAATGATGTGGCTGCAGCCAGCGTCTTTTTCAGATGACAACATCATGGTCGCTTTCTGGCCACTGCTCCCGCACCGTTCCTACTCTTTGTAGCCATCTGTTGCATTTTTTTTTTCTTCCCTGAACTATGACGTCTCCTTCGCATACCTATTTTAAACCCCCTCACAATCTTGCTGTCACTTTTTTTGACTGATTTCTAGTTGGAATTGCCTGTGTGGAGGAGTTGTTCACTGTGTGTTTTGGGTTAGGTCTTTGGTTAGTTTGGATCCGAGAGTCGACTGCTTAGCGGGTTGTAAAAGGCCAAGGGGGGGATCTAGAGTTGGCAGTCTTGGATTGTATTATCTTCAGCAGGGCCCCCCCCCCCCCCCCCCCGTGAGTTCAGGAGTACACTTCAACCCTTGGAACCGTGTGTGTGTGTGTGTGTGTGTGTGTGTGTGTGTGTGTGTGTGTGTAATCTGTCTTTATAAGAAACATGGCTTGTGCTGTGGGCATAATTGAGTGCAGATGTGCTAACATAACATCAATGCCTCCTTTTCAATGTCAACTTCATATTTTGATTATCCTCAGATTCATTTTTTAATTTCTGAGTTTTGATAGTTAAAACTGTTGACAAACATTTTGAAACATCTTTCGTAATCCAGCTGAGTCCGAGCTCAAGACATTCAATGGAGCAGTAAGTGAAACGATACTAATGGTGTACAAAGAATATTTTTAGTTCTTATCCATTTTGTCCCATTGAGGGGTGATTGCTATAGTCATGGTGCTATTTGATTGTTTGTGTTAAATAAAAATGTCCACTTGTCACTCTTGCAAAGTAAAAAAAAAAAAAAAAAAAAGTCCGTCACCTGTGGGTGCAGATTGATCCATCCTGACTCTTCACTTCTTTGCATTGGTCAAATGTGTCATGGATTTCTATGAATACAGGGAAACATGGCATTGTTTATTAGCTTCATTGCCACAGTAAAACTAAAAATTTTGATCAGAATCTTTATTGATGGTTTTTATGGGCCTTTTGTTAAAGTTTACATCTGTGGGCTTGACTAATGGATGGAGAATGAGATCTTATTGCAGTTCTCCCTCCAACAACTTCCAAGCAGATGGTTCCAGTTGGAAGACCATACATCCACTACTCAACTTCTTCTAATTTGTTATAGTATCCAGATAAACATCTTGCATCTTTTAAGTCTCAGATGAACAATGTCAAGAGGTTCACAGCTGTTTTAGGCAGTTGAATTTAATCTTTCCATTTCAGGCAAGGAAGACTTGTAAGGACACAGCATTGGTTTATATTTCCCTTTCAAGCAAGGCCTGAATGATGGTGATTTGGTCGAAGCCAAGTGTCTGTGGAAAATGGGCTGGTTGATAAAAAGCCTCGCGATCAAAGGGGGCTTCTTTCTCATTTACATTTAGATGAGTATCGATTATTTATTTACTCACTGGGGAGGAATTCTTCTCCATTCTTATCTCTCGCTCGCCTCTGCATATCACTTGGGGGTGGGAAGAGATGCAGTTCTTGACACCCAAGATAAGAGGATTTTGTGGGACAGATTTCAGGGAAAAAAAAAACTTGGGATATCATCCCACCCGTGTTTCCTTGACAGTGTTTTAACCAAATGAAACAGTTGAGGGAGCTGAAAATCTATGGCTTTGTTGCTGGGGGTTTTGGGCCTCTAGAGGACATTAGAGGGCTCTTTAGGTTCTGCCTGTGCAATCATCTTAAGATGGACTTTTTCCCCTCCCTGTCTTCATGGCAAGATGATGTTTATGTAATCTGAGTGTGAGGAAACTTTAAATGAGGAAGAATTAAGTGTCTGATTGGTAAGCACGATCTGACAGGACCCAAATTTTCTGTTCTGGCTTTCCCATCATCCTCCTTCTGTCTTATTGATGGAGTTGTCTGTGTGTTTACGTATGTGTTCAAGTCCTTCTTTGGGCTGGCGCTATATGCACTGTGAAAGTAAGCGGAATTAAGGCAGCAGCAGCAGCAGCCCCCCCCCCCCCTTCAGGTGGCTGGGCACATAACAGGTCATATAGAATCTCTCGGCAGAGGATGTACACCTCACCACCTTAATGGCAGCTCTGCAGAGCTGTGCCCTTCAGTCCATCATGACCGCATCGCAGTGGATCTGAGGCTCAGACTTTTTCTTGGTGCATTTCAAAGCCACTCGAATGAATCATTTCTAGCTGTTGAATTCTAATAACGTATTTCTCTTGATTCTCTGCCTAGTTCACAGGTAATAAATTTGAAATTATGATGCGGGGAAAAATCTTAAAATTACTGGTGGTACAGAATTGCTGCCTTGGATTTGATTGTGGACCTGGCTTCAAATCTCACATCCTACTGTATTAAAATGCATGCTTACCCTGAAATGATGCAGTAAAAATTACCCAGCTATAGAAATGGGGGACATCGGTGCAAATAGTAGCTAAACATTACTTTTGTCATCAGATAAACGAATCAATAATTAAAGTTGTAGACAGCAAGATTATCTTCACACATTTTGCGACACATCTGAACACATTGTCGGGCTACATCATGGATAATGTGTCCCAGTACATCGCAAGATTTATGATATTAATAAAAAGGAAAGGATTCATTTGTTAGACCAGTGTTGAAGAAGCTTGGTTTGCAACGGTAATGATGATCTGGAGAAGGAAGGTGACTTCCTGCTTGACAACAGGGGAATATTTTTTTTATTTTTTTTTTTTATTTTATAAACACAAATGAACCATTACTTCAATTATCCCAATTATAAACTGGGATCCCCCACAGCGGCATTAGGGGTCTGGACCTTTCCTTTAAATGACCCTTATTAATCTGACCACAGAAGGAACCTTTTGCTTTCCCAGCAGCCTCAGTGGGTCTGTTCTAGGCTTTCTGAAAGCAAGACCTTTCAAACACCGAGCCCTGGAAACCCATTTACATGTCCGTTGCCTAACAAACTGCCACCTTTGTGTCAGTGCATGAAAGTTTAAACGTTTAAAAATTAAACCTCGAGACTTTCTGGGCTTTATGAAGGTAATATCCACGTGCCCTTTGGGTCTACGACAAGACTTTATCCTTTTGTTAATCCAGATTGGGCCATTTGGAGCTCAGTTAAGAAATTATGAAGCAATAAGAAGTTAGTTTTTTCCATAAAATTGCAAGAATAGAAGAAGGGTCCTTCTTTAAAGGCTTTCTGTTTGATTCTTTTTGCTTTGTTCCTGAGACCACAGGTCTATTCATGTGGGGGTAGAAAGGTTATTACGAAAATTCGTGCATGTGCGCTGAAACACACAGCCACACCCAAGCCTGGTTGCGAAGGGGTGCGTGCAGAAGGTCAAGCCGTGTCCTTTTCCCGCGTCGTGCCGTTTGGCCGAGGAGCTCTGCCCAGCTTGGGGAAAGTAAAGGTCATGTTGTGTGCCTGTGAATTAGTTACACTGTTTGCTTCCTGTCGTGCAAAGCCGCCGGCTACCTTGGCTTCCTTCTCTCTCTCCTGCTTCTGGTAGCTTCTCGAGCAGAAACAAAGAAGTGTTTCCCAGTCATGTCGAAACCCCCAACACTGCACCCCGTGAGCTGCAGCTCCTTGGTCTCCTTACCTCCAGTGCTGTTTATTTGGACTTTCTCTGGCTTGGGCTTCCAATTTAAAAGTGGGGGAAAAAAAGGAAAGAAAGGCCCTGCAGCTTTGGGCACTTACCCTCTGTGGGCGAGGTGGCGTTACAGACTTGGAGAGGCTCAGCTGACATTTTGGAAATGGCGGTACTTGCGAAAGGGTAGCTGTTGCCCACAGTCTTTGCCCTACATAGAGTGGCAGTGCCGTTTAAATGAGTACCAGGTGGGATGGTGTCTACAGAATTGACCTTGACACCCCACGGTTGGCTGTCCAGATACCAGAGGGTAATTGGTGTCAAACAACTGAACAAGATCAGCTTGACTGCTATATTACAGAATATAGTATTACAGGGTAATTTTACTGTATCAATCAGGGTAAGTACCTTGATCAAGGGTTGTACAGCAGGAAGTAAGATTTTAGCCCAGGTTCTTCAAGCTCTAGCAGCAGTTGTAACCACTGTGCCACCTGCAACCATCTGGGTTACTGAATGGAAGTGATTTTTTTTTTTTTTTTTTTTTTTACCATGTTACTTTATTAATGTAATAACAATACAGCACCGTAAATGTCACAATTGCCCACTGTTCTGCCAAGAAATGTATAGTGGTGAAAATAATTTCTAGTAAGTTAAATATTCTGTCGATAGAGAAATATTCTTACTGTTGAATACTGACCTGTGCTTAGGATTTTTCCAACCATCAGAAAAGGGATTCCATCAGATTTTTTTTTCCTTTACTATTATTACTTTTTGTGGGAGGGCAGTTGTATGAAAAGGATGCTCTGTGCTCAGTGGAGGGAGCTGTGAATGGAGAGTCTAAGCTACTAACCTCCCCACCATCCAAACACAATTGATATTGATTCATAAGGACTGGCCGTATTGGATTTTACGCCCGAGTATAAATCAGCAATCCCGCTCCGGCTCTGCACTTCCTTTGACTAATTCACTTCCTTACCTTGTTATTCCTGCAAAACCTTTAGTAATGTATGTTAAAAAAGAGATGGGGACTCAGAGGTCATCCCATTGCTGTGGTCTGTGTGCCTTTTACAGCTTGAAAACAAAAATAGAGTGCAGTTTTAAAAGAGTAATTCAATATGCTAGGATGTTTTTATTGAGCAGTTTTATTTTATGGCTCAATGTTGAGGAAATCACATGGTGAAATTTAAGAGTGGAAGAGGGCTCTTTGGAAATAAACTACCAATTATTGTCCTGCGAATGTGGTTTTATATTTTTGCGTGAAGTTGATAATGAACAGAACATTACAGAGCAGCTGGAAAGAACCGTTGTCCCCACCGCGCGATTTCAAAGCTCGCCCCTCGGCCTCTCCGTCCACCTTCCGTCCGCCGCTGGGCTGGCGGCATCCTGGGCAACGTGCTGCGCACTCTGGCCCTGACCTGCCATTAAAGTCTTGTTAGCTCTTAATCGCGTTAGAGCCGCATTACGGAGGAAAACGAAATAATCAATTAACATGATTAGTGGTCGGTGGGGAGAAAAATGCTTAACCGCTAATCAATTGTAAAATAGTTCCTTATCGTCTTGCTGTCGTCTTGTTTTGCCAGCATCCAAGAAATTAGCGCCGTTGACGTAACCCAGAGCTTCGCTGGAACATCCTGTCTTTGTTTCCTTTCTGAATATTGATTTTTTTTTTTTTTTTTTTTTTTTTAACGCATAAATTCCGTGACATGTTTTTTTTTTTTTTTTTTTTTTTTAAATGCAATGCAGATGAAGACAATTGCATGGAATACGTCCGATATGGCACGAGGCAGTTTATTTTGCTTTCTTTTATCTAGTTCTAACCGCAGTGGATTACAGATATTTAAGTATTTTCACAGCAGAGTACCTTTTGCTGTTTCAGTTTCGCATACCTTTATGAAGGGAATCGCAGCAGGAGTCTGGATTTGAACTTGGGTTCAAATCAGATGCAAGGCGACAGCTCTAACTGCTGCGGCTCCTACTGAGTTATGCATTTGTAACACAGAAGTCTAAAAAAAAAATTATTCCCAGTAATGAATTAATTTTATAATGATTTTTGATGATGTTCAGTAAGACTGCTGGAACTGCAGCGACCTGTGTGAATATACAAGGCTCTGTTGTGCTGCAGGTCCCATGTACCGCTTGGAGAAGCAGACGGAGCCTAACGTGGCCGTGGATCTGGACTGCACGCTCGAGAGCCAGAGCACGCTGGAGTTCTGCCTGGTCAGAGAAAACAGTGAGTTCTGCTCTACAGTGTTAGCAGCTCGACAACACAACACACACATCCATCACATCTGCCGGGTGGTCGATCGTTGTGCGCTTTAACCGTTGCACCCCTTCAGGCTCCAGAGGGGAAGAGAGCTCTGAGGAGGACCCACCCATTGACATCACCACTGTTCAGGACATGCTGAGTAGCCATCACTACAAGTCCTTCAAGATCAGCATGATCCACAAGCTGCGCTTCACCACGGACGTCCAGCTCGGTAACAACAACTCGCGCCAGTGCAACTGATTTCCACCTTAATTCGTGTAGAGGGCTGCCACTGGAAGCCCTGGGTGTCATATGTCAATATGATAATTTTGAAAAAGGGTCCCATTAGAGGCTTAAGTAAATGTATTAGGTACGACATCTGTTATTACAATATTCCAAACGAAATGGCGTCATTTGCCCTATTGGGTTTCCAGTGATCTGTTTGCTCCCTCGTGTGTTTCCTATTAATCGTGTACACATATGGTTTCTGAGGCCGGATCGAGATGATGCGCGGAGGCAATTCCGCTGAGGGCAGCAGGGTCACTGGGTCATCCGCAGGAGCTCTTGATGGCTTCCTGTTTCAAGATGTGCTGTGCACAGAAAAGCGATGGCCTGGATGCGCGGGCAATGTAATCACTTTTAATTCAGCCCTCAGGTGCGGCATTGGCGGAGGATCGGGTGGTGGGTTGTTGCCTCTTGACGTGTCAAAGCACGTTTGCCCCGATTACCCGCAGCATTTATTTGGGGGAAAATGCTCAAGAGATAATACTTTTCATTACGAGAGAGTTCTATCTGTTCACTTTATCATTTTTGCATTATCACATTTATCACCTTACGCTTTAAACCGATAGGTAAGCCTTTTCAACTTTAAGTGCTTTCTTTCCCTTTGCTTTAGGACTCACGATTATGCTTCTCATAAAGCGATTCTCGAAAGTGTACGTTGATAGCTTCTTATGCCAATTACAGAGCACAAATTGCATGGCCTCATAAGTGCCGCTTCTCGTAATGTGCCTGTCTGTGTATGCATTTTGGTAATAATTAAATTGCATAGTCATTGGGAGGGTTTTAAGGCTTTTTTTTTTTTTTTTTTTTTTTTTTTTTGTTGAGTAAAAGTGCATTGAAACAATCTGGACTGATTGAACACGTCGACTGAGTTGAGAGAATCGAGTTCAGAATGGCCGTTGTGTTTACGAAGGTTGAAATCCACAGGCATGAATTGAGTGTCTGCAGTCATTTGGACAGGGCATGGGAACTCCGCTCGCTCCACGTTCTTCTAAGATGGTGGGGGTCGGGTGCTGCGGGCTTATTCTCAGCTGGTTGTGCTGTGCAAGATGGCCCCAGAGTGTCAGATTAGATAAAGGTTTGAAGAAAAACAGAAAGCTTCCCTAACAAACCTTTGGGCGTTTCCGGGTGCCAGACAGCTCGTGGATCAGCCTCCTCAACTCTGTGTTTATTATATGCACTTCTTATTTTCTCCACACATCCCACTCGTGCTAAGGTGTCAGACACCAGCTGAGCCAAGTTATCCCGAGGGCACAAGTTGCACAGTCCTGGGCTTCCACTTCCTGGGAAGAAAGGAAAGAAAGCCAAGACATCTTCTGGAAGGCAGCATGGTCAAAGCAGCGCTGCCTTCTAAGCAAGCTGGCAAATTGAAGGTGTCCATCGCCCGGGAAACGTCCACGTGTTGCACTGCTGCAAGATAATGATGTGTAGGATGTCCGTCTCCATGACAGCAGTTTGGTTACCCACCCCGGTAGCTGTGCCAGAGCAGCAGGATGCACTAAGCAGCTGTTGGTGGACACACACGGATACTTTGGATCCATTAGCTGGTTTTTCAGGTACTTGAACGTGCAGCTTTCATTTATGTCACCAGAGTCACTTGAGGGCCCCAATTGTGGGTCCCCACCCCAATGCTGCAATGGAAACTCACACAGACCGAGCTGGATTCGAACCTGCTCCTGGAGCCGTGAGGAACCGGTGCTACTTGCTGCGCCACGACCTCGCTCGCATCCAGATTCTCCCTTTAACCTCTCTGGAGTAAATTCATGGAGGCGTCCCGAGACCTTTGCGCAGTTGTGTTTGGAAAAAGGAAAATGGTCGCCTCTTCATCTCAATTTTACAATAAAGTACAGACACGACGTACCACCTGATCACTCTTGGTAATGGACCGCATAACTTGACTACCATGCTGAAATATTACATTACTTTTATTAGGACTACCTTGTGTAGACGGGAGGGGTCGTGGGCTGTAATAAGAGCAGCAATCATAATCTGGACCTGACATTGTGGGATACAAACAGAATTATAAAATATGAAGAATTGATGAACCACGGCACAGAACATTTGCTAAATTTAGTCTGACTTGAATAAAGAGGAACCCAAGTAGAATTTGATACGTTTCTTATGTACGACCTCAGTCAGAATCATTTGCATTAGAAACGGACTCGAGCAGCAGCAGCGGTGCCGGAGTCGCATTTCAGATGACAAGATGACGTGGCGCTTGTAGACGGGGCTTTAAAACCGCAGCCAGATGATGTACCCCGGGCCCCCCGGAAAAGATTGATACGGCCGGGTGTGACCTTGGCCGGCAGCGGGAGTGGTGATGTATGTACTGGCATCTCCCTGCTAAATGGACCCAGGTCGGCGGCGCCGGACTCGCCTCGGCCATAAATCAGCCGCCACTTTGCGTGTCATCCCTGCTTTGTATTCTGCCGCTGTGTTGGTTCGTGTCGCTGTCAGCTGTTTGTTCAGAAAGGGCTCGTTTCACTTTCCAGCGGAGGCACCGGACTGACGGATGCTACCAAACTAGCGTGCCTCATCGGTGATGTTCGGCTCTGTTCCTGCTCTTAGAAGCCTTCCAGCGGAACACATGGAGCGGCTTTCGATTTCCCTTCCTGTAGTGCTGGAGTCTTGGTCCAGCTACGTGGTCCTCCTAGGTCCATCGGGTACGGTCCTCATGCTCTGTTCCGGCTCAGCATCTCCAGGGGTGTGAGCTCACAGAGTGCTGTTGATGTTGGTGGAGCTACCTTTGATCCCACAAGGCAGAGAACGGCAGTAAACCTACGCAGAACCAGACCTCCTCTCTTGTAGACATGGAGCAAATCAAAAAGTCCACATGGGATTTTAATATTTTAATTTTCTTTGTGGCTACAAACAAATTATTTTGGCAGGGGTAAAATACGAACGGTAGAGATTCGGAAAAACTCCAAAATCTTCGGGAAACGAAATGAGACTAAACAGTTGTATTTATTTGACTGATTTTAGTCGGTCAGTTAGCTACTTGGGTCTGAATCTGGCTCGGCGATGTTTGAAGGTCCGCTTTTGAATACGTAGGATTTGGGTTCCAGTCCCACCTCCTGCTGCAGTACCCTTTCTTTACCCTGAGCTGATACAGTAAACAAAATGTACCTCCTGCTGCAAGCTGACTAAAATAGAGGGGCAGCAAAAGAGTAACGGAGCAAGTAAGCGGAGCAGTGGCCTTTCTTCCCACCCAGCCAGAGTGGAACTGTGTTACAGGAATAGCTCCCCCCGTAGGTCTGCGGAAGCGGGGTTATTATTACTGTCAACACTAATGACCGACCGCACACGTTAATTGCCCCGGGTGACAAAGGCGCTGTCACTCGGGTGATCCTCACACAGCTCGACTCGCTGACAATGGGCTGCCACACAAAGGGCGTCCCACGCTCGCCATTGTCACACAGTACCAGTGTGTGTTTCTCTGCCGCGGACCCTTCACGGTGTGTAAAAATACCACTGTTCTGAATTAAACTGTCAGCAGGGAGGTTGGAGCAGAGCTTATTCAGTTTGGATGTGTGTTTTAAAGCCGTAGACAACTGTTCTGTGGAAGTAATTTTCTGTAATTATTCCTTAGGAGGCATTGTTATTGGATTTGTTTTGCCCCCTCCCCCAACACTGGAAAAGTCCCTTTTAGCATAACCAATAAAGATAGGAACAGCATCTACCCCTGTTATTCAGTGCTGCCCTTGCACCGGCTTCACGGGTTTAGTTTTAGGCTTTGATGCACGTTTCTTGCTTCATTCATTGAGTTCCACCGAACCCGAGCAGATGTGTAGAGCCAAGCGATTTGAATCCGCTTCTCCTGCAGCTCCGCGCCTCACCTGTAAGCGCAACGCGTTTGTGCCGAAGATGGAAAGAACGAAGTGCGGAGCATCGTGATGCCGTCGCTCCGTCTCGTGTTAAATAAATAATATGTGGATAAATAAACTCCTGGATGCCGACGCTTCTCATACCTCAAGTCATAAACGATGCACGTTTGCCTTGTTGTCGGAGCCACGGAATGTGAGCCGTGCCCATTGTTAGCGTTGTTGGAGAAAGGGTTACTTTTTTTAAATGAAAACTTAAACAAAAACATTAAAATGCCAAGGCGAACATTGAGGTTTTGAGGAATGTTTGGGTTTGTATCCCTGATGTGCCACCTCAGCCTGTGGTAGGGAGACTTACAAAATGTAAATTAGTCCATTTTGTCTTTGGCTGGGATTCGCTCCCAAAAACAGCGCCCCCTGCAGTCACCGGGGGTCCTTAGCTGTGGTTGCACATCCGACGAAGTCTGCGGTCCACAGCATACGCAGAGCAGAAGGTGTGCGTTTGTGTTTGGCCTTCCTGTGTTTATAGGAAAAGGGGTTTAAAAAAAAAAAGATGGTGTAGTGGGTTTGAAATCCACCTCCTGCTGTAGCTTTGATTGAGGTACTTACCCTGAATTGATACCGTGAAAACTACCCAGTTGTATAAATGCGTAAATCACTGCAAGGAAGTAAAAAGTTGCTTTGGGGCAAAGCGTGATGAGTAATAAATGTATGAATTTCTCTCACCCACCCGTGTACAGGTATCTCCGGTGAGAAGGTGGAGATAGATCCAGTCACTAATCAGAAGGCCAGCACTAAGTTCTGGATTCGACAGAAGCCCATTTCCATCGACTCAGACCTCCTCTGTGCCTGCGACCTGGTGGAGGAAAAGAGTCCCAGTGAGTACCCTTCCAACCCTCATGGGGTTGAACCCCCCCCCGCCTTCCTTCAAGGCACCCCCGTACGGGATTAAATGTCAGTACACGCTGTCGATCTGCATTGTCCGTGTGTGAAATCCCAACTCTGGAGAAGTGGACAGTCAGTTTGCGTCACCGCGATGCCGCCCCCCGCTTCCCCTGCGATTAGTTCTTGGTATCGAGGCTCCAAACAACGGTGCAAACCCGCTGAAATGCGGGCTCGCGGTGTAACCAAACCCCACTTTAATTACAGCAAATTAAATGAGTATAGATTACCGTGATACTTGCAGTGACAGGCGTCATGGCCCGTGGACGTGGAAACGGCACACGTTCCTTTGGAGCGGATACACAGGGGGTTGTCGTCACACTTTTCATTGCTGAAATCGGTGTGTTGCCAACCGAAGAACGCACACTGACCAGGCGAGTGTGCGTTCGCCATCCTTTAGCACCGTGCGTCATTGATTCAACCCTTCGCGCAGGGAAGCGAAGCAGCCGATTCCGGTTCCCTCTCTCACACGCGCGCGCACACCCCGTCCCAGCGATACGCGCTGCTCACGTAGCCCCCCGATCTCTCTAAGGCAGACAGCGATGCCGAGTGTTGCGTTAACCCGGCAATTTGTGCCACACTGAGCCATATTGAGCGGTCCTGCATGACCAGTTAGAGGAGATGGCATGAAGATTAATGAAGGGCACCGCGTAGGGGAAAGGAGGACGGATGGGGTTGAGGTGCCGCCATCTCTCCGCCTCGGTTTTTGTTCTTATTTGTTTTGCTTCCCCACCCCTCATCTCCCAGGTTAACCTTTGATCTTCAGACCTTTGTCTTGGGTGCAGCAGCCACCACAGTATTGATCTCTTTTCCTCAGAGATCTCGGTTGGTGCCACGTGGGCGGCGCACCCTCTTTGTTGGACTGTTTGTTGTACAGCTCAGGGGTGCGTTTGCTGTAGCCGGATGCTTAACGGTTCCGTTCAGCGTTAGAACTGACGCAAAGACAGCCGTTGGTCATCGATCTCACAGTATTAACGCTCTTGCGAAAGAGGACGACAGATCCAACCTTTTGTGTGCTTCCTTTTTTCTCCCCCCTAGCGTGTTGGCGTGCGAAGCGTCGCTAAGCAACTTGCACCTCACCTGTACGGACACCTGGGGTATTCGGCAGCACCGGAGGGGCGGCTGGGGGAAGCAAAGGAAGTGCAGGCGTTTCATAGTGAGCGGTGACAGGAAATGGGATTGGGGGAGTGACATGGAAAAGAAGGCTGTAATTTATGAGCAAAAGGCATGGGTGTGTGCGCGCGCGCACGTCTGCCGAGGGGAGTTAATTCAAAAGACCCTTAAACAAAAGCTCGCCGCTCCGTCGGCGGAGAGAGACATGGAATTTATTGAAAAACGTGAAAATGGGACATGATGTCAGAGGGATCGCAGCTGATTCGGGACATAAAATCAATCACAACAGACAGGTTCCATCTTCCCAGCAAATTAATAATTGACCCTAATTTACGTTGTCGTGTAGCCCAGCTAAATATGATTGGCATGTATCGCAAAGCAGATGAATGGAAGTGACGTTTTTTCCGTTTTTCTTGCTTGTACGAATGTCTGACCCGAGTTCCATCGCGGATGGAAGTGCTCGCGTCGATTTAGCTGGCAAATAGTATTATGGGTATACGCGAGATGACAAAATGTGTTTTTTTTTTTTTTTTTTCTTCCCTCTTCCCTCTCTTCATTTGCCTGTTTAGCATAATAATAAATTAATAAGT
Organism: Heterotis niloticus; assembly: GCA_018136845.1. Classification (NCBI taxonomy): domain Eukaryota; kingdom Metazoa; phylum Chordata; class Actinopteri; order Osteoglossiformes; family Osteoglossidae; genus Heterotis; species Heterotis niloticus. The sequence continues at coordinate 23,717,029 of CM030900.1, read as the reverse complement.
CGAAAGCGTCGCTTGTGCGGACGGAGCGCGCGTCGCCTTGTCCGCTTAACAGACACGGTCGCAGCTTTATTAATAAGCTGCTCCGTCCGTTCTGTCTAAACAGCCTGGCGCGGTTTTTCCATTTAATTACAACGGCTAATTAAAGGGGGGGGGGCGCCGAGCCGCGATCCCATTGGCTTCCCCACCGGTCGCTCTGAGCAGATGCGACATTTACACGGCGCCCCTTTCGGACCCGACGGACAGCGGCGTGATTGATGAGGGCCGGGCGGCGGGAAGCGGGCGGCCTCGGCGCGGAAAAACCCGCTCGACGCACCTGACGGCCGCTTTGGCTGGGAAGCGATGCTGTCATCGTGCGGGCGGGACTTGTACGACCCCCGTCCCGATGTCGCCTCTGTCCCTGTGTCCTGTTATACCCATTGGCTTCGGTCATGCTTTGCGGTGAGGTGAAAGGGTTGACTCAAATACCTTAATACACGCCAGGTCGGATGTCACGCGGGCCGGCTCTCGCGTAACGAAATGTGGCGGCACAGCGGGTAGCACCGGTGCCTCCCAGCTCCTCGTTGGATTTATTATATAAAATAACCACGGCTGGATGCTCAGCTGTGTGTTGTCCAAACAATGGGTTAAGGCTTCGGGTCGGGCGAGCCGGTTGCTGCGATCGTGAAGGCCCTGCGGAGCGACGGAGGTCATCTTCATCCAGGGAAAGGGCACAGCCCTGCTGTCTGCATCAAGTAAGGCTTACATACGCGCTCGCGGTTTCCTTCGGTCCACAAAGGATCACAGAGTGCAGAGCCTAACGCGTCGTGCAGTTGTTTATCTCACGGTTTGTCTGAAAATGGCTCGCCAAGAGCGAAGGGAAATGGACGCGAAGGCGGAGAAGCGAGTAATGAAGCCGTTCTCAGCCCAGTGAGCGGAGAGACAAAGAGCTGCGTGGGGGTTTAAAGGCACGCCTTTGTTGCGGGTTCTCCGCTGTCAGTGTGCTGTCCAGCTTTAACCCTCGTCAACGGTTATTGACCGAGTTTGACCACCCGCTTTCTACAGCAGCAGGGTTCCACTCTGTAGGCGATGCTATGGTAGCCCAGGCCCCTGCGAGGGAGCCACCGCGCTGCTCCCTGCGTTGCCCTCCCGATGACTCTTAAGGATCGATCTCTAGCAGCAGCCTTCACGTTGGAGGATGGAGACTGCACGGGCGCGCTCAGCCTTCCTCGATCCTTAGCGTTGCTGAGCAGACTGCCCGTGACTGTAGGGTGACTGTCGGAGAGGAATGCCCAACATTTGTGAGTCTGCTTGGCCGGCTGTTCGGTCGGTCCTCTCATTTTACGGAGAACGAAGGCAAACCGCACGGTTCGTCTCCGAGGGGCCCTCTGTTTTGGAGGACACCGTCCCACTTTCCGATGAGGACCTCGCCGCCATCGTCCCGTAGTTCCTACATAACTCTTAACACCGCTGAAGGAATTCTCTTCTGTAACATTAAGTAGTTTTTTGCTTTTTTTTTTTTTCCCCCCGTGGTCTTGAGATTCATGCCGGAACCTGGCCAGCTCCTTAGCCACTTTACCCGCCGTAGATTCGGGTACGAAGGGTCGCCCGACCGAGGAAATGCTCGCAGGCGACAACGCGTTTTCTTTTGTTGCGCCTTAAAATCACAAAGCTATTTTCAGCGGAAAGTTCCTCAGTAGGAGCCACCCCCTCGTCAGTTTGACATATTGTCTTTGTATGATTTTTATTCCCCTGGATACAGGAGAGAAAAGTAAATTAAGTACCCACTTAAATGCCGTAATGGATTATAGCCGTCCCCTGTATCCGGGAATACGAAACCGTCCATTTGGGACCTTTTTTTTTTTTTTTTTTTTTTTTTAATTTACGTTGTTAGCTTTTACGCGCCTGCCGGAGCCTCCCGGTTCATTTGCATTAACATTAATTAATTCGGCGGCGAGACTTAATACGAAAGCGCGGCGTTGGAAACGGCCCGATCGCGCCGTCAGGATGGGCTGATGAAGCGGGTTTTAATGGACCGGAATGGAAGCGCGTCCGAGTGACCCGCCCGCGCCGGCCCGCGGGGAAACACGATTAACGCCGCAAAACATCGTCGCCGATTAGAGTCACAACTGGTTCATGACGGGAAAAATAAATCCTCGCGTTATTTCAGACGAAGCTAAATGGTGGAAAAGACGGCAGCGGCGACCGGAATACGGAGTTAATAAGCTGCCGCACAATGTGAATACATTAGCATGCCAATTAGGAATTTGAGACTTAAAATAGATGGCGCATTAGCAGCACCACAGGCTAATTTCTCATATTCTTTAAAGGTTTTTGAATGAAATTATTAGACCATTTCTGTGTAGGGAATTTCTGCTAATAATTAGTGTTTCGGGATGATGTTTAATTATCATATTATGATGGAATGCAGGGGCCTCGCGGTTGCGACTGCAGATCCATCCAGGAGATGTTCGGCCGCCTGTCCGTTACAAACGGTCTCCAGGACCGCATTCGTCACGAAGGACGTCGACGCCGGCCGTTTTAGTGGTTTCGCTCCGTTTCCCCTTTGTCGTTCTCATCCGGGGTCACCGTTTATACCTTTGAATTTAGGGGCGAGGATCCTTCCGGAAGCGTCGGGCCGTCAGCGGTAGCCCCCGTTCGTCTGACAGGAGGAGGGCGAGCGCGTGAGGAAAGTCGATTTCTCATGATTTGTGCTCATTTTTAAAACGCTTCTCTCGCCGCCCGTCGGCCATCTTGTTTGTGTCCCGTGTCCCGTGACGCTCCGCAGGGGGACTGCCCGCACCATCTCCTGCATCCCGCCGCAAGGGCTCACGCCGCTTTTGTCTTCGCTCCGCAGGCCACGCAATATTCAAGCTCACGTATCTCAGCAATCACGACTACAAGCCCCTCTACTTTGAATCGGACGCCGCCACAGTCAACGAGATTGTGCTCAAGGTGAGCTTCGCTGCGTGTCGATGCCGTGTTTCACTGCGGTACCGTAAACCGAGTCAACAAGGCACGAGGGTTCTATTTGTGTGCAGGTTAGAATTCTACAGCTTGTTCGTGTCGCTGGCCAGCAGGCGGTGTAGCGATTAGAGCCATTGCAGTCAATGGACCCGGGTCTAAATCCCACCTCCTGCCGTCCTGCCAGATTGAGGTATTTAACCTGAATTAACGCAGTGAAGTTTACCTCGCTGTTTAAACGGATAACTCACTGTGAGCATTTTTGGAAGAAAGCATCAGCTACTTGTAATTAATAAGTGAATGAATAAATAGATTGATAGATAAATAGATGGTGGAAAAGACATTTCATATCCTGTTCAGCCCCCTGGTGTTTGCAACATCCACATGCAGGCAGTTATTATCCTTGTCAAGTTCAGGTGATGTTTGTCATACTTCAGCAAAGTTGTTTGCTGTTTTTCGTCGCTTATTTATTCATTTGTTCAGCACCTGATTAAAAAAAAAAAAAAAAAAAAAATGCTGCATGTATTTGATCACAATTTGTGTTATTTGCAGGGAGGTTGTTTTCATGGCGGCCGTGCGATTCTGCCGGTTTCCGTCTGGTACGGCAGGGGGCGCTAAAGCACAATGTTTGCCCGCAGGTGAACTACATCCTGGAGTCGCGGGCCAGCACGTCGCGGGCCGAGTACTTTGCTCAGAAGCAGCGCAAACTGAGCCGCCGCACCAGTTTCAGCTTCCAGAAGGACAAGAAGGCCGGCCAGTAGAGCATCGCGTCTCGGTGCCCCCTAGCGGTCTGGAGGAACGGGCCCAAACGCGGGGGAGGCACCGCCGTCTCGGCTTAAATCCGGGGAGTCGTGATCCGCTGCCCGCGCCCTGGGCTCCCAACCGGGGCTTCCGACTACTGCCCCGCTTATCAGCCATATCAGAAAGTAGCTGGTTTCTCTGTGTGTGCATTTTTTAATTTATTTTTATTTTCTTCCGAATGTGCATAAGACAACAGAGGGGGAAGAAGAGGCGCAGTGGGTTAGGAGCCCTTTGGGATCAAACAGGAAGAAGCCAATTTTTTTTTTTTTTTTTTTTTTTGTGTTCAGTGTCGAGGGTGTGACTGAGCCGCTACAGCGCCCCCATCACTGGAACTCCAGCTGCAAAAGCGAGCGTTCCAGGTCCACACAGAGGTCAAGAGGTCAGGGCCCAAGCATCACACTAAATTGGCTTTGGCCGGCGGAAGCCGAGCTACGGAGCGCAGCATTTTACGCAGGGTGCGGTGCGGTGCGGGGCGGCCGGGGACTTCTACAGCGCGTCTACTTTTACTCGAGTTTATAAATGTATTCCTCAGCATCGTATCTGTTGACTGGAAGGTGGGGGTTGGGGGGGGGGCTGTCAAGCGCAACGCAATGTTCGTTGGTCCTTTCCGTTCAGCAGCAGTTAGGGAATGTATGAGGTTTATACAGCTTTTTTGTTAAAGCGATGAAATGGCAGAAAATGTATGTTTTTATTTCAGCCGTCTGGTGTTTTTCAGGGCCGGAGACATCGCTGATGCGATCCATGCAAAAACCGATGAATGAATTTTTAGGGCTTTGTTTCCTCCAGATGATTCATGTTCAGACTCAGGTTTCTACTCTTACGGTTCGTGTTTGTCCTTTGTTTTTATTTTGTTTTTCCTCCTCCTCCTCCTCCTTCTTAGTGGAACATAAGTGCTCGATGCAGTCATTCCCTCCCACTGGCACTCAGTTGCATGCCAGTTTTGGGGTCAAGTGCTAACCAAGGGTGGTTTGTTTTGCGCAGAAGCCAAGGAGCAAACAGCAGCCGATGCCAAGGTACAAGACTGAAATGCGGCCTTTCGCGCCTGCGCCTTCACTTTAAATAAAGGCTGAGATGTGTCACGTGTCGGAACCCGGACCCTGTCGTGCTGTGGGGTTGTGGGGGGGGCTGAAGCGAACAGTAAAGATGATAAGCACCCCTGCTTTTGTAATTATTCCTGGGAAAAGAGTGAATTGTGAACTTAAGGTTGCTGGTTCGAGTCCCAGGAAGGGACTCTGCCCACATTGTGCCAGGTAAATAATTTCTTTATTGCTAGAGGTGGTTTCCATGTGGTGTATGTACCCCTTCCCCCCCAAACTTCGCCCTCCTCTGCTCTTACCACTCTGGTGCACCTGTCTGGCTCCCCCACCTGCCCACCCCGCTCTCCTGCCTTCCGGTGGGTGGGGTGGGCGATATTCATGGTTTTTATCCTGTCTGCCACTTGCTGTCCAGGTGTTTTTGCATCAAGGGGCAGAAAGTGGAGTAACGGTCAGCGAAGGTATTGGTCCTGCTGCTGAGGCCCACGGTCTCCATGGCTACTGACTCATTTACTCCATCACTCAGGGGAAGTACCTGGGATCTGAAGTCGTTCTCCCAAGGACTCCGTTGACGGGGCTGCCTTGGGGACTTGAACTTATTCCCTTTCCTGAACAAATTGTTTCCAACTGCTGCTCCCCCTGCTGGAAAAGATGCTGTTTTAACCGTGGGGTTCACGGTGGCTTCAGGTTGGACAGGGAGAGCAAGAGTTGGGGGGGCCGTGCATTTGACAGCTGTGCTTCTTGCTCTGGGGGAGATGGGCATCTCCTGCTGAGGTTGCGATCCTCCTCGGAGGCAATGCAGGACCGCCGTGAAGACTGCGTCTGCGGTGATGCAGGTATGATTGAGGTGGGGTTCAAAACCCTCCCTTTCCCTTCCCTTGTGCTCTTCTAAAACACCTAACAGTAGTAAGGAGGTCAGTGCTGCTATTTGGTACAGCTGTACTAGTTCCAGGCCACTGCAGCCAGAGGTGGGATTCAAACCCACGCACTTTGCGCAGTTTGGCCTCCTCATCCTAACCTGGACTCAAAGTCGCCTTCCCCCACCAGGCAGCCAAGCACCGCCGCTGTCTAAAGTTGGATCATCAGCAGCATTTTCAGAGTTGCCATCTTGGTTGCGGTCTGCAGCAGCCTGGAGAGGTTTTTTTTTTTTTTTTTTCCTTTACACAAAAGTTCCATTTTGATTATGGTAATGAGCCCAATTTGCATGAGCAGTGATGAATGAGTAATGAATATTTAAATGGAATGTGATAATGAATAGATGCTGAAGGCTGTGTGCGAACGGAGCCCGAGTGGCACAGTGACGACGCGCTAAGCTTCCGCTCCCCGGCGGCGGGGTGCGACCTGGCTCCGCATCGGTCTGTTGTTGGCTCGCGTCACGCAGGTATTTGCAGCAGACGGTGATGGTCTCATTTACGCAGGTGGGGGTTTGAGGGGTAAAACGGACCCAATGGATGTCGACTGCTGCGAGGCAGGGACTGAGCAAGTTGTGTTGGGGTCACGCCTGTTCTGCTGGGCAGGGGCATTCGCCAATGTAGATGCACCTCCGGACTCCTATGGGTCTGATGAGGTTCAAGTCTTTTTTTTTGTGTGTGTGTGTCTTATTGCAGTTAAGAAATCTTCCTTAACACAGGGCTGTGGTTGGCTGAGGCAGTGGCAGGAAGTGTGCGTATAGAACAGCTGCACGGTTGGTCGTCCAGCTTCGCAAGGTGCTGGGATTTACAGGTAGACGTGGGGAAGGGCCTAAGTAAAGCTTCTTTTTGCCCCTGTGCGTCACTGCACTTACAACCAGCAGCGTGAAGGTTGCTGGTTTGAGTCCTGCCGCGAGGAAGGCCCTTGCCCTGAATTGCTTTCACGCAAGGGGGCATTTTTAGCGGCTAACAGAGCAACGTGTGGAGATGCTCCTGCATGAACCTTAATACCAGCAGACCAAACAGCTGAGGGTCGTTCGGGGTGAGGCGCTCCACCACCACAGCAATTAGACACCAGTGTTAAATGCGGGGCTGAAGTGCAGAACCAAGCTGCCGCTCATTAATTTAGCAAACAACTTAGCCAACAATAGGGCAGCAAGGGCCAACTCATCGATTACTTTTGCGCAAAGACGCTTTGTGTGTAAAAGCTTGCATTTTTGCTGCTCTAAGGCAGGGCCACAGTGCCATCTGGAGGACAGACAGCAGCGGCGCTGTTTATTCATGAGCCGATGCAGTTCTACACAAGGCGGGTAGGTTGAAGTCCAGCCCAGCTCCTCCCTCACCCTGACCTGAGTGAAAATTGGGCAGCTGTACGGCGGTTTGTGTGACATCGCTGCAACAACGGCGCCATTAGGGATGTGCGGTGTCCTATTGCAAACGGGTGGCAAGGTTGAACAAGTGAAAGCAGTGGCTCAAACCCACTTTTAATAATTCTCTGCCCCATGACACAAGGTGGTGAATCTGAAGCTCAGCTGCAGTTTTCTGCACGTGTACATGCGCGGTGAGGCTATCGTGAAGGCTCTTCTCACTGGCATTACCGCTCATCAGCAATTTGTAACGCCCCGAGGAAGCCGCTCTGCTCATTACCCCTGGCAACACCAACGTAAACAACGGGCACGAATTTCCTCCGTGTGAAACCTGAGGGCAGCAGCTCAGGTGTGGGCAAGGAAAAGGGAACGCATGTAGTTTTCATTGCCGTTTTGCATATTGGAGTCCCTGTCTGGTTATTTGGAAGAAGCAGTAATGAGCTGCTAGGAATTATGGGGTGTACTCCACGTCAGCCTTGTCATTGAGCAAATGGGCATCTGCCAGTAAACGATAACAGTTTCGAGTGCTCAATACGTGTGACTGCATGGAGTGTCTCACCCTGCTCCCAGCACAGAAATAACCGGAACATCCCAGCGCCTGCCTCTATTACTCTATCAATTAAATGCCATTCAGAATAATTTCAATGGTTTATTTCTAACTTGGCCACTCAAAACCATTCTCTCCATCATACATTTGGCCCCAACAGGGAATACCAGAAACAACTGACAAAGCAATTTTATACACACACACACACACACACAAAATAAACAGATGGTTCACAGGAAGAGCCACTAGCTCCAGCCAGGACAAACTGCCCCAAGGACTGAGGGAAGCAGCTGCTGTGCTAAACAAACACTCTCTCTGCATGAACACTCCTGCATGGGAGCCACAGACACCAGGACCATCGGAGCAGGATGTGGGACCAATGAGTGCCACACAGGAAAAAGGTGAGAGGAACGAAAACGCACATCCAGTGCTCATCCGTGCAAAACAACGCAGAAATACAACAGCGGTCCCTTACGAGATCATCCTGAGCCAGGCAAAAAGTAGAATCGTGTCCAGCTGCTCCGCAGGCATAGTTTAAGGCTACGAAGAGACCTGGCGGCAGTATACCCCCCGCCTTCACTTGCGGTCATCGATGGTCTTGATGAACTCCACGGCAGCTGTGAACTGCATCCACCAGTAGCTCTCTTCCCCGCTCAGCCGGCTGCCGTAGAAGTTGTTGATGTACTGGATGGTGGACAGCAGGCAAGGTGGGTTGGCCTGATGGAACACGAGAGCAAGACACACGGTGACGGGCACTTTCGGGGACATTCCCGCACGAAGCTGAGGTGAGCGCTTCCCCTGACCAAACGCACCTTGATGAGGACGAAGACGAGTACGGGCAGGAAGTCGTCGGCACCCGGCACCGAGGCCTCGTTGGCCAGGCTCAGCAGGTTCATGATGCAGGAGCACATGCGCAGTACACACTGCACTTTGCCCCGTGGTGTCTTGTAGGTACTCATGGTGCGGATCTCAGCCTGCGCTGATGGCCACGGCGCCTCCTTCAGGTACACCTGGTAAGGGTGCACACACGGAGGAGTTGTTAGAAGTCCTCCAGCCCCATCAGAGCAAGTGGTGTGCTGTTTATCCCCATTGCCTTGTAAACAGAAGGTCCTGGGTTCAGCTGTTACCTCCTCAATACAGTAAAAACCACCCAGCTGTACGCTGCTGTTTTAAAAAAAAAAAAAAAAAAAAAAAAAAAAAATCTCCCTTTGTCACACTGAATGGTTTCAGGTGTTCAGATGAAGGGAACCTGACTAAACTGAAAAAGCAGCACAGCACCCCGCAGGTTGCGCTGGAGAAAAGGACCAGACAAATAACTGCATTTACTCTATAGGCAAATTTGTTTTCAGTTACAGCATTACTGTCACAATTCATTCAGACAATTGGACCAAGGGGACTGACCTGAAAGTGAACCTGACATTAACAAGCAAGTGCACACCCTGAAAAGGTTCCTTTCAACTTTTAATCCGGGTGTGGCTGGGCCATGTGGCGAAGTGAAGGACCTGAGCTGAAATGCAACAGGAGGAGAAACAGTACCTCTGGGATCTGGAGAGAGCGGTGGTTGGCGGTCACCACTTTGCTCAGACGCTCTATGTGTTCTTGCAGCAGCCTAGCAAGCAAAGATACATGGTTTTACGCCACACAAGCCAGTCTTCTCTCTCAGCCTGGGATCAGGATTAGTCAAGCCACTTACTGGTCTCTCAGGATGTCGCCGTCCTGGTTGGGGTAGAAGGCCAGCTTGAAGATGCGGTTCATGACCGTGTGCTCGATGGCTGCCTGTGCATCCTGCAGCTGCTCTTCGCTAGCAAACTGCCAGATGGCATCGTGGGCCATCGTCCCGTATAGCTGCCGCAGGAACTCCTCCACAGCCGCAGTCTTCTCATCAGCTGCCGTGAAGCCCTGGAACGCTACGTGGGTGAAGAACGGGTCAGCCGGCAGGGCAGCATTGGGCACAGAGTGCAAGAAATCTCCACCGTGGCTCCAGACCAGTGCAAAACTATGCAAACAAACCACTGAAGTGCAACTTCCCAAACCCAAGAAAACATCCTTAGTGTCATCTTCAAGAATGAACTCGACATATGAATGTCCCCGTGTCCTCTTTGGAGAAGAGGCTACTGACAGAGTGTCATGAATCCATAAGCAACCAAAACTTTGACTATATACCCATCTATGTTGTGTATTTTTTTTTTTTTTTTTTTAAACTTCTACATAGATGCAGGGGTTTAGTTAACCTATCCTGCTATCTTGCCAAAACAATTTAAAATTGTTCAAATGACTCCACAATGGCTCCCTGTTCCCTAGAAAGTGCTCGGTGGAGGCAGGGCGGACCTTTTATGAACTCGAGCATCTTGGCTTCCATGCGCAGGAGCAGCAGTCGCACACAGACAGTCGTGAAGCAGCGGCTGGTCACCTCCTTGTCCCGCCGCACGCGCTGCAGCAGACGCTCCAGGTGCGCCTGTGAGGTCTGCAGACCCTGCCGACAGCGTGTCAGGTAGGCGATGTAGGGCGCCCGTTTCCTGAAGGGTACGGTGCAGTTTCACTGCCAGCGCTATGTGTTTTAGAGATCTTGCACAAGGGAGTCCATGATGGCAGAGCTAAGCTGCCACCACGATTAATACACACCGGCACACGGTTATTTGTACGTCACCTGCAGTTCAGATCACATCCCCAGATGTCGTGCAGACTTGCGACCCCTACCTGTAGTCCTGGGACAAGGAAGCCAGCAGCTTTGTGCACGTGTCCTCGTCGAAGTGGCTCACGCAGCGCAGCGTCTCCTGGATCTGAGCCATCAGATTCTTGTCCTGCAGGTTGATGGCTTCTGCCAGCTGCACCTTCAGGAAGGAGACAAGCTCGCTGTCTGGTGGTGGCACAATGGGGGGGAGGGGGTTAGAAAACTACCCTTCACATTGAATTTGATAGCTTTTTACATGAGGAGAAGAAGAGGAAATTGGACAGCTGGACTTCAGTGACCCTGTTGGCAGAACAGTCAAGCACGTTTTCACAGAGATGGTACCTTCGGGTTCTGCGTTGTCAGATAGGCCGTTGCAGGTGGAGCCACAGGGCATAATGGGAAGGATGACAAAGTCAGCCGAGGACAGGGCCAGCCTCAGCTTTTTCTTGGCATCACTGTATGGACAGGGTAGAGAGAAGAGTGGTGGGCATTCCCTTTCTCACATACCTGCACAGCAAACTGGAATTGTACTCCTCTTCAAATGCCCAAATGTACAGGAGGAGGAGAGGGTAGTGACCTGAAAGTGAACCTGACTTCCTGAGGCCAGGGCATTTCGGTGGCAGAGACGGGCGTGCTGTCCGTGGCAGTGCTCGGTGGCATTTCCCGCTCAGGTGACTTGTCCGCACAGCCTCCCCCTGGGGGCACCTCTGAGCGCACACACACACACACACACACACACACACACACACACACACACACACACACACACACTTCCACTTAGACGTGTGCAATTCACGTACAGACCAGCTAAATCTTTATTAAAAGCACCACAGGACACAGGAAGCCCCACCAAAGAAACAAGACCGTGAGTGTCACATACAAACCGTGATTGCTGTACTCTGGTGCATGGCCTGCACAGCTAGTGCGCTTGATGTTCCTGTATTTGTCCAGGATGTCTTCAGCCAGAGTGGGTGGGGCATCATCTTTGCACAAACAGAGCACATGAGGTTACATCTCTACAATGCACCTTTTACACAGATCCTCCAACATTCCTATAGATGTCACTGTTGTCACCAACACTGAGACTATCCCAGCCATGCACCTAAACTGTAAGGGGGGAGGGGGGAGGGGAAAAAAAAAAAAAAAAAAAAAAAAAAAAAAAAAAAAAAAAACCTGCTCCTTTTGTTCTCATTGAGCCTCTGTGCCACAGATGGCTAATGCAGCACAGTGGGGACTGGAACCCATAATTGCTAGAAATGCCTGAGCTGTTTCATAGAAAAACACCCGCACCGCATGACAGGTATTTTTTTGGTGCTTTAAGTCTGAAATCATATAGACCTTACTCTTCTCTGTGTTTAACCTGTGGAAATCAAAGCCTGGATCCACCAGCCTTCAGTCACCAAGGCATAACCCGCAGCTCTAGCACTTAACTGAGGATGATGGTGGTGAAATGGTGAAAAACAAGTGCAACACACCTGGCTGCACTTGGCCCTGCCCCACATTCTCCTTCTTGTCCTTTCTCCGGAATGGTGCCTTGTGGGCTGTTGAGAGAGCCGTTTGAGGTTCGCATAGATAAATATTGCCAGGTACTTTTCATTCACAAGGTCCATGGCAGGGCCATGTGGAACAACACACACAAACGTGGAATCTACTAAACACACAAAGGAAGCAGCAACTCCTTTTACACATGCACTCACCTTTCGGAATGGCCGATACAAGCCGCTTCTTCCACCAGGGTCTGTTCCGCTCAGGCTTTTCCTCGTCACTCTCTTTTTTCTCCTCTGGCTATAAACATGATGTGAGTGAGTGATCTGCCTTGTGAGGTCAAACGGGCGCTTTGGTTTAACAGGGAAACGCACTAATGGTTCTACGGAATAAGAACGATTTTATTGACCAGTGGTTCCCAGGATATCTCCCAGGACCAGTTGTTAAGCAGCGTCTTACCTCTCCCTTTAAGATGTTAGAGGACGTGGGCCCCATAATGAGCCTATCAGATAGGGCAGGGTCCTGGAGCGCCACCTGACGGCATAGCCCAGGGTCACTGAAGGGCCTGCGAGTGGGGCTCTCCACATCATAATCGATGTTGCATATCTGACCCAGCTGGTCTGGCAGGGAGTGACGCTGGTTAACCTGGTCCGCTTCAATTTTCATTGACACCGGGGGAACTGGGGGTGGGAGAAACGGCCAGGTCAACTGTCCCTTTGGCCTGACCACTGCACTGGAGCCACCTGTAGGGCACAATGATACCCAACACACAGCGTTAGTAAGTCTGTGCTTGATCATACAACAGAAAACCAATTCACAATACAACTGACTCAAATTTAGGTCAAGTGGGTAAGCAGAGAAGGCACAGAAACTACAGTAACCCATGTTCATATTGAAATGGAGCTTGGTTGGTTCAGTTTGCTCCATTTCCCATATGAAACAATGGCAGTGACTCATCACCGATACTCGTGACACTTCCCTTTTCCTACCATTACTTCCCAATACTCAGTTACTTCCTAGTTGCTCATCTTTTTGTGTTTAAATGCAGTTTCTCTACAAAAAAAAAAAAAAAAAAAAAAAGACAGGACCTGAGATCTCCCCCAACTATCGGTATACAAGTGCTTGTAAGTTTTGCATTTCTAAGACAAAAAGAAATGCCTGATCTCCTAAGCTTTAACTACCTTCTGCTGAGGACAGGGAGTTAAACGTGAGAGAGGGGTCAGTCTGGAAAGGAGGACAGGTAGTGGGCTGACCTTCTGAAACAAACACAAGAGATCCTGTAAACAATACAGACAAGTCAGTTTGTCAAACACAATTGAGGTAGCAGTAGATCAGTCACGAACAGTCCCTTGCTCTGTCCATGATTCCTCTGCTTACCCTGGCCAGGTTCCCCTGTGTAAGGACCCTTTATCAGCACTTTGCTGCTGCTGTCCAAGCTGCATTCCATCCGCAGGTCCTCAGCCTTGTTCAAAACATCCTCTGAAAAGATGCTAATACCTGGCAGCACAGCAGGTGGCGCAGTTGTTGATGAATGGGGGACACTTAATTGGGAATACGTAATCTACATTGCTGCACAGTACTACTCGCTTGTATATGATTGTGAACTACACCAGTGAGTTTTCCTGTTGATTTCCAAAAGCCGTTGGTTACTTTGCCAGAAATATGGTTGTGTACCATGTGTTACCTACAGTCTTAGACTCTTAGATATGGGATCAGACGTTTTCATATAAACTGGCTATACCTGGAGCCTCACTGAATCCTGGGGTGCTGGGCCGGCTGCTGATCTCCCTGACCTCCACTTCATCTGACACGCTGCCTATGCCAGAGCAGCTCTCTACCTCCTGCAGCCGATCATCCTGCTTCAGGTCAGTGGCATCTGTGCAAGTGCGTGGTTAGGGTAGGAGGAGAAAGCCAAGTAGCATGATCAAAGGCCTGAATCTTAATCCATATCACAAATGTTGTATAGAAATATGACAAATATTGCCATCAATTTGGGAGATCCTTAAACTCCCAGGACCCCTTGTTCCTACTGTGTTGCAAGTTGTACCTCTGCACCTTCTTTCCACCCACCTGAGTCGCTGGCCAATACCTCCACGCTCCAGGCATCGCTGGTGACCTCAGAGAACACAGGCCCGGCAAAGCGCTCCATGAGGAACGGAGAGCAGTCTGAGCGGATCTGGATTTTCACTTGGGGAGCCCCTGCCGCAGCCCCTGGACAGAGCAAACATCTAGTATATTAGGAAACTGTCATCATGTAAAGTCTGACAATTTTTCTTATTATCTGGGACAATCTGGTAATATCCTCAGTTCTTAAGTAGCAGCAACTGCCTCGCATATGGTTAAAAGTTCAAGCTGTGGCACACATTTTACAAAGGCACAACACTGACGCTAAAAATATTTCAGGTTCGGAATAAAAAAATTTTTTAAAAAAGGCATCTGATATCAAACTCTGCAAGCACAGTCAACATAATGATGTGCACTACTACTTTGATAGCCTGGGACATTATAGGCTGTAGCACGAACACATCTAACCAAAAAAGGCTCCTTGTACCTCAGACAAACTCACGCACTGACAACTGTTCTGCTTATGAACGAGGTAACTGTAGATATCAGAATGCACCACAAGGTGTCAGAGTATCACCAAATAAATCCACAATGACCAACCAAGTATGAGCTAAATTCATTCACCACCCTAACAGTATGTGAGTTTTCTAACAACTGGTTTTAAAAGGCATAACCTATATGAGCCAATTCCTATGTGTCAATGAAAATTTGGTTTTAAAAATGAAAATTCCTCAAGCAGCAAAGACAAATCAGGAACACTGGAAGTAAACAACACGTGATCTTTCTCTAAAAGATGAGAGAACACCATCCAAACACCAAACCATTGTACCTCTGTTCCACCAATAAACCAAGATAAGGTTGGGAAGTGAATAAGGGTGCCGAACCTACAACATCCTTCAGTCGGTCCTCCTCAGCACTGAACTCAAGGTCGCTGACCAGTGGGTCCATGCTCCATGCCTCGCTCACCGTCTCACTGGGGTCCCTGCTGTCTGTTAGAACAAACTTACGCAGCCTGTCCTCCAGGATGCCCACTGCAGCACCTGTAGGTGTGTGTGGACAGGTGGAAGAATGTTGGCATGAACATTGTAGCTGACCAGATTGAATACAAGTAGGTGAAGTGAAAGAAACCATAGGTAGTAGAAACCAGTGGCGCTTAACTGGGACATTCTAACACAAAATTCATTTTAACAGTCAAACGGACAAGACATCCAAAAATATGGATGAATACTGCGAGGCTATAAATCATTAGTGCACTGATGAGAGCTATATACACACACACCGTGCTCACACTTCAGCAGCTGCAGTGCTTCAGCACCCTCACTGCTCGCTGGTGTGCACCCTTCTCTCTCGGACAAGGACTCATCCTCAAGGTCCAGAGAGGAGTCCGAGCTGGAACGGTTCAGCGGCCCTGTGTGAACAACATCAGTCAGGAGCCCGTAAGCTTCCCATTTCACTTCCCGGAGAGTGAGAGTGGGAGCTTGCTCACCCTCACACGGGGCACCATCCGGTGAAAACCTCCGCTCTTTTTCCCCTTTGGTGCAGAGCTCAAAGCCATCCAAAACAGTCACATCTTCACTCCCATTCGTCAACTGTAAAGCAAGTACCTAAAGGCAGAGAATGGGGTGTTGAAGTCCAGTTTACAAACATCAACATTCCCAGAAGTAGTTCAGGTTAAAACATACTACTGGAGCCCAGTAGCAGTTCACTTTCAAGCATACCACTCACCTCATTCTCAGACTTCATCCCTGGGACAGTGTGGGAGGTAGCTCCCAGAGAGATGACCAGCACTTCCTCTGGCATCCCCTCCTGTGCGGTCTCCTGTGGGCTCATGTCCAGCTCGCCATCCAGTCCAAGAACGCTGCGGCTGAGGGGGGTCTCTTGGATTAGGAAGAGGGACAGTAGGGTTTATTAGCTACAAGGGGGGTTCTTCAACGCAAAACTAGTGCAAAATGACTCCAGCTACTATGACAGACTCCAGAAGAGAGGATGCGGTAACACATGACAAGGGCAAACAAAGCACTTCAATGGGTTTAATTTACACTAAACACTACTCAAAACACAAAAACAGGTGCTTGGCAGGCAGGAGTAGCAGACAACTCCATGTCCGAGTGGCCCACCCTCAAGCTAGTCTGACCTTGGAAACTATGTGCTATGTGAGTACTCGTCCTCACTGAAGACAGTGGAAAAGCCAGCTGTTTGTAACAGTTTAAACTAAGTTCTCATGGACATGACATTTAAATGGGGGGGGAAGCTATCAATAATGCATCAAATTAGGGAGAGATGCCTCGGAGAGAACCACAATACAGACAAAATACAACATGAAACAAAATCGTGCACCAACCACATGGTAAATATTTACCACTACACTGACAGGATTTGCGCAAGATTGAGTGCTAACCAGCTGAGGGATTAATGAGTATCTGCATACAGACTGACATTCATAATTCTCCATTCTATATGGATCATCAAGTACCCACAGTGCAGATGTGATTTGGCAACTTCCCAAAAGGAAGTATTGGTGGCAGCCTGAATAAAATAAAGCAGCTGGACAGGACATGGGATTTTGCAGCACTCATAGCCTTTCTAGTTATGATGGCAGGAGTAAGAAACAACTGGTCAGCACAAAAAGTTAATGACAAAAAGCAGAGCAGTACCTATTGACACTTTGCACTTCCTGTTTGCCATAGAGGGTGGGGTCCGTTCCAAGCTCCTGCTGCTCCCCATGGGAGACCGGGGCAATTGTAAAAGCAAGTTGTCTAGGGTAAGCTGGTCATCCTGCCGCAGGTTGCTCACCGCTACCACCTCACGTACAAAGTCCACCTGGGGAAGAGGCAATTTTACACACCATTGAAAGGGCAGGGCATATTGATTGGTTAAAAAAAAAAAGTACCAAAAATCACCATTTAGCAGAAAATGTCTTTCAGATAAACATCCAGCTCTACAGAAGGGTCTCCTGTACACCTGTAAGAACTGCATCACAACTGGTGACCCATAAAAGCTGACATGCTAGTCCACACCTGCACCCCCCAATACCTATTCTTCAAGTGTGGTTATTTGGCTTTGTTCCATTCCATCATTCTTCCAATTCTACACTTGGCAGAATAGTTCTACAGAAAAAGCATTCTGATGCTATAAACAAATAAAAAGCTTTAACATGGTGGGAGCAAGTCATAATCCCCTACCTGGGATATTTGAGCTATAAATGTAACTATATGGCTAATTTAACAATGTTTAATTATGTGTTCATCCATAAGGAATATCTCTCCTTCTCCATACTTCAGTGAGATTCTCCATTAGTTTGTTGGTTTGAACTACTTGTAGCTACAAGCAATTATTTATCCCTTTATACAGCTGGATTAATGACTTAGGGTACAACAGCAGAAGTAAAGATTCAAATGCAGGACTTTTGGATTACAAGGTGACAGTTGTAACTGTTTAGATTAACATTTCCACAAGAAGCTGCCATACAGTATTTATAAAACACGAATAAAGAGCACTGAAAAACAGGCTCACCAGTGCACTGAGTTGGTTCTGGGTCATGTACACTGCAGTCCTAGTCAGTCCTTCAAGGAGGTCTGTGGAGGATGTGGGTGGGCTTTCAGAAACTCTTCCACCAATCACAAAGTCCAAAAAGGCAGCCACAGCATTCTGGAACACACACGCAGGCAATAAGGTCACACAATGTTACTCTTCATACCAAGCTGAAGCCACACACTACAATGCTCTGCTGTATGTGATGTCTATGCATATTTTAAGAACCAGTGTCATCCACCTTTATATAAAAGTTTCTGTGCGTGGGCACAGTATTGTAACCGGGGAAACCTCCAAAAAGGGACAAAGTCCCAGGGCAACAATGGTGTCCTCACTATGGGATGGCACTTAAATGTACTTCAGGAGCTTTGCAACAGTGCACAAGTATTCATCTTTCTTCCACACCCATGGTTCTGCGTCATACTCTTACTTTATCCACTTTAGACAAGACACTCTTCCACTGAGGGTCTCCATCATCGAAGTCCACCATGGCTAGCTGCTGTAGCAACTGGGCCACCTACAAACATCAGAGGGGAGATTTTGAAACAACTATTGTTTAAAAAAAATATAAAAATAAAAAAGTACCTTATATCCTCCAAATGATTACAGTGTTATACACTGGCTCCTCAGATTACAAATGTCTAAATTATACATTTATGTTTGTACTAGAGCAAATTTGACTTGTATTTACCTTCAGTCATAATAAGCACCAGTAAAGAGCACCCAAATGAAAGACAGTTTTACTTCCACTTGTTTTCACAGTGTTTATACCTGTGTCTGGTATAAGGGATGAATCTACCAACAACCAGTAATGAACAAAAGTTTGTGGATATTTTTCAGCAATTTTAAATTTGAAGCAGCTTGGAACCAAAATATTAATATTATCCAAGACTAATGTAGAAGTATTTATACAATTTAACAGTAAGGTTAGTTCCAGTGCAAATTGCATTTGTATGCTGAAGAGCAACTGGGTTTTTTAGATATTGGGAGATATGCATTTTAGTAGTATTTCAGGAGTAGACTCTAAACGTGGTTAAATAAAACATCCAAGTAGACTAGTAGAAATCAGTTTGTGTTTGTTATGTAGAGTGATGGCTCTAGAGAAGGGGGGAAAAAAAAAAAAAAAAAAAAGTGCACACACCTGCATGAGGTTGAAGCGGGCTGCCTCATTGATGGGTGCATCTGAAATGACACCATACTGCTCAGGGTTCATGATGGCAAGGCACACAAAGTCGGCAAAAAGGAGACGGGCACATGCGGAGCGTGCTTCTCTCTCCCCTGCTGACCCCAACCCCTGCTCCTTCACTTGCTTTAGTAGCATTTGGTACACACGAACTAGTAGCCAGCGCAAGCCAGGAGGGAAGCAGCGGGCACTGCTGTGCAGGGCACTGGCAAAGTGGCTCACAAGCACTGCCAACTTGTTTGCGTTGCCCTCAGCAGCTGCCTGTATCCATCTCCTGCGCTCTGCAAGATGCTCCCTCTGTGCTGTCTCCAGGTGCTCTTCCAGTTTGCTGGGGTCCGTCTCTAGGTGGTCCTCGTCGTCCACCAGCAGCTGCATGACGGGCCCATGCAGTGCAGCTGTGAGGAATAGCCTGACAGAGTACAGCCCCTCAGAGAAGAGTTGGAAAAACATGCTGAAGGTGCAGGAGCGACAACGCAGTAGGCGGAATGCATCCCTGCTATCCTGTAGCTCCACCTCCACCAGGTAGTCCAGCACCTAGGGGGTGGGAAATATTATGGGCAGGAAGGGGTTACTGCAGCACAATACTGCTTTAACAAAGTGTCTGTTGTGAATAGTGATGGAACAAAGGATGGGGAAAATGTTCAGGAGCACAAAAGCCTTAAGTTGTACAGGTATTATAACTTGTATTCTTTAGGTCCCAATCCACTGCATCAGCATGTGGTGCCGTACTCTCCTGACATGGTCATCTATGTATGGGGTCGTGGTTACACACCTGGAGCAGGTAGCCCTCATCCTCTTGGGTGACACAACCTCCATAAAGTGAGGTGAACACAGTCTGCACAGTGTTCAACCCACGTTCAGGGCTCAGCCTCTGTCCTGCTGCCAGGCAGCATGCCAGTAGACAGGGGTCCTCCCGCAACCGGCGCAGTAACTCGCCATAGGCCCCCTCCTGGAAGCCCAGCACCCTGTGAGCATCTGTGAACTGCGTGTCCTCCAGCAACTGGGCACTTTGGCAGCATTCTGCAGGGGGCATGTCAGCACTAGGGAGATACAACACTTTGATGTTCTCACTTCATGTTCAAGACATTTCAGAAAGATATTTTGGACCAAAAGAATTTACACATTTCACTCGTGTCACATGTAGCGTTCATGCATATACACGTGGCGCTTTCAGACGAGAAGTTCAGTTTTTCAATTTAAAACTACTTTTCCCTTGAAAAGTATGCTGTGCTAAAAAGACTTGGGGCTTGCTGTCGTGACACAAACTGTGTGAGAGGGGACAGAGCAGATACCTTGTGAAGTTCAGCTGGTTCAAGTTGACCCTCTGTTGCCTGGCAATCCATGCTGCTTGATATAGCTTCTCAGCCGTCTTGAGCACATCAGCGTTGAGCCTCTGAATGAGCTGCTTTTCTGATACCACATACAGTCGCTCTTGCTTTAAGAGGTGGGCCAGAATGTGGACATCCAGCTGCGCCATCATCAGCAGCTCCGCCAAAAGGTGGGATGTGACTATCGGAAGAAAGGAAGGCCAATGTGATACCTGGAGGTCACACATGGGTCAAAGACAAGATTTTGCAAAACACTGGTATGTCTCACATGCTGTTTAAAGCTTACAAGGCAGTCACATGATTGCACCTTGACACAAAGACCTGGATCGCTCCCTACACCTCAGCAAGAAAGCTGTGCTTCTCCAACTCTGACCACTTGGTGGTCCCATTCACTGGAGTTCCAAAGTGGTGCCTGACAACAAGATTGGCTTTGATCATCCTGTGTCTATATTTAAAGGTGCTCATCTATTATGGAATGTACTTTACTGCACTAGAGAAATGTGTGCCAAAGGGATTCAAAAATGTATTTGGCTTAAACCCTTTCCTGCACATCTTTTGTATTTTTCTGACAGGCACAGGCCAACACTGCAGCAGACTGGATTGTTCAGTTTGCCTTCGTTACCAGGAATCCCCACACCTATCCAGTCACACATGCATTAACATGCTCATTCGTGGTTTATGATAATTCAGAAGGAAACAAGTCAGCCTTGCACTGTTTTGTTTAATAAAATTCAACATAAGCCTCACGGCAGAATTTTGCCAAGAACCTGTGACACTCCATATTCAGAATGTAACATATAATCAAGCTACTTGATATTAAATATGATAGTTTTTAAAAGGTCAAGGTAAGCAGTCACCAATAAACTCAGTGGCTAGGAGCAGACATTACTTTTGTGGCAACAGTCTCATAGTGGAAAAGTGACGCATCTGACCACTGTCACTTTCCAAATGTGTTGAGGGGGACAAAGCTCAGGTCCCAGTTTCACTTCTCCCCTAAGTGGGGTTCCAGAAGTAGAGGTGCATCACACATTGCTTTGCCTGCACCCACAGCCACTCCCCCCCCCCAAAACTTCCAAACTACTTCACTTTGTTTCTTTAGTTTCTTAGCAGATCCATTTACTAAAGCAACACTCACTTCAGGAGAGTTCATGCCATCTCAACCTTACTACAAATACTGTAATTTTTTTTTTTTTATTAACTTTAAATAATTGACATTTGGACCAGGTAACTCAGCTGTTCACCTTTGAATTGCTTCCTGTTTATACAAAACTTTTGAGGAGAGGTAACTTCACATTTGACTACAGCTGACACCCAAAACCCATCACAGACATATTGTTCTACGTGAATTTAAAATAAATAAATAAATAATAATTTTTACAAAAAATTGTGTGCGTGTGTGTATAAAAATAAAATAAGGGTGGCATAACTGTGACTCAACTCCATAATAAACCTGAGGGTTGATGTGAAATGCAATTTTAGATTCCACTCCAACACTCCCTTCCTTCCTGACCTACACAATGCAGCACTGGGGGCTTTACATACTTCCCTGTCAGAGCCCTCATTCTGAAACAGCTTTTAGAATCAGGGGGCAGAGGAGCTCTTCTGCTTTTCTGCAACATGCACAGTCTGAGAAGCGGTGCAGCTGCCCCCTCAAACCCAATATTAGCCTGCCATGCCCACGGCAGCCAACCGCTTCCCCAACATTTACACGCATTCAATTCTGATCTACTTACACCTCAACCTGTCAGCCACCCTACATACCTTCAGTCATCCAGAGCCTCAATTCTCTAGGTGATACCAGATTCACTCCCTCAGAACAGACTGATGTGCAGTTAAAGTGCAGTTACATCCACACTGCCTCAGCTAGTAGATGATCACCACTGGTTCACAGGGGGCAGCAGGTCCTCTTTGTTTTACCAAGTGATGTTCTTGCTCCTGCTGCCCGCCACAGATGACAGCTGTCAAACTGTGCTGTGATGTTACATATCAGTGCCTTCTCAATGTAAGCAGGCCGCTGGATAAAAGCAACAGCCTTTTTAAGGTACAAATGAGATTACATTTGTGATTTCAAAGTGATATGCATGTATGCTTTAACAAGCATCTTTTCGGCTACCAAGGAATGCTGTGTAAAATGTTTGTTTCCTCCCAGAAATGAAATTCCGCTGGTATTTTTGGGAAACAAAACACATTAAGCACCTTGCTATTATGAGGCCTGCTAAACCTCAGGCATCACCATGGTGATAATCACACATGATAGCATCCAGAAGCAGAAACATTTTTTTTTTTTTTTTTTTTTTAAACTTCCCTGCATTATTAGAAACGATAACATTTCAGCGAAATTGCTGAACGAACTTGAAAGGGAAACTGAAAGATTCCTCTCAAGAGACCACCACTGAAAAATGACAGTTCCCAAAAATACACACATGCTATAAACAGTCAAAGCTCATCCTTAATTTCACCATAGAGAAAAGCAATCACACCTACAGTATTCCTACCTGAAGCACCAATATAAGCTTGAATGACTCATGTCCTATTTGGACCCCAGAAGTGCAAGGTATGAAATGTCAAGTCCAGGAACCAGCAACTTTATTCTGAAGAAACTGTTTGTCTAATCAGAGAATGAAAAATCTGCATTATACATCTTCAAAACAAGCATCTGCTTGATAGATGAATCAAATTGACTTCACTGGCCTTTTTTGGTCTTACAGGGGGGTCTGGGTAACAGTGTCTGAAATGAAAGGCACTCTGCTGAATCTGAGTACCCAGGGAGGCTGGGAAATCAAAGAGAAGGCAGGGAGAATGGGTGTGTTCAGGGCAGGGAAATTCCCCCTCCCCACCCCATCTTTGTACAGGTACCAACATGATGACACATCAGTTACCTTATCTTACCCAACATAAGGGTCCCATAACTGCAAAAATTAAGTGGTTTGATGAAATGGGTATCGGATGCCTCGATCAACGGAAAAGTTCAAAGGAACCCAATTTGGAACAAATTACACTATAGCAGCTTGCACTGCATGCGTCAGAGTTTTAAAAAAAAAAAAAAAAAAAAAACTGTAAAGGTAATAAGTAAGCCATCTTCATACTTCGACCTGCTGCTCCAAACAACACTTACCAGCCACAAGATGAGGAAAACTGCCTTGAAAGGATGACAGCTCCAAGAAAAGGTTAATGCACAACACTTTTCCCTGGGATTCACCTTAACTAGTCTTTCACCATGGTACACATGGCGAGTGACATCCTTCAGGAAAGGAAGACTGCAGTAATAAACCTGAAATCAGGCAATTGGCCACATAAATGCTAACAATCACAGCAAATGCTATTTTAAAAAAAGCAGCAAGTGACAGCTTACAACTACTTACAAGTGCGCTATACAATTCTCACAACTTTATGAATTTAAGCCAGTTATGAATCCTCCAAGGTTGCCAGATAGCCCAGATACGCATCCAAGCAGACTGTACGAAACCAAAAAGCCCATTTAACACTTTCACCGCTCGACTCCCCACACTTGGAAAACCCAAACACAACCTTCAGCAAGATCAAATGGTGCTCCGACACAGCAGCTTGTCAGCAACCTGGCGCCCAGGTGGAAGTTAAACACTGGTTATTGAAAGAAAAAAAAATGAGAGGGAAGCAGAGACATTTACATTACTCTTTTCAACGGTTCAGTTACAACTTTTGCATGTCCAGTATATGTTCATTTTCTCCTATGTGGACAATAAAGTACAGAATAAGCTGTAAAAGCTGCATCCAAAGCTATTTACACCAATTTACTCATTTATGCAGGTGGGTAATTTTCCCTATATCAGTTGAGGGTAAATGCCTGGATCGAGGGTGTTGTGAAGATCAACACCTGAAGTGGGGACTCAGACCTGGATGTTTCAACTGCTAGGTGAGGGTTCTAACCACTATGTCCCCTGCTGCCCTGTGTTTTCCCATTCCAGATGGGCCTGACAGGAGGTTTCGTGAGTCAACCTCTCAATCCCACAGCTGGAGTCCAGCCCCAGGCATTTCAGTCACAAGGAGATGATTTTACATCAGCTGGCCGATCTGAGGCTGTTAAAGCAGGAATGTTTCGTGTTCCCATTCTCCAGATTTCAGAACGAACAGTTCTGACATTTTTAACAAATGGAGTTCAAAAATTAAAAAATTAAACTAAGATACATTAATATGTCTATTTTAAACTATGAAATGTTGCAGAACAAAAGCAGTAGTAAAGAACATATGGGGAAAATGGGGGTCTGTATTTTCTGTAGCCAAAATCCACTTCCAAACCCAGTGAAAGACCCATAGAGTGAGGTAAAGCACATTAAGGGCTAATACAAAACTAAGACTGGAATTAAAACTGGAAATTAAAAAAGTGTGACAAAACCTGGAAATTAACACTGGAATTAAGCCTGGTGTTACACCTGCACCGCCACACTGATCTCAGATCAGCACAAGGACACTATAGGTTTGTTGTTTTTTTTTTTTTTTTAACTAAACAGCCCTCTCCTCCACCAAGAAGTTTTGAAACAATACGCTGTGCTGTAAATAGAGAAATAAATACATAATGCATAAAACCAAACTCGACTACAGCAGCTGAATAACAGGTTAACCCAAAGCACATTATAACACCGTGTCAGACTTCCAATTGCAGCACCTGACGAGCAGATTTGAAAGCCACTTAACTTTTTTAAACTACGAAACGTACTTCAGATTTTAATTTTTTTTTTTATCAGTATGAGGTCCGTTACTTACTTTAAAGCGCCTCTTCTTTGACTTTTGCGCGGCTTGGTTGTTTTATTTGCAGAAACTCCACTTCTACCGCGCTCTTCTCGCCCGTTTGCCTCAGGATGGCACAGCGCGCGCCTGTAACTCCCCTCCTTCACCTGACCCGCGCGACTCGCAGCGCGCTGGCACAACTCCCACTCCCGGAAACTCGCATGCGCACAGACAGGAATGGGGAGGCGGTAACAGTCGAGGTGTGGTCTGGGAGCTGTAGTTTTATACGTTTCTTTGATAGTACGAACACGTACGGTTTTTCCCGACCTAGATTTAAAAAAAAATCATACATTGTATCATAATTGTTTATTTTAAACACAGTTTTTTCAATCAGTTTTTTTTTTGTGGAGTTTTTGATTTTATTTTTTTTTTAAATTAAGTGTATGTAAGATATATAAGGCCCAACCGGACAACTGTGAAAGAATCGCACCACGTTAAGTGGTACGACGGAAATTCTTTTAGTATATAAAAGTCAAATATTTAAACAGGCACAGTAATAGAATTAAATACGTAAAAATTATATGTATATATTTTAAGAGCAACTATTGCCACCTTGCGGTTTTGTATATTAATTATTTTCATTATCGGAAACCGCTTTATGACAACACCAATAATAATAATAATAATAATAATAATAATAATAATAATAATCAATATCATCATCGTCTTTACAATCCTATGCATTGTGTGAGATGAGAGTAGATCGTGTCTATTGCAATGTGTTTGTGCAGTATTTTATTACGTTTACTTTTATTATTTCTTTCCGCTAGAATCCATATGGGATTCAAATACTATTTGGGAATTAATATAGAAAGCGGAATTGTTCATGCGACAACCGTGGAATTTAGCAAATTAGTACTATAGTGAACTATACTGCACCGTACCGTGTTTTTACTTGGCGCTCCAAGTACTACCAAGTTCCTACCGACTGATGGCGCTGTTGCCCCGCGTTCCAGTGTAAAGCGGACACTGCCATTAGAATAGGGTTTGTACTTCATTAACAAGCATACCAGAGGCTGCAGAAGTGGCACTTTTGATCAGCTGCTGGGATAACAATTGTGAGCAAATTCCCGGTGGTGGCTTTTTAAATATCCATAATGACAGAATGCCAAGTAGGCAACACCCAGCAGAGTTAAAAATTCATTTATGTCCATGTTTTAACAAGTCACAATAGTGGCACTAGTGTGTTTTTGTGGCCGGCTCTGTCACGGTTGCCTCCCGGGTGTGCTGAGCACCGTGTCCACACTGTCCTCACATGCCAAAGTATAACAAGCAACCTCGATTGTGCTGTTGGTGGTGGTACGCGTGGAGGACTCAGGGGACAAGACTGTGGAAACATGACTTTTATTTCTACAGGGCATGTTTAAAACAGCAGCTCCCACTGCGCACCACGACACGGCCGCCCCCGGAACTGTAAACATGCTGAACCCCGCTGAGGCCAGTGTCCTCCCTCTAAATCCCCACCATAGCTACACAGAACTATCTACACGCACAGAGCAAAGCACGATGGAAGCTACAGCTGCTGCAGATTTATTAGTGTTATTTATGGAACCGTAGATAGGATCCAGATCTTTGGGATTGATCATGACCTGCTGATCCCTCACTCCTCTCTGCTGGAAGCCACGCTTGTTTAGGAAAGCACAGAACTCCCACAGTTTTTTCCCGCTTCCAAATAGCAAATTTCCATATAACTTTATTTATTTTATTTATTCATTTATCTGACTCTTTTCTCCAACATGACTTACAACATCAGGATGATCCAGTAAGCCATATACACTGATTTACTCACTTATACAGGCAGGAAATTTTTACTGCATCAATTCTGGCAGCAGGGGTGAGGAACCAAAACCTAAAATTTGAAAAGCTGGGGAAACTCAAATCTGCAGTTGCGCTACTTGGTATTTGCTTTTCGGTCTTTAAACAAAGCACTTATTATATTCAACTTGGTTTTCTTTTTATTCTTTTAGGAAAAAAAATCAAAGGCTCTTATATAATAATATTTGTGCCCGAGGAGGCCTTTGAATCCTGTATGAAGCTTCTGACACCTGAGCTGTATTACGAGGTCAACATTAGAACATTAGGAAGGCTTGGCCGTTTACCCACTGTGATACTGGCAGTGTGTTTGACCCTAAGAGGACATGAAAAGTTGACCACTAATATGGAGTGCTTCCAGAATGTTCT
Source organism: Heterotis niloticus (assembly GCA_018136845.1). Lineage (NCBI taxonomy): Eukaryota > Metazoa > Chordata > Actinopteri > Osteoglossiformes > Osteoglossidae > Heterotis > Heterotis niloticus. Next base: position 23,690,225 of record CM030900.1, on the reverse strand, counting down.
GTCCTTGCGTCTTGCGTCTTTAATGTGGAAAGGGGTATGTCCAGTGTCACTGTGATTGAGTCCATCAACCTGGCTGTTGGGCATCCTCTTCTTTCTCTTCCAACCTTTCTAAACATCTTTGTGTTTTAAGAGAATTCAGTCTTTTCACACATCATAAACTCCTCTGTAACTTCACTCTTTATTTGCAGTTTGTCATGGTTCACCACGTAAGTTTGTGTCTTTCCAAGAGGTCTGTGCATGTGGTGCTGATTTCCTTTCTTTTGTTGATTAAAAAAAAACCAATAATGGATGCTGAAAAGATGTAAGGAATGAAAAGCCAGAAATGAGGGCATTCGGCAAAAGGGTTATACTGAGGCCTGAAGATCTCCAACTTTTTTCCTGGCAGTTGTGAATAAAGTTGAAGACTGTTTGGTGCCACCACCTCCCCACTGAGAGACACACACACACACACACACACACACACACACACACACACACACACACACACACTCCTCCCCTCCCTTCTCATCCCTGACCCAACCTATATTCTGAACTGCTTTAACAAACATCCCCATGGGAGCAATAGTTACAACTGGAGCAGAGCTCATAATGTCTTCAGGCTTCAGCGCTCCTCTGGAGGTAATGCAAGAGGGCAGAAGGCTTTGCCCATTACGCCATTGCTGACCTCCTGGGTAGGCAGTACCCCCCACCCCAACAACATGCCTCCACCCGTCAGCAAGCCTGCCCACCAAGAAAATGGATCCAGTAAGATTTCTTGGGCAGCTGCATAGCTTGTGTGTGTGTGTGTGTGTGTGTGTGTGTGTGTGTGTGTGTGTGTTTTTGCAGTGATGGTGGGAACAGCCTACAAACACGGCCCCCCAAACACACCACCCTCTTGCCCCAGTTCCTCTCGCCCTGTGGTGTGTGAGAATCTACAGTGACACACGGACAAAAGGAGCCGATGCTGCAAGTTCCCAGAAAAGCCAGTTGAGTCCCCAAGCAAACAAACAGACAGACTCAATCTCAGCCTTCTCTTTCGTTTATTAGATATGGATTATAAATAGTCAACACTCAAACAAAGGACATTATGAAAATTAAAAAAAAAAATCCAGGTCCGTAACTTTGTAAGATTTTTGTTTTAAAAATTATAGGACACATCCTTTTTGCTGTAGCGAAAATTTAGATATTTTCTATATTTTCTAAAACAAAATATTTCCTTTTCAATATCCAAAAATATTATTTATTAAGCAGGCTACTTTGTGTTCATTATGAGCCATGTTATCGCAGTGAAGTGGAAAATGCAAAATCTGCGAGCATTCAACAAAATAGCTGTGCTCCTCTGCACCTTATGAGTGCGGTCCAGCGTGCAGGTGAGCCTGACATGGGCATATCCACTAAAATGCATGCATCAATTACAGCATATTGTGTTGTCAACACAATCGTCCACAAGCAACTGTGTTGTAGAAGTTTATTTGTCAAGGCCTGAGATTGAATTAGTGGGGAAGAAAGGGCACGGTGGCAAGAAATAAACAGAAAACTGATTATTTGTACTCCCATCTGGCTAATTTCATCTAACAATGTATTAAATATTCAGCATTACAGTATCAAACAACACTGTCAAAATATTAGCAAAGGACAATATATATATATATATATATATATATATATATATATATATATGTTTTTTTTCCAAGAGCACATTTCTGTACACTGCATTCTGGCATGATGGGATCATAAGTTCAGAAGTCTGAAGGATAAAAAAGTTAAATGTTATATATTCTCTTTTATTTCAGCAGATTAAACATAAGTTCTTACCGGCAATGCTGTGCTAAATAATTCACAAACCAGGCACTGCTTAGGGCGCTGTTTATGTTAATAATTTAGTCGTTTTAACTCCCCCCCCCCAGCGAAACGGCCAGAGATGTAAGGAATCTGCAACAACTTTATTTGACATTTTCTCAGGAATTCCTCTACATATAGAAAAGCGTCTCTGGTTCAGCAATTTAGGCCTATTTAGCAAGTGGCTTCAGTCCGCTGGTTATTAATGTAAATTAATTCGAACATAAAGTCAAGATATTTGGCACTTTTTCACAAATGTCTGTGCCAGATGTCCTCTCCAGTTCAAATCGACAACACAAGTTAATACTGCATCAGTATCTTCATCAAAAATATCATTTTACAGCAAGACAATTCCTTATCACTAAAAAGAAGCCAAGGATCTAACGCTGGACTCATCAAGGGCAGCGACGTAGTGCGTCCTGACTTTTAAACCCATGTATCACAGTTACAGTTCATTTCACGGATATGAAGATCTAATATCAGAATAATAACTGTCATGTCGGCATAATTTACTTTGCAAACAAACAAGCCATTCAATATGAATGTTCTTCCAGACATTTGGCTTTATTTCTCCGACTGAATTTTCAGTTCAACAAAAAGCAACTGCATTTAAGAACTGTGACCAGAATACGGTACAGAAAATCCAATTATGTTCATCTGAGAATATAAAACGTATTTCTCCCCTTCTCAAAATAATTTTCACGGTGAGGCGGCATCTTCAGTCCTTGCCATCTTACAAAGCGCAAAAAAATGACCCAAAAGCAAATTGCAGTCAAATTGAGCTTTTTTCTTAAACTGCACGCAACAGAAGCGAAAAGACAAACAGTTTACCGCCTAAATCGTGACTATTACAGCTCACAGGATTTTTATGAGGAATATTCCTAAAGGCCAACAGCCATCACCGAGTGTCATTAATACTGAGGGCTTTGCTCTGCACAATTTGGGTGGTGTTAAGACCAAATGCATGACAAAAAAACAAGTTGTGCTGTAGGAAAGATCGATGTAGACTATAATTGAACATATAATAGCACATAACCAGATAATCTCCAATGCTGCACATTGCAAAATTGATACGGTGGCAACCTAATAGGGTGCTGTACATCCTGCTATGTAACTTACAGGCAACAATCAGTAATTGTGAATATTACTGACCACAAAAGCATGAACATCTGCTTCTTTTTGATAGCAAAATACATATCTACAAACAATTATAATAAATAGACTCCATATATAGATATGTGTAACAATATATATGTATTTCTGTACATATGCATACGCTGCTTTGAAGACTGAATTACCTATATGATGTCATCGAGGAGGTTGGGAGTTCCGAGCCAGTCCAGAGTCCGTGGTTCGGATGCAGCCATGATCATGCACATGAACTGCTTGCCGGTTCGCTTGTCGATTGGATAGATGGTTGTAGGTGTGAACCTCTTGTTGCTCTCCACAAAGTCGCACAGCTGCTGGTAGACTTTTGGGTACTCGTGCCGCAGGAAGACGCCCCTGGTCCTGAGTTCACGCTGGATGTTGATGAAGCATATCTCCCTCGCTTTCCTGCCTTCCTCCCCGTCTTTGTCGATGTCTGCCATCCCTGGTGGTGGAGTGAGGATCAGCGTCTCCATGTCACCGTCCTTCCTGGGCACTGTGTTCTCAGGGCTAGGGGAGGCCAGAGACACTTTGGCATACTTCCTGACTGTCGGGGCTTGAAGTCTGGGCGAAGGCCCATCAGGCACTTGTTCACTGATGGCAATAGATACATTCAGGAGGAAACATTCACTGGGGTTGTACTCATTGCCTGCTTTCTGAAGCTCTTTGCAGTACTCTCCCAGGTTGTCTTTGAAGCCCTCCAGCTCTCTGAGGGACAAGTATGTGGGAGACATGAGGAGGCTCTCAAGGCCGTATTTCAGGAAGTTGTTTGATGAGCCTGCATTAGGGAAACCCAGGAAGAGAACTCCTCTTCCACGGGACAGGTAGCCTACTCTGGCTATGCGGGAGAAGGCTTTGTGAACCTCTGGGGTCTCCCTACAGTATTTAAGGATTTGCCTGCAGATGCTGCTGATGCGCCCGTATAAGCAGCTCTCTCTGTGCACGTCCCAGTCCTCTCTACGGCAGTTGCGAGAGCAGTAATAGGTGTAGCAGCTGTGACAAGACTTAAAATAGAGACTTGCATTAAATATGGTCTCTGTACGCCGGCACTTACTGTTGGAACATACCATAGTGTCATCCTCATCTGGACTCTGTTCAGGGGAGCATTCTGCACTTTTCTTGATCCGGTCACAGTTGCTGTTTGTGTCCTTCAGATCATTCGGGGTTGTTTTTGTCAGCATAGGCTGTTTATTCATTGGACTGGAATCTTGGGATTCCTTTGAATCTCCCCTTAATGAATCGTCCTTAGTCGCATCATCCTCATTGATCAGCTTCTTGAGTTGGTCCAGTAAGTCCACGCTGGACCTCCTGCTTGCTGGTGGTTTGTAGTCGATTACAAGGTCGGCTAAGAGCTCGTCAAGCTGCTCTAAGCTTTGCTGCAGAGAGGAGCTGTTGTGAACCTTCTCTTTGGTAGAGTCTATTGAGTATGACCTTGGCTCCTGGTAAGACTCTTCCGGAGTTCGATTTCCAGAATCTAGCACATCCCAGCTGGTTGAATGCACCTCCGTTTTGTTAAGGTTACCTGCACGTAGGTCATTGTCTGTGATGGTTATTTCAGGGGTTACAAACCAGAATCTGCTCATGGAGTTCTTCCCACTCTCAGTTGGACTCCTGTCCACCAAAGAGTTTTCAGAGAGGGACAACGCAGCATAACGCCGCGGTGAGCTTGACAGGTTGACTACCACTGGACGACGCCTGTCTTCTGGGGATAAGGTCAACGTCTCCTGAGGAAGGAGGTTTTCATAACTTTGACCGCGCTGAACTTGCATCTCCCTCTCAACACGTGGATTGAGGATATTATCCCAGGACTTGGAGTATGGTCTTGCATCTACTCCAAGTCTTGCTGGCTCCCTGTAGGGATTATCATACCATGGTGTGAACAGTGGCTCTTGTCTCACTCTTGGTGGGGTGAACTGTGATGCATGGGCTGAAGGATGAATTGTGGCATAGCCAGATATGTCAGTACTATACCAATCTTCAGTGGACTGTGGCACTCTTGGCCGTCTGCGTCCTTCTGTATGATATGCTCTTAATGGGACAGGATGCTCTGCTGGAGGTGCAAAGGATTCATTTGTATAGAATATCTTAGATGGGTTGGACTGAATTTGGTAGGCTTTGGGAGGCTCTCCATAGCATGTTTGGCTTGGTGGTGTCTGGATGATATATGGCCCCGGTTCACTTGTGGAGTAAGCTTTAGGATACATAGGGTGTTGGCAAGGTTCCATCTCTGCGTAATATCCTCGAGCAGGTGCCGTATGCACCGTGCGTGTCCTTGGATCCTGCATATATTGGACTTTGGATATAAAGTTTTGACTAGGGATGCCATAAGGATCCTCCTGGTAATAAGTCCTAGGATTTGATGGGTATACCCTGGGGTCGTCTGCATAGAATAATTTCGTTGGCACATTGGGACTAGAATGAGCTCTGCGTTCTCTTCCAAAGTAGGCTCTGGAATCTGTGGGTGAAGACATCCTCTGTACTGGGATCTCTAAAGGTTGCACGTAGGTGTTTGGCATGAAGTTTGGATACTGGAACACCGGCCGGTATTCTCCACTGAAGGAATCGGTTGGTGTCGGCGTCCTGGAACCAGAGAACTTCCGTGGTATGGTTAAGTTCCGGCTGCCAGCACTGGAGTAGCGTTGCCATGGGATCTCAGCCCGGTAAGTGGGTGACTTTCGCGATGCATGCTGCAGAACAGCTTCATCTGGCTTGATGTCCACACGGCACCTGACATGGGGACTGGTGGCAGGTTTGATTTCTTCAAAGTGATCTGAGACGTAAATCGGGGAGCTGAGTCTAGCGTCCCCCTTCTGTGGCTGCAGCTTGATCGGGTGGACCTCATTCAGGAGTGCTCGGTTTGGGGTGCTGGGGGCCTCTTTGGAGGGCGATGCTTCCGGCTTTCTCACAGGCTCCCGTGGAGTCCGCTGGATTTCCCTTCCCCTCCTAGCCACAGGGGGGGACATTTCAAAGTGCACTGGGGTTAAGGTAGTTTTGACCCGAGGGGCACTCTTTGAGCGAGCCCTGCGATCCAACATGACTGCTTCTCCCACCATGTCAGATCCAAGCATTTGAGCGGGCATTCTACTGTTGAACAAGTCCGGTGATGAAAATCGAAGGTGACTCTGCTGGCCCAAAGCATTCCAAGCCACATCTGGGTGTACACCATGCCTGTCGATCCTTCTGTAAGGGTACTCCATCGAGGAACTGTGGGTGATGGGCCCGTCTAGTGACCCGATGAAGTCAAAGCTGCGGCAATGCCTTTTGTTGCTCTTCTCCTGCTTGTCTTCCAGTGTGCTGTGGGTCTGAGAATCACATTGTTCAGGGAGAGGGGAGAATGTTGAGTGCCCAGAGATGTGGTTCGTGTTTACGTCTCGATGCACAGTCGACACCAGTATATCAGGTGGGTCTGTGCGTGTCATCTTAAAGGGACTCTTCTTCTTTCCCCCATCAAAGTGGACCTAGTATTTGGGTGCTCTACAAAAAAGGAGGAAAAAAAAAGTCAGTTTAGTTGATCTATTTTTTAAAATACGTTTAATTATGCTTCTACCATTGTAATCTCAGTATCAAAGTTTATTAAGAATTTGAACACTCAACTCTACAAACGTAACCATGATGCAGTACCTAAGATGCAGATGCAGTAACTAAGATGTAGGGCTGAGTCCTGCGTTAGTGCATATCTGGAGGGGCAAGTTGGATTTTGGATTGGGCCAGTGTAGGTTCAGAGGGAAGCTGAAGGTTTTTAACTTGATTTTCTCCTGGTAAATTATGTAATAGTATGCAGTAAGTACAACAGACGGAGTTAGTCCATAAATGTTCGGACAAGTTGAACCAAAAAGTGGGTGAGTGAGAAACTGACAAAGCTGGCTAGATAGCAAGTGTGCCTACTCTGTTTAACCCTTGTGTGTTGGTCATGTCATCTGGCCTCCCAATTTCCTCAGCTGCCGCAGTCATGCAAAGATCATTCAAACTGTGTCACGTTTTGAAGTCCACAAATCTCATATCATTGATCCGAAACCATGATGGTGAGACAGCTTTCCTTAGTTGATCAGCAGTCATAAATCTGTCACACCAGAATCACAAGGCCATTTCAGTTATAGGAGACCATTCTAGGTAGATATGATGGTTTGGCTTGTTTGCGGAATGAATAAGACCAAAGTCATCTCCCAGTAGGGGGTTGGTGAGGCACTTTTCAGTCACGTCTGCACATTTATTGGCAAATAAAGCAGCCTTTGCACTTGCCTCCACGACCAAGTCCCGGAGTTGAACAATTTATCCATTCTAAATGTCTTGCTTGCAGCAATGTAGCAGCCAAAAAACAATGTGAAAATAAGGAGAAACTTCAGAGACACTGTGTTATATTTCTGTGCTTTTTTTGTCATCGGTCTTCGAGATGCTATTGTAGACTAGCGTAAGTGTCAATTGGTTCTGGTACGGGTGAACCAAAAATGTAACTGGTACGGTACGGACTATTCAACACTATACTTATGAATAGAAGAGGAGATGTTCTGATACAAGGAGCAGCCATCCTTAGGAATCTTAAATAAATGCATAAACAAAGAGACAAAACAAACAATTTGCAAAGTGAATCACTAAGCTCTCTGTGAGAGAAGGACTGCGTGAATGGCTGCTTTGTGCGCCGCTATAAAATGGATCGGTGACAAACAATCCCTCCCGCAGCCCGACAACTGAGGCATCCCAAATGAACAATGTACTTGGCCCACAATAACTGTGATGTAACATCTCAGCACAAGAAGTGATGTGTGGGCACCATCTTCACCAGATGCCCGGTCAATCTGGAGAACAAGTCACAGCGTGAGAGCAAAGTTGTTTACCATAATGCCAGCTTCCAACTGCTTCTACGAGGAAAGTGAAGCTGGCCTGAAATTGCAAGATGAGGAGCTCTATGGGAGGCAGGGAGCGATTGCTGAAATCACATTACACGCTCAAATTACAAATCGATGCCATCCCATCCTCTTCCTGCCAAGTAGACAAGCAGAAAACGAAAACGAGAGGCCGGTTTGCCCTGAGAAGGAATTATTCTTATGCTATGTTGCCTCGCGTTGTCTCCCTCTGAGTTGCACCCTTCATGGGTGTCTCCTTATCTACTTAAATATTGGAGGGGACTTAAATTGGATTACCGAACATGACCAGATTCCATGACTAATGGCCAAAAATCTGGCCTGCACTAGGAATCCCTGCCCTACTCATCACACGCTACCTTGAGTCTCCTTTCAAGGTGACTGTGAAGTTAGGGACAAGGGGGCGTTGTACAAGGCCATCAAATGTGGCATAGCTCTCATTGTGGAGGCCTAGTTCCGTCATGGCCGTAATGAAGTAAGACCGCTATTACAATGTAGGTAGAAGTTACTATTTGTTGTGGAAAACGTGGACATACTGTATATGTCTTAAAGACTTGTTTACGCACTGTTAAAATTGCACAGCCATAGTTAGTACAGAAGGCTGCAATGGCAAATCGGCGATGACAAACACAGCATTTCTGGGTGCCTGAAAAAGTAGTCCTGAATTTCAGGTAGGTCCATTTCCAATCATTTCACTTTTGGCACCATTTACCCCGGGATATGCGACTGGATGCCGGATTACCGGAACTTACTCTGTCCTATCAAGGAAATGTATCTCACTGTATTGTATATTGTATCGTACCATTGTATTACTTTCTTCCAGTACAAACATAACATTTGACACGTGTCCTAATTTTAATGGATTCTACTACAGGTATATCTGGTCACCTTTTTGGAAAGTGCTGCATGACCCCCCCTGACTGCTGTGTTGTTTAAATCTGTACCTGACTGATTCTGTCTGTGCGCTATTGTCATTTTTGTGACCTAGTTCAGATCTGTTGTTAATTTTTTTTCAGAAAATCAAACAACTTGCCCTTGAATCTGCCCACGACTTTACTGCGAGAAACCACAGGGCAGACCGGATGATGGCAGCGGTTGAAACGTAGACCATCCTTCGGCTCCTACCAAGAGCTTTTCAGCGCACTTAAGAAAACTGGCGGTGGCACTAATCAGTTTTCGAATGAGCCATCGCCCGCATGTCCAGCCATTACCCAATGTCAGTCTTCTGTCCAATAAACAGTCCACAAAACTGTGCACACTAACCTCTTTCTGTCAAATGAGCTAAGCGTCAAAGGGATGCGTTTTGAAAGGAGCTCTGCACTCCATTATGCTCCATATAATCACTTCATTTTGTGTGGGATCACAAAGGGGTTGCAGAGGATGGTGGCGCGCGCGCACACACACACAGAGGAACACATATACACACTGTGCAGGGGTCATGTTTGTATTTGACAGCAGTGTACAGTTTAATATTTGGCGGATATGAAAGACAAACGGCCAAAATGAAATGCAGGGACCAACAGGGCAGCGCAGTGCCAAAAGCAAGTCTCATACTAAGAAATTACAAGTGATTCATGATGAGATTGGATTTACAGAGATGTTAGTTTTTCCGTTTTAGTTTTTCCGGTTCGGAATTTGGCTGCTTCGACTGCTCCCCATTGATAAATGATCACATTGGTGGCCATGACTTAATCAAATGGCGATTTAATTGGACCGCGATCCATGGCCCACCGTGCAAAACCATCTGTTCATCCCAGACCCCCTCGTGCCTTGCTCTCCATACATGGATCTTCCTGCTGAGGGACACGAGACAACCCCACCGCGACTCCCGACCGGTGACTTTCTATGTCTAGCTTCTGCTTGTGATCTTGAAGGTTTTTCCAAATGAGAAAAAACAGTCTCGGGGTTCCTTCGTTTTGTCAGACAATGTTTTTGATCACACTTCAGAAGCTCATTGATGCCTTTGAACTGTTACTTGCAAACATGGGCCAAAAAATGAGCAAACTGAAGCAGCGGGCCTCCGTAGTTCGAAGGGAACTTAAATTTGATGCAAATGAGTGCCACGGTGAGAAATCTGACCTCCAGGCCCTCAGCACTGCCCTTGCGCTCCGGCCCCCGTTTCAGGGTCTACCTGCTGGTCGGCTCGGTGCAGACTGCAGACCGCAGGGACACCGTGGGGGACTCTGGTGGCCTCTAACAGGGAATCCTGATTAATGTAATTAAAATGAAGGCAACCATGAATCACCCATGTGTGCTCTGCAGATGGTGGGTGAGAATGGAAAGCAGCCATGTTTCGGTTACCTTCGGACCCAGGGATGAGCATCTCTGCAGGTCTGTCTTTGTAACAGCAGGCTGTGCGCTGGGTAAAGAGCTGGACTGTAAACCAAGCGGTTCAAGTTCTGCTCAGCTCTGAGATGGGACCCCACGGTTGTACCCATGAGTCTGGAACTTTAACTGAACTGCGTCAGTAAATGAAAAAGTAATTTATTTCAAAAAACCCCCCTTTAAGACGAAAATCCCTGTTTAGGATGAATTCCATCAGACTCAAGACAGAATTGGCATTAGTTTTAAGGGCACCGTTTTTTATGCGTTTTTGAACCCATAAAACTAAAAATACATTGCCAAATCCCATTAAAATTGTGCAGTTATGTCAATGCTTTACATTACTTAACAAAACACAATCTAACACTTTGAAACTCTTGCTCAAGGGTCCAAGAGCAGGGCCAGCTCCTTGGGTTCGACCTGACAAACATCTGTATACGAGTCAGCATCTTCAGCTGTGACACTACCTGTTGTTCCACGATAACCCCAGTGGGTAGACACACTGCAGGGGCTGAGCTGGGATTAAACCTCCATCTCTTGCTGCATGGAGGAGGTCCAGATTCGACTCAGTGCTTCAATCTTCCTTCACCCGGATTGACCCCTGGCTCTGAGGTGAGAAGGTTCCTGAACCACTAGTCATTTGTCATCTTCTGCCCTAGGTCTCTGCACTGCTCACATGACTGCAGTCATTCTGATGCCACACCTCAAGCTTTGGGACAAGTGATATAAAAACATTGAATAGTCTGAGTTTACGTCTGTCATGTTTTGTCCTCGCGGATTTCTGTTATCTGTCTGTACTCAGGTGGTGTCATGTCACGTTGCAGTCTGGCAGCTTTTGCTTCACCTCCAGATTTCCACCTAACTACCACCTTTAGTTCACTATTTTTATGAAGGTTTTTTGTTTGCTTTATTGGGCAACGAGCTGAGGCACCTGCCCAGGTCAATAAGTCAAATGGTAAATACATATATATGTGTATACCCAAAATATATATACACCCAAACTGTATTACTGTTAAATTGGTGTCTTCATCTTTGTCTTTAATAAAATCAACTGTAGGCACAATTCGCTAATGTGTGAAGCATCAGGTAAGTGTGTGTGTGTGTGTGTGTGTGTGTGTGTGTGTGTGTGTGTGAGACAGAGAGAGAGAGAGAGAGAGAGAGAGAGAGAGAGAGAGACTAAAGTGGCCTGTTTATCCTCATCCTGAGGATAAACACTAAAGCGTGCAGCACTGTGTGCGTGGGTGTATTCATGTGTTTAACTATGCAAAAACCTCATGTAGGGTCAGAAGTACCACTGTGGCAGATTTCTAACCTGTGGATTGAAAACAAAAGCCATGCATAAAGAACAAACAAATAAGCAAACAAAAAGACAGATCCACAAAGACTGTAATTATAGATGTAGGGAAGCTTTCTTAAAACTCTTAGTCAACAACATCCCCTTTTCATTTCCCTGTAACTTGCTTGTTAGGCCTCGGCAACACCCAGGGGAAATACAAATTTAATAAAATCCTTTGAGTTCAGGATTGTCATGGTGTTTTTTTTTTTTTTTTACTTATTGATAGTAATCGTTTTTTTTTTTTTTTTGTTTAGCTGACACCTTTGTCACCCGTGTCACTTACAGTGCATGCAAAAAAGCAACGGCTATTAATCTGTACAGAGGAAATGCAAATAAAAGGAACACTTTAGGTTCAGAGACCAGCTAACCTAACAGGTGTGACCTGACTTGGGCTTCAGCCCATGACCACAAAACAGCAAAATGTTTGCCATGACTCACGGCTTCTAAAGGAACAACCAAGGCCACCATGCAGGTTCTGACTCCTCTCTACTTCATTTACACAAATCCATCACAATTAGGCAACAGAAGCACAGCCTTCATATATAAATATATATTCCAAAGTTACGAGGCATAACAAGATGGCACCTCCGTCTCACAGCTTTGGTTTGTTTCAAAAGCCAATCTGTTCCTTTCTGTCATGTTTCTGAAATTATTGCTCTTTCAGCAGTACTTTTACCAACCTTCTCTCCTTATTGTTCTAAAAAATTCAGCATCCAATTTATAAAAAGTATAGCAGATTTTTTAACCTGATATCAATGCTTAAGCTCTCAAAATCCCAAAATGTTGCAGTGACAACATATCATATATATTTTTCGCCAGTTCCTTCTAGCATCTAAAAAAATCACCATTATGACCAGGAATACTGACACGTGGAGCCCTGCCTCATTCGCACATCAGCAGCTATCATCCATCAGCAGGTCTGAGCATCACAGAGGACTTAATGCCACTGAAGGTTGTGATGACCTTGGCCGGGGGACTGTGATGCTTCCATTACCTTCCACCGAGTCCGGCCATCGCCAGCTGGTCACAGTGAGCCGCTCTGGAAATCCCTGTATCACTAAACACGCCAACCACAGTCAGCGGAGGCCTTCGCTCACGCTCACGGCCCCAAACACAAACGTAGAATCTAACATCTTAATGTCGGGTTTGTAAGCTGAACGTTGTTGGTTTGAACCCCAGTCCCGGCCTTGCTCTAGTACCCATGAGTACCCAGCTATAACAGTGAATTAAAAAGTTGATTTGTGATGAAATGTCCAGGTATAGCAATAATACTACATTAAAGAATGTCTTTGAATCAAATTGATATTAAAGAATGGAAACCAACTGGGAGGAGATTAAAAAACACAAAAGAAAGAGATATTCTTGGTGAGGAGGGATGCTTTAATAATAGACGTTGAAACCTATAAAAGGTTTTACTTTAAAGGGTTGTACCCAAGTTCATTATCAGCTCGCGAGATGTTCTGCCGCAGGTCTGAACGTGACACACACCCGCTTACAACTTGAAGAAAAGAAATCAGCATTTTCCTAATCTGACAAGCGGCACCGTCGATGGGGAAACTCATTATTTTTTCGGAGTGCTGTCACATGGCGCCACATGCGTAAGCATTTATGCAAGTGTGCGTGCGTGTGTGTGTGTGTGTGACATAAAAAGAGTTTGTCACATGATTAGTGTATGAAATGAACTTAATTCCTGTCCCGATTCAGCCAGAATGTCCCTCAAGGACACAAGAACCAGGTCAGCACATGCCTCACTTACCCGGGCTGTGTTAGCAAATATAATTGAAAAGCCATTGATTTCGCACGCAAACAGAATATTTTAGGCCAAGGACATCCGCCCCGAGGGACAAGGCCACAATTCCATCACACGGAAAACCTGCTTAGCAAACATGTTTAATACAAAGTGACTCTAGGAGGGCACCGATTAAAGAGCTGGAGTGAAAGTGCACCTGGATAGCAGGGATGTGAACGCAAGCATTCACGGTTATAGAAGAGAAGCTCTTAAAGCCAGGCACAACCTTCACCGTCTACCCTGTTATTAATATTATTACTATCATTGTAACTGACAATTTTTCTAAGCCAAATTACAACATTACCTTTGCGCACTAAGCTTCTTACTTTGATTTACCCATTTCTACAGTAGGGACATTTTTACTGCACCAGCCCCTTTGTCACAGCGCCTGCAGTAAAAACAGGGTTTTTATCCCACACAAGGTGAGCGTTCTAATCAGACTATTGCTCATCTAAATAATAATATAAAGTCTGTACCAGCAGTAAATAAATAAATTATAAAAATAGCACATTTAGTGGTGGGGAGATATGTTTGTATCCTACAGCCACACTGACCCGTGGGTGTTATTTGTGGACAAATGTTTGAACGCCCCTCACTCTCAGCTGGCACTCCCTGTGGGGGCCTTTGGGGTCGTGTACCTTCACAAAAATGTTGTAGGTGTCGCACAAGCAGCCCGCTGCCGCACATGTCCGGTCTAACACTTGACACACATTCCAGTCGGGTACGTTGCGCTCTGTGGTGACAACGGTTACTCGGATTTCCAGCAGCATTTTAGAATTTATTCTTACAATGGGTAATTTATACCCTGCAGGCTATTTATTCATTACACAGCCCACTGTGACAAATTACTTCAAGAAATAAGTAATAGCTGCATGCTGTTCACTGCCCCCCCCCCCCCCACACACACACACAGATTCACAGTGTATATTATTAGTTTTTCACAAAAAAATATACATTTTTATCCAAGGATCCAGATGCGCACCAGCATCCTTTACCCATGAAATAATCATCAGAAAACAGAATATTTTTAAAACAGCCTGTAGATTAGATGCTGACCGGGCAGCGCTGTCCAGGTGGTGGGACTAGAACCAATAATCTCCTTCAAATATCATCTACAATTTAATGTAAATGACTAAAGGGAAAGCAATCAAACAGCATCTATATATGCTATATATAACTATAACTATATACTATATTTCATATCTCATCACTATTATTTAATAACAATAGGGGCTTCTTTAATTTGTTAAATTCCATCGATTGTGAACCGAAATAATGGAAAAGTATACCTAGTATAGCTAAGACTTGGTCATACACGCAATAATAATAATAATAATAATAATAATAATAATAATAATAATAATAATAATAAAAAACACGCTGTTATTCCTAAGGGAAACGTGGCCAATTTTTATGCACAGGGACAGACAGCATAATGATAACGATGCGACTGTAACAATAATAATAATACTACTACTACTACTACTAATAATAATAATAATAATAATAATAATAATAATAATAATAATAATAATAGTAATGGTTGTGCCGTCAAATCTTACCATCTCAGTCCGGAGTCCCACAGTTTTTCCTCCCATTTTAGATTAAGAGCCTCTGCGATTCCTTGGTTCCCACTTATTTTATTATTCCACCATTTTAGATGCTGCTGATGCTGCTGAGGACGGCGGCCGCGCTCGCGTCTCCGCCGTTTAAACGGGTGTGACCGCGCAAGTGCGCGTCCCCGTGTGTGTGCGCGCGTGTGTCCTACATACGCCCGAATCCATTGGCTGCCTCGCGCGATGGACGTCTCTGTCCGACCAATGGGAAACGCCGCTTGTCTAAGCCCCTCCCGCCCAATACACTGCACGGCTCTGTAATCTCAGGTGGAATCCAGGGTAATAAATGTGTAGGACAGAAGTACAGCTAAGAACAGAGGCAACTTTCAGCACTTTCATCAATGTATATATGCAACATTCATATATAAATATTAACTGTGTTTGACAGCCATTGCACAGGTCTAAATTGACCTGTGGTGTTGGGTTTATAAGCTACCTGTAAAGATGTAACAGTGTATATAGGTGTGTAATATTTGCTGTATCTCTTCAAGCCAAATATCTTGCTCAAGGGTACTATCCATCAAGGTGATCGGTGACGGTGGTGCGGATACGATCGGAGATACCAAGTATGGAGAAGCACCTTCTGGAGTGAAAAAGGGAACCTGGCACAAGTAACTGAACCATCATATGACTGCATGTGTTTGCTCAGCCACATCATTTCTGACCTCACAGCTGGCAAGATCTGCGATCCCGGACTTGTGAAGCTCGTGATGGTGGTTTCACTTCGAGTTAATCAGGTTATCCTTCACGGCGCCGTGTGTGTTTTTTGTATTTACATAGTGGACCTTATGACATCCTCTAACCGCTGCTCTCTTTCAAACACATGCTCAGAGGAGGTCGACCCGCTCTGCGTATGGCGTTGAGCACAGTGTCAAACTCTCTGGGAGAGCAGTGAACTTTTACAAGGGTGGAAATTTCATTTTCCATGCTGTCAGATTGCCGTCGTCTGTCTGTTCCACTGCTGCTGACTCGAAGAAAGTGTCAGGGGTCTACCCAGCTTCCCAAAGGTATTTATGTGTAGCGGGCAGGAGGTTTCCTAGAAAAGAAAAGCATGTTGGTGTGTCAGGTTTTTTTTTAACTAACAAACAGATGACAGAGTACTGGAAGCAAAGTAAAGAAATGTGCATTTCGCAACAGATGAAGGGCTTTAGATGCAGACCCAACACTAAGAAATACGGAGCCTGTTTGATACTTGCGAATTAAAGGATGCAAATTTGCAGCTGTCAAGAGATCAGGAGGGAAATGGGGTTGAGACCCATGTTGGGAAGGATACAGCAGCCCAGAGGAACAGAGGAAGTTCATTCCATCACTTGAAGTCTAAAAGCATGACCCTTTGGAAAACTAATATTTGTGTTCGCACTTCAAAGCTGAGCTGCTGGTGTGGTGTCTAAAGATCGCTTGACTTTTGACCAAATGGCCACAGGTTAAACACCTGAGATCAGGATTTTGTTTCATCAGGTAAATATTCCCAGCTGATGCATGACCTGAATTGCGTAAATAAGCATCCAATAGCAGAAATACAGTAAACTGTAAAATCGTAGCATGGGTTGAGGTGTTCTCAGCAGATCTGTGCATCTGCAGTAGTGTGAAATATACAGTTATATATATATATATATATATATATATATATATATATATATATAAAAATAGTGTGCGTGTTTGTGTAATAACACACATTAGCACAGCTTCCCACTGTGCCTATAAATGCTTGTCCATTAATTGAGAAAAAATAATTTTGCCTTCTGTCCTAAAAGAGACAGGGATTAGACTTTAAGCACATTTATCTGCGGTGTATTAAATGCAAAAAGGCATAAACAACCTAAAGCTGCCGTGGGTACAAATAAGTGAAGGGATTTTTCTTGCCACAATGTGTGGCGATTTGTAAAAATCCTAGAGCAACTCATCGATTTCCATAGTACTTGGTGTGTGGGTCCCCCAGAGTGATTGCAGTTTTTTTAGGATTATGAAAATTTGTCTTATTTACACCATACTATAATACAATTGACTGTAACTCCTGGGTGGGTCTAACTCTGAAACCCTTCCTCTGCTCTGAGATGAGAATAAGGCTCAATAGGTGACTTGGGTATCGAAGGGGCTACATCATCAGTACAACATCAGTTGTCACCATTAGTGCATCAGAAAGGTCCCAAAAGAGGACATTGGTAAGTGTGAGGCAGGTAGGGTTCAAGATGATACCAGGTGAGGACTATTAGTGGATGGCCTTCCTGCCGATTCTGTTAACATTTTTTCACCTTCACCAAACTCAGAAGCACAAATCTGTGCAGTTGAGTTAACCTGACAAAAAGGAAATAAATTCATCAATGTAACAAAACAAGAAAAACAATTATCTGCCGAAGATAAACATTAAAACAAACCAAAGTCTTTCTCACTCCTTTAATAACACAAAGCTTTAAAATGTTCCAAAATGTAAAAATAAAACTTTCCCTCCTTGTCCAAAGTGCAGCCTTCTGCTGGGATTCTTAAAAGGTCAGTTGGCCGCACCTTGTGCTCATTCCTCCTTAGCGAGGCACTTCCAGGTGTGCCTGGTTGACTGAAAAGAAAAAGAGACTGTACCTGTATGAAGAAGCTGAGGAAATGCAGAGAAGAATGGGGGAGATGATCAGCAGTGTCCTGAAAATATGGTGACCCACACTGAAGGAAAATTAATCTGGCTATTGTTTTGCAGGTGAGGAGCATCATGTGAGTAGTATAAAACTAAAGGCCCTTAGGTTCTTGGTTTTGACTCAAATGTGGTAGAATGAGCTTGTCTGTCCCTCAGAGCTGCAAAAATTCCTGCCAGCATCCAATATGGATCCCAAACCTATTTCTGTCATAGCCATTTTTCTTCTGACTTCCTGACAGCAACATAAATGATTCCAACACCATCTGCGATGATCTATCTGCTGCTTGAATGTCACTCCTATAGGCAGCTATTGGGTTGACGTGAACAGACAACATGGTGGTGTCAGACAGACAAGCTGTGCTTTGAAAATCCTACACTTTTGTTTTCTGTGAGATGTATGCTGCTTTGGAGAAAAGCATCTGGCAAATGAATAAAAGCAAATGTAAGGACACATCCCATACTTCCACAGAATCCACACAGCAAACACATTACAGCAGTTATTTTTTTCCAATGCCAACCCCAAAAGGCATCATAATCTCTGGGTGAGGTTCTGGATTGTTTGAACAAACAAATGTGTTTCTCTTTCTGTCACTTTGGTGATCAGAATGGAGTTGTGCCACCTTCTCCTGCTACTGCTACTCCCTGTTGAAGCTCCCCAGCTCTGGAGTTGTCCCTCTTGAGAAAAGTCCCCTGTCCTTGGGGTGGATAGCACATAACCCGTGTCTGACACCTTGAGATTTATTCTTCATGCAGCTGTATTGGCCAGATGCTCACCAGCCGGAGGAGCATGGCTTGACTCAGAACTGAAAATGGAAGCTGGTTAGGCTACCAAGATAAAAGCATTTTCTGATGAAGCAAATAATTGCGCAAGTGCAGATTAATAACTATTTATGTGGGCAGTACAGTGGTGCCTCACAGTGGGCTGTGGGTTTGAATCCAGATGTACAAGAGAACAGCCTCCTCAGCTGTGGTGCATGGTTCCAATACACAACATAACACAGAATTATGAAAGAGAAATATACATAAATTAATAAATAATCAATAGATACATAAAATTTAGTCAAGCAGTAGAAATCATAGGGTTGGACAGTGGTCAGTGGTGGTGATCAGTCCCCATGCTGGAAAAAGCTGATCCTGAGCCTGGTGGTGTTGGCCCACAAACTTTCCATGGTTTCCAGATGGCAGTGGTGAAAATACACTGCCTGGCCAAAAAAAGGCCCCACCTGGATTTAACAATGTTATGATGTGGGGTTGCTTCAGTTGCCTCAGTTGGTCAGGTCTAGGTTCAGCAACATCATGTGCCCAAAAAATAAGGTCAGCTGATTACCTGAATGTACTGAATGACCAGGTTTTTCCATCGATGGATCTTTTCTTCATGTTCCAAGATGACAATGCCAGGATTTATGGGCTCAAATTGTGAAAGAGAGCTTCAGGGAGCATGAGAGAGACATCATTTTCACACATGGATTGGGCACCACAGAGTCCAAACCTTAACCCCATTGAGAATCTTTGGGATGTGCTGAAGAAGACTTTACGCAGCAGTCTGATTCTGCCATCATCGATACAAGATCTTGGTGAAAAATGAATGCAACTCTGGATGGAAATAAATGTTGTGACATTGCAAAAGCTTATCAAAACGATGCCACGGCAAATGCATGCCGTAGTCAAAGCTAAAGGCAGTCCAACGAAATATTAGAGTGTGTGACTTTTTTTTTGCCTGGGCAGTGTAGAAAGCAGAGTTGGTGAGTAGGGTGGTATGAGCTCTCCTGACATACTGCATGTTGTAGGTGATCTGGATGGTGGACAGTGAGGTCCTGTTTGTGGAGTCCCCCACTACCCCTGTAGAGCTCACAGGTCAGAGACCGATCAGTTGTCACACCAGACTGAAATACAGGAGATCAGGGTGTTCTCTGTGGCACAGCTGTAGAGGCTGGTGATTCTAAATTGCCTTTAGTATACAAATGAGTGTGTATTATTGCTGCATGATGGGCACCCCATATGCTTCTCCTGGTGCAGCTGTGCAGTGCGGACTTTGGTTTCTCTGCATCAGCAAGTGCCCATGTATTATTAAAGCCCCATAGACTCAGAACAGGCTGATGTTCCAGTTGGGTTCTCACCCCTGGGTAGATAGTAAAAAGGTGAAAACACACAGTCAGCGGATCTGTGAGTAAATGCGTGGGAGTGAGGGGGGGTATAAATTGATCTGTGCAAGGACTCCTTCTTAGCATCACTCTTTATGAGAGATCATTCCCTCTCTCACAGTATCCAGCATCTCCTACTGCATAATTTACAAGGTGCATCTGCTGCTTGGCTGCCAGTGACAGCATTGTGTCTGAGTGAAGGTGGTGCTGGTTGGGGGCAGGGGTGATGAGAGTGGATCCATCCCCCATTGTACTCATCCCTACAATTGCTCAAATTTGTCTGTGCTTTTACTGGGTACCTAAAGTGATTTAGGGACATATTGGGGGTAGCCGTAGTGCCTAAATGGTCCTGAGAAGTGGAATCAGATGTATGCTTGACTCCAACTTAGTCTGGCAATGGACTGGCATCCTATTTAAGCTGTACCACGCTTTGTACCGGATGTTTTCACGATCGGCTCTGCGCCACCACAGCCCTGTCCTGGATTATTGATTGTTCACCAGCAATAAAAAAATAAAGAAAGTGGTTATTGATAATAGATCAATAAAAAGTGATTATTGGTAATGGATGGATAGAGTGACTTACATCTGCTTACAGTTTTCAACTTTCCTTGTGCTCCGTGTTGCTATTAAAGCTCTTCCTGCTAAAATCTATGTTACAAAAGCGTTTCCACTCCTGGGTCTCAAACTTGTGACCATTTGCCCATTTGTTCCTGAGCCATTAAATCAAATACATTCAGCATTTGAGTAGCAGTATTCAGCATCGTGGATGGGTTTGGGCAAACAGAGCTCTCTGGGAGTTATTAAAGATGAATATTTTCACCATTTTTCTTTACTCATAAGCCACTTGCTGAGGCATCAATCATGTGAAACAGTAGTAATGATCCTCAAGGTGATGTGTGCCCTTCTCCAGGAATCCTTTTGTGGCGGGCGTTGCATTATTTTATTTATATATTTATGTTTAAGTGGAATGGCCTTTCTCTGAGCAGCACTCCTGGAGGTGATGTTTTTGTGTCCTTGGTTTGCCCCATGGCTCTGCCCCCCGGCGGAAGATTACCTCCGGTATCCGCTTCCCTCGGCCACACACGCCCGCGTTAAAGCGATTAAAACCCCAAAGCTCGGCGACGGATTTTTGTCATTCTACTAGGAGTAACAACATTTGTGGAGCCACAGAAATTGGAATAGTCTGGCCCCGAGTAGCAAGCATGTTCGAAAAAGCTTCCTTTTCCCAGCTGAAGGTGTGATGAAAAAACTGATTTTGAAACTACTCTATTCCTCTTGAAAAGGTCACTTAAAAGCCAGAAAAGAGCAGCCAGGGTGCAAGTGTCAAAAGGTTTATAAGATGGAACAGCAGGTGGTGAGGTGGTTGAAGCTGCTAACTTGTATTTGAAGGAGCCTGGTTTCAATCTCAAGTCCTGCTGTAGTCCCTTTCTTCTGGGTTTTCCTACTAACCCTAAAAATTACCTGTCTTTTTAAGTGAGCAAGTACACTGCCCAGCCAAAAAAAGTCACACACTCTTATATTTGGTTGGACCGCCTTTAGCTTTGAGTTGCCGTGGCATTGTTTTGATAAGCTTATGCAATGTCACAACATTTATTTCCGTCCAGAGTTGCATTCATTTTTCACCAACATATCGTATTGATGACGGGAGAGTCGGACCATCGCGTAAAGTCTTCTCCGGCCCATCCCAAAGATTCTCAATGGGGTTAAGGTCTGGAGTCTGTGGTGGCCGATCCATGTGTGAAAATGATGTCTCATGCTGAACCTAGACCTGACCAACTGAAGCAACCCCACATCATAACATTAAGTTAAATCCAGGTGGTGAGTTCTTTTTTGGTTGGGCAGTGTAGCTTAGGGTACCATCATAATGTTGTGAATCACCTTGGAGAAAAGTTTTGCATAAATGAATAAATATTTAATAATACGGAAGACCTCTATCCATCCTTATTCCATTTAGCTTATCAGCTACCATGTGCTAAATACATCCAGTGCAATTTTTTTGAATAAACATTCTTTTCTAACCCAGATTTTCCACCAACCAGAAGGCTGGGAGTGTTGGGGTACAGTGCAGTATTTTTGCTGTTCCCAGGATTGTGCTTTTCCGGACTGAGACTAATGTCACTCCTGGGATCTGATGCAACCCCGCTTCCAGCTTAGGGGTCACGACCCCATGTGTTCCTATCACCAGTGGGACTACTTTGGCTTTCACCTTCCGTGTCCTCTCCGGTTCCGCTCTCCGCTCCAGAGACGTGGTAGGAGGCATGCTGGATCGATGGGGGTGATTAGAGGCTTAGCTGCCAGGAAGTGGGGTTGGGGGGTGGGAGATTGGATCCTATGGGGTGCTTTGAGCTCCTTGTCTAGTTCACACCGTTGGGGTTCTCGTAAATCAGGTGTGAAATCATGTCTAGTAAACCCCTTCCCTACTCACCATTGCACACCCTGCTGCAGGTACCAGACCCGCGGGGGTCTGGATTTTTCTGTTGCTTCTCTCTTTCCCTGTTATCGGGAAAATTCACTTAAAAATAAACACGCGTGCAAGGATTTTGAGCAAAGTGCAACCATTCTATATGCACATTACTTCATAAAGCTGAACCTGAAAGAGATGAAGGTTTGCCTCCGTAGTAACTGACGTCAAGTGAACCAAAGGAGTGTATGGCTTCCTTAAGACACGGCAAGAGGGACGTGACCCTCCCCAGGGGAAGTCCAAAGTAGTACTTCCTCAAATGTTAAAATGCAAGGCATGGTTCTCGGAGAACGAAGGAAGGCGACGAGCGCTTAGCTGACAGTCAGTCTGAACAAGTGGTGGGGGGGCGGGGGGCGTCCTCGTTTATCGAATTTTGCAGAGGTGGAAAGCGGTTCAAACTGATACCCTGCGGTCTCAACTCACTCCCACACTCCCGCTGAGGATGCTGACGGCAGCATCCTGGAAAGGCAGTGCAAAAGAGCCAGCCTGGATTTTCAGTCCAAAATGTATAAAAACAGGATTTGAACCCACATCCTTGTCGTCTCACAGGAAACACAGGTGTCTGTTCACTTGTCTTTCTGTTATTTATGCCTTTGGCTATTTAAAGTAATCTACTTTGGTCTTTCTTGCATTTCTCTGGCACTTTTCTCCAAAGCTTTTCACAGTGTTGGATTTGTACAATAAGTGAGGTGCACTGATTTGCCCGTTTATACAGCTGGGTAATTTTTATTCTACTAATCCAGGACAAATTCTGTGATTGAGGTACCGTAACTATAGCAGGATGTGAGGTTCAAACCCTGGTTTTCCCTTCATTGTAAGGTAATGGTATTAACCACTATGTCATCTGCTGCCCTGCTTTAAGTTAGGGAAAGTGCTGGAAAACTGGACTGATCTGTGGAACCATGCTGACCCATGTTTTAAACGATCCAGTGTTCTAATTCTGAAAATATTCTGACTGGGGTTCAGATCAGAGCCCTCCAGCTGTGTGATCGTGGCTTTGGCTTACGCACCGAAAATATGACACATGATGAGCGCTTTGCACCGAGGTGCGGCACAGAGCCTGACTTCACAAGATTACTGCAGATGCCATCGATCGACATCTCCTCAGGCCCTGAGATGGTATCTCGACAAACCAGATGTACAGCAAGACCTGGGGAGCAGTGAAATTCACGCCTCACCTGTCCGATCGCCCTTGTGGCTAAACGCTACAAATGTTGGAAGGGTGATGAAGCAGTAAGCATAAGGGTGGCAGTTAGCATTAGCATACCAGGTAGCCTCTGGGATCCAATCCCATCTCCTTGATCAGTGTACTTACCCTGGACTGATATAGTAAATACTGCTCTGCTCTATAAATAGGTAAATCAGCATAAGTTACTGTGCAAACCTGACAATATTAAATGGTGATGGAGAAATAGTCAATGAATAAGTAACAAAGGATGGCATCTTAAGGAAGTTTCGAAAGAGCGTAACCTCAGTGGGCTTAACATATTAGTACACTGTCTGGCCAAAAAAAAGTCACCACCTGGATTTAACTTAGTGTTATGATGTGGGGTTGCTTCAGTTGGTCAGGTCTAGGTTCAGCAACATTATGTGCCCAAAAAATGAGGTGAGCTCACTACCTGAATATACTAAATGACTTTTAGGTTTTTCCATCTATGGATTTTTTCTTCCAAGATGACAATGCCAGGATTCATTGGGCTCAAATTGTGAAAGAGAGCTTCAGGGAGCATGAGAGAGACATTATTTTCACACACGGACTGGCCATCACAGAGTCCAGACCTTAACCCCATTGAGAATCTTTGGGATGTGCTGAAGAAGACTTTACGCAGCAGTCTGACTCTCTCATCATCAGTACAAGATCTTGGCAAAAAATTTATGCAACTCTGGATGGAAATAAATGTTGTGACATCGCAAAAGCTTATTGAAACGATGTCATGGCGAATGCGTGCTGTCATGAAAGCTAAAGGCAGTCCAACGAAATATTAGAGTATGTGACTTTTTTTTTGGGCTTAAGAGATGATGAACGTGGGCTGGACATATTGTCCTTGTCCTTTAGACCCCAGACTAAACCTGTATCTTTCTTACATTCAACAGTTCATCTCTTTATGTCGCTTTAATGTGTCTCTGACATGCTTTACATGCATTCACCTTATAAACCATTACAATAATTTATTAATTCACCTGTTTTTCTGTTTATTTTAGTGATGATACTAATAATTATTGTTTGCATTTTTCATTTTTGTCTCTCATTTGTGAAATGCGCTGCCCTCTGCACCATATTTTGTTCTTCCTTGTTTGTCTATATAAGTGCCCAACGACACAGTAAACCTTAAACCTCAAACCTTTATTTTTCGTCACAGCATAATCTTGTGCACGCAACCGCTCAGTCGTTGCTCCGGCAACACAACTAGATCAATATCTGTCATGCTACCCTAGTCAACTAAATGGAAACTGAAGTGACAAGCATACGCGACGCTCATTGTTCATTTCCAGAATCCAAACTCCTCCATCCCACGCCCTCTCTCGCCGAAACAACAAGCCCCTCGGCTTCATCCAAGGCCGATTTATTTAATATGGAACATTGCCACAGTGGAGATTGGGGCTGGGGGTGAGAGACGGGGAGCCCGAGGTGCGTTGGACCCGCCAGGTGGCGAGAGGTGGCACCGCTTGGCCACGTGGGCCTGGAATCCGCTGGGGAGCTTGGCCAGCGGAGAGATTCCAGCAACGTGATTACCGCATTTGCACATCAAATGCGGGGTCCCGACACCAAAGCGAGGACACGGCATCACGATTTCTCCTTCTGCGACGCATGACGTCCATCGAAATGAGGAGAAAATAATAAAGGCGGATTGCGGAGCGGGTGGCAGGTGGCTGGAATTGAATGAATTTACGCGACATCCGTGAGATCTGTCCGGCAAGGTTCGGCCTGGTTTGGTTCAGTTGGGACACCCAGGTTTTAGAATGCAGTGTGTTTGTCCTTCCCAAGCCACTTTTATTAGAGAACAAAATTCATATTTTTATTCATACATTGAGCTAGACTCTCATGTATTTAAATGAAAATGACGAAGGATATAGAAGAGGCTGAATGGACTTGAAATATTTAACACTGGGAAAAGAGACAAGACATTCACATCAAGAGAAGGGCACGGTGCTTTGAGAGGCTCATGGAAGATTCTGGATGCGACTGTTGGAGAGAATCCAGAGGTAGCTTGGGCTACAGAAATGTCTGGGAAGGAGTGGGGTCGCCTGATACAGAGCATCAGAGATTCGGGACTCTGTTCCTTTGCGTTGTTGCAGATTTCAGGGCATCGTGGGAACACGGGAGACATCAGCAAGCAGCCAGACAGGCATGACTTAAAACTTCATATGCGTTCACAGACTCAGGGCGAATTGAAGATCCATTTACTTGAAGATGGTTTGTGCGCTGAAGTCTTTACACCTGCTGTCAAACCCTTGAGGTGAGCTACTCAAGGAGAGGGTCTGTGAGTCCTTGTATTTCAAAGAATGTAATTTGTTCTTCGAGACGTGCTTGTAACGTAAACAGCGGTAAAAATATATATCTTTATTACCATTCCCTTAAAAAAGAAGAGTAGATCCAAGCAACCAAGTCTTAACAAAGGTAGATGTTGAACCATGAGTGAAAGTATAAGCCAAACCTTAAGACACTTCGAACCCTTGTACCTAGGGAGCAACCTTCTGATGAATACCAGGCACAAGGTGAGATCCTATCCCTTCGGGTGCCTGTTCAGCAGCAAACCCGGCTTTTATTTAACCAGCTTGCAGCAGTAAACACCCATGTGGAGCAGAAGCATTGGCCCACGCGGTCAGAACCAACCCACACGCCTGACTGCATGTTCACACAGATCTGGAATGTGCGATTTGGGCAGAAGTGTATCACAGGCACCTACGAAATGCACCTTCTTGTCTGTAAATACTTGGGCTCATGGATATTTCATTGCCTTAGAGATTCAAATGGGCCCAAACCTTGGGGGGAACATTGTTTTATCTGAGGATCTGGTCGCTCTATTGATGCAACTTGCATACACGATCAATATAAAACAGGATACATAGCTGACCAACTGTGGGTGAAGATGTGCTGGTTCTTTGGGTCGTTGCTAGGTACTAGTTAGCAGTAACTAGCAACCAATATCCGGTGTAACCTGTGAAGCGGGGTACAAAATAAGTAGCTTGTTACATAATGTGTGAATTTGGTTCTTAAAAGTACCCAAAAGGGTGTGTTCGCTTCAGTTGTGGTCCGTGTGGGCTGTTGGGTAGCAGCAGCCAGATTGGAGGCCGGGTGGCCGGGGGAGCAGCAAAGCCATCTGCTGTCATGAGCTGCTTGTCTGTAACTTGTCCCAGCACACGCACACACACACACACACACACACACACACACACACACACATTCCTGCTCACTTGCATCCGCTTCCAGTCCGGATAAAAACCGCTCACACAATTAGATCCTCTCTGTCATTCTTCATCAGAATTCAGTTGTGTGACGTTGCGTTTTTCCCAGCCTTCTGGCTTTGATCCCACTTTTGTGACAAAGACGCACAAAGCGAGGTGATGCTCTCAGATCTGATAGGACTCAACATTCCGCTGGGATGCCAGACCGGGCGCTTTTTCTGTCGTCGGTGCTGGTGAGCAAAATTTTTCATAACGAAAACTTCAGAGTCGATGTTCAAAGCGAGAAGTTGAAAGTCAAAAGATTTCATACATAAGTCATCGCCTTGATTCTGAAGAGATCGATCCATGTTCTGACGGGAAAAGGAGATCTACTTGTCATGAGGGACAAGGGCTGTTTGGATGTCCCTCTTGTTTGTAACGTGTTAATCACACTTGACAGTCGCCGGATCACGATGAACCAGGCCCCTGGGGGGCAGCGCTGCCATCACGTACGCAACGCGTGAGGCCTTGTCCTCCTCCCTTCAGAGCTCATTACTTAGACCCTCGTGCAACACGAGAGAGCGGACTAGAGGGTAAACGTCTGAGACTGGAACAGCTGTCCGCGGTTATGCTAATCCAATATTCAACACAGACCTAAGAGCTCAGTGCTTTGGGCCCGGTGGGACAACCTGCTCAGCCTCAACTTCCTGCAAGAATTGCCCTTACAGCAGTTGAGCAGTAGGTGGCACTGTGGTTAGGGCTGTTAGTTTTCAACTCAAGGTTGAAGGTTTGAATCCAACCTCCAGCTGTAGTGGCCTTGACCGCAATGTCCAGCAAAAACAGCCTCGCTGAACAAATCGGTAGAGAGAAAAGTATCAGCTACATGAATAAATTTATAATCTTTTGTTTTGTTAAAATGACACCCAAAACTCTTTGAGTTTGACAGATGAAAAAGGTGCCGACCCCCCCGTCCCTAAATGATGAGGTCAGATGTAGAGTTTGTCGTGGTCAGAAGATCAAACTGCTGATATGCGGGCAAATTTGTAATCTGGTCCCGCAGACGAACCAGTCCCC
This sequence comes from Heterotis niloticus, assembly GCA_018136845.1. Lineage (NCBI taxonomy): Eukaryota > Metazoa > Chordata > Actinopteri > Osteoglossiformes > Osteoglossidae > Heterotis > Heterotis niloticus. Next base: position 23,662,654 of record CM030900.1, on the reverse strand, counting down.
ATCCTGAAGCCTCCCCACCCCAACTGGCATATCTGGTCAAACTTATCTCTGAGTTCAATGAAACAGCAAACAAAAACTTCTCAAAATATGCTGTCCGTGGTAGTATTTCACGGTAAAAGCACGGCAGTAACCCAATTATGTATGGAATGTATTCCAGGAGGTGGCGTAATAGTTACAGCTAGTTTGAACACCTCTCCTGCTGTAAGGCGCTTAACCAAGGTGCTTACCCCTCGCTGATATGGTAAAAATTTCCTAGCAGTAGCAGTGTTAAGGGGTAAACCATTGTGACTATTGGCTAAAAACAGTGTAAGCATCCCTGGAGAAGAGCATTAGCTAAATGATGAACAAACTGCTAAATATAACTGAGCAGTGCACTCATGTAAATCATAGAGAAGCATTAGGCTTTAATGACCTTTTCGAGCAATTCATGGATTTCTGCTGGAGCTCCTTCGCAGGAAAAAATGGTGTGAGAAGGTGCCAAACTCTGTCATAGGGTAACCAAACACACACACACACACACACACAGATCATCAGTCCACCACTCTTTGGACTGTAGAAACCCATGTGATGGAAGGGCATCTAATTTCTCCACTGACTGAACTGGAATTGATGCCCCCCCCAGGAGCTGTGAGGCATTTTTCTGGACACATTTTAAAGAAAGTTTAAAACGGCAGAACTTGCACCGTCTGTTCATTCCCTAAAACATTTAGTGTAGCACTTTGCCCCTCATTAGACCGTTGCTATGGCGCTGTTACTATGGAATTTGCTCTCATTAGAACAAAGGCAGAACGATGTTAATAGTAATTTGCTAAAAATATGATGCTCTCCTCATTTCTGACAACCTACAAACCTGAATTCAGAGCTTCCCAAAAAGAGCACGGAGGTTTTCCTGCATGGTTAGGGTCGCCCTGTCACATCGGACACCCTCGGCTCCATGGGGAGGGGAGCCTAACACCAGCTGCAAAGACTCACCTTGGGTCCGCTATACAGTAATGCCTTCTCTGTGTATTACGCCACATCTTTAAAAAGATTTCTTTATCTCACAAATGTGTGAAAATATTGTAGTTCTTTATATACTTTGATTATATATTTTTTTCTCATTGATAAAACTACTCATATACATAAGTCCATTAATAAGTATTAATAAGTCCAATAATGTTTAAAAAAGGACTATCATAAGGGTGGTATATAATGATACTGTATATAGTTATAGTTTTTTTTTGGCTATGCATAAACTAGATTTGAAAGTATTGCAGTTATACAATCCTATTTGATGTTTTTAATTGGAATTATTTGTCAAGGTTGTTCAGCAACAGATACATCAAAATGTTATGGGAAGCCTAAAATAAAACAACAGGAGGAGCATTAAGATGGAAATCTGTATGAATCCAAGGTTTAAATCCACGCAGCTGTTTCTTAAAACGGTAAAAAAATAAATAAATAAAAGTCCTGGGGGGGGGGGGGGTATTTTCGGGACCCTGCAATGGAACAAATTAGTCTAAAAGTGAAGCAAGAGTTTAATTACAAACCCTGGGGTTTTTATTTAAATTTAGTTTCGGTATTTTTTGTTCCTTCTGTTTTTGCCTTCGACAACCTAAAGTTCATTATTATTCCCGAAAGCAATGACTCGAGACCATTTTGAGACATTCTCAATATTCTACATTTTCAGTGCCAACAATTTTTGTAATGAATTTGAACTTGTAGAAAATAAATAATAAAGAACACACCTACAGCCATTTTAATTCAGGACTTATTCAGAATGACTGATTTATGGAGGCAGTGCTGAAGACAGCTGTGAGGACACAATCCTTGCTGTGTTTTATTCAAATCTACGCCCAGATGAAGGCACGGCGCGTGTAAAATCGACTCTTGGAAGCGCCTGTTTAGGACTGTGGGCCTGATTTTAAGGGTCTCCTGGGACAACGGTGGGCAACCTCCCCGGAGACTGCTGAGAGCTCAAAGACGAAGGCAGCTCATTGCCCCCCGGGGTTCTTACTACACGCATTCGAAATGCTCAGAGGATGATCGGTGAGGTTCCAACGTGACTTTTCAAAGCGAGGCCATCCTGGACTCGATGAAAAATTCATTAGCAGAGGGGTAGAGGGATTTTCTTTAATTAAATACGGAAAGGAATAAAAGAAGGCCTCGTCCCTACGGAGGGGGCCAGCGGCCAGCCTGATAATGAAATGTGCACGTCGTAATTAATATGGTTGTATAAGCTGCTGCAGTTGGCTGACATGGCATAAATCTGTCAGACGGTAAAAATATTTTTTAAATCATTTCCATTTCTCAGTCACATGCACATTTAGTCTCTCAAGTCACATATAAGACGTAAAAATGCTTGTCGAGTTAACCACCGTCAAGATTTTTCTCTAATGTCCAACGGTACACTCTTGTGCCCCCTAGTGGTCGGAACAAAGGGACCGCTGAAAATTAACGACAAACTAAACTTCGTCTGTGCAATGTATCTGTGCTTTGAAACAGACATTAATCCTTCTTATCCCCTTGCTGGATGTAATACCCTTCATCAAGGTGCTTACCATGAACTGACAAGGTAAAAATTACCAAGCTGTACAAATATGTAAAACACTAAGTAGATCTGGAGAAAATATCTGATAAATTAAATTAAAACAGACACATCCAGACAAATTTGCAAGCCCAACTCTGGCAGTGAGAAGAAAACGCATTTGCATTTATTAGACAATTTAAACACAGGCTCACAAACAGTATGCAGTGCAGATCAAAGCAATTCATGGGAGGAAAGCTTCCCCCGCGTTCTACACTTTACATTTTGTACACCTCTGAGCAGAGAAAGAAAATGAATAAAAAGTACAACTCGCATCCACCAAAATATACACAGCAATGTGGACGGGCCACACTGGGCGGCTTTCAGCAATGCATAGTCCCAGATTCATTTTATAGTCAAATAACAGACATGACAATTGTTTATCATTCCAGGTAGAATACAGTAGGCAGTAGAAATTAATTACAATGCATTATTGTTTGCTTTTAGTTATTTTACTTTCAAATGTGAAGAGCAGACATTCAGAAAGATACCATCCAGTATTTACACATAGGCTGCCATCATGCGTTCTCCAGCAGATGGGCGACACCGTTTCACTGGAGCATCGCAGAACATGGAAGCGCTAAGCAGCTGCCTGTAAAAAATTCCTGAACAGAATTTGCAAGGCTTTGAGATGAATGCAAGTTTCCTCAAGGAGTGTGGCCTCCTGCGTGGTTGTTCCATTCAGGCTCTCCTGTTGACCAAAGGAAATCTGTTACGTGATATAAGTGGGGGGCAAACAAAAGAGGTCGACGATCTTATGGTGCTGAAGGAAATCTGCATGGAAGGTGCTGGGTGCGACGCCGCAGTCAACGCCTTAGTCACACATCGCACATTTGTTCTTCAACCACTTTAGGGTTGGTCCGCAACACGAGGTATTCAGAAGGAAAGCAGTTTAACACATTCTGTCCTGTTCAGTGTTTACACTGCGAGTCAAGAGTACGCCTGTAATAAAAACAAATATATATAAAAATGGGCAAACACACACAATGGTGGAGCTTTAGTGGTTTAAAAAAAAAAGAAAAAAAAAAGACATCACTATAATAAACTGAAAATTAATCTGTAAGGCTCATTAACAGCTCCTACAAAGCAGGGTCTGTGTTCCTCTACACTGGAAACATCCGGCTGAAAATAAAAAAAATACTTAATGTTCACAAGCTTCTATTCCCCGTGTCCTGGTTTATACATGAGAACGTGTGTTTCTCCTGCGTCAGGAGGCAAAGGAGAATGAAACGGTGGAGAAAGGAGGGTGTGTTGCAGTGCAACAGAGGGCTGCATGGGAAGAATGTGCTAAAATGCTTGGTAAATGTCACCCTAAAACACCAACGTGTCTTCCTGCGTGTCTTTCCTGCCACTGAGGGTGCAATTAAACTGGCCATGAGAAAGAGGCAGATCAAAATCAAAACCAGGTTTGTCATCATCTGGCCAATATCAGTTTGCAGTCAAATAAAGCATAATTAGGCCCCCACCTCTATTTATGTATAAGTCTCTGCCAAACTGATAATACAGGAAGAATATGCCACCTTGACCTGTGAAGCTGCATGCCCCTTTCCTCCCCTCCACAATTTGAGGTTCTATTCTACATGACTGCACTTTGCTGCCTCTAATGGCAGGAAGCGGAAATACAGGCCATGTAACGTGAGGCACAGATGTTTGTGTGTCTATAAATTGGTAAATCACTGTAAATAGGTTAATGGACAATGTTACCACAGTAAGACACCTTTGAAAAGGACAAAAGCGGAAACCCAAAACTGAAACCTATACAATAACCAAGGACATAAAACAGCAATAAACAAGGTCACACAATGTAGTGTAGTTTAGGTCTTTTTAAACAGATTTACTTGCAGTAGTTTAAAATTTACTCAATTACCACCCCACAGTAAAACAACCCTAATAATTTTCTTTCAGTTTTGCGTACTCTTGACTTGCAAATTGTTATCGGGATCTTGCCGTCCCACCCCTCACATAATTTTTTACATGTTCAGAAAAAAAAAAGGACATTTCAGTGCATACCCATACACTAAATGATATATAAAAAGTAAATGCATCAATATTACATTAAAAAATATATTCCACACAGTTTCAACAGTATTTTTTTCATGTGGGCATTTGCTTTCACTCAACAAGAACTGCTACCCCAGCCATAAATTGTACATTTTATTTTCTAAAGGTTACACTTTTCAATGCAGATGCTCCTTCGCTTCTTCGCGATGGGAGTGCAACCACTATAAAACCCATGTAAAGGGTCAAACAGCAGATTTTAGCGCTTGTACTGTAAACAAGCAAAGTGGGGTCGTAGAGCAGCCACAAGGACCAGAACCTTCTGGAATGGCCACTATCACAGCCACCCCAATGATATCCCTGGTACAGAATAGCAGTCAGATAGTGAAGACAAACAATAAATACAGAAAATAGACTGCATAGCAATGGCAATAACTGCAAAACGAAACTGATGAGAAGCAGTTTAAAAACACATTTGATTGCATCCAGAGCCCTGCAGATATTATTGTCCATGTAAGAAAAGGCAAAAACAAAACTGTAACATTCAGCAGCTCCACACATTAATAATTGTTGCCAATGTGCAAAACACACAACATTCATCTGACACGCATTGTGCTTGGGATGCGCCAATGGGTTTCCGGGAAAGTACAGGACTGGCGCTCAAGCACAGAAGGCAGCCGCTCAGTGAGTGTTGCCCAGGTTATCGTACCTCTTCTCCATTCTGCTCTTAAGGCATCGACTGAAAAGAAGCGTCAACCTCGGCGGCGACGGCAAAGCTGGATCACAGACACGGCTGTAAGTGTGGCATCCCTGCGCTTTCATCTCATTTGGTTTCGATCCCAAAAGACAAAACACAGAAGGTGGCAAAAACGCTGTGGTCGTTCAAACGGTTTCCTTACACTTTACATCCATTTGAGACAAAGAAACAGAGCAATCATGACTGTCCAAAAATATATATATATTTATATACACACTATATAAAATTAAATTGTTCAAAAGCAGTCAATGTCCAAAGGACCTTCACAGGGACTGCCGTGTCTGTACAGTGATGGAAGGTTAGTTGGTTCGTCAACATACAATCAGGCCCTTGATTTTGGATATTCTGATAAAATGCAATGAGGTCTGGAAGAGAGATGTGTTCTGTGAAACACACAGATTCCCTAAGATTAAACATTAAATTTGTACTTAATGGCTGTCAAACTCACCACCTTTTTGCTGAGTATGCGGTAATTTTCTACCGGCATCATGAAGAAGCAGTGAAATGGGCATCGGCTCGGGCAGGGGGGTCCACATCATGCTTATGAGTGATTTGTTGATGAATGGAGTTTCTTTCTTTTCTTCACAACATAGCTCAAGGCCTGACTGAATGGCCGGAGCCCTACAGCTCTTCGTAATCTCCGGGTGTGGCCTTTGTTGCACCCGGCCCTCCAGCCAGGAAGGCTTCCAGGTCATTAACGTCGCTGCTCTTCTTGCTTCTCGATTTTTTCTTCTTCTTCTCCTTGTCCTTGTCATCCACTGTGCCGGCCTCCTCCTTTGCCTTCTTCCTGTGTTTATGTCGCTTTTTGCTGCTTTTGTCCTCATCCTGGGGGGAATTAATTCAGACATAGTTTCACAATTTAGAAAATACATAGTAATGGGACTAATGGACGGAAAAAAAAATTAAATTAAAAAATTATAATGCCATGTAGGAAGATGGTGGAGTAGTTGACACTTCCTTACCAACTCTGTATTTTTAACATACTGTATTTACACTATTAAAAAAAACATAAGTTTTATGTTTAGTTTTGTACAAGTAAATCACTTTAAAAGCTTTTATTTGTGCTCTACTTTATATTGTGATACCCTTTAATGTTCAGTCATTCAAAAATCTGGGGAATATCTGGTCACCTGAGGTGTGGTCATGCACAGATAGTGATGCTCCCTAAAATATTTCCCAACAGTTATTTTTACTTCACATCAGTATCACACCTCTTTGATTTTCTTTTTCTTCTTCTTATCCTTTGAAGAGTACTTGCTTAACTTATCTGTAAGGAGACAGGAAAAAAAAATGTATTAAATTTGGATCCATTTCCCATTTCTGTTTGAAACAGGTGATGATCACACAGCCTGCCAGAGGCCTCACCCTCGTGCTCCTCGCTGCTCTCCCTGGCTTTGGTGTGCACCTCCTCGATGCCCAGGCCAAACAGGTCCGTATCATCCTTGTTTTTGAAGCAGAGGGCGGAGGGCTTGGGAGGCCTGGGGACTGATGGGGGTAAGGGATGGGGCAGTTCATCGTCTGATGGATCAGACAGGTCATCCCTCCCAGGGAAAAAGTCCTGTGGGTGGGGAGGTTAGGGTGGAACTTACAGGTTGCTGCTTACACCTGACATCATCTGTGCCTTGGTGGTGGTGGTGGGAAATGGCTGCGTGGAAATCCTGCATGACCAACACAATCTATAATTATATATCTTTTACTATTATTTTTAATTCATTTATCTGATGCTTTCCTCCAAACTGGCTTACAGCATTCAAACCCAGGTCTTCCCTCTGCAAGAGGACTGCTCCAGCCACCACATCACCTGCTGCTCCTTAATTTAAATTAATGCAACAAAGGTTATACAGTATAGTTTCAACAGGAGCTAAACCAAATTACCGGTATGTAGGGAACCACTCTTCAATCTGTCTTCCTTTATTATATTCATTTTCGGGAAATATATTATAGCGTATAGAAGTAATTACATCAGCCTCCAGTCATCTTAATAAACCTCTCATGCAAGAAATATTAAGGCACACTGCAGGTAAATCATGGTACGTGGAGTGAACTGTCCATTTTTTACAGTGATATTATCCAGTTATTAGTTATTTGACACCTTTATCCAAGGTGAATTCCAATGTCAGGCTTATAAAATAAGCTGCTAATGATTTATCCATTTAAACAACAGGGAAATTTTCCACTTATTTCAGGGTAAGTACCTTGCTCAAGTTTATTACAGTACAGCAGGAATGGGGATTCAAACCCAGGTCCTTCAAATGCAAGGATATAACTCTAAGCCCCCACACTACCAGGTGTGTTTCAGGTTTTAAAGGTATACTAATGCATTTTTGTCATTAGGAGAGGATGCACCTCCAATCCAGGTGGTGCTAAACAGCTGTTAGCTATGCAGGGAATGGACAGGCTACCTTATTTGTCTTCTGCGAATCCGAGCCCTCACTCTCAAAGTCGGGGTCGTCCATGACAAAAGACAGCAACTGCCTGGCTATAGGTGCCTCGAGGTCTGTGTCGGAGGACTCCGACTCAGCGGCGCCCCCTCTCTTCTTTGTGTGGCCTGCTGGCTGCATAGAGGCTGGCTTTGGTGGTGGCTTGCTGCCCACCGTCTTGGTTACGGTGGGCCGAGTCACTGCATTGCCCAAAGAGCTAAACCAAAAGGCAGCGTAGTGGTTAATGATCGGGGAACTGCTCTGGCCTTTCAAAAAAGACCTTTGGCATCAGTTTTGTCACTAAACCCTGATCTCACAAATACAAAATATAAAGCATTGCTACTTCAAATACACATCTGCTGAATAAACAGGTAGCAAAATGTTATCAGGATGGGAGATTAATAAATTTATGTCCTCAAACAGCAAAATCGTGACCATCTTTCGTTTTCCATTATAAAAACCATTATCTGGCCTCACCGTCCTGCGCCTGCTCTGCTCTGCTTGTCCCCATCATTCTGTGTAGTGGCAGGTGCATGTTGTCTGTCATCCTCATCGCTGGACAGGGCCATGTCTGTACTCGGGATGATGGTGCTGGACAAGCTTTTGGTCGGGAACTTGTCGTTGGGGTCGAGGTCATCCTGGAAACCAGCCACCAGAGGGTTCTCTGCTCTGCCTTCTCTGTCACTGTGTGGCAGAAACATCCTTTTTCTATCATATTTCCAAGGTACAAAATTCAAAGTTCAAACGCATGAGACAGGACTCGAGCGCAAAGGCTACAGTGATTTACAGTAACAAAAGGAGCTGAGCTGAAGTCTGTAATGTGCGTTAAGGGCTACATTTTGGAATACGTAACCCCGGGAGACTGAAATGGGACTGAGGCTTCTTGAGATCATTTGTCTGGCAGTATATTAGCGGACTCCAGGAACCGAAACCGAGCAGCAGATGCCATACTTGCATGTTATTCATTCTGTCTTGCCGATTTGCTTTTTGTATTCATTTTAAAATAAAGGTGAAATAAATTAAGTGAAGGAGGGCACATTTTCCCAATGCGGCAGATAAAATGCTCCGAAAAACAACCCCCATCCTGCTCCACATTCACTGCCCCAGTCTGGTCACCTGTCACTGTCCACAGTAGCTGCTGGCTGGCCTTTGCCTTTAGCCTTCGGCAGGGCACCATCCTCCAGGAAGTTGCGATCCAGGCCTTCGTCTGGCACAAAGTCGTCCACACTCTGCACCATCTCCTGCACTGCAGGGTCTGCTGGGCAGGTTGTGTCTGGGTATGCAGTCAAGGATGATACCCCAGGTCATTCTAGACAGGACCATCTATCCACATTTTTAGAGCATTTTTAATAAGTGTTTCATTCTTCGATAGCCACTCTGTCTCAAACACTTTTCATTATGAACACACAATTCAGATAATATGTATGCACATTGACTCGGAAATCACTCTAGTGTACTTTCCAAAGGATGGCATGCTGACATCTCACAGCACCTAGACTATTGGGATTTGAGCTTAGTTTGTGTGGAGTGTCCAAAATCCCCCACATTTCTGTAGGTTCCCTCCCACATGCCAATGACAAGCTTCAGGTTATCTGGTCACTCTAAACTGCCCATAGAGTGTGTGTGTGTGTGTGTGTGTGTGTGTGTGTGTGTGTGTGTGTGTGTGTGTGTGTTGGACTGTAAGGAGGATGTTGAATCCACAGACCCACTTTGCTTACCTGGTGGAACCTGGTAGCAGAACAGGCTCCAAAGAGCCGCGAGATGAAGCCTCGTTTCTGAGGGGGTGGGGCTGCAGTTAATGGTGGGGCCTGTGGGGATGGGGAAGGGGTTGGCTTCTCCAGCAGGCTGGGGTGAGCTGCGACTGAGATGAGGGGTGGCATCGGTGCGCAGCAGCAGGAGGGATGGAGAGGGAGAAGGACAGGGGATCTGAGCAGGGACAGGGGAGTTGGGGTTGTCCCAGGACTGGAAGTGCCTGTGGAGGTCCGCTGGGCGTTCCACACGGGACTGGGACCCAGAGGAGGGACTCTGGCCGTTGCCAGGACCACCAGGGGCCCATTATGGCTGACTGCGTCCTCCATCCGCTCAAAACTGCAGGGGGTGAAGAGGGAGGCATGGGACTGTTTTTCTGCTGTTGGTGTCTGTGGGTCTCCCCCCACACTCACACTGCTGTGTCATCGAACTTGGAAGGACTCCCAAACTGCCAATGACCATAATGCCAACACCCTCCATCTCATTTCTGCTTTTGCCCCAGACACCAAAACAGTTTTTCAAGATTTCCAGACTAAGATATTCTCTCCCTCTCCAGAAATGTTTATCAGCATTCATTCCTGGACTAGCCAAGTCCTCTCTCTCTGCTCAGGAACATCTTTTCCAAAGGAGACTTGTCTGGACCCGTAGGCTCTCCCCTGTGCTTATACAATTTTGAGAACTTCCTTATCATTAGGCTCTCTGAAACCCACCCTGTTACCCACATTTTTAGCCCACAGGTTTACTGGTTTACCTTGGATTTATGAAAATTATTATTATTGACCTGATGCTATTTCTATAAGGCAAATTATAGGGTTAGGTTTATTGTACATCTGCATAAGTAGAGGTATTTAATTAAAAATGTGAGTGTTTTGAGTATAGAAATTTCAGCAAAAATCAATTGTGTGTGTGTGTGTGTGTGTCCAATCAGTACTCTATACTTTTTTATACATGTGTGGTCCTAGTCCTCCGTCTTTCCTGCTGCACCGTCCAGCTCCTCAGTCAGCATCCATATCCAGCTGATTGGTCTCCAACTGCACTTGGGGTGTCTCTCCTCTGCAGAGACAGCCAGAGTGGGCAGGATTTGAGGACATCGCAGAGAATCTTAGCCAGTCGCAGCCTGGGGAGTCCGTTTTGCCTTAAATCTACCCCCGTTCAGGATGCACCACCAATCAGGTGAGCTAAAGGCTGAGCTTTGTGAGCGGCACCCTCTGAGTGGCTCTCAAGCCTTTGGAAGAAAGTTGATCAGACCGTCCTGCGCCCTTTCTGTCCCTGAGACATCAATAATCCAGGAAGGAGGCGGGCCACATATTTTATCTCTTCAGGTGACACAGAAGTCAGACAAACAGTGCAGCTTACCACTGGTAATTCAGTAAACTATGCATGTGTCCTGTAACATATAGAGATAATGTTTTGAGAGATATGCCCTGCATTGAATGATAATGGAATTATGGATGTCTTATTACCATCTAGTCTCAATCTAAGGGCAGGGCACAGTTTTTTATAGACAAATGATGCAGAGAAATGGAATTCCCTAATTCCGCGTGTGAACATTTTTGCAAACCCAAACAACGCTGCTGCCCCTCTTGTTCCGTCTCAATTCCACACAAGGAACCAAACGTGACCACTTTCAGCACCAGCTGTTGACCCCATCACTGTAATATGGAAGTGAATACTTGGTAGAGATTGCCAACATGGTGGTTCTTCCTTATACAGGCCCGAGCCCTCAGAGCCTGGGTGCCCCAGGTCTAGCTATCTGGAAACCGCCATGTTGAATAATAATGTAAAGGTAGCCAGAAGCAAGGCTGTGTAAATGTTTTAGTGGAATCCATTCTGAGCAGCAGAAGCCACAGAAAAGCCTTGAATTTCATTTTCTTCCGATTGTCTGATTTACCGCAGAACATCGAGCACCCGGGAGAGTCTGGCTATCCCTCATTCCAGCACTGCCGTGCCACCTGAACACCTACTACTACCACATCTTCCAGTGTTGACCTTAGATTACCTTTTTGACCCAAGTTCCACACATCAATATGTACTTAAAAGTAAACAAATACAACAAATGGTAGGTATGGCAATCGACATCCTCATTTTAAGATGTTAACTCTGGCAGTAAATCCCAACAGATGATAAAAAGCGAGGCTAAAATTTTTAGAAAAGTACAGTATTAATTCACAGGAAGCAGTTACCATGACAACAGAAATTCAGCATGATTTCTATTTCACAAAATGTAACACACTTATAAACCATACGATTTGGGTTAACAAAAATGCAACAAATTTTTTAAAAAATTTTAATACAGCCACAAAAATAAAAAAAAATAAAAATAATAATAATAATGAAAATAAATAAATAGTAAATAAATAAATAAATAAATAAATAAATAAATAAATAAATAAAGAGGACAACGTCAGCAGACTAACCTGAAGCTGCAGGAAAGGGATGTTGAAGAAGCGGTGCAGGTACTTGAGGCCAAAGCCGTTCTTCATGGATGACTCGGCGTAGTGAATGTAGGACGAGCCCAGCGGTCTGTGTGGGAGGGAAGAACAGAGTTAATAACACAGCCAGTGCAGATCATGCAGGTCTTATGATGGTCTGGTGACCAAAGTGGGATCCTGCCTCTGCAGGGCTGCATGAAAAAAACCTTTCAAAAAGAAAAAAAACAACATTCAAAAATACCACACTTTTATACCTCCTTCTTTGAACAGCTTCTCTACGGAGTTCTGAGTGAATCCTTTGTTCAAGGGAAGAAGGTGGCGTAGTAGTTAATGAACCTCAGTTTATTACACCAGAAACCTTGAACCTGACTGACTTCTGCTAACGTGTAGAACAAAACCATGCAGCCGCACTTATAAAAGCAGTAGGTCCCCCCCCCCCATGTTCATCTCCTCAAGGATGATGTCAGCCACCCTACCACCCTGTGGCCTGCACTGACCTGTTGAGGCCCGTGATGAAGTTTCGGATGTCATCAGGCAGGATGACCCGGTGCTCGCCCATATCCCGCTGGTTGCCCAGGACACACACAGGCACGTGGGTGGGCACCTTCGGCAGCTCCCGCAGGATGTAATTGAACGTCCTGCAGGTCGGTCAAGGGTGCGGGGTGGGAGCGTCATCATGGAATAATGGAGAGAATATTGGGAAAATTATCAACTATTATTATTATGTATTCCATTTAGACACTTTTGTCCAAGGTTACACTAAAGTCTGTACTAACACTGGTCTACTCACTAATACAGCAGGGTCATTTTTACCCAAGGCATTTCAATTGCATGACAGCAGCCATAACCACTGTGCCACCTACTGGCATAACATGCCATACTGCAGTATGTTTTAAATACAAATTTATTCAACAGGCACAGTTGTTCTTTGACAGAGTTTTTTTCTTTGTTTCTATGATTTATTGTGTATGGGGGATGTCCTGGAAAACTTTTTTTTTTTTTTTTTTAAAAAACCCTCTTTTATATAATCCTATAATCCTATTTCATGCATCATAGGAAACAAAGTTGGTAGAATTTTCAGACCATAAAATTCATAGAAACCAATTAAATTTTTCACAAAACCTTCATAAAGAGTGTTAAATTATAAATCGGAACTCAAAATTTGATCTTTTCTGGGATACTGCGTGGTTACTGAGCTGCAGACTGTGAACTGAGCTGAGGCCTACGAGCTTTGAGAAAGTAAAAGTACCGGTGTAAAATACAGACAACCACGGTGTAGCTCCAGCACTATTAATGTACAGTGTGATTAAAAAAAAAAAAAGTTTACCATTGTTTAGTGATGTCAAACATCATAATGACCCCATTGCAGTTCTTGTACACGTCAAGAAACTCCGCATCCAAAGCCATCTCTGTTTCGGACTGCAGGAGGAACACAGTAATTCGGTCATGTTCAGCTGGCTGAGCCGCACAGTTTACACAGTAGGTTGTGTTCAGATCCCAAAAAAGTCCACCCACACCGTGAGCCATTACAACTGATTTTTCAAGCACAATGCAATTCACTATTAACGCTCAGTTACACAAATAACTTAGTGCTCATGTTTAAATGGCTCAGAATTAAATACAACTGTCCTGGTGCGAAAGGGAGATATGGGGGTGAAAATTACACCCAGCATCAGGTACCTTAGAGAGGTCAGTAAATGAGAGTACAGAAGAGTCAGTGCTCACCTCCTGAGGCTCATTTTCCAGTTTCAGGCTTTCCCCCCGTTTTTTGCCTTTTCCTGCAACGATAAAAAAAGCAAACCAATAAACAATGTAGGGCAGGTAGGTTGGAAGGCCTAAATTCACGCTGCGCCATCCGCAGGACCAACTCCATCTATCACACCCGAGATACTCCAAAACTCAGGAACAAGGACGGGGAGGCAGAATGAGGCCACCCACAGTCACCTTTAGAAAATCTGTCATCATAAGCCTGACATCACCGTGGCAAAGTTCTGAGCGCTGGACCTTTAGCTGGGGTTGCATGCTGCATCTATGATTTTCATCCATGACAGGATGCTGAGGTGGGGGTGGGGACAATGGTGACTTTGTCCAGCAGCCATGCTGCTGCTGTTAGGGCCAAGTGGAGTTTATGTCAAGGGATTTAAATTATTAAGCTCTTTCATCTGAGACCAGCTCTTGTATTTCAGCCATGGAGTCTGAGTCTGGAGCAAAGGCCTCAATTTGGTACTTCGTAGGGCAGGTTAAATATAGCAAAGGCTTAGACTGCAACAGAAAATTGCATTCCACAGATTAATCAAACTGCCTACGAATGCAAATACACTGACTTCTCTATTTACAAACTTTTTTTACGAAAACACATACTTTTCAAAAGAATCTTTAAACAAGCACAACAATTTCTAGATTGTTTATTTTTAACTGCATATTCTGCAATTTTGGTCTATAGCCTAATGAACCAACTGCTGTTTATCCTCCAGGTCTACAGATGGCAGTAAAGTGCAACCACAAAGAAAAGAAGTAATTATGCAATGAATTGTTCACTGATTAGCATGAAATAGGAGTTTGTTGAGGGAAGGTGTTTTTATTAACAGTCATTTTAAATTAGAATTAATGCAGTATGAAGTTAACAAAAATGTTAAAATAAAGTCTTTATACACAAGTTTATATCTGTACGTTATATCAAAGCTATATTTGTCGTGGAGGATGCCAAAGGGGAAGAGAATACCAAGAACAAAGGTAGTGTTAGAACCTTCTCTGATCTAATACTGTGATTCTGCAGATGCCTGGTGCTAGATCAGAAATCACAGATCATCCCAGGTGACTCACCTTTGTCCACCACATCCCACACCTCCACCTTGACCACATCGTCAGTTGCTGTGGAGTGAAACAAAAAAGTATGTGAATAAATCCAACATGGTAGTAACTTCAAAACAAAGTCCAGAAGATAATTTACAAGCATGTGGTATAGCAAAAAAAATAACACATCCATAACAGCAGTAAACAGCAGGTGGTGTAGTATTAGTCATCACCTTGCAAGGATTCAAATCCCACCTCCTGCTGTTGTACCCTTGGTCAAGGTGACTACCCTGAACTGATGCAGTAAAAATTACCTAGATGTATAAATGAGTATATCACTATTAGTATCTCAGTGTACAAACCGAAAAAGAAAAAAAATCACCACGGAGACAAGTGTCAGATAAATATAAGTAACTAACTAAAGTGTGATTTAAACCCAGTTACATTGCTAGTCTAAACAGTCAGAGAACTATAAGTTACATTTTGACATTTTGGTTGATGTCCTCTTCAAGGGTTCATCACCCCATTTTCTACAAGGTTTTGTGTCTGGGAAGTTTCTGCTGAGTAGGAGATCACTCTGGAGGGCTGGAGCTAAACCACGAAACCAGACATCTACTGGATGGGACGTGTCAAAACCTACTCACTCCACCAACCTTGGCGGCTATGCAGTGTTCAAACTATGCTAAATATTTACCTTTCTGGACAGCTGCATTTCAAATGAAAAGGTGGGGAGAGCAGAAAGACAGCAGTGGCTTGTTGGTAAAGGGGCAGCAAAGAGCAACCGGAGATACAAACGTGGCAGCTGCTAGCTGAATCCTCACCATGGAAAACTGATCTTATAGATGAGTAGACGTTTGGTGAAAAATTCCATAACTTTACACATACATTTAGGGTTTATTTCCCTTCCCTAGTGCACAAACCCCTGACGAAGTAGGAAGACAGAGGCCCTCACTTTTGTAGTTCCAGTGGATGCTGGTGACCTGGATCTCCTGGGTGGGGATGTACACCTCCTGGAACTTCCTGCCCTGCAGTCGGTGCCACAGTGTGCTCTTGCCTGTGTTGCGGTCCCCACGGATGACGATCTTCACTGAGTGAGGGAGAACAAACAGCATTTGAGTGTATGATCAGATGAACCTTAAATCATCCTCAATATAAAGGAAAAAACATGTGTGGCAGGGAATTTGCACACAGCCTGATCATTGGTGCCAGCTGTCCTGGTTCCAGCATTTCAGAAACGGCTGACCTTGTGTGGTATTTGCACAGTACAGCTCAACAAACATGACAGTTGCCAAGCCAACAGCCCCGTGACTTGTGGGTTTTAACCCAACACCCTAATAGCTGCATCCTCAGCATCTTACCACCATCTTTTGCTCCACTATTTATATTAGACAATTTAAAAAGTGTTTACTCCGGTTCCTTTTGTCTAACATTATATTTAGTCTAAAGATCTGAAACCAATTAGTGTGGAAAAATACGCAATAATTGGGGACTTTAGCTACAGGATCTGTGATCTGTGACACACAGGGGGTCGACCTAAACACTTACTGTTATACTGGACGCCCTTGGCGAAGCGCCTCTGCAGGCTCTGGTTCATGGACTGCAGGCCCGCAGGGATGATCTTATCCCTGGGCTGAGCCCCTTCGGAGCCCACCAGCTTCTTCAGGGCTGAAAACATCTCGCTGAGATCTTGTCCAAAACAAATGTCGTAATATGAAAATAAAATATATTTATATAAACTGTAGACAGAAAGGTTTTTGATGTTAATGCTTGCTCTGGGGGGGGGGCAAAAGAAAATTAAATAAGGACACGGTGGAAAGTCCTCGCCTACATGGCTCTGTCCAGCTGGACTGTTAGCCAAATGGTGCAGCTGCCTCTGAAAATGGGACAAGGGATAGGACCCGAAAACCTCTTGTTAGAAAGGCGCAGGTGGGAGCACAGTGGAGGCTGGGTGTCTCGAAGGACATCTGCCAGTTCTGAGCAGGACAGGGGCTCCCTGATTCATACTGTCAGCCTGGGCTGGACTTCAACACAGATCCGTCTCTGTGGCTTCGGTGGGGACGTGATCCACTTACAATCTGCAGACACAACACATCTGTGATGCAACATCTTGTTTTAAATGCATTGGTTACAAAGGTTTTAAATACACTGAACAGGCACATCATCTCGCAAGTAAAGGGCCTGGGTCAAGGCAGTTACACCAAACTCGTACAGTAAAAATGACCCAACTATGTAAACGCCAAATGAGTGAAATCAGCTTAATACTCTAAGTCAGCCTGCAGAAAATATAAAATAATAAATAAAAATAATATTATTAATGTGATGGCATAGCAACTGCACCACCAGGCAACTGGATTGATCTCTGCAGCATTTAAGATGAGAACAGCGGGTGACATCGTGGGTACGGCTATAGCCTTGTAACCTGAGGGTTGTTGGATCGAGACTCATACTGCTGCAGTGCCCTTGATCCAGGTGTTTACCCGGCATTACCCCAGCTGAACGGCCAAGTGTTGCATAAATGGGTCAGATGCTGGAAGTCGTTTCGGAAAAAAGGTTGAAATAATCAAATTAATAATAGAATGAAGACGAAAAATGTCGGTATGCGGCGACGCTGTCTTCCGGCGGATCACCAACAGCCTGGCGCACGGACGCGGGTCCGAGTGGATCAACAGTAACATATTTGGTTTTCGAAAATGAACATAAGAGTCCGATGCTACTTTAACACTGTTGCTCTAAACAGTCAGACTGGCCAGAGATTCCCACTGTTACCTGCAGGGCTGTCTGCTGCGCCGATCATCGCGCTGCGGACCCAGAGCATCACTCCTCCGCAGCGGACATGTTCCTCCCGCCCGCCGTGGACCGCGGCGTCAGAAGGAGGAGCCCCGCTCTTCACTTCCGCCCCGCTCTCCTTTCTGTTAAAAAAACAAAAAACTTTATTAGCATCGCCATCGGTGACAAAGTGCACAACACAGAAATAAACGCTTTCACAACGCCAACGGGATTACAGCAAACATGAAGCGGGAAAAGGAGATCATAAAACAAATAAGACTTTAGGTGATGATAGGTAAGCTGTCAGAAGAAGCGCAGTTCTAGCAGCTTTGGGGCTTTTTTCACTTTAGGATTGTGTTATTGTATTGATTTGTACAAATAGATGAAGGCGGTAAATCAAAACAAATAAATGGATATGTAAGAGTTTAAATGTGATATTTTGTTGGGTGCGAAGTGGGTCTATTTTATTCAAGGTTTGCGGAAGGAGCGTGGGTGAGTGATGTGGCATTGAGGAGAGCGCGGGAAAGGGAGAAGTGTGAGGGCGTCGGAGTGAGCGGTTAGCAGCTCTGTATATAGTGCTAGTCCTGGAATTTTATATATATATATATATATATATATTTTTTTTTTTTTTTAATAAATTAGGATTGAGTGTTACAGGGACACTCCGGTCTCGAACGAGTTTCATTTACACTCTTCAAGCCGCAAAGGAACTCGGAACTTCAAAAAAAAAGGAACGCCACAGATACAACAGAAAGGGTGTTTTATAATGAATTTGCACAAGTGCATAAAGTATTTAGCTAACACAAACAAAAGGCTGATTATATGGTAACCATCTTTATCTCTCTTGTGGTCAAAAAGAACAAAAGGTATGTTTAAAGAAAAAACAGTAAATACAGATGTTCAATGAACGAAGACCACGCCGCTGTTCTTCCCGCTCTCTCTCTTCCGCGCATCACACCGCATTTTCCGCTTTTATTTTACTTTATTTTATTTTATATCCGTGCGGGCTACGCTGTATTGTCTGTACTTTTCTTTTTTTTCAACAATGGAATGGAGGATTTGAACCATAAAGCCGCACAGCGCCACCTGCTGGTTGCAAAAAGAAGTACAGTGATGCCGGACTGTAATGTGCTGTGTAGGAATAACATGGCTTTGGTTTATTTCACGTTCTGGATCCGTTATCTGGACGTGTGTCTTTCATTAAAACTCTATGCTTATTATATTCGCTTTCTTTTTACGCACGAAGACTTCGTGACCAAACGATCAAGTATTTCCCTTCGGAAAATACCAGGGCTTTTGAGACATAACAGTATCAATGGCTGGAGCAAAGCAGTGATGCGAACAGGTGTCGCGATGACGTCACAGGACCGCATCTGACCACGGAATGCCGAGCTAAGAGCTACATGTGGGGAAGCTCGAAACCAGAATGTGAGATATAGACTAAATACTGCTCGCTCCGGTGTGTGTGTGTCATCCCGTCATGTATGCCTCTGAAATGCTGCCTTACATCGGCCCTGCCACCAGTGCGCGCGTCTGAGCGTCCGTGCGCCGCGGAGATCGCCTGCTTCCGGCTCCTCTCATGACCACTCGGACGGCGGAGAGGTAAGACACTTCTCCAGACGTCCTCTCACCTGGTCGTACTGCAGCACCTGGCCGTGCTAAGGTGTGCGTGAAAAGTGCGCAAGATGCGCGTTACAGTGGGCGAGACGCGCGCCGTATCGGGCAACGGGCGCGGTCGCGCCTTCCATCATCACAGCTGTCTATTATCTGTACAGTCAGACAGGTGATGTTTGCCGACATCTCGTTAATATTCGGGTGCTTAATGTGGAGAAATATAAAAATGGTCCATTAATGTGCCGCTATCAACGCAGCATCATCTTCCTTTCTCAGTAAAACTCACGAGAACCCAGAGCATGAACAAAGGGATGGGTTCAAGGCCCCGTCCGTTTACTCTGCAAACCCCCATTCATACAAGCTGTGCCTTTAAAATGTGACCCTTTGCATGCTGACAGTAATACCAGTAACTACAGGCAGCATCACATCCATGTGTTGTTATTTGTGTCGGAAACCATGGGCAACATCACATCCAGGTGTTGTTATGAACGTCGGTAACTATGGGCAGCATCACATCCAGATGTTGTTATTGGTGTCGGTAACCATGGGCAACATCACATCCAGGTGTTGTTAATGCTGTTGGTAACTACAAGCAGCATCACACCCAGCAGAGCTATACTGTGTCCCCAACAGCACAGTATTTGTGTGCTTTCCAGAGTGAACAGATTAAATAGACACTAATTAGCTTGTAGACTTTTTATGTCATAGACAGTTGTGAGTCAAATATTAAAAATGTTTCTGTCCAAGGTAACCCTGCCTCATACTTCATGTTTCTGCGATAGACTCTGGACCTCTGTGACTCTGCATTAAACAAGTGCTTATTTATAGGGAATGAATGAATAAATGTAATTTAAAAAGAAATGTTCTCATCCCCATACATAAAATGTATTTTATTTTGGCATCTAGTTACACTATATGGACAAAAGTATTGGGACACACCTCTTAATTATTGAATTCAGATGTTTCATTTAGACCCATTGCCACAGGTGTATAAGATCAAGCACCTAGGCATGTGGTCTCCATTTACAAACATTTGTGGAACAAAATTGGTTGTTCTGAAGAGCTCAGTGACTTCAAGCGTGGTACTGTCATAGGATGCCACCTTTGCAATAAGATGGTTCATGAAATTTCATCTCAACTCAGCCACGAAGTGGAAGACCATGTAAAGTCACAGAGCGGTGTCAATGACTGCTAAGGTGTATGGTGTGTAAAAGTCGCCAGTGCTCTGCTGATTCCATAGCTGAAGAGTTCCAAGCTTCCACTGGCGTTAACGTAAGCACCAAAAATGGGTTTCCATGGCCGAGCAGCTGCATGCAAGCCTCACACCACCAAGTCCAATGCCAAGCGTCGGATGGAGTGGTGTAAAGCACACCGCCACTGGACTGTGGAGCAGTGGAAATGTGTTCTATGGAGTGATGAATCATACTTCTCTGTTTGGCAGTCAGATGGGCGAGTCTGGGTTTGGCAGATGCCAGGAGAATGTTACCTGGCTGACTGCATTGTGCCAACTGTGAAGTTTGGTGGAGGAGGGATAATAGTGTGGAGCTGTTTTTCAGGGTTTGGGCTAGGACCCTTACTTCCAGTGAAGGGTGATCTTAATGCTTCGGCATACCAAGACATTTTGGACAATGCTATGCTTACAACTTTGTGGAAACAGTTTGGGGAAAGCCCTCTTCTATTCCAGCATGACTGTGCCCCAGTGCACAAAGCAAGGTCCATAAAGACATGGTTGGATGAGTTCGGTGTGGAAGAATTTGACTGGCCCGCACAGAGCCCTGACCTCAACCCCATCGAACACCTTTGGGAGGAACTGGAACGGAGATTGCGAGCCAGGCCTTGTCGTCCAACATCAGTGCCTGACCTCATAAATGCTCTACAGAATGAATGGGTGCAAATTCTCACAGAAACACTCCAAAATCTTGTGGAAAGCCTTCTGAGAAGAGTGGAAGCTGTTATAGCTGCAAAGAGGGGAACAACTCCATATTAAAATTTATGTATTTGAATGCAATCTCATTAAAGTCCCTGTTGGTGTAATGGTCAGATGTCCCAATACTTTTGTCTATATAGCGTATTTTTAGTTGTTTGTTTGTTTTTTTTTTTATGGCTATTTTTCTATAATAAATAATGGTATTTGAACCCCTTTCAGTGGTAATTAGAATAATGGAGTGATTTCATGGAACAAATGAATCCGGTTAGAGGAAGAATGGGTGTATTTTCTATACTCTCTGTTGATATGTGTGGGTTTAAAGATGTGTGACATTGGACTGTCGCTCTCAGTAGACCGAGGGTGTTCATGGGGAACGATGACTACCCAGGACCTGTCGCCCACGTCGATCCTCGAAGGCACCAAACCTGGATTCCCCAAGGACATTTTGGCCAACAAAGTCGAAGAGAAACACTTGTGCAACTCCTGCCAGAACATTCTGCGGAGACCCTTTCAGGCCCAGTGTGGTCATCGCTTCTGTTCATACTGTTTCAACCGGACTGTAAAGTAAGCACTTATGGTACAGTTATAGTTACACTTCCATGTAACATCAGTATATTTGTGTTTAACTGTAGATTTAATCTACACTTTTCTTTCGACAGCATGTTTATTACTGAAAAACTGTGACTCTTAACAATGCACAGATTTACAAGGTTAGCTTGTCACTGGATAGGTATACATGGAGGCAGAATCAGGTGTTGAGATGCCTGGCTGCGGCCATTGAGAGGTGGAGGGTGCAGGTAAGGTTGGGACATGAGACTGGAAGTTCAGTGGTTCAGTTTGTTAGGGAAGGGGAGGGGGCTAGGAAATGCGTAGGTAGGAAGGAGCTAGGTCAGTTACGGGGAGTTAGAGATTGGGAGATGCAGGTCGACCTGGGAGGAAAATTAGTTGTGCCCCAGGAGATAGTGAACACAAGTTTGAGACCGGATGTGGTGTTGTGGTCAGCAAGCCAATGGGTAGTTTATTTCATAGAACTTATGGTTCTGTGAGAGGGGTTGGTGAATGACGCGCATGAAAGGAAGAAGCTCGGGTACAGCAAGCTGGCGGCGGAAGTAGAGGGGTGGGGGTTGGAGCACAAGAGTGAGGCCAGCGGAGGTAGGGTGCTTGGCTTTATAGCCCGGTCTACAATGGTGCTGTTTCGCAATCTCGGAAGCTGGGGGCTAAATTTGCGACGGGCGGCGAAGGAGCTGTCACAGGCTGCTGAGCAAGGAAGTCTCTGGATTTGGAGAAAGAGGACCAGCGCAGATGGAAGCCAGGCGGAGAAGTCTTGAGTAGGTAGGTGTTGGGCAAAGTGGTAACGTTTAGCTGTAAGCAGGCGGCGGCGTCTGCGTGGTAATTTGTTAATGTAAAATGCGGTTTAGGTAAGGTAGGTGGTGAAGGGGTTTCTTCCTCGGAGACAACGGGTAGAAAGGATGCTGAGTGTGTTGGTAGAGAGAGGGCACTGAGGCAAAGAGCAGGTGGTGTGTTGTGTAGTTGGGTGGCACAGTGATGCGCGCAGTGGTATAGGGGAGCAGCTCTGGGATGCCTGAGCTGCGGTTGAGCCTTCTGGAGGTGTTGTGGGCCTAACTCGATGAAACACAGACGAAGGAAGGTGCCCACTTGACAACCCCGATGAGATACTGCACCATCACTGCGCTATGCCGTGTTTGGTTTTGTAGTGAGATAGCGTTGGTATTGGGGAAATGCTATCCGTTGCATAGTGGCTAGACAGGCTTACTGTGAGTTGACTGTGGGATTGCCATGGTAATTATGGGTTAGGATGAGGTAAAACGGGGCTTAGGAGAAGGTTAGGTAGGTAGTGGGATCCCCTTTATAGTGCAAGCTCCTTTACTAGCACTATGTGTTTGATATGAATCAAGTGGTCCTTTGGTTAAAATGGGGGGAGTTATGAATTCTAAAGATGTGATCACCCCCCAATACTTATTCAAAAAAATTACTACTTTTCTTATGTATTTTGTAAAATTTCTGCCTGTAGAGGAGTGTTTACCCATAAAAACTGGTAGATGGCAGTAAAGAGCACCCAAATACAGTAGGAGTGTAGCACCACCCTAATTGAACTCGTTTCCACTGTGTTTTACCGTAGCTCTATCTTCCATAGATGAATTATTCAGAAGTTTGGACTGAATAAGAGTTTGCGGAGACATTATATTTTTCAGCAGTCTAAAATGTTTAAATGTCTCATAGAGAAATACAAAAGTTTTGTGTAACATAAATTGTTTTTTTTTTTTTTTTTTAGTTTAGCTGAGATTTTTGCAGAAGCTCACCCTCAATTGCATCCAGAGACCTTGAGCATTTACTGGTTGAGAAATATCTGCAAAAGCCACTTTTGAGTTATGAACAAAATTATTTGCAATTGACCTTACTGTTCAAACTGTGATTTGAGGGGTCAGTGTATTTTATTCAATGAATTTTCCTATAACAGCTATTTTACTGAAAAAGTCAATGGTCTGTTGTCTTGCGAGGACCAACTTTCCAAAGTTTTTTACAAAGCGGACAATTTGTTTCGGAGTTTGTGAGCTTGTTTACATTTTTTCAGATGAAAATGACAGCAAGTGTGTTATTTCCTGCATGTTTCCTGGAGCTTTTTGGTGAAAATTTAAAATCGCTGATTGCTCCTTTTCTCTTCACAGCTCTGGGCCACAAAAATGCAGTGCTTGTATTAAAGAGGACATCTTTGAGGAGCCCACGTCTATTCTACAACAAGGCTGTGTGAGCGTGTTGTGTTGTATTCATTATCTGCAATGCTATGTCTCGAACACTGTGTTTTTAAAAAAAATAAAAAACCGCTACTGCTGTCTTCAAACTTGGTCTTTCAACTAAATCTGGAATCATTAATAAAATTCTATAATTTTTTTTTAATGTATAATATTATTTTTTCCAAGCAAACTGCCTCATGTTGTATCTTGGTGGAATTCTGCACACAGTAAAAGCTTTACGTTACCATGATAGTGTGTCCTTAATCCTTAGTCCTTAATTCATATTAGCATTTTTTTTGTCTGCCTGTTTAATATGAACTTATTCAATTTTGTTGCTGCTGTGCCAGGCTTTCCCGGACAATGCAGCTCGGAGGGAGGTTGAGAGCCTGGCTGCCATTTGCCGAAATGAAGGCTGCACTTGGAATGGCACCATTAAAGAATATGAGGTACTTTGAGGCCTGCTGACTTTTTAACATGCCATGACACCAGGACTGGTTTATGTCTTGTAAATCTTTAGTCTGTTAATACAAGATATTTTCCTGCATGTGAAGCAGCAGGTTAAGCATGTTTTGCTATCTTTTCGGTTTGAGTCCCGCCTTCTGCTGCAGTTCATTTGATCAAGGTACTGACCCTGAATTGATGCTGTAAAAATTACCCTGCTGTGTAAATGGGTAAAACACTACAAAGCTGATTAACCAACATCAAAAGTCACATTATTCAAAGACATTGGCTTAGCAAAGGGCACTAATGTGACACAGGTAGTTGAAGGGTTTGAAACCCACTCCTTGCCACAGCGACTGACTTAGCAGAGCTGCTTTAAAAGTTTCTTTGAAGACCCACAGGACAGATCCCAATCGTTCGTACTCTTGTCTTGCCGCAGTCAACCCACGAGACCAAGTGTGAGTTTGCGGTCATCGAGTGCCCTTCCTGCAAGGAGCACATACGGCTAAATGAGCAGGAGCGGCACAATGAGCGCGAGTGTCCCGAGAGGACGCTCAACTGCAAGTACTGTAAGGAACCGTTCCACTTCAAAAATATCAAGGTGAGGAGATAGGAAGAGCTGCAAAGTGGAAAAATATTGATACTAATAATTATTATAATGAAAATAACAATAATCTGGTTTTCTAGGCCCATGATGAGATCTGTCCTAAGTACCCGATGATCTGCGAGGGTTGTGCTAAAAAGAAGATTCCCAGAGAGAAGGTGAGTGTACTGATGTTCAAACTACATTTAAACAATAAAACGTTATATCTCACTGATTTATGCACTAAAATCTTATTTTAATGGGTTGATTTAGGGGAGGAGGGGATTGTGCTATAGTTCGTATGGGCTCGAAAATGCATTGAGGGAAACTCTGTTACCAGAGTTATTTGCTTAAGACCGGTAGCTGTTGCTGTGTTGGAATTTGAACCCTCAACCTTTTGGTTCAGTTCCCCAAACTTGCTCATTGCTGCAGTGTCTTCCGGTTGTACAGTTTGTTGAAACTGTTGATTTGCTGGATCTGAGTGAAACATTTGTCCTTTTTTACAGTATATGGATCATATTAAGTTCTGTAGTAAGTTCAGGACTCCATGCAGGTTCCACGTTGTCGGGTGTGATATGTCTGTAAGTAGACTACTGTCCAAATCTTCAGTCTTTTGTATGTATGTCCATTCATTCTTTTATACCATAATGCGACACATCTGCAGTCTATCATTCATTAGGTACTTTGTGGTTACCGCAGAACTCCCATCATTGTCCAAGCATCTGTCTAATTTTAGAACCCATCTGTTCAGTACTGGCTCCTCAGCTCATTGATGCAATTTGAACCACAACTTTGTTCATAACTCAGTTTGTTCATAAATCCAAAGTCACTTCAGAATCACTGAGTGGAAGCATCACAATGTAGGTAACCCTGTATTATTTAAGGATTTGGATCTGTGAAAATATGGGATGCAGCTGTAATAAAGATTTTCAATTATAACCAGTAATTAAAATATTCTGATTCTGCAAACTCCATTCGGTGCAAGTTGTTAACCAGCTCATCCCTTAAACGTGCACAATTCTCCATCTTGTTATTGACCACTGACTCTGCGTGAGTTGAATTAAATACATTGCACTGTCTGGGTGCATTTCGCATTAGAAGATGCAGTTTGAAATGGATGACTGAACAGAAAAAAATGTTTTTTGTCTTTGAAAATTTGTAAGTAATGTGAGGAGCCAGTGTATGTTGTACTGTGTCATTCAGGAAAAACCACAGTGTAACGTGGATTCTGACGTGATGTGCGTGTAGCTGCGTTTTGGCAGTTTGAATGATCTTTTCGTCCCACGTTGCTGTTCACACGCCTGAGGCCTTTTTTGTATGTGTCTCCTTTGCACCTCCTGACTCCCCTGAAGGTGGAGAAAGAGAAGATCCACGAGCACGAGCGTGCCTGCTCCTACGAGCACCTGAACTTGCTGCTGCACTACATCATGGGCCTCAAGGTGAACTTGGAGGGCATGCAGCCACAGAGCCTGGAGCTGGCCAGCCGCAAGATCCATGAGCTGCACCAGTCATTGCGGGACCTTGAAGCCAAGGTAGGCCAGTTGGGCCCGATGGGGGCTCCTGCCCCGGGCCCCTGTGCAGCACCGCCACCCCCGCCACCCCCACCCACACTGCCCACTTCCTTCACGCCACTGCCGAGTGCCGCTGGCGCCGCTCTGGAGCTGCAGCTGCAGAGTGAGAAAGCTAAAGTGGCCGAGCTGGGTCGCCGCTGCCAAGAGCTGGAGCTGAAGGCTTCCACCTTCGAGAACGTGGTTTGTGTGTTGAACCGTGAGGTGGAACGCGCTGCCACCACTCTGGAAGCCAACATCCGCCAGCACCGGTTGGACCAAGACAAAGTGGAGACACTCAGCAACAAGGTGTGGCCTGAATCTGGGGGCGTGATGTTTTGTGTCTGGTGCCCTCTGGCAAGGGATTTGTTGTTTGAGGCTGTGATCTTGGGCCTCATATATTCACACATGGGCCAACAAAGCCCCTCAGTCAGAGATTGAACAAGAAGGCAAACACACCTCACAGAGGCACGTGGTTTGAGGAGTACCCAAACAAAATAATCAAAATTTAAATAACAAAAATTCTGAAAAACAAGCGAATTCTGAGACGCAGCCATTCGGGTAGCAAGACTTTTGCTTTGTAAAGATTTCCTTTTAATCCCTCTACTTCAGCCTGTGAGGAGTTTCTTCATATTTACAAAGACCGGGTTCGCATTTTTTATGCTTCCTGCAGAGCAGTTTGTCACCTCTGCCTCCATTACCCCCTGTTTTCTTGTTTCACCTTTTATGGCAATCACAGCCTTCATGTGGAACATCCCTCAACTTGTTGTTTTTATTTATTTTTTGTGTTTACTGCTTTTTTTTTGCCTTAAAGCCTGAATGAATACATGCACATTGAGTTTCATATTTATGTGTGTGAGCGTTTGTGTGCAGTAGCTACTAAAGAGCTCACTGAGTCTTAGTTTTGAGGCTCAGAAACTTTTTTTACCATTTATATAGTAATCACAATGTAAAATGGAGGAAGACTAACTGAAGTTTACTCCAATTCCTATTCTTTAGTCATCACCAACACATTGGAACATGAGTGACAACACAGAAGGAAAGTGTTGATATTAATTAATCAGGTTATGGCTATAAATAAATAGCATCACACCCGGAAATACCAGTCTCTACTATTAGGGCAATAGGGATATAAAGGACAACTTAATGTTGTTTTATTGTGAAGATGATGTGTCTCTCAGTTATTGGCACCTCTGCCGGTATGATGTGTGCCTTCCCTTTGCCGAGAAACCACAGGGTCTGATGAGGTAACAGAACACAAGGCACCGTTTATGTAATGTGCGCATGTCTCAGGTTCGCCAGCTGGAGCGGACAGTGGGCCTGAAGGACCTGACCATCGCGGAGATGGAGGGGAGGCTGCGCGAGATATCGGCCACTACCTTCGACGGCGTCTTCATCTGGAGGATCTCCGACTTCACAAAGAAAAGGCAGGACGCCATCGCTGGCAGGGCTCCCGCCATGTTCTCTCCAGGTGACCTAAGCAGATGTTAGTTGCTGCTGAATCTTTGAGCGGGGCGCTGAAATGGGCAAATAATGAAATAATTCAGTGTTTGGTTTGTCTACCAAACAAGCCCCTTAAATTCCACCTCTTTTCTGTTGTAAAATAAATGCTGTCAAGTGGAAATATTGTATTTAAAATCAAAATGTCACTGGCAGCTTTCTACACCAGCAAGTATGGCTACAAGATGTGTCTGAGGATCTACCTGAATGGCGATGGGACAGGACGTGGGACTCACCTGTCTCTCTTCTTCGTGGTGATGAGGGGCCCAAGTGACGGCCTGCTGAAGTGGCCCTTCAACCAAAAGGTAAGGGGCTGGGGGGGGAAATCACATGCCATAAAGTCAAAATTCAACTAATTTTCACGGCAAATGAGATAATGTAAGTGCTTAACAGCTGCCTGATTCTGCGCACGCCTTTGGACTGTTGTAAACATGGGGAGAACATGCAAACTCCACACAGGCTGAGCGGCATTCCAAGTCCAACCCTACAGTCCAGCAGCTGCAAGGTGCCAGCACTACCTGCTTTGCCACCATGCAATCCATAGTAGATCGTAAGTTTTAAAATAGTTGAAGAATAAATGGTTTTGTTTTATTTCAGTTCTGCAAATAAACACCTTGGTAGTTTTGATCTGGATTATAACAAAGGAAGATGAATAAAAGGTCCTGGTCTGTTTGCAAACATATTTTTGTTACGACGGACTTAAGTAATGTTATCTGCACATAACCAGACCTAAGGCGGTTGCATATTGGATCATTAAACAGCCCAATGCATCTTAATATTCTGTTTTTAACATTTTCCATAATTTAATTAAATGGAACATGAATAAAGTACTTTCATAAAATAATAATAATTGCATTGACCAGACCCTGGACCCCCCATTAGTATGGTCATGTCAAAAAAAAAAAACGCACAGTCTTCCTGGAGCGATCAGGTAGGCGCCTGGACGTGGCCGCGCCATCTTTGAAAAAAATCATGTGAGGAAATACGGTATTTTGGCTGCCTGACCTGATTGATAAACATCTCAATGTCTGTTAAACATCTATGAATAAAACAAAAGAACTGTGCCAGAAAGTGAGATTGGATTTTTTTGTTTGTCTTTTGTCTGCGGAACTGATCCGGTGCCAGGTGACGCTGATGCTGCTGGACCAGAGCAATCGCGAACACATCATCGATGCCTTCCGACCAGATGTGAGCTCCAGCTCCTTCCAGCGGCCCGTCAGCGAGATGAACATCGCAAGCGGCTGCCCGCTCTTCTGCCCCCTGGCCAAGTTGGAGGCCAAGAACAACTACATACGTGATGACACCATCTTCATTAAGGCCATCGTGGACCTGACAGGCCTGTAGTGCCTCCTGTTTTTTGATCCACGTCGGTGGTGGCGCTCCTTGGTGCTGGACTTTGTGAGGTGTGTGTGTGTGTGTGTGTGTGTGTGTGTGTGTGTGTGTGTGTGTGTGTGTGTGTCCATCGCTGTCCAGTGTTGTGCAGGTCTGCAAAGATGCCAGGTAGTCTGCTAGCCAGACTGAGACTCACCTGGGTGCTGTTGTTGTTCTTTAATAGT
Source organism: Heterotis niloticus (assembly GCA_018136845.1). Classification (NCBI taxonomy): domain Eukaryota; kingdom Metazoa; phylum Chordata; class Actinopteri; order Osteoglossiformes; family Osteoglossidae; genus Heterotis; species Heterotis niloticus. The sequence goes on along the minus strand of CM030900.1, from coordinate 23,633,252 downwards.
CCCTGCAGGTAGCAGTTTGCCAGTTTGCCACCATGAATGATGAGTCTGGATGAAACGATTTGCTAAGTGTGAAGAAGAGGAGGCAGCTGAGCTTCTCCACTGAGATGTGTGTTGTTTGATTGAAATTTGGAAATGGGATCCTGGTCTGTTTACAAACTGTCATTGTTACGAAGGACTGAATGAAGAATTTTTGACGTTACAGATGTTTTCTAGTTTACTTGTTTATTTGTAATTGCATTTTCTTCACTGGCCTTTTTTCTACTTTGTAGGAGAATTAATACGACCTGTGCTTTTGTGCAGAGTGGTAGGATGGCAGTAAAACTCCCCCAAACACAGTAAGAACGTTGGGCCATTTTAATTGGAGTTACACGCACATTTACACCTCATGACTGGTGCTCCTCAATGCTGCTGGTCAGTAACCTGATGATAAATATTACACATGTTTATGGGATCAGTCAGTCAGCAGTCAGCACCGAATAGGAGTTTGTAGAGAAGACCTATTTTTTCATTTTGTTTTCAGTTAGTTTTAATTTTAATAATGCCCAAAGTTATTAAAAATATTTTTAAAAATCTTACAAAGTATTTTGTATCTCTTATAGCTATGTCCAAGAGGCTATCGATAGGTAAGTGCTGTTAAATCAAATTGACCCGTTTTTTTCTGTGGGCCCCCCCCCCCACAGTCCAAAGATATGCATGAAAGAAGGCAACGCTAAATCACTCCTGAACCCTCCTTTACCGCCAAAACCACACAAGTGGTCAAAATTCAACACAACTGTACTTTTTTGGTGACAGTGGCTTACTGATAAAAGTGACTTTGGAGTTGTGGTGTGTAGCCCTCATTCCCCATCGGTGGTTTTCCGCATCTCTCCTAGGAAGCCCCCTTGCGTTTACTGGACCTGAATGTGTTCTGCTTTGCCTTATCTTCACTAAAATGGACTTTGATAGGTACAGAACTAGATGAAATGCAAAGAACCTTGTGCACGTTATTTGTTGCGCTCCAAAAATTCTGAATGTACGGCTTTAGTCTGTGTGGCTTGTACTTAACACCACTGTCATGTATATTTATAATTATTATTTTTTTTCCTGTGGTCAGTTTTTCCACTTAAGTTGTCTTACCAAAATAATTAACACAAGTTTGACCAGTCAGTAGGCGGGTTTCCTGCTGAAATTAATCTTTTACAGATAGAAACCTGTAGTTTGTGCTAAGTCTGTTGTGATAGTTCAGCAAGTTTTATTATTATTAATAATAATAATAATAATAATAATAATAATAATAATAATTTTGAAAGGTATAGGCAACGTAATGAGGGCTACAGTAATGTTGCTACTTATGTATTTAAACATATAATATACAATGCAAAACCTTTCTAAAAAAGACACTGAATTCAGCCCTCTTGTTAGACTATTAAGTCAGAATCAATTATATGTTATATGTTATAATTATTATATTGCTATATATTATAATTGTTATATATCAATTATATAGAGTAATAATAATAAAGTTTATATCAGCTGTGCGCTGAGAAATATGTATGGCAGTGCATTCAGTTTATTAATTTTTAAATGAACTTATTTTGTTTTGTAGCTAAAAGGTAAAGTTACTGCTGGAGGTTGTAAAGTAAAGCTACAAAGGAGAATTGTGTGAAATATGAGTGTATATTTACTATTCACAGGTATGGTTGTAATTTATTTTCTATGAACCCACCTTTAAAGTTGGATACATTATTATGTCAGTTTACGTAAATGTGCTGTAATTTCTGACATAGTGCCATATCCTAAACTTCACAATAAGAAGCTACTGAAATATTTGAAATGAAAATATAAATGTGATTCCGCAATAAGGCGTGTGGTTAGTTTGTCGACACACCGATCTCCAGTCGGGGGTGATGATGTGTATGGATTTTCTTCGTTGCTATCATTAAAATGTAAAACGACTCATACTAAACGTAGGCTCACTTCAGATTTAACTTTTTGTTATTCAGTTATTCCTTTGTCCATAGACAAAGCTGTATTTTTTTACAGTTCATTCCAGACTAGTTTTGAAGGGAAAAAACGGCTCTGAGAAGAAACTCCTTTTTTAACTCTTGAATGTAATCTTCTTTTTTTTTTAATTTTCCACAGGGCTATTATATGATATTAGATGTATGGTGGCTTTAAAACTTTTTTTAAATGAAATACAGTCCATAGATATACGTGTGCATATGTGTGGGCACATATCAGATACCCAATAGCTATAAACGGTTGTGATTGTACTCTTGTGATAAAAGTTTTATAAGTATAATGCAAGTGACTGTCCCAGACAGACCCAGTGATTGTATTGCTCTGATTTCCTTTGTACTTAGACATTTTGTAATATTAGGATAACAAAGCACGTGAAAGTGTGCCGTTTTTAACACTGAAGAAAGACTGCTGTGTGAATCCGAATCTTAATGTTGTCGAACGATGCAAATTCTGCAAATGTCAAACAGGGTAACGATTAATACCTGGGTGGCTGAGATTGTTGTAGAGGTTTTACTGTGTTTTACAGTTGTTAAGAAACACTCTTTGTGACTGCTTTAATAAAATGCTAGTCGAAGGGATTTGTTTTCTAGGCTCATCGTTCTCCTGTTGCTTGTATCGCCCTGTTCTGTTTGTCTCCGCTTTACTGCTATAAGAGCCCCCACTCTTCTGGGAAGGCTTTCCACTAGATTTTGGGAATTTGTGCCTATTCGGCCACAGGAGCATCAGTGAGGTCGGGTGAGAAGGTCGGGCGAGAAGGCCTGGCTCGCGGTCGGCGTTCCAGTTCATCCCAAAGGTGTTTGGCGGGGTTGAGATCAGGGCCCTGCACAGCCATTTAAGTTCTTCCACACCAGCCTGGGCAAACCCTGCATTTATGGGGCTTGGTTTGTGCATGGGGGGGCACAGTCATCCTGGAGCAGGAAAGGAACTTCCCCAAACTGTGCCCACATTCATTGTGAGACATGGGGCTGTTTCCATTCTTTATTGGGGCCAAAGGTTTTACTGTCTGATGTTGTGGGATGACTGACAGCACTGGACTGTATTCCCTTAAAAAAACAAATGGAGGAACTTGTTTAATTTTCTTATCTTTATGGCAGTGAGTAGTTGACCTTTTTTCAGCGGTCCGTGCCTGTTTTAAAATCCATGTGGAATTTTTCTGGATCGTTTGGGTGACCACTCCAGAAACACTTGGCTCACGTTTAACATTATTTTTCCCATGACAAACCCCAGATAAGCACATGAGAAGAATTTAAAACTGTAGAGCAATGTGAACACGCACCCTTTCAGCAGGGTATGTCATCTGAGGACCCATGGAATTCCGTTTTAAACCCATAAACTACTTTCACACATTTCCCGCCTCATGTTTCCCAGGCCGGTAATTATGAGATGGATTTAATTTGTAAAACAGGGCGAAATTTTTCACAGCAGACTGCCCGGCAAACATTGCCAAAAACAATTAGCGAATGGAAACTTTAACTTCGGATCTGAAAAAGAGAATTTGTGATGCGCCCCTTTTCTTTTTCTCAGAGCTGTGTGTGATGCTCTGATTTAGCATAACAGGATGGGAGCCCAGCTGCCCCATATTAATTCTAAATCACTAAGCCTCGGGCTACAGAAATAATTATTCCTTACAGGTCCACATATTTTTTGAAGATAATATTGTTGACTTAGCAGATCCACAGTAACTCATATTGTTACTATATTTGTTAAAGTACCTTGTTGAATTTGTATCATGAAAGCAGGGAGGAGCAAACAACAGGGAAGAAATGACATTGCATGCAGTCAAATACATTAACTGTCTAAATAAGCCAGCTGGCAGCTGAGGAGAGGAAAACAAAAAGCTCCCAAAACCAAGAAGGGGAGGATAAAATAAAAATAAATCTCAGAGGGTCAAGGAACCAATGCCTGCCCAGCCCTCCTGGATGATCTGTTTCAAGAAATATCCAATCATCACAATGATGCTGCGCAGACCCTTCTTAACACTTGCATCTGCACCGCTTTCCCACCGGTAGGTCCTAATGGTGAGGAATCCACTTGTAATGCAGAGATTTGAAGTTACTCTGTGACCTCAGGACAAGCATGATCCTGGACCGATTGGACTCTTTTGACTGTGTTCTCAACCATCTGTAAATGTATTAATCTGTTTAAACATCTTGGAGGTCCTCCTTTAGGTTCTCTGTGAAGTCAGATCACACTCGTGGGAGATTTCTGGAAAAGGGCAGAGCTGTTTTTGCCCACATTTGCATGCATGGTGCTTTAGGAGCTACCATGAGTGCTTGCGTCCAGCTTAAGGGTAAGCCTAAAACTTAATGTGCGGACACAAGGGGGCACCACAGTCGCCTTGTTTCCGATTTTCACCATCACCTGATTCCTTTCTCTAATCCAAATGAAGCGTCTTCATCTGAGCACAGTCCTCAAGCTCAGGCCCCTTTTGTCACAACACTTTTTGGAAAAGCAGAAACTCACAGCTCACAGACCTTCCTCTTTTCCACCCTTTTTGCCAAATGCCATTTCTAGAAGCTTTTGCAGCATTTTGGTGTTCGGGGGCTGCTGGACTGTGCCGCTACTGTCTGATATAAAGAAGTGCAATTATACTGAATTTACCTGCTTTTATATCCTATAATCTAATGGCTGAAATGAATGTAAAAGAGCTGAGTAGATGGAAAGGTGCATCTCTGCTGTTACTGGGAAATCATACAGCAACCCTGCTGGAGCAGAAGGTGCTGAAGGGGACAGAGCAGTTGCCTTGCAGTCTGGACAAGGGTTGGAGGTAACTTTTCGCTTCCGCTAGTCGGCTTTGGGTTCACTTATTATTTTGCTGCGGAGAGGATTGAGCTTCTGATGTGAAGCCTGGAGCTCCGCAGGTTCCCTTCGTCGTGAAGAGCACAAGCAGTGTGGAAACCGCCGCACTCCCGACCTGTTATGCCGTATATACACTTTTTGGCAGCGACTTCTGCTCCTGTCATTGGACCTTTTATTACTTTGTGGCACACTCATGCGATCGCTGCACGTTCGCAATGACAAATTTGGACAGGAATCCCGCTTCTGGACAGGACCAGAGGCTGCTGTGCTTAACTGACCGCTTTTATAAACTGCTGAATTAAATATGTTCACGACCAATTGTTTTGACATAATTAATATGAACGTTGGCCCCTTACGAGCAGAACGTCTGTTAGCTGTTAACTGTAAATCCACGGCCAGACGTTTTATTTTTCATTGTGATATTTCCAAAATTTGCTTCCAGTTTAAGGTGATTCAGCAACTTTTTGAAGCATTCTAGTAAAGAGGGAAAGCTGTTTGCTCTTTAACAGCCGCTGCTTGTTTTCCTTCTTGCAGTCGACGGTGCTTTGGCAGTTAGTGAGGTAGACCCCAAATCTGGCCTTTTTCTCACGTACGGGCCCTGGAGAAAAGATGAGCCCGAAACGGCACCAGATTGGCTTTGTTTCAAGGTGGGTTGGTTTGGATCAGCTGCTTTTTTAACTTCAAAATATGATTTATAATTCTGCTCACATCGATCGGGTTGACTGTTTTTATTGCAGATGACTGATGTTACCTTGCAGTCCGCCATAGGGAGTGGGACTGCGTAGATTTGTTTCTTAAAAAAAAAACCAAATTAAACTGATGTCAAAATGATCGCACACACACCCTATAAAAGGAAAAACTAACACTGCCACTGTTGTCTTTTTTCTCATTTGGAACACGTGAATGCAACCGAGAGCCTCGGGGACCGCGTGGAAAAAGAACCATAATCGAGGGAAACCTTTTTGATTTGTTTGGTAATTGTTAGAAAAAGTGGGGGGGTTGTTCATTCCAACAAAATGATGTGATGGAAAGAAGACTCGATTTACCCCAGACGCCCCCCCCCCCACCACCCCCACCACTGAAGGTGAGTAAGTAGCTCTAAATGCTTGTTTACCCATGAGCTGCTGAATATTTCTGACTCATTGAGTCACTGAACCCCCCCCCCCACAATAAACCACATTCTTAACTGTCACATTTCACTGCTCTCTTTAAACAGTGAGGCGAAAAATGTAAATAGATATTTATTTGCACCCGTGTCCATCATAGCATAGTCACACAGACTAAGGGCATTTCAGTCATAAATTCACCTGCAACATATACAGTATCTTTGGACTGTGGGAGGAAACTGGAGCACCTGGTGGAAAAGGCCAAGACACAATATCCTTTTCGTGATATCTAACAAGAGCCTTGGTGATTTTATGGCACTGTTAAGATGTTGCTCTGCTGTCGTCTAAAGTTGTGGGATCATTGTCTGATCTGCTAATTCTTTTCAGTCTGGTCATTTTAAAGCACTTAAGGGTAGCTTTTCCACATCTAACCTTCATCCATTCCCCTCTAGTTAATTTCCATGATCTCTACATCTATAAAGCTCAAACAGGTTTTTTGTTTGTTCTTTGTGCACAGCTTTGTGTTAGAAACCTTAGACTTCAAATATGGGACACAGGTACCACAAGGTTTCTGTGTAACGTTCATTAAACTCCAGAAAGATTCCTCTGTATTTTTAAAATGTAAAATTCTGGGTGTCTGACAAGGTTCAGTGAGGCGGCAGTAATAGCGTCACATGCAACACTAAGAAATTTCATACACAGAGCGCATAGACATGCGGGGGGATTCTCTCTCACACACACACACACACACACACACACACACACAGTGCTGCACACATCAGTGATGTAAGGGTGGCAACATTTGTTTTTATTTCCCCCTGATTTTCCCCCTTCTTCTACTAAATACAACCACTTCAATGGTAAAACAGTTTGGTAGATTTATAATGTGTTTTCATTTTTTACCCATCTACCACAACACCTTTTTCACACAGTCTGCACCAGGTAGTATTCGTATGTTATAAATGAAGGCAAAAGTAACAAATCTGAACATCTGACAGTTAACAGGAGATCCTTTTGATTCATATTTGTAAATTGAAAGTAGCCTAGTAGTGTTGGTGTAAGCGATGGCATTGTGGCTAAAAGCTGGGCTGACCTGTCGGTGGCAGTAAGCGTATCATGAGGCCCATCGCAATTGCATTTGGCTGTTTAGATAGAAGACGATTCGCTCAGTTAATTCGGATAAAACCTGTAACGCTAAGGCATGTATTTCAAGGCTGGGGGGGGGGTGCTTCCCCTGCCGAAAGAACCCTAGGTGACTCCCTCAGCCACAACGGTGTGCATGATCTCACCAGCGTTGAGATCGTTCCTCCGTTGAGCCCCCTGTCAGCTTGGCTACCGAGCTGAGCATCCGGCGAATGAGTCCACTCAGCTGATGGATGTCCATCGGCGTAGCCAGTGTCTGCCATGTGTTAGTAATGCAATACTTAATGGTCTGCTGACTGTAATGCTGCAGGTTCAAGACCCGCAAGATTAGCTTGTTATAACTTTGGAAAAGCCACTTAATTTGCAATCATAGCATATCCAGATGTATAAATGAGCTTGATTGTAAGCTATGTAGGTCAGGTAGCATCAGCTAAGCACATAGTTTCCTTCACATGCCCATTGTGTGTGCCTGTGCAATTCGACCAATATTGTATAACTGATGAATAGCTTCTGTCAGAGTATTCAGACTAAGTTTACCCATTGTTTGGGTAAGTTTTATGTTCTAAACAAGAAATAAATCTTACGCTTTTCATAAAGCAGTCCAAGGGTGATGTAAGCCTCTTAAATCTTCACCCCCGGTGCAGTGCAGCCACACTATAGGCCACCATGTTGCTGTTGAAATCTCCAGCCATTTAACTCCTCTCACGTGTCCTCAGTCCTGCCAATTTTGTCAAGTTTGATGTGCAGCCACATCCTGGAAAAACTGTCTTGTAAATGTCGTGCTGTTTAGTTGCTTAACTGAGACTCTTATCCAGACTGGTACTCGGTGCTTGGATGGGCTATTGTTGAGGACAGATTTGAAGAGTTTGCAAATTTAAGGGAAGCCAGAGTCGAATGATCTGCTGGAACCAGCAACCTTTTTTGGTCCAAAATCCACCTTCTATGACTGTAATGCCGGAGTGACATTTTCAGGGCCTTGTCCCCATCCCCTTGCACCTCTCTCAGATTCTCGGCACATTGTTAATGGTTTGAGGGCTGGTTTTCATCGAGGCGGCGCAATGCGCCTGAGGTCACGTTTTCCACATCCCTGGCACAGAGGCTGAGTCTTGATGCTTCTCTCAGGCTGCCAGAATGTTCCCCTGGCCCTTTTCCGGGTGTTTATAAGAGCAGGACGGGTGGGTTTATAGTCCAGAAGGTCTCTTAGGTAAATGAGTCAGCACATGCTGTTTATGGGACACTCTGAGGCTGGACATTCTCAGGGGGGAAGGTAATGCGCTTACCTTGCACCATTGATGTCAATAGTTCAGGAAATGGCCTTGTGAGCAAACCAGGAGGTTAGTGGTTCGAGTCATCATTGAGAAATTTGTGGCAATTTGAAAGGCACCAGTAGATACACTTCTGAGCATCATAAACTGGCAAAATGTAAAGCTGTGACATAGACGAATGACCCAACTGTAACCGTGTGGAAGACCCCATGCAGGGGATGAGGTGAAGTGGGGAATAAGTTATCCTCCATGACCTCAGAAAAGTAAGACGTACTTTATGCTCAGCTTTGCGCTTTCAAAATCATCAGGAATCTTTTTGGAGTTTAATGAACTTGACTAGACAAAAACCTCACTCAGGGTGAGGAGATCCTGTGTGCTAAATTTCAAGCGAGTGGCTTGAAACACAAAGCCGAGCATAAAGAACAAACAGAAACGCAGACAAACAGTGCTTGAGCTTTATAGATATAAAGACTACTGATCTGGATTTTGATTTTAGACGTGTGGGACCACCAAGCCCCCAGAGGTGGAAGAATTAAATAATAAAAAGTATTGTATAATATACGAGTGCTTGTGAATGTATGAGTGTTTGTAGGCACATCTTCGATATTTCACTGAAGAGAAAATATAATTCTGCTTTCAAAATCTGTTGCATAAAATCGTCAGGAATCTCAAGCTGGAGCCGGCCAGTGTTTATGGAAAGAAGTCATCTTTTCGCCATGTATTTACATAAGATGCTGGTAACTGAATACCTTTTTTAAATGGAGGATGTGGCCAGTTGTGTAAACAATGGCCTCATCTCCACAGCATACAGCTTGTATCCAAGGTTACCGTTTAGGATCTTTTGAAGAAAAGAAAAAAAAAAAAAACCTCTTCCGTGTCAATCACTGGGATGACAGCCCGTTCCAAATAAAAAGTGAAATCCTTCTGAGCGTGGCACATTCCGAACATTCTCAGAAGCCTGACAAAATATGCCTTCAGAAATAATTTTACACTTTGGCAACACGAGGAAGAAGTAGCATTAGAAAGGCAGAAGCTCCCTCACAGTACCTGTGCTGAATCCAATTCAGGGTGTGTGGTGTTTGCATGTTCGGCCCTTGTCTCTTTAGGTTTCTTCCCACAGCCCAAAGATGTCTGTTTCAGGTCAACTGGTCACTGATTTGCATTTACTGTGTGAATGTGTGTATGTGTGGCACCAGCATGTACTTTCATAGCCTGGTACCCAGTGAGTCTGGGACAGGCTCCTGACCCCCCTGGCCAAGGATTATGTGGTTAAGGATAATGGATGGATATTTCTTCATCTTCTAGACAGGACTGTACATTTTTCAGAAAAAAAAATGTAAATAAATTATATTTTTTAAGGTTTTGCACACCTCAGTCTAATTTAGCATTTCCCAAATGTTGGAACAGCTTAATTCTGTCCTGCAAAAATCAGAAATCCTGCTAAATCCTTCAGCTGTCAAATAATTCCCTGATGCTTATTACGTTCCCCTTTACTGCACGCGGTGTGGCAGGCTGTTCGCTGCAGCAACATATCAGTAAACTGATAATGGATTGTGGATTTATGAAGCTGTCGGGAAGGACAAATCTGCCTAACTGAACAGACGGTGAGGTTTTTTCAGGCAGGGAACGCGTTTCCGCACTCCCGGCACGCTTCTAACAAGCACACGGAGTGCGAGATGTAGCCGCGTTGTTTATCGAGATGAATCCATTTGCCTTCATGATCTCCGTGAGAAGATGGAGGTCCTCAATGATGCAGTTAAATGCAAGCGCAAACGGCCGAGTGAGCCCAAATAAGAGGTTTGCAGCTTTTGAAGGTCAGACTCTGGAAGTCTGTGAGAAAACGGTCCGATCCGTTTCATTTCAGCAGCGTTCATTCACGGCTTTCACATAATTTCAAATTATTTATAATCAATAAATAAGGTTTAAGTAGGAGCAGCAGATTTGAAAATGGCTCCTCTGTAGAGGATATTCACTATAGTTGGTGCATTCTTACCTTCAGCCATATAACATTTTCAATACAGACAATGGAAAGACCCCCTGCCGCCTCGCTATGGAGACGGTCTCATTGTTCTCCAAAAACAATCCCAGTGTCTTTCCTTTGGTCTCCCCCCCACTCAGGAATAAATCATCTTTTCTTTTTCATAGATGAAGGGAACGGCTTGTCACATTTCCACATGGAGGTGTGCGCTTGCTGCCCGGGAGAGGGAAATGCCAGGTAATGCAAGAAACATATTGAGGCTTTGTGTGTAAGTTCAGCATCGGGTGAGAAAATCATCATGGAAAGCGGCTCATGGAAGCTTTAAACGCCTTTAAACAGACCAATTATTTAAATACAAAAAGAACCATTTAAATGTATTTATATACAGTAGCTGAACCTTTTTATTTGTTTGCTTGCCCTTATTCTCTGCCTGGATTGTCAGAATGGGTATATTTGCTCACAAGGGGTTCTGAAGATCTTCTCTCCTGGGGGGAAAAGACCATGTTCTCCAGCCTCTTGTGTCATCCGGGGTATGGAATGAAATTCCCGAAATGGTGTTTCCTTTTGCGCAAGAATTCCCATCTTGCACCTGTGCCTCCAGCCTTACGAGTCACAAAGCCACGATGTTCCCTACCAATGCCAAATCCCATCCTGCGCTTTCCTGACACCCCCCTGCAAGGGTCAGAGGATGATGGAGGGGAACAGCAGCACTGTGTTTATCTCCACATCCATTAGGACTGAAGGGAGAATAAACACAAAGCAATGAAGCATCGTCTGAAAGATGAGCCATGTAAAGGGAAGGTAAGAGTTTTTTTTTTTTTTCCCCCCCATCGGTCTCAGCTGGGCTTCCCTCTTTCTTACAGTGATGCATCATGGCCCTTCTTCTTCAAAAGATTCCTATTAGCCACCATTCCCATGAGGTAGATGTTGTTGGGGTTTTCTTCAAACTTCAAGTCATCTCTTTCGATAGGATCTAAGAATGCTCACTAGCGGGAACTAAGTGAGAAGAGGCATCTCTGCCCACAATGATGTCTGATAACCTCAAAATACCAATGGGGATTCGATTTACTTTTCACGTCAGTTCAGTTAGGAGGCAACGCTTGACGAATAATCGGGTCAGTATTCAAGTGAGGAAGTCCTGCCATAAGGGGTCTTCTGTAACAACATCAAAGAAATATTCAAAATTGGTGTGAGTACACGTGCGATGCCGGGTGGCGTCACTGTGCCCAGCATTTGCGTTCTCATTCTTTCCCTCGTGTGGCCCGGGTTCACGCACTGTTGGGGCTTCATCATTTCGGCCACTTTTGTTTAGTGGGTTGGTCCCCCAATAACAGCCATTACTGCAGGCACATTTTACTGTTTTCTCAATTTTATACCATTTTCATTTCTTCTTTTTTAAATAAATTAATTAAATGTTTGTTGCTATTACTACTAATAAAGAAAGAATCATAATGTATGATGTTAAAAAGTAACAGCACATAAACACAAATGCAAAGTAATGATGTCATTAACTGTTTGGTCATCGGGTAATTGGTGTCTAAAGTGTTCTTTATTATCCTGAAGTTTTTATTTTAGAGATATTTGAGGGAAATTAAACTGGGTTTCCCAGATGAATCCAGAATAAATCCGAATCTTCCTCATCGGAAATATTGGAAATTGCTTCCCAATATTCAAGTTTGTGGTATTTGAGCCATTTCTAGGAATCAGTTGCACATGGATACCTTGATACAGGTGTACTTTCTTAATTTACAGCATCCAGTACCCCAGTTCAACATCAGTACTCGGTTACCTCCACCCTGCAGGCACTGTTTTCCATAAACCAGTCATCACTCCTTCACCTCTAGCTTGCTAATGGGGTCCCAACAGGAGGCTCAACAACACCATTCTACAGCAGGTCCAAGTCCTAAGGCAGAATCTTCCTTGCAGAAAAAACCCTATAATCCCTTCTGGATTCATATTAATCCCAGTAAAAGTCCTTGCCTTGTTCATTCTGGTCTGCAATAGATGTTCACAAGACTTGCGAGTTAAAAATGGTAAGAGGGTGTACTGCCTCAGTTTGTACCACACCATGTAGAGCTGCTATTAGGTCAATGGTACGATTCGCCTGACCTCCTCCCCAGGGTTTGATCAATATGTAATTACATCAAAGGGGAAACCACTTGGACCAGAGCTCTTGCCCTCCTGGTGAAGATGAAGGTGGTGAGGAGGGGCTGGTGGAGAGTATAGTGGTTGGTTGTTGCCATGCACTGAAAAAAAAAAAAAAAAATCCCACTCCTGCTCTAGTAGCCTTGACTCAATATAGTGAAAAGGACCCAGCTGTTTAAATATGTAGATATTTGTAGTTAGCTTAATGCTCTAAATCACTTTTGAGAAAAGCATATAAATTAGAAATTAATAAATATGAGTGTATCACGGGGTCCAGTGAGGGAGCCACCACCTGAACTCACATCATTTGCAACTTCCCAATGATTATTATTTACATTCCTACTGTATTTCATTTTTTTTCCCATTTTTCCCGTTTTGCTATTTTCACAAGTGCAGCTCATTGCCCTCTACTTTAATGAGGAGAGATGGTTATGTTTTCACATCTCAGGAGGATGGTAATGTTACTCCATCGACAGCATTTATAGCCAACATCCTTGAGCATAAACAGGTAAAATTGTCCACTGTAAAATGTTGTTATTTTAATTACATGTCAGCTCAGCAGATGATGAGGGCCTGCTTGCAGACTGTGGCCATAACATCTGAACGTAACACAGCATAGCCATCCATGACTCTGCTCCCCATCTCTCCAAGGCTGTGGTCTGTGGTTCAGAAGAAATGGCCCACTGGTTCCATCACTTGCTGGCCTCAGTCTCAGCCGTCACCACCAAATGCTGCTGGAAGCCACTGTGCTTTGTGTCTCTATTGAAAGGGGATGCATTTTTGTACTAAAATGAGTAGATGAGTTCAAATGAGAACTTTTTGGTAAAGCACGTCATCTCTATATTTACAGAAAACAAAACAAAGCCTTCACAGAAAATGACACCTTCCCAGTGACGAAACACGGAGGTTTAGTCATGTTTTGGAATTGCTTCGCTGCCTTTTGTGCTCATCTTGAATAGATGCAAGGCATCACGAAATCAGGAGAATGCCAGCACATTTTGGAGTATGCGGTCACAAGCAGAGTCAGAAGGCTGGGTCTCATTTGGAGTATATGGGTACTCCAGCTTGCCAATGACCCAAGTCGCTTAAAAGAGAACAAAGGAACATTTCTACATAAAATGCTGGAATGTTCTGAGGTGGACAGCAGCGAGTACAGATTTAAATCCCATTGAAGGCCAGGCGAGAGATGCAAGAGCTTGTGGGAGAAGGCACCATTCAAATCTGAGACATCTAAAACAGTTTATACAAGAAGTATAGACCCAAACTGGCAGTGTGCAGGAAGCTCATTTATGGTTGAGAAGTACTTGACGGCCATTGTTGTGACCAAAGGCAGTGCTAACAATTACTGAGTCTGGGGTGTCATTAATTTTGCCAGTGCCATTTCTATTACATTCTAAAAACAAAGGCTCTGTATTGTTAATGGTGAAAAAAAAGGACTGTGAAGACAGAATACTTTGGTCTATTTCAACTTGTTTTTAGAGAAAATTAAGTCATTTGTAAAGAGTGTATTTTCGGCAACAACTGTACACCACTTCCTACCCAGTCAGATTCATTCAATCGTTTTGTCTTACATTCCCACTGGCCAAAACCTATTGGGAAAAAAAATTACATAATGCATCACTTTAAACAACTTGCGTGGAAACGTTTCCAAAAATTAATTCCAAAGGCATTAGAACTGAAAAACAAACATTTCTTTGGGGATCTTTTCAAACTGTACACTGTACCACAATAAATCAGTTTGGAATTTCTTTGTTTAAATTTTTCAAAATGTATGGGATTAAAAAAGTATTAATAACCATTTTTGTCATGTATACAACACTGGCTGCCAACATTACTATTCTCAAAAAAAATTCACTTTCTTACAAAAGAGGAGGGCAGGTCTTACGTAGCAAGGCCCCTGTGTATGTTGGACTGGCTTTGGACGTGTTTGCCAAAGATTACAATTTTCACAGAACCAAAGAGGAATCTTCACTTGATGTGGCCAACAAGCCATCTGCATCAGGGTTACCACAAAGCTGAAATGTGCCTCACAACCCATGCAATGTGTTTCTGGGGTACTCGGATACCCTGAGATCTTGACCCTGAGACCCTGAGACATGCTGAAAATCCTTGGGTAAGGATTTTGTTTGGCTTTTATCCAAGATGAATATGCCATCATACTGATCAATGAGTGGAGCTTATGCAAGCCCATGGCAGGTTGTATTGCATGCAGGACAAGATAGTAACCAAAAACGTTTCATTATCTCACCACGGTAATGCATTTGGATTGGCAAAGTAAGGCACCTCGCTGACCACAGACCCATGCGGAATGCTAACCAGCCCAGTGTCAACTGTATCCATGGTAATTTACCGGGTCAGCCATAAAACTAAATCACAAACACCTGTAGGAGGGAAACCGTGAGAACAGAGCATTTCACAATCATACCACAGTGGTCAGGATTTACAGGCCGACTAAAAATTTTTTCCTGCCTTTTTTTAATGCGGCCAGCAATGACGTACAGCGATGCTGGAAAATTGAGGTCTCCTAGGCATCAGAAATGAAGCACTGTGACATGTTGCCTTTATGTGTAGTTTGGTGTATTTGGGAAGGGACTTGTGACGGAATGAGTATGCCACAGGAAACACACACCTCAGATTCAAACGGTTAAACAAACTGTTGGTGCACGTGCTTAGTCAGCTATTTTCTCAGGTCATACATACAGAAAGTGGTCCCCTCTGTTACACATTATACGTAAAGATTGGACACTGCTTGCTTGTTACTTTACTTTTCATCTCACAAAAGGCGGCCTTATATAGCACTCATTCCGAGTGGGAAAACTTATTGCCGAGGATGTTTGCAACAACTTTGATTGGGTTAACCTGTTTTTTTTATAATAAGTGTTGACTGTGACATAAGGACAAATGTTATTTACAGATCAACTAAAATATCTTCTTGCATAACACGTTTTATTGTGGTGCATGCTTTGGTGCGTTTTTGTGACACCCCTTTTTGTGCAAAGTGGTTCAGTCCCTCCTAAAGTCAGAGATGTTTAAAGGGTCCGTTTGCTCTTTTCTGAGAAGCTAATGTCTATGCCTACTGATAATATTTATATGTATGAAGCAGGGAGTTCACTTGTAAATGTTACCTACAGCATCTGGTGACCCTTTGGTAAACACTTTGGTGTTGATAGAGTTCCTGGAGGAATCACCTTTTACCAAGATTCAAGGTGAGACAGCTGAAACTATGGGGTATTTTATATCAAGATGGCTCTGACCTTCTCGGCAACGTCAGTGTCCTTGCTTTCCAGTATTTTCTGGAAGAGAAACCCAGTATGAAAGTGTCCCCAGAGTCACTTTGCTTCAGTCTGAAGCTGGTCTTTAATCAGGTAGCAGGTACAGGGAAAGCCTCTTTAACTCCCGAAGGTTCTGAGAGAAACTGCAGACATCTGTTTGCTACCAACCGGGAGACAGAAATTAGTTCTCCAGTCATGTTTCATCTTTCAGATGAAAGGCTGGATGTGCCCAGAATCTGTGGTAATGTCTTTGTGACCAAATGTGTGCGGTCAACCATAGATGCTGTGACTGCTGCTCTTGTTCAAGGTAGTCTGCAGTGTTGGATTTACCCACTTATGCATCAGGTAATTTTACTGAATCGGTTCAGGGTAAATATCTTTTATGGATTTGAGGGATTTGAATCTTTGTAAGTCAACAGGTGCAGCACATAAGCTATCCGAGGCCTCAGTTGTCATGGACTTCTAATTTTCCACATCAACCACGTCTGCCAAGAAACTATTGCAAGAGTTCCAACCATCACTGCCTGGTGTTTCTGGCTTCCATGTTCTACAGAATCAGTGGTATCCTGGCCAGAACTAAAACTGCTCCCCTATGCTTTTCCAGCACTGTCTTCTTCATGTTCTACTTGATACACTTTTGCCCTGTTGATCGAGTAACTGTTCTTCTCGACTGGGTATGATCTCATGCAGCCAGTGTTGGCTGACATGGGATTTGGGTTGCTTTCGAATAGATTATTTAGTGAGACACTGTAGGCTGATTCCCTGTTGCTGGTGGATCACGTTGGATCCTTGACAGGTTGTACGGTCACACCGCACAAAGCATTTTCGTTCCTTATGTGGTTCTACAGCTGAGCTACCAAGGTCTCACAGGCAGAGGACTTATTCTCAATATTTATTCTGTTCTTTGAGATTTTCTTTCCATGTGTTCTTGACATTCTGCAAGCTATTGTAAACATTTTGACTTTTACCCTGACGGGCAAAATAATGCAGCACTGGCGTCAGTCTGAGCAAAACTCTTGACAAGGGATTCCCTATCAAGTTCTTTCCAAGAAGACCTTATTCAGTGGAGCCAAACTCTAGAAATTAGTTACAGATATGGCAAACGGCAGTGGAACTTGTGATCTGTAAATGTTCGACAGACATGTGCCTGGAAAAATGCCTGCAGGTAATTCATCCCTTCAGGCCCAGACTGTTTCTCAGTCTCAGTTCACTGAAATGCTCAAGCTTTTCTATGAAACGGCGCACGCATCACCTTTTTGACTTTTTGCAGCTCATACTGGCTTCTGATACACGGCTGTTTGTATTGCAGGGCAAACTCATTTATATTTTGTGACTTCCCATAATATATTTTCATCCAATGTAGCTTAAACAGTTATTTTTCTAAACTAGGTCCCTATTGTATATCCCCTTCACAGCACCACAAGTTTCTTTTAAATGTATAGCTTTGTCTGGCTGGCAGAAATAGGCCAAACTGCAGCTGTTATCTTTAGGGGGAATTTTCCAGCACCTGGGAATTTGAGGGAGCGTCTTCAGTACTTCCCGCAATCCTTCTTTCTACCCTCATAGCCTTGTTCCCTCAGCAACCAAACACAAAGTCAACGTCAGAAAAAAGAAACAGTCGTCGTCTGATCGCCGGGGGTAATTCCTTGCAAATTTTTTGGACAGGAAACATCAAGCGAAGGGAGAAAATAATGTCATTTCCTTTGGTGGGAATGAAAGAGAACCTCTTTACTGTGTGTGTGTCATGCCACCATCCATTTTTTTCTTTAATTTTCTTTTACAAACTTCTGAATTATATGATTAGAGCTAACAAAGTCAGGGTGGACAGAAGGCATTTCCTAAGTCACGCTATGTAGTCAGTCGGTTTCTTACAGCTTCTGATGGAGAGGCTCACGGTCGATATTGCGTAGGCAGCCCATAATCCTTAGCATCTATTGCATTTTGGTTCCTGAATTTCTTCTGGATAGCTGAAGGGGAATCAAACCACAGTAAAAAAAAAAGCCAGTAGTCAAATTGAGAGCAATTCAGAGAGATAGTTTTGTGGTTTTATTTTTTGAGTTGAGGAAGCTAATAAAAGCCCAGATGCGATATATTACCTCCAGTTGAACCAGGTGTGAACACCACTTGAGGGATGTTCACAGTAAAGCTCTTTTGTGTTTGGACTTGGCATGGCTGACCGTACTTCACGTGGCCGCTGAAGCAAAAAGAAACCAACATATAAAAGTTTTTCCTTCAGTAGAATGAATAATACAGAGTACCTACTTTATGTTTATGTCTATGCCCCAATAATACATTTGAAGCTCTAACAACACTCCAGCTAATGGAAGAAAGATTAAGAACCTTTTTGATGCATTTACTTGGCTGCAGATGGCTTGTCTGGTTTGAATAACCCCAGACAGACATGTCAAGTGCGATCACAGAATACAAACCTCTTTCGTTGCATTTCCTAATATATTTTGAGAGTTGGGAAGATGAACAATGCACACGCTTTTTAC
Source organism: Heterotis niloticus (assembly GCA_018136845.1). Classification (NCBI taxonomy): domain Eukaryota; kingdom Metazoa; phylum Chordata; class Actinopteri; order Osteoglossiformes; family Osteoglossidae; genus Heterotis; species Heterotis niloticus. The sequence continues at coordinate 23,615,048 of CM030900.1, read as the reverse complement.
AAAACATTTGCTGCTTTTTCTGTTTGAGCAAAAAACAAATAATGTCCTAAAATAAATGGTCTCTTTTCACTCTATGAATGTTCAAGGTTTGCATATTTCATTTTTTTTTTCTTAGACAAATATCTGCAAAGGGATCAAAGAAAACAGGAAGTTCTGTGTCAACCTGTCTTCAATACAATTGACGATTCCTTTATTTTAAAAGGTCGCTATTGACATAAGCATCCCTTTATGTGAAAAGGCAAATGTTTCCAAGTTTCTCAGTTCATGCTTGAAAGAAGCCCAAAAAAACCCAATAATAAAAGGTCTCTTTTTCTTGGCCTGGATGCTATTGGAAAATCACTTTCTTTGACAGACGGAGGAATGTGGCTGCTCAGAACAGGACAGTACAAATCTCACAAAGATGTTTCCGGAAGCAGAGAAAGGCTGCTTTTGAGAAAGGAAAGAGCTGCAGTAAATCCTAATGCAAGGCCTGGCCTACGTGCAGGGTTACCCACTCTCCTCTTTGACTGATGACATTTTTGAGACTACGACTCCTTTATATTCCACTTAAGTTCATATAGCAAAGTCATCTGCCTATCCTATGAATGGCTAATACACAACATGTAATTTTTAAGTAGATTCATATTTTTGTCAATACCTGCAAATGTGTTTGGCAAAGGAACATTATTAATGCAAAGGTGTGATGGAAATTATATTTGTTTGGATGTTTGTGACCTGCGTATGAGAGGAGAAGTGGCACGACTGCATGGATATTATTAATAGGATAATTTATATTTTGTTATTTTCTTGACTGCAGTATAGGTGCCTACAAGCACGTGGGTAGGGTTATCCTTCTGTGAACCTCAGAGTCCTCCTTTGCAATGCCTCGGGTCAAAGTCTGACTGAGGTTTGTCTGGCAGAAGCACAATCATTTGGTAGGCATTTTAATCTCTGACTCAAGTGGTTTTTGGCCGTGTTTGGTTTCAGGACAGTGCAGACAGGCAGTCCATCCCATGGAAGCAGAACAAAGCTGACAAACTTTTATGTACAGCCGTCGCAAGGAGTGTAGTGGAACAGATAGTTTATTGCACACATCAGCGATACACCCGGATATCTCCCTCTAATGTTTACACCTAATCTTGGCTGAACCACTATAGCGCCCCCACCCCAGAACAGTGACCAAAGGAACATCCCATCACCAGAACACAACAATTCAAACACCAGCTGAACTTAATACACAACACAAACCTTAATGCGTCTTGGAGAGAAAGAGCTGGGACCAGCAAGCTTGACTGATGGCTGGGATGGGAAGAGATATCAAAAGTGATAACAAAATGAAGAAATAAATGTTGGAAAACCATTTCAGGGCCTTGATACTTTGGGTTTAGATGATCTGGTCAAATAAAAATTTTCATGTGGCTGTCCAAAGTGCTGGGCTTAAACAAGTGTAGGAGGAAGATGTGTGGATCCTTTGCTGGACCAACAGTAGTTTTCCTGTCCAATATGTTGCTCCAGGCTGTGGCCTCTTTCGCATGATGGCCTTGATGGGGATATTGATCTCCTCTGATTTTTACTGTGCTGGAGCCTTGTGAGGTCCGTGTGGAGCTGGTGGTGTTGGAGCTTGACGGTACTCCTCTTGCAAGGGGGTGGTGTGTGGCTCCATGCATTGGACAGGCAGGGTGTGTTGGGTGGCAGCTGAGCTCTTACATGGCAGGTCCACAGGGTCTCTCAGGATGTGAGCAGGGACACCATGAGGTAGCTGACCCCCTTTCATGTACCGGGACACAACCAAGCTGCATTCCTGCCAAGTCTAGAGACATAGCATGACAGATCTTAAAAAGGAAGGTTTGGACCCAACTTCTCACCATAAAAGGTATGTAAGTCTTTATATTTCTTTACTTTTTGTACTCATAGAGCAAAACATCATGATGCTTGTAATTAGAGGTTTTTCTGACCCATCAAAGAAGCTTCACGTTGCAATGTGCTGACAGCTATTGAACATGTTAAGTGCCGGTCTCTGCCGGAATGTCAGTGGAGATGCCGTGTCCGTCTTGTTGGTGGAAGGTGCCGATAACTAGATTAAAATTACTAGGTTTTATATTAAGCTTCCGAAGGCTGTTTCCCTAAATTTTGTGTGTTTTTGACATGTAAGGACTAAAGGAACTCAGTCACAAAAATATCAATATGAGCAAATAAAAAATTTTAATAAAATAACAATAAAAATTCTACAGAAAAAAAATATGTTAATTTTTAGACAAACATGTAAAATAAGCATTAAATTGAGCTGATAGCAAAAAAAAACACTGTAGTCTCTTGAGCCAGACATGGTATTGATTCCTATCAATGTTAAACTCACAGAGGTCAACAGCAAAGGCCTCTGGGAAAACAGTTGGCAGACAGTAGCTGTGACCAGCATAAATGAGCCTGGTGTAGTGCTGAGCTACAAACTGCACCCTACATTGTAACGGCTGATAAAAAACATCCTCAAGGCCTTTGTTTCATTGTTTTAAATCTTTACAGCTGTGTTCTGTGGAGTGAGGGAATATACTAGAAACAGGCAGCTAGTCATGGTGATTATGTAAAGGCAAGCTGTGGCCTCCAGAATGGATGAAGAGAACCCCCATCACAATGCATGCAGAAGCTGAAGAGAAAGACCTGTCTGTGCTCGAATGCAGGAGCATCTACAATACACGCAGATAAACGTCAAGTCAAACGTCCAGTATATTTGTCTGTCTGCGGAGGAGTACAAAATGAGCTTGAATGTGTCAGATGTGATTTCCAGCTATTAAAATGATGACCCACAGAACTGAAAGAGGATGGAAAGGAGAAGTTTTATGGTTTTCACCCAGCCACAATCGTTCCTGCATGTGTCCAGAATGCGCAAACCGTGCTCGGTACGGATGCAAACAGAGTGAATGTGTTAATTTTACAATTATGACCATTTTTTTATGGAGACCTGCCCTTACATGATGAACTCCGGTGGACTTAAGCAAGGGACTGGTAGCACATTTTAAAGAAATTACCTTGTTTTGTTTGAGAGGATATTAGGAATGTGTTCAAGTTGGCAGCTGCAACACACGTAGGGATGTTTGGCCTGAAACTTTAGGACTTCTATTTTTCTTTATGCTCTTTGCGCCACTATTTTTCCACTATAGTCCTGCAGTCTGTTTGACCTGGGTTCAAATCCCACCTCCTGCTCTAGTATCCTTGTTGTACCCTGAATTGATAAAGTAAAACTTACGCAGTTGTACAGATGGATAAATCATTGTAAGTAGTCACGAACAACCTTAACACTGTAAGTGACTTTGAAGAAAAGTTGTCAGTTAAAATAAAAAATAAAAAACTATTAATAAAACATGCTCTAGTCAGGGGCTGTCATTGGTGCAAACCCAGCTGTTAGCGCCTGAATGAGGAAAAATGTTGGTACCATTGCTATAGAAACGTCAAATCATTTTTGCTGTTTTTAGCTTAAGGTTAAATAAGGGTTTTGTCCATTCAGTTTCTTATTAAACGCTTGCCTCATAAACTCGGAGGCCTTTTTTCCTGCACCATGATTTTCAGTAGGGAGAAAAACAGAGGTTCAATGTTCCCTACAACGGGGGAGTCTTCCTTTTTAAATATAGAAATATAATCACTCCCCAGAGATCAGTATGCAAAGAGGTTTTCAGCTGAAGGAGATGCTGGTGCAAAGTTCTAAAGCTCTTGTCAGTAAAGACAAAAATAGCATCGCTTCAACAAGTGGTGACGAATAGAAGGCGAACTACGGTCTTACTCTACGTTACAGTGAATCACGTAAGTGTTTTCTCTGCTTTCCCCTCATCTTCCATTCAGCGAAACCCTAATGGTCAAAGTCAGTTAGCACTATACCTACTGGAGTGTTTTAATGAGTCAAATCTGTTTTTGCCCCCCCATAACTCAGACGAAAGAAAGATCCAGCTGTCTGGCCATCAGATTGTCAGCCTTGTTTTCAAGTTGCGTGGCAACACTTTTTAATCCAAAGCAGCTCACATAGTTGGCATTGCGCCAAGTTATACTGTCGAATATTGTCTACCGGTATTACTGAATGCACTTGTTTCTGGGACTTGAACCGACCACTGTCCGGTTTCTGTGTTCACCCTTTGGTTCATTGTTTCCAGCTGCCCTGAAAGTCTACTATTCAAGTTCAAGTTCAGTTTCATTTAAGGATCAATCATGAAGCAGTTGAGCAGACTAGGAATTTATACACCTCATGGAGGGGTATGGTCAAACACCTGAGTCCAGCTATTAACCTGCTTTTGTATAAACAGAGTGCATTAAGACATCACTTTAGTCGGTTATCTATTACTATTAAAACTTTGCCAGTGGTTTCTGTGTTTGTCTGTTTTCTTTTTTGGCTCAATGTCTTCGACACCAGAAGGCAAATAAGTCCAAACAGAGATTTATGGGCAAAAAACAGGGCAGAAATGATCTATGGGGTGATGAGGCTCATACTCCTAGCTATTCCTAACATCTGTCACTAAATTTGGCAGCTGTCACCTTCTGGAGACTGGCTGCTGTTCCTTGAAGGGGAATGAAAAGTTGCTCTTCTCCATCACCCCGAAAATAGAGTTCGGATTTCAGATTTACAGTTCAATGTATGCATGTGTTGCTGTATGAACCGTGGACACAAATCTAGGGCATTTTGATTCTGGTTCCTCCTTTGGAAAAATCTGATTATGGCAAAAATTCTCCAGCATCCCCACTCCCGCCGCCAAATCCAGCTTGAAGCCCACAATGGCTAAGACACTGTTTGTTTCAATTCTTGCCTCTCAAGTTGGTGTGTGTTGTACTTCCAGAGGGACACTTAACATTTCGGGTGATCGGCTGCAACTAAACCGGGAAAACAAGGTAAGAAAATAGGACATAACTGCATGCCGAGAGAGAGATGCTGGATTTAAGGGCAGGGTGGTCATCAGACCTGAACTCATTAAATTCAATGAGGCAAAGGAAACCAGCATGACCCAACCTGTGGGTGGTGGAACCCTTGAGTCACATTTCAGGGGTGTGTTTTCCAGGCAAAACAAACATCCACCTGGAAGATCTGATTTTACTTTGTGTATCTGAACAGTATCTGATGATTCTTTACCAAATGATGTGGATCTGATGGGCTTTCCTCCATGACTTGTTTTAGAAGAATTATAACCACCTGGCGATGACTGATGCTTAAAAATATTCAAAGAGCACCGCGGTGGAGACGAAAAATGATGCTGCAGCTCTGAAGAGAACTTCAGTCACACCAAAGGACAATCTAGTGCAGTATATGACTCAAGATAAACATGTTAAATGTTCTTTTACAGACTGGAATCTCCAAACCAATAAACAAAATATTCCCTTATTCAAGTACAGGTGATGTTTTAGACATGTGCCCTTTGCATGGCCCTGTGCAATGTGAACACAAGTTGCTGCAGGACAGACTAAACGGGAAGCATAGTGCATCCATTGTGCTTTTAATCGTTGCTGAGTTTGTAAATGCTTCAGTGCTTCTGCTTCTGCAGGCTGGATTTAGACAGAAGTTGAAACACCGTGCAGATGCAGTCGATCGATGGCCCCAGAGGGACCGACCACAATAAACTTGCACCCTGCTTTGGTTCTGGAGAGCCGGATTGTGATGAGGTCACTGTCCAGGTGGATTGCTGGACTTCCCAACATTCTCTCCTGTGACAGATGCTGAAAATAGGACAAATGCAATACAGTCATTTTGTGAAATGAAACAATTTGCAGGGGCAGTTTTTAAGTACTGCAGATATGACCACCGCACTATTTTCCTGTACAACGATGGCAGGTAAACAAGAGTGAATTTTGCATAACATAAGGTCATCCAAAACAATCAAGTCATATTTTTCCTACAGATTTACTGACATTTCATAGATATGAAATACTGCATGGAAATGCATTTTCATTGGATGCATGTATTTCACAAATGCTGGATACCAGGGAGCCGTTGTCAAGGTTTCAAAATGTTTATTGGAAAAAAAACAGCCTCAATTAAATATTTATGCGGTTTGTTTTTTTTGCCAAAAACACTGCCTTTTTTATTTCAAATTGGTGTAAGTAGTTATATTTAAATGTGTTTGTTATTATCAACGTATAATTTTGATCATTAACAGCACCGATTTGACAGTGTCGGCGAAATAGCCACTGTTTTCGCGTTGTGCAAGGATCAGACAAATTGTTATGAAACTTATGAAATGAGGGTTGCTGTAAATATTTAGGTCCAAAATAAATTCTCTCGACAAATCTTCTCTCAGAGGAATGGCATGTCATTGATATCACAGTCTAAGCATGTGTAGATGCGTCCGATTGCAAAACCACAACTGGACCACTTCTGGGCCTGCGGGAAGGGCTTCAACTGGTCATGGTTGTTTCCATTGTGAGCAGACTGGAAGCTCTGTGAGGGGTTGCAGGAGGCTTATATCTCAGGAAAGATCCTCCAGCGGGAAAACCTTAAAATGGAAAAAATGGCCTACGGGAAAAGTGACTGTAATGTAACTACATCAGGCCTCAAGAGTTTTGAGGAAATATTATGTTGGGCAAACCCACCATCCCTTAAGACTGAGCTTGGCACAAAAGCAGAACAAATACAGGAGACTCCAAGCCTAAAAGGGGACCTTCATTAAGAATGCTGCTGTGTGGTGAAATCTTCTAGTTTATAGAAGACGCAAGGCCATCCCCCCAAGAACCAAGGATCGATATCAACACCAGCGAGGAAAGAGGACACACATTCCCAAAACCAACAAGCAGCATCACAAGCTGTGGAGTCAAAACCACAAGGTAAGAGGAGAAAGACCATCCTCATCCATTGCAAAAAAAAAAGAGGAGAAAAAGCTACGAGTCCCCGAAATCCTCAAAATGACCAACACATGGAATGAACTACAGAAGATGGATAAACAGACGGAGGAATAAGAGGCTGGATGGAAAGCTCGGTAGATGGGTAGACAAACGGCTACTGGTGGCAGCCTGCACCCCACTAACTGTTAGCTAATACATGTATCCCCTAAGCGATACAAAAGTTTGACTTACAAGTTTTTGTGTACATGAGTGAAATTATTTAACACCCTTTACTGAGTTATATCAAAATATGCCTAATTTTCCACCTTTACAAGTTACGTGAGCCAAATCTAGGAAAATTTCCCATTTATTATTTAAAGTAACACAAACAAAATGGCCGACAGAAACGCCTTTGGAATGCACTCACTTCCCATAATGCATGTCCAACTTGCAAACCAATTTCCCCAGAATGCATTGCACTCACAAGAAGGTGTGTGTGTGTGTGTTTGTTTGTTTGTTTGTTTGTTTGTATATCTCTGTGGCCACATTTTTCAAAGCTCATACTTATTAACAGCATAATCTCTAGTTTTTCATATTTTTCCTTCTAGCAGCTTTTTGGCCATGGTTTCCAAAGTGGCAACCTTTGCTACCGAAGAGTGCAATTTTGGCCTGGAATGAACTCAAAGAATGGACATCAAACGATCGCATTGCTGATGCTTCACTTCAAAGGCGATGAGAGGTAACCACGTTCAATGTCCTTCTTGAGGCTCTGTTGCTATGTTGTTGCAATCCTCAAAGTCAGCCTTGTTTATCTCGCTAACCTGGGGGCTGTGGTGTTGTAATGGAGAGGCTCTCTCCAACACGGCATGTTTCTTGTTTTGCGGTTTTGGAGGATATGGGTTTAGGTTACACCTGTTGCATGTGTACGAAAACAAGCTGTGTCCTTTTTAACATCATTTCCTGTTTATTTCTGGCCTTTAAGGGATGAGGCCGTTCGTATTTCACATTCTAGAGTAATTGTGGTGTTCTGCCAAAGTTGCTGTTTTGTGGATCACTTACGTGGACGGAGATCCTTGATGGATATTTTTTAGCTGCCCGTTTGCCAGGTTAGTTGGCCAAAAATCCCAAGTGGGCTGACAGCACAATCATTAGCTACAGAATACATAAGATGTTGTGTTTAAGGTGAGCCAAGGTAAGGAGAAGTGCATTTAACAATGTTTGCATCCCATTCTGGTTGCTGATTCCCTCATGGAAACAGACCAGTTGAATGGATCATGTGGGGACGCTCAAAACACTGGCTTGATCGGGTTTCTATCTTTAAACCATATGTGTATCTAGAAAATCTGTTCCAGACACAGTAAGGATATGTAGGGAATGTGAGGGAAGTGCTTTGTCCTTGTTCTTCCAGCAGACTCCTTCATGTCACGGGGGAGGTGAAGGATAACATGGTAATGAAGGGAGGAGGCAGGAAGAGCGAGTGTTAACTGCTAGACATGTTTTTGGTTCTGATGTCAGTTCTGCCCATCGGCAACAAATATAAATGACTCACGACTGGCGTAATTTTGAGTTTGTGTCCCTGAATCTGACGTACGTGGTCTCCATGTTAGCTGTCAGCTCTGGGCAGGTTAAATTGGACCAGGTTACCGGTGTTGTCCAACAAGGAGGAGTTTCTTTTGGCCGTAGAATGACGCTTATTGAATGAAGCCTTTCTGACTGAAAAAGTTGGATAAGTCACTCACACCCACGAAATGGGTGTTGTTGGAATCTGCTGTCAATCTCTGACTGATAGGGATCAAGCATGGGTGCGCTCCACACGCGAATGCCTCAAGCGGCTCAGCGAAGAAGCAGCGACGACATCTGCGCAAGCTGGGCGTGTTGTGCTGTCGGTCACCATCGCAGCCTTTCATGTCAAAATTAAGAAGGAGTGATGACTGAGGTGTGAGTGAAACCGTTGATGCATGGCTTATCTTGAGGAGTACCACCTGGAAAGATGCTGTAATGAAGTAGAAAAGGTGATGTTTGAAAAGTTCCGCGTGAATCTGTGTCGCCCTACACTCACTCACACTTTTTAGATTTCTGTGCATTCAGATTGAATTTTTATTAACCATTACCTGTCTGGTTCCTTTCTCCAAGGCAAATTGAAATGTTTCTACCGTTATAGTTTTAGTTTCTCTGTTTGGGGTAAGTATCTACAGGGTTTTGAAGCCCGGTCCTTTGACTGAAAAATGACAGCTCTAACTACCTGCTGTCCCAAAATGCATGTCATGTGTAAAACATCAGGCCGGCCCTGGATATACGAACATTAATGACCTCCTGGTTGCAGGGGAAGAGCATGAACTATTGCACTGACAAGGCACCGGTTCTCTGTAGTGTCTTTTGTTTCCTGAGAGAATGTGTTTCTGCCTTGTGTTCTGTCTTTGCTTATTTTACTGGATATTTTATTAAACTGTTTAGATTATTCTTCATGATCTGCCCGTTGTACTTTGAAGTACAACAGAGACAAAAACATGGGAATGTTTTACAATAACTTATATTCCAACAGAACCCCAAACCAGACGCAAACCAGATAAATGTGTTTACTGTTGAATACATGGCTTCTTCCTTGAAGATTACCACAGGAGAGCATAATGTTCACTGTAAAATGGGCCAAATACAATTAATTATCAAAAAAGGTAAATATTTGTCCAGTTGTATTATTATTATTATTCTGTTACATTTAGACTTTCCAATATCTTGGCATGGATCAGCTGGTATAAATTGACATCTTTAACATCTGGCTTCCCTTTTTGTCAGTTATCCAAATACACTGGCCTTTGATGTGAAAAGAAGACCCCTTTTCCATATTCATGCTCATATATAAATTGCTTGGGTTAAGCTTCAGTAAGGTAGCCTGGAGAAACTGCTTAGTTTGTCGGATTAGAAAACATGGCCTATAGTCTTCTGTATGCTGCCCAGGGAGCGCTCTCATCCAAAACTGTAGCTGCGGTTCATGGGATCGACGACTACGGGTCCACCAAGAACATCTATTGAACGGTCGCCTTCCTTTTAAGGTTTCCTAGCAAAGTTATGACTTGTCACATTGAAGTTGCCAGGCAATCTAAAAGCCTCAAACTCTGTGAGGCTTTAAGGTGATTCGAGTTTAAATTGACTTGAACTTGGGTGGAGAAAACTGTCAAGGTCATGAGCCTGAAGCCAGGAACACTTGGTCGTCGCAACGGAAAAAGACAAGTCCCAGACGTGTTGGGTTCAGTACGCATTCAGTAGTCTGAGGGAAGATTCTGTTTTTACTGGCATGTTACGGTGTGTTGAGTCAGAAGTGTTTGGCTTCATTACTACGATACAAACCGGTGACAAAAATAAACGTTCACGAGCTAAAGCAGGTCAAAGGCAGCGGTTTCCAGGTAGTCTTAGCAGAACGGTAAGGGTCGTGACCCTCGGTCCTGGTGATTGACTGGGTTTGAAGCCTTTTGTTAAGACCCGTATCGTGGAAACAACTTCACTTCATTAACTGACCGTTATTTTGCTTGAGAAATGAAAATAAAAGATGCAAAGCACTTTGGATCCAGCGTAAATCCATCGCAGCTTCAAGTACCTATGTGGGACATCACCAACATTAACATCTAACATTAGTAGATAAGTGTTTTAAAGGGCAGGCCACTTACCCTGTGACTTGTCAAGACCAGGGATGGAAATTGTTGGGTTGTAGTTAAGGAGCTGCGCTGGTATACCCTTGAATAAATGTTATTGACCTGGTTTGCTTTAGGAAGGATACCCAAACGTGTACCTACTGTTGAGGACCTACAAAGCAGGCACAACATTTAACACTCTTCTTAAGAAATGTAGACACGCAAAAGCTGATGTGTGACGGGGGGGACACTCGGTTCTTCTGTGCAGCGTTGTTGCGTTGTAGAACTGCATGTCTTGCCTGTGGAATTCTGCCTGAGCGTCACTATCCAAATGAGCACTTGGCCAGCCGGTAAATATTTATAAATGCTTTATGGCAAGATTTACATTGCTGTCACTAGCAGTGGCACTTCATAACAATATCAGCCGTATATCTAATCATTTCCACTTACTTGTAGCACGCTTGCAAAGGCACGTGTTAACATATTTGTGTGTCTGTGTGTGTTTTAACTTTTGTAAGTTAATAAATGTACAGCTTAACAGATCACGTCCTGTCCTTGGTATGCGTCATGTCCCATAGTGCTGTGTGCTAAGGCTGCCAAAGAGAAATGTGCGTCGACATGCTGAATGATTTTGCACACAATTAGATCTACAGAAACGCTACCATATGTTGACGTGACGCTACTGTTTGTCCGCTGTTTCGTTTTCAAAAAATTTTGGATTGCCCACTGCTGCCTAATGGCAGGGCCTAGGATCCATTCCATGTTCTGTGGACAAAGTAGTCCAAATCAATGCAAACTGAGTCACATTTTTTGGCCTTGATGGTGGTGTCTTTCTGCCATCTTTTTTTTTCGACTAACCTGGGAGACATTGTTCACCGAAGGAGGTGCGTACCTGTGTTCACCTATCTCCTGTTGTCTTGCGGCATAAGAATGAATGGAGAAAATGGACAAGAGTTTTTCGCCATGGTTATATAGATCAAAGAAGGCAAATGTAGAAGGTGGGACATTACCTTGGTAGAAATTCGGATCATTTGCTCAGGCCTTTTCATTATACCCTACTGGCTTCTTCACAAAATAGAAGTCGATTCAAGGTTCATGACTGATGATCTCTGCACCTTTTCGGTTGAGGAACATGCGATGGCAATGCTCATGTTTTATGGTGAGTGGAGCTGTCGGTTTTATGCACAAATTTTGTACAAATGTGCAATGTTCAGCAAACAGCAACAAAACTGTGGGATGAATAGCACGCTACAACTGCATCTACAGTTTCTAACAAGAATTCTAAAACCCAGTAAAACTGGGTTTCAAAAGTTCATTTTTTTAAGGTAAATTTGAGCGGTACTCATTTGCAACCATCCCTGATATGGAGATGCTTCTACTTGGAGAGGTTGCCCAGTAGCATTTGAAGCCATCAGTGTTCATCACACGCTGTCCTATGTGTTTTTGGCCGCTACAAAGAGCTTTGGGCCTCACACATTCTTCCCACCACTGTTGTGACACTTCTGCAGAAACGCGTTCATGTGGGAAGAAGGGCTGGAAACCACAAAGTGGTGGAACTTGAGATGTTTCTTCTCCATCCCTCCACAGACCTAAAACACTTGTAAACTTCATAAACCCACAACACACATAGCATCTGTGAGGAAGATGGATTTTCCCCAATCACTGTGGTTCTGTGGTCACACTTGGGCACCAGATGTCACCTTCCACTCTAAGGAACCAGGTTCAACTTCTGTTGTTGCACCCTTGGTACTTGGTACCAGAATTGTTACTGTAGAAATTATAACTGTAAGTAGTGAGAGATATTAATAATAAAAAAGTAAATGTGCAAAAAGTTTAACAAAAAGGCTTACAAAATATTTTGTCCCACTAGAATGTTAAAACAGGGTCATTAATCCCTCCATGTGCAGCTGTTCCTTCCGTTGGGGCTGCTTTCGATCTTATCAACAGACTGCTTTTTCCAGGCTCTTTTCAGACAAAACCCTTGGTTTCCAGTGAATTAAGAGTAAACAAACAAATCTTGAGAAAGAGAAGAGGGAAACTTCTGCATGAAAAAAAAAAAGATTTCTTCCACAGCCCCCGTCCACCTTGCAGCACATGTCGGTACTACCCTTGAACCTCGGTCATGGGAAGGGGAGGGGAGATTTGGCCACGTGTCCAGCTTCAGCAGAGGGATAACACCACACTATAAACAATGTAAACTGTGACTCCTGAGGAAGTTTAAATCCACATTAAAGCAAACATTCTGCTACTTGTGCTTTAAATCTTTGAGTTGACTGTAGCTGCAATTTCAAGGCTCTAAAAGGGAAAATTAGTGCTTGTTTGACACAGAAATTAAACAACACCATTCAATCCTTGTAAATACACTCTTATTTAATAGATGTTGTCATTTTAAAAATGATAACCACTAAATCCAAGGTTAATGCTTGGTCTTTAAAACAGAGTTTTTGTTTTCCACAGGTGCTCATGCTGCATATCGGCAGCAGAGGTGCAATGCTACACGCTTGAGACAGGTAGGTGGCGTAGTGGTTCACACTGCCACCCTGCACCACATGGGCACGGGTTTGAGTCCCAGCTCCTGATGTAGTAATGTTAAACAAAATTACCCAGCTGTGTAAATAAGTAAATCCTTGTAAGTCCCCTTGTAAACAAGCATCATCTATATACGTAAATGTTAATGGTTTAAATCTCAAGAGCACTCTCACAGTCGCACGTGTGGAAGCGATGGTTAAATTGATCCTTGCTACCATGGCGGTTTACTTTTAGAAAGTATTAAAGTATTAAAGTGAACATGCAACTAGATTTGGATAGAAATATTAAAGAATAAATGGCAGCTGGACACTTACTGGATACTAAGGATGATGGAACACGGCTGATGTTCTCAAGTAGGGAGATCTTTTCCTCCTGGCGATGAACCCCGAGAGGTCAGATATCCAGTAACAGTCGTAATGCTGGATATCGGAATCCCTTCGTCAGCAATAACAGCCAAGATCTCTAAACTCAGGGCTCAGGAACGTATTTGCCTCATCTGCTGAAGAGGCAGCAAAAGTGTGGTGAATAGTTTTTCTAAATAATGATGAACATTTTTTTTTAAATGTATTTGTTTTTTTTATGCAGTTATGCAACAAAAATTAAGAGCTCTTCAGAAGCAAAATTTCAACACTTGCATGTGCGGTGTCTCATTTAAAAAGGTAACTCGTTCGCAGCAAAACTGCACACACTGGCCTTTTTCAATGTATTTTCCAGGTTTTGTCTGGCATCCCTATGCAAATTAGCATTTTATTTTGTTTTTTCGTGTTGTACCCCCCTTTCTGAGCTTAGAAAAGTGGCTGTGACGTGGAGATATTCCTACGATTTTTTGTTGTTTTGTTGTCGCGTTAATGGTTGAGGTCAGTGGAAGTCCTTGGTGTTTTAGACCCAGCAGCCAGAACCGTGCTTGAATAAAATAATGTGAGTGATATTTTCGGCCTTCCCTTTAGCTGAAGATGTTGTCCACGGTGACTGAATGGACACCATATTGCTTTTGATGACCTCTATGAATTATATACGTACTGCACCATAAATATATTATTTACGCTTAACTTGTGTTTTTGAATGTAGCTATTTAGTTTGTTTGTCTGAAAGTTGACATGATATCTAAATCTTTTAGTTTCCCTTCCCTTTTTAACCAACCATAACTGGGTCACAGCTAGACAGACAGAATCAGTACAGCAAGGAAATGCATACAAGTGCAGGTGGAGTGCAGTACCAGGGGCAGAATAGCATGGGCCAAAACTGCATCTTTATGAAGTTTCAGAACGGTCACCAGATCTTCCAGAATTTATTAGGATTGATATGCATGTCCAAAGTGAACTTTTCTATCAAGCTCTGGAACAGCTTTTTTCTGCAGGCTGTCAGGGTGCTGATTTCCGGAAACCATAGGGATTGATCACCACCACCATCACCGACCACCCCCCACCGTATCATTGCTACTAACTGTTTGCATTGATCCCTTCATTCTTATCTATCTATCTATCTATCTATCTATCTATCTATCTATCTATCTATCTATCTATCTATCTATCTGTCTATCTATCTATCTATCTATCTATCTATCTGTCTATCTATCTATCTATCTATCTATCTATCTTTTCAATTTGTCTGTGTTGCCATGCTGTCTGGTCCAGGAGAAACTACAGTTTTGTTCTCTTTTTCACATCTGTGCATAAATGAATGACAGTAAAGTGAACCATGAACCTTGTAATACACTTAAGTCAACCATATGTTTGTATTGGATTGTTCTGGTGTGGACCATAGCAATAGGACACATACACACACACACACACACACACACACACACACACACACACACACATATACATGCAAGAATAATAATTTTGTGCATCTCAAACAGGTCTTTATTTGCGGTTTACCAAGAATGTGCAGTTGGAAAAATGGGACATTTGTTGCATGATCTTGGTTCCAGGAAGCCCACATCCTTCCGCTTTTCCAGAATAAATGCATGAAAGTGCCAGAGCTGCCTTACAGTATGACTCTAACTGAGACGTAACAGAAAATATCCTGTGAAGGTACACTGGCGTAAATTAAATTCCGTGAAGCGGCGTAAAATTTTGTTCCGGGATGCAAAACAAAGTGCAGACAGAAAACTGGCGCATACAAAAATGGGGAACGCAAGCGATGCGATGTTTGCATCCAGACGGAGGAACGGCACGATCACACTACATGAGCCACTGTCCGCAGCTGCTATTACGGCAGCAAGAAGGAATGCGCTTGCTTCCAACAAATGGGCGTGCGGTAATTTTGCAGCGTTTTAATTATTGCAGCGACCGAGACACTAAATGCCCGTGGGTGCCAAAGCAGTTTATTAGAAACCCCCCAAGCGCCTCCAGCTATATTTAACCATATGGACATATATTTTCCAAAACGCCTGGCTCTACAGTTTAAATTTCATAGCGTGGTGAAGCTTCCCGTGGAATGCTGATCATACTTCACCAGTGGAATGCGGAAACCAGAGCCGTTTCCCTTCCTTCGTGTTCTCGGACCTCAGGGTGAGGTCTTCATAAATTTCATTGCCTATGCAGAAGCATGTTTTTCTAAGATACCATTGAGGGTTATTAAAATGATTTATTAGAAGAAGTCCCTTTTCCCTTTTGACTCACAAATGAAATCCAGGCTCCCAACTGGTTGATTGGACAAACCTCCTGACCTCTGACCTCTCCCCTCATGCCCGCCAGCGGTCTTACAGCATGATGTTGCGTCTGAAAGTCTCAGAAGCTTCTCTTTCCTGTGACCGACAGCCGATTTAGTGCCTCCGGCAACCGCGGTTCGTTGTCCCTCCTTTCCTGATGTGAGGATCTTTATTAAAGCAGAGGCACCTCCTCCTGTTTTCTCATCTTTATGGCTAGCTGCGGTTGACCAGAGGTCAGGAGATCAGAGACCTCGGTTTTCAACACAGTGGTTAAAGGTGCCGTGAATTTTATAAGATGAATCTGGTTTGGTAAGAGGACGGCAGGGTGGCACAGTGGGTAGCACTGGTGCCTCACGGATACCGTTTGTATTCGTTCGCATGGGCTTTCTCCCACAGTCCAAAGAGGAGTTTCCAGGTGAATCCGTGACTCCAAACTGTCCTTGGTCAATGGATGCATGCAATTACCTGGTAAAGAATTGAATCCCCATCTGGATAAGTGGTTCGTATAATTTATTTTGCTCACTTATACACCCGAATGTTTTTTACGGAGGAATTCATGAAAATTATATTATGCAAGGTTACTAAAGTAATGGTGGAGAAAGGGGCTTGAGCCAGCAAACATCACGTACAAGATGCCAGTCCTAACATACTGCAGACTGTTTGTCTTTCTATCTTCTCTTTAGTATTCTGTGTCTTCCAGATGATCCATAATTAATAAACATCTGCTTCCACAGCGCCTGAGCTGAACTTGGAGCCGATGAGCTGGTGATCAGTTCTGAACGGGAATGATCCCTTGTTCAAATTTGGGATTATAATAACCGAACGGGGGGAACCATTTATTTGTTCCACTATATGCCGGTGTCCCCAGCACCTCTTAAGTTGTTAAAGTTCAACATGAAGACAGAAAGTGCACGCAGCTGGCACTCAGGGTTCTTAACCGAAGCATAAAACCGGCAGGAGTTTCAACTTCACGTTGCCCACACCTGCTCAATTTTGGCCAAGGTGTAAAATGAGACTTCCTTCACCTCGCCTTGGGTTAACTGACTGTGCCATCTTTCCTCTGAGGAAAAGCTCCAAAGAAACAAACTGAAGGTTTATTCCGAGACAATGTGTGGAGGAAACTTCTGACGTCTTTTCATGACCTTCTGTTGACTCGGCCCTCTTGGTTTGGCACACTAGTGCCGCGCAAAGCTCATTCTGCAAATGATGTTAAAATCAGAACAATACTTTAAGAAAACTATTTCGTAATTTTTTTCCTACACACAGTAAATTCTCAATGCACAAAAAATAAGAGCCTGTCTCTGCAATGACGATTACAACCTTGCAACGTAATGAAACAGAACTCTGTAAGCAAGGTTTCCGTGATTTAAATCATTCAGCCTATACAAAGAAGCATTAGGTGCTGGGCAGGGTGAACCCGGGATGGGACACCAGTCCATCGTAGGGAGAAGCTGGTTAGCCACTACTGCTATTGAAATGTCATTCAAATCCAAAAAATTCTCATCTTTTTGTAAGATTGTGGATGGACTCTGGGTGCTGAGTGTCTTATGGTGTCTTATTTTGCTGCTTCTTCTGCTCACTGTTCTTCTTGAAAGGCGCAAACAAATTGTTAGACTTCTTCTTCATAATTAAAGGAAGTGTCGCTTGCCCGTGCTTGCATAACATCTCCAGTGTACATTGTTGTTTAGACCGAATGCTCACAGTGTTGTTCTGGCAACGTCGGACAATTTTGAACGCGCTTTCTGTGGACAAGAAGACGGGCTGAATTAATTAAACGTGAACCTCACATCGAGAGCAGCTGTGCTTTGCAGAAGACTCAGATAAACAATCTGGACTCATAATGGGCCGTCCGCTGTGGAGATGTTCTCGCTCTTCCAGCTGCTGAGACCTCGCTGCCCTTGGATTTCAGCACCAAGGCCTCGGGCACAGCAACCGCTCACATGGGCCGCTTTCAGGTAGCGGTTGACCCACGTGGCCCAAGGCGGGAGTCTATATTTGTTCGTGTTTACATCTGCAGTGACAGCAGGCATCTGCTTAGTATCTGCTGTGTGGAAGAAGAACTTACAGAATTGGTTTCTAACTACGTCACCGGAGCATCGTTTTGAAAGTTTTCACCTCATACCTTATTCATTAAATTCTTTGAGTATTTGTGCTGGAGTTTTAAATAAGTTTAACGGGATTTTGGAAGGGAGACCTTATTGAAGGTTTCGGAGAAAGTGAATGATGAGCTATCTTCTCCACAGCTAGCAGGATGAATGCGGAGGGGATGCAAACAGCACTTTGGAATTTAACACGTTGCGCTCCCGCATCGTTGTGTGTTTGGTCATATCCTGCACAGAGGCCGGCTGGGTATCCGGCTGGATATGGGTGTGGGGTTGGGGGCGTTATTTAGAAATGTTGGCTTTTCAGAGAAGTGAATGGAAAACTAGTTTTGAGAAATCAATTATGAATCAGTAGGTCTGGTTGACTTCAGATGGCTTTGAGGGGGAAAAAAACTTCATCAAAAAAATTCACAAATGTTATGCGATGAAAAGGCTTTGGGGAATGTCTGGCGGAGAGCGACGTCCAGTTAATTCCTACTTCTGCGTCTGTTTCCGGCAGTCCGAGCCACTGATTTTTTTTTTTTTTTTTTTTTCGTGTTCTTGAGCTACTCCAGTCCCAGCAGGACCAGAAGCTTTTAACCAGACTGCAGTGGAGTTATTACCTCATTAACTAGTAGGACTAACTAGCTAACTAGGACCCGGCAAAACTGTGTCACCGAAGATGCATGCAGGTGCTAAACACTGAGTCGGTTTAATATATGAACATCTTTTAAGCGATAAAGTAGAAAAAGAGGAAGCGGTGTCATATATTTTTTTCCTCAATCTTTCTGTCCTCTTCCATCCATTCCCTTCATTCATGCTCAGTAATTTCCACAGCTGGTGCCTTTGTCCCTTTCTACAGCTGGACACATCACACAGCTACTTCAGGGCAACCCATGAAGAGGTCAGAACCTGCAGCTTTGAAGACCAAAATTAGGTTCCGCAATCACTTGTCCAATTGCTGCAACCGCAGCACAGCGTCTGATCCGTGGCCACAGGGCAGGCGCGGGGCTGGTTCATCTACACAGAACCCAGTTCTCCACAGCAGCCGTGGACCTCTGTGTATGTGTGGTGCCAGTTAATCGTCCATCTAGCCTTGTAATGCGGCTGGACCACAGTTATCTCAAGCCCCTTGGGGTCTAAACTCGAGAGGTCATGGAGAAAGTGAGACGGCGTTTCTAGACGGCCACGTCATCTGCGATCGCGCATTGGAATTCCGTCAACGTAGCGCGACCGTCGAGAAGGAGTTACCAGCCGTCTGCAATTGATGTCTAAAAAACTTTCAGCATATGCAGTTTGTCTTTTTTCGGGGGGAGGTTGCACGCACACGTTTTCTTTTCATCCTGGTCCGAAAGCTGCCCCTTAATGTTTGTGGGTGGCTTTCCCTGTTTCCCGTTTATTCCCAAGTGTGCAGTTCCAAGATGAATCATGCACCTCCTTTGTTTATGCTCAGGCCACTTTTTGCGCTATGTACAGTTACAGCTTTACAAAAAAAACCCCTATTTTGCCAGATCTGCAGATACCGCAGCTCTTTTTTCTTAGCTTTTGGTCGTGTCGTGGGATGATGTCGCACGGCAGCCGTTAAATACCGAGGAAAAAGCCAACCGTCCCCGTATATGCCCTGCACCCCATCGCAATGGCTGCGCACGACTTGTTCATTTTCACAAAATACACTCACAAAATGCTTAAGTAAAATAATGTGCGGTAAACGCTCGAAATGTCGGCCGAGTTAAATAGCGGCGCTGACAGCCGTCTGCAAAATACAGCAGCTCTTTAACTGCAAAGCCCTCGATATTTCAAAGGTGCCGTGCAATGAACAGAAGAAAAACTGGAGAGCGTCCTGGCGTTTCCATTTCTCAATAATTAAAGGTTGTCAGCCTTGTTTAGGTTGAGCTTTATTTTTCCTGGAGAGACCTCATGTTCTTGCCCGGCATTTTTGAAAAGGGTTTTTCCATCTTTTCATGCCACACGTTGCTCTCTTTCATTTCTTGCTAGAAAGAGGAGACCGCCGGTCAGGGTGGGATATGTCTTTTCGCAGAGGCCGCTATTGAGAAGCTCGATAAAGGACGGAGCAAATGCGCGTCTCCTTCAGCCCATCCGTTCCTCTCCGCTTCCTCGGTTTGGGAACGCTTGGATTTCATGGACATTCTTCCTTTTCCTCTGCTCCGTGTAAATATTTGATTTTATGTGGTGCATTACAGCTAGCTGGGATTTAAACATTATTGCTACTAACCACTATTAGCTGGCACCTTCATCCGAGGCGGCTTGCGCTGTTAGGTTTGTATATTAAGCTGCTTTCTATTATTTACCCATTTGTCCAGCTGGGTAATGGCAACAACTGAGTGTGAGTACCTTACTGAAGGATCTTATAGTAGTCGCTGTAGTGGTCATTCTTGCACCTCATAAGGGCCTTTTTGAAGGTCTCTAGGGAACTGAGCTATGCAGAAATTGTGCAGTTTAAAAGTAATCGACGTCTGGATAAAATCATAGAAAAATCATACAAATCGGTGCGTATTGGTTCTCGCCTAGCGGGTCATCTTTGTCTTGGCGTCCTATGACATTCAGTATAAAAAAGTAATATGTTGGATAGCAGCACAAAATGGTATGACTTGTGGTAGATTTAGCGCAAAGGCCAAGCATCACCTTTGCTGTAAGGTATTTGGGGGATCCAGGCAATAGTCAGAGACCGAGGAGGTGTTTTTCACAACGGAAGTCACTTTTTTGCAAATGTAAACTCCGTTCCAAAAACCTACAGAATGTACAGGTAATAGAACATGAAGTTATTGCTGCAGTGAATTTCTGGCTTGTTCCCAGGATCGGCAGTACCGGAAACAGCAGTTTTTTAGGCCTTTTTAGCACAGCATCGCGCAAAGGACCTACAGCAGACGTGAATGCGCTGTGCTGCACCTGCAACACTTCGAAACGTTGCTAGAAAGGTTAATGGTTATGCTGTTAAGAGGCCTTAATAACACTTGGGTAACAGAATCGTACTCCTCATTCAGGATGTTATTACATGGGCTGTATCGCCCCGTCGAAGACCGAGGGGGCAACGCGAGTTAGAGGCCTCGGGTTGGCTCGGTTCTCCAGGGTAAAGAGAATCAGGGCAGCCAGCGCTCAAGAGAACCTCAGCCGCTCCTCCTGGGGAAAACGCGAACGTGGCAACAATAATGCGGATGAGACAAACAGACAGCAGCCAGGCCTGTATGAATCATTGCCCAGCCTTGAGATAGAAAGCCACCCAAAAAGGCTTCTAGCTGGTTAGACCTCGAGAGAGCTGCTGCCATTAGTGATTCAGCCTCCCCGCTTCCTTAAGAGTTCTCCAGCACTTTCGGCCACCACCGCCGGCACGTCGCGGGCCGCCCTCTTCCTCCCCTTCCCCGGGCTGGCTTCAGACATGGCCGGGGCTGTGTTAAGGAAATAATTTACCAGAAGATGTCAAAACACTCTGGCAGAGACGATCTGCAGCTTTCAGCCTGTTAATTACACCTCTTTAGTAATTCAGTTTTTGTCAAACATCTTGTACGTGATCACACTGTCAAAATATGTCCGTCTGGCTAAGAATCACAGAAGGGATGGGGATAAATGGATGGGATTAACCTTTATGATGGGCCGTTTTTTGCCAGACAGGCGTCTTATCAAGGGTAACAAATGCGTTTCGTAATTTTTTCAACACTTTTTTTGAATAGACGTGGTTACTTCTCCCCGTGTCTCATCGCTATGCGGAGGACGAAGGACTTCTGTCGGTCCGTTCCTTGGTTGTTATCACCACCTCCATCGACACTAGTTTCACACCCCGGTCGTGCTGGAAGTATTTCACTTTGTCCTACTAATCATATCCCGTTTTCATCAGATAGCCTTTCGGGCCTTTAGAGCACTTGCAGCGCCCACTTGAAAGCTTTGAGGAACATCAAAGGTCAGTTGGAGATCTCAGACTTAGGTGACTTGTAAGGGCAGCTTGAGAGGTCTTCTGTGGAGCGACCAAGGGGTGAGAAAAACTGTTGTAGGCATTTTTGGCAAACCTGAAGGGAAATATCGTAACGCGCTTAACTACGTTATGCCGCAGGGGGTCGGGCAACAAGGTCGCGTAGTCACCGGTGTTTTGAACTAAGAGGAAAAAATAATTTCCCATGAGCACATCCAAGCACAAACTTGTGATTCGAATGGGAAAAAGTCAAAGCACATTCGTAAGGCAATGGACTGAAAAATATTGGTGGTGCCTTGCAGTCAGTACCCAGGTTTGAATCCCGCCCGCCTCCTGCTGCGGGACCCGTTATCAAGGTACTTACAAAAATGATAGTAAAAATGATCCAGCTGTACAGATGGGAATGTTTGAAGCAGGAAAAACCTCACGCTGTAAGTCACGTCGAAGGAAAGGATCGGATTAATTCGTAACAGCAACGTTCAAGCCGACGAGACGGCTTTTCTTTTTAAAGGGAACGTCTGTCCCTCTTCCCAAACTGTGGTCCTGTCGGCTCACATAGCCGTTTGTTATTCTTCCCAGACCATCTCAAGCTCTGGTTTCAGTCTAATCACACGTTTTGCCTCTTATTCGGTTACGACATCTCCCCAGGTTATCATTCAAAATGCAGGACTGCCATTAAACATTATGATTCCGTCCACCGATTCCCTCCGCGTCTTCTCAAATGTGTCTCTGAAGGCCAAGTTTAGCACCTTGTTTTTACATGTTGTCCCCCACCTGTGTCCTCATCCTCCTTCACAGCACCTCTGAGAGCCTGTGGTAGGAACTGTTCGGTTTCTGATGAAGTTAGGTAGTAAAAGCGTACCCTAGAAAGACAAGGTAAACAATAGCTGTTTTACTTGCTTTTACCGACAAATGTGAGCAACTCTTAGCAAAGACAGCGTAAAACAAAATGTTAGCATCCCAGCTTTCTCAAAATTGAGTCAGCATTGGCCTCCACCAAAGCTGCCGAATGCATTAAGTTTTAATCTTGCAAATGTTAGGATGTTGCTGGGAAATAAGGGCTCCCGGCACTGAAAGTATCTCCACTAAAGCTCGCGTGTCCACAGCTTTACTTTGACAGAAGAAGGCTACCGTGTCATTTAGTGTGTTTCTGGCAGATGTTAGGACGCTTCTTCATCTTCTGGTCTCTTTAAGTGCTCCTGTCTTTATGTGCTCATCATTAAGTGCTCTTCTCCCATCTGGTCAATTTTTATGCATTCTACTGATTCCCTGCTCAGAAGCAGCACTGTAATTCCCACAGGAGGCCAAGTCCAGACAGATTGTATTGTCGGATTCTATCCAGAGCAGTAAAAAATATTTTTCGGAGTTTTGTAGTCATTGTTTGTAAAGCAAAAAATCATCATGAAATCATTTAGAGGGTTCTTAGAATTGCTCGAATTTTTAAAGTCACAGATAACACCCATATTCAGAGCATGCCCAGAAAGCTTCCAGCTTTGCTGGACTGAGCATTCAGGTATGAGATCTTCCACAGAGAAATGAAACCATCCAACCATCAGCTGGTGCTCGTGCTACACGTGTGGAATGAGACCGGATTACCCGACACAAGGGGAATAACGGATGAAGGAAAGGGAGGCGTTGCCAGCGTTGGACTATAAATACGGATCAAGCAGCCTTGTCCTCATGGGGAATTTTTCCACAATCAAATCACTGGAAATAAAACAGTGAGCAAAATCAGAAACCCAAATTATTTATTATTTTAGCTAAATAAGCTGCTTGTAGTTGTTTGCCTTGTAATAATTATTTCAAGGGAAGTACCTTGCTGAAGGGTAGAAGCAGCTGCTGCACCACAGCTGGCCCGAAACCCTTTTCCTTAGTAAGGAAACAAGAGCCAGCTGGATGCAAGGTTGGGATGGGTGGGGGGCTGATAAGTGACATATAGGAAGTCAGCATCTTGAACCTTCTCAACAGTCCCGATTAGTGTCCCGTTCTTATAAGAACCATCTAACCTCCGTGCAACTCCATCGCTTAGAGCCAGTCAGACAGGTTGGGGGAGGGTTCATTTATTTGACTTTAGATATTCAGCCTTATTTATTTACTGGACAGCTGTGTCACATAAATATTCATTTGCTGATGTTTAAAAACAAACTCCCCTATATTGGGATCTGACTAAACGGAGGAGCTTGTGAACAGCGTGTCACTGTCCTCATTCACAATTGCACAAGAGATTCCGGCTTTATGGCATAGCCCAATATGGCAAGACCAAATTCCACTTTTGCCCCCACCGAGGTAAACCGTCACTGGTTTAGTTCTTTTTTTTCCAGTTTGTTAAATAGTGTGTAATGATGAATCGCCAGACGTGTTTGTTTTGAACGTGTTTGGTGTTGTTTGGTAACACTGTGTTTATGGCCAGTCCACTGGAAGTCTAAACATGATGTCACCCCCGGGTGGAATTATTCGTTCGGGAAGGGGAAAGTAGTGCACGGCGGGCCAAAATATAATTAATCACCATGACCAAGGGACCATCCTGTCTGGTGAACCTTGCATAGAGATGAGACTTATTACAGGGATGAAGACAACCATACAAACAAATCCTGGGTCCTTCAAGGGTAACTTGGTTCAGGGGAGATACCTCAGTTGAGGGTACTATAGTGTAAGTGAGGACTTTTTGATGGCCAAGTGATGGCTCCAACCATACACCAACTGCTAGTGAAGGCATCACCTTGTTCTAGAGGATTCTGCATTTTCACAGTGCCGATGGCGACTGCCACACAGATGAATAGCATCAAAGCTATCCGTTTAAGGGAGAAGCTGCTCTCAAACGTCGGTTTTACTGTAAACCCTTTGAGAGCCTTCGCAAATACCTGTGAGAAAGAGGACGCTGAAGCAGGATGGTCAACAGGTAGCACAGTACCTGGTGTTCCATCCAGTGTCCCTGTTTCAAGGATACACTCTGGATTACCATGGCAATGCAAATGCTATCATTACTTATGCTGAACCACTTTAACTGATGCGATCAAGGGCAGGTATTATTATTATTATTATTATTATTATTATTATTATATCTAAAATACTGTGTATTGGTCCTTGTCAAATGTTTGCTATGGTGAACCACTGTTTGCAAAGATGAAGGGCTTTTGAGAAAAGCTTAAACAAAGGGGTCAGTTGAAAGCTCGTATTTTAGCCTTTGTGTGTCAGGTAGCCCTGTTATTAGATGCTTTTTTTCTCTACTGAGCCCCCACCTATTGCCCCTCTGCCCCTAGGAAACAGTTCCATCACACCAATCTCAGCTCCCTTAATTTATACCTGCTGGTTTTTTATTTTTGTAAGTTTGTGACCTCTTGTCACCCACGTCCAACCTCCAGGCTACCTCTGGGGTGAGAGTTCAGGATGGGGTGATGAAATTTCTGTGCCGCGTGTGAAGTTAAGAAGACCAGAGCTTTAGTATAACTGCATAAACATATCTTAAAGTTGCCTTGCCTTCCCAATGAAATGTTCAGTACCTCCGTCATGAGCCTTCAGCTTTGAGAAGGACCGAAAGGGGGTTTCTTAGAAGCCTTTTTTTGCAACCAGGCATTTTCTCCTCGGCTGCAAAGCACCTGCATTGAAGTTATGCGCTGAAAAGCTGTAAAGGCGCTCTGTGGATCGCACACATACCCCTTTCTGTGAGGGGAAGCTCTTCTCTATGGATATTTACATGCATCACTCCAGAAACCAAGCTGTCTCTCTGTTTCCCCTAAGCTCAGCTTGGCTGCCGGCACACATGCAAAGGCTTTAGCAATTTCCCTCAGTACCGCCCATCTTGCCTAAAAACACATATCTACACATTTTCCTTGTGCCCGTTCCGCTCTAGCTGACAGGAAGCTTTCTGGACGGATGCAGCTTGTTGGTTGAGAAAGTGGATGTGTGTTTTTTCTGGGTAGGGTTTGAAATGCACCCTATCCTGTGGACAGCCAGAGAGACGGGAGGATGAAAGTGTGCCCGACTTCATCACCTGTATGGCTCTTGTCACGTTCCATCCTCCTTCCCCCAAGACTTCTTCTTTCCTTGGTTTCACTCCACAAAGCTGAGCTGCCGCAGCTCTCAGCTCATTCTTTATTCAGTCTGATCCTTTTCTGCAAGGAGATTTTAAACAATTAGCTTTGTACCCCAAGCTGCTTACAGTTTTTATTAATTTATACAGCAGGATAATTTTTACTGAAATCCCCCCACCCGGCTACATCCATTAAGTTTCAGCCTCCCGCATTGCTGGGGGATTGGTCAGATTCTCCACCACGAGAGGAACACCATAGCAACCACAGCATTTCTCCTTCAGCCTTGAGCCGACCAGAGCACCAACCTCGACACATCTGCCTCTTCTTTTTCTGCCGGATGAGCTTCCAACAACTACGCAGCAACAGTCCCGGCTGTCTCATCAGCTGCTCACTATTAGGTCCAGTTGCCTACCGATGATTTCTTTGCTGATGACTCTAAATGGACTGCAAATGTCTGCCCTCTGGGTGCAGGGAAGTCTGTTTAATGTGAAAAACGGTGTTATAAATCTAGTCGGTGCAACTGGCAAGAGCAACAAGAGCCCGATCATGAATGAATTGTGGTTTTAACCGGGTAAATCTTACCCTTTTTTTTCTGGTTCTCTGATAATTATTGTGATAAATCCCCCCCAAATGTGGAAGCTGATGTAACCTTCATTTGATTGGTTAACTGGCATCACACTATTTGAACAGGGAGGCTGGCTTTGTTCGGAACATTCGTCGTGTGAGAAGTCACCTCCGACTTGGGACGCAGGTTTGAGGGCGAGCGGTGCATCCAGAGCGCTACCAAACTGGATCTGGATGTGGGGGGGGCAGCAATGAAGTTACCATGGACAGTTGAGGACCCTCAAAAGAATGGAAAAATAATTACGACAATAAATAATTTAAAATATTTCGATCAACCAATGGTTCCCAAAGATCTGGGAAGTGCAGTAGAATACGAACATCCCTTTCCAAACCCATGGGCTTTAATATGGAGTTGTTCCCTCCTCTGCTGCTATAACAGCCCCCCACTCTTCTGGGAAGGCTTTCCACCAGATTTTGGGAATTTGTGCCCATTCAGCCACAAGAGACTTTGGGCAAGAAGGTCCACCAACATCCTGGTTGAGAAACGCTGCTCTACGCTACACACATCAGACGGAAGCATCAGATCAGCTTTATATTCACACACTTTCCACTCCGACACAAAGTGCTGGGCTCCCCGGGGCACCTTTGAGTGTGTTCCTCCGTTTCACTGAGATCGACCATCTCTCTGAGACATAAAAAACACAGGTCTGCACTCTGTCTTGCTTGAAAACGGATGTAATCCCAGTTGTGTTTTACATGGCCGTTTGAACCAGCCGTGGCCTTAAAGGCTTTTCTCTTCTGGGCATTTCATCTGGTCTGTGATGCAGCTCTCATGGAATATTAATTCTTCAAGCATTGCAGATGTCCCTGCAACTAAATAAAGGGTGCAGGTGGTGCAGTCATTAAGAAGCCAGACTTCCTGACCAAAGCATCGAGCATTTAATTGCCACAGGGGAACCTCCTGCTTTCGGCAAATGTCCAGTCGTGCAAGTGGGCCAAAGCGTCTGCAAGCACCTTTAGTCCGAATATGCCAGGCAAGTGCCTTACCGACAGTAATATGTTGTAATAAAATAAATTAGGGGTCGGGGTCAATCGCGTGGGCATGGGTGGAAAATGAGGGAGCTTGGTTTCTCCTCAAGGACTCATCATCTTCCCAATTTTTTCCATCTGCAGCATCTCTGCTTGTGTACAGGCAGCTCTTCTTGTGCTCCTACATGCGGGCTTTGGTGCTGATGTCCAAGAGCAATACGCCTCCCTCTCACACACACGCACACACTCTCCCATTGTCTCACCCTCTCCTCTGCTGCGATGTGTGTGTTGTGCATGTAAAAACAGAGGTGTCCTGTTACAAAGCAGCAGCTCAACTTCACATCAGTCTGTGTGTGTGTGTGTGTGTGTGTGTGTGTGTGCTCGCGCCCCTGTGTGGAGGGGGTGGTTGTTTAAGAGCTCTGCCAAGGAGCGGGGTCCAACCTGTTATTAAAAGAGAGGGATCCCTCTTTCCGTGTCCTCTTTCACTCGCCATCGCTCAGTCAGCAGCATCAGCTGGCTCTCGAGGTGGAAGGAACAGGCAAGTCCTCCAAGGGGAAGAAAAAGCGAACAAAGAAACCGGACCTCCTCACAGCAGAGGGAGAAGCAGTTACTCTGATTCATTTCTTTCAACTTCTCCTCTCACTGAGACGACTTCTTTTTTTTTTTTAAACTTGTGCTTCAATGCTGTCCTTCAGATGAGCGACCGCAGGAGTTCTGCACAAGGTAAGCCTTAGGAGATGCTTTTCTTCATCTGTGTGGACCATCTCTGTGTAGAAACACCTCCCCGGAGATCAAACCATCCTATTTAATATGAAATGCAGGTGGGAAAATGTTATTTTGAGCATTGGCTGCAGTGACAGAAAGTTTGCTGCACTTTTTTCAGTTAAGTTATTAATTTAGTAGTTTGTTTGGGCATGTGCCGTCATCCGAGCGTCTGCCAGATATATAAATGTAAACGTCAGCCGTAATGCATTGAAATGCTGCCCCGAATGTATTAATGTGAAGTCCTGTTTCTATTTAGCTGTATCAGTGACGCATGATCCCGACTTTCCAAATGGTACCAATTATGGTGAATCCAGGATGTTGTAAGCATATTTGATGGTGCAGCTCCTTGGTCTCTTCTGAAAAGGACCTTTGTGGATAGAAAAGGTTTTCGTTCATATTTAGGACAGGAAAATGCCAGCTTTGCCAACTGCCCATGCTGAGTAACAGTACCTGTGGTGGGACTGCACCTGGGAAGGGGTTCTGCTGTGTACAGAGTGCGGGAGCTGGCACCGCTCATGGGTCCAATGGTTAATTACCCATTTATACACCACGGTAATTTTTTACTGTGTCAGTTCAGGTTAAGTACTCTGACCAAGAGCAAGGATTTGAGCCCAGAACCTTCAGGGGTCCCACCCAGACTGCCTTACGGAGTGTGAAATTGTCAGATGATTGTGGAGCAGAGCCACGGTGGTGTCAATGCAGAACTGTGCCGGACCCGAGCTGTCGGACACACCTAACCTGGCCCTCCGATGGGACACGGGAGCTCCTTTCAGTGGCTGTGGAACGCTTCCCACCATGGCCACGTTTAGGGACAGCAGAATGAATGCCCACCACTTTTCCCTATAGAATAGCGCACTATAAACTAGAGACACATTGCTGCTAAGTTTAATGTCTAACTAATTTAATTCCTCTGGCTGATATCTGTCACCTGAATACAAGTGTGCAATTTTCTCTTATTAATATCTCATTGAAGAGCAGCTTGTGAATTAAATGGTTTGCTCCCCAAAATTTTCTGTGTGAGGTTTGTTTTTCATTCCTTCCATATGTTACAGTTGTAATTTATGCACTTACTAAATGCAAAAATTTTTTATACAGTATTTATACCAATTCACCAAAATAAGAAAGTGAATATTTACTGAAGGTCCTCCAAGGATGGGACTATCTTTCTTGTTAAAGCCACCCTTTCAACTTAACCACTGAAATTAAGGGTCTCTTTTCTTGACTGTGTACCTACAGCCAGGTGAGGTTTCCATGCTAGCGGTGACGAAGGTCTCTGTTTCCATCCCTGCTTTGTGCATGAGTCCATATCCCTGGTACTGCTGACTCATACACGAGTTCTTGAGCAGGGAGAGATGATGTTGCCCAAGGGATGGAGATGCCCCAAAGCAGCACCATATCTCCTAGGTGGGCAAATACAAGATTCCTCGGTGTCCCCATTTTAACTCTCCACTCGGTGTTGGTGATGGTGCCTCTCTGAATTTTCTGCTCAACTGTTCTCTATCCTCTTGATTTTCATTCTTTGTTTGTGCTGTCAAGCCACCAGAGAAATGAGGTGTGGAGATTTGTAAGTGACAGATTTGGAGCAGAATTAAGAAATGAGTTAATGGTCGACGCTGACATATAAGTGGTGGCACTGGGGCACAGCAGATAGCACTGGTGTGCCACACCTCTGAGCTCAGGTGCAAGTTTGAATTCTGCGTAGTCTGTGTGGGGAATAGATGTTCTCCCTGCATTTGTGTGCTGCTCTGGTTCCCTCCTCAGTCCAAAGATGTGTGTTTCAGATGTCTGTGTGTGAGGAGGAATGAGTGTGTGAGACTGTCCCGTGATGGACTGGCGACCCGTCCAGGGTGCACCCAGCCTCACGCTTCCAGGATCACCACAAACCTGCAAGCTTTTGTTGAAAATGACCAGATGGGTGGATGGATGGATGGACAGATGAACAGTTTACTGTGATGGAAATGTGTTCACAGGGGTCATCGGTTACAGCTATAAATTGTTGTGTGTAGATTTAGAAGTTCTCGCTATAAACTTATTTAGAATTTTTCCACCTGTTATATCTTTTATAAGCTAACCAAAATTCCAGATGCAATCGATCAATGAAACTTCAACCCTTTTTTTCCCTTCCATTCATCACAGTAGCAGTCAGGCCTCCCACCTGAAACAGAATGTGATGAATTTCGCAGAATGCATTGGCGAAAGTGGTGGCCCGCCACATCCAGTGACACAAATCTGCAGCTAAGCAATAGGCGTCAGGCTTCTCAACATTTATGGGATTTAAGACAGGGGAGATTCTACTGCACGTCCAGTAAATCTGACAGCTACAAATCTTACGATGGGATCTAATCTGTTGCACATGCGACCAGGATGCAGAAGGGGTTGTTATGCTTGGGGAGGAGAAGTTCATCTTACATGTGGCTCCGACATGAGCAAGCGATAAATAACCTCCAGACTCCATTGTGTACAGTGTGCAGTACCTGGTACCGCTCACGGGTCCAATGGTTGATCCCCATTTGACTTAATGCTGTAATAAGATCTTCACCTGGGGCAGGAAATCTTTCGACTTGGCCTGGAGTAGTCACCTTGGTGAGGATGGGAATGGGAAATTCTAAAAATAAATAAAAGTTACCCAAGGAACTGTATGGAAAAGACCAAGTGAAGGTTACAGCTGGTCATATAAAAGGTTGAGACACAACAATGTCAAGTTGTTAAATGATCAATCATCCACAATAACATAAAAGCAGGATCAAGTTGTTACTACAATGGTTTTCCCATTTACACAGCAGTCAAATTTTTTACTGTATCAGATCACATTAAGTACTTAATCTTCAGGTTGCTAAGCATTACTTTACCACCTGCCTTGGTATCATGGATTTGGGAAAGTGAGTTGATTTTTTTTTCTCCAGTTTTTCTGCAAATTTAAGTTAGCACCTTTAAGATTAATGCAGTCATAAATGTATATGAATCCAACGTCAACCTAATGTATTTTTCTTGGCAGCTGGTTGCCAGGTGTTTCCCAGTTTTACTTACCTGTGGTGCTATAATAATCATAATATTGTCACAGGTGAACTCTAGAAGTTCTTGGCTCTGGGGATTAGGGCTCCCACACGGTCTGCATTACAGGGTGCGAAGAACTTTGTGATAGAAATGATCTTGAGGGTGTAATCCTCAATTTCTGCGGTACCAACCAGCAAGATGGCTTTTTTAGCATTTGTCAGTGTGAGAGGAGGCGGTGCTTTTGACCGGAATGTTGTGTGGTGGTTGGGTCTTCATGGGAAGGCAGCATGGCAGGATTAAAAGTTTGCACCCGAAATTTGTATCCCCCACAACACATGGGCCATGGTGTCCCCAAGACAGGCCTGCAGATCTCGGCGGTGGCGACAGAGAGGTTGTCCCCCCGGGTCAGGGGTAATTTAGCTAATGGACAGGGGGTTCATGTGCTTCTCTCGCCGGGGCCTCTTTTGTAGACTAGGCAAAACAGATGTCCTGGGTGCGGGGCCAACATTCCTCGCCCCGTTTCCATGCAGGGAAAATTCTCTCTCCTTTGCCAGGGCAAGGAGGCATAATAACACTAATTCTGGATTATAGCTTAAAAATGCGCCGATCCTTATGTCATTTTGGACCTCTCCTTCTCTAATTTCTTCCCTGAGCTTTGCAGCGGGGTGCCCTCAAGCAACCCGGTGTTAAATAAGGATTTTCAGTTCCAGTTTGTTGGCTTTAAAATAATGACACTTCCTGAGATGCGAATTAATATACAAACTGCAAAACAACTGTCATTTAACGCTGGGATTTTTAGCGTGCTGTAAAAGTTAAATCCCTGTGAAAGACTATAAAACATCTCTCATCCTAGAGAAATGTGCATATTGATTCATCTGGTGTGTTCCATCTCCCGTTTCACTTTGTGATTTTGAGAACCCATGGTGGAGGCCACCTCCTGGGGGTATCCGTCTTCATTGCCTGCAGAACATCCACAGCACAGTTACTACCAAGGACAGGGAAACTCCACCAAAAGGAGGACGGTTATGTTCAGATCGCCACTAGGGTCCACCGTGTGAAGGAACACATGGACTGATACCTGCAAGAAGGAACACAGCCTCTGTGGTTAGACTGAGTTACAGTTCCAGGAGATCTTCTGAGTGAGGTGCATGTGTGAAATGCGGAACAGCTGGTATTCAGACTAGAGCCTGGCAAGGAACGCAGCACAAGACAGCTGAGTCTACTGGCTACCTTCAACTGTCTCACAGTGGAAATATGTGCTGAAGAAGTACTGTTAGATCTTAGAAAAGGTAGCTGGAACCAAACTTCTTTCATTCTAGTATTCCAAATACGACGAGTTGACGTGGAGAGGGGCAGAGGGTTCATCTTCATCAGCTTCAAGGGTGACACCAGGAAAAGCATTTTGATTCCATATTTCATTTTTTCTGACTGAAAAAGTGAGTTTGACCGAATACCTTTGTCTCCCCAGGAGTGGGGTTGAGTGAAAAGCAGGAAAAGATGTCTCCGGGTTTAAGTTTATGGCAGGGTTATCAAAGCTTATGATGGAGGGATCTCCTCTAGGTTGGGGCAAGATGGCAGGAAAGCAGGAAAAACAAAGATGGAAGCAGGGATTTTGTCCCATTTTTTCTCCCTGTGCTGATACAGCTTTCAGAGGAGCCTCCATGTGCCATCCATTTACTTTGTGTATATTTATGTTGTCAAATATGCACAGTGATCTGCGTACAATTTCCACTTTTGAGAGAACTAACATGCATTTTTTATTTAGCTGAGGCTTTTCTCCAAAGCAGCTAAAAACTCACCCACTTATACAGCTGAGTAAATTTTAGGGTAAGTACCTTTATCAAAGGTAAAACAGCAGGAGGTGGGGTCTACACCCAGCTTCTGGGAATGCAGGGTAGCAGCTCTTACCACTACACAACTTGTTGGCCCAGGTGCACTACCTGCCAAATTACCTGACCAACAAAATTCAGTTATGATGTTTTCATGCATGTTTTACCATTCATTATCCTTAAAAATTCAAATGTAATTGTCAGCACGAAAGGTGCAGTGACTCTAGGAGCTCTTGAAATCGGTGTGTTTGTGTTGAGTAAATGCAGTACATTCAGCACTGCAATGGGAACGGGGCTTGGGATATCCCAGACTAACAGGCAACATGATCTGCAGCCTCAGACCTCAGTTGCTGCTCTGGAAAATGAATGTGGGCCACTAATATATTTGCATGCTGCGCGCTGGAAACGGTTCCACACAAAGCACGGTGCAAGGAGAGACTTCACGGCCGTGGGTCCAGGCGCCGACAGAGTGTTTATTGTCTTACAAAATGGTCGCCGGCAAGCAAAAGCTGCTTGACATATCCAGCAAAATGTGCCCTGCGTATTAACATTTACAGTCACATTTATGCTTTTATATAAAAGTCCATTTATCAAGTTTTTGGGTTGACACTGAGGCTGAGCGAGTAGCACTGTTGCCTCGCAGCGCTTGGGCTGGTTGGGTGTCAGTTCAAATCTGTCTCAGTTTCTATGGAGTTTGAATCTTCTCCCCGTGTTTCTGTGGGTTTCCTTAGGGTGCTCTGGTTTCCTCCCACAGTCGTGTGTTTCAGGTTAACTGATTTCTACAGACTGCCTGTAGGGTGTGGGCACCCTGAGCTTCTGAGTTGGGCTCTAGGCTGCAGTGGCCCTGCTTAGCCTATGCAGTTTATGGAAATGGATGGATGAGTTTTAGATACAAGCACGTGACTGTCGAACAAAAGTTAGTTTCTCTGATGATGTTTTTGCCAGCCTGCATTACATGGGTGTGTCCTAGAAGAAGTGAAGCTAACAGAAAGCATTGTGGTGATCATGACAGAAGGTGTGACGAAAATTTATATAGGAATTCCATAGAGAACTGGGTACAAAAAAAACATCAAAACCTTCTTGAATACTGGAAGGGATTCAGCAGCTCTGAAGGACAGAGGGGATTCATTTCAACACAAAAGGATCAAAACCAAGAACCTGTTTTCCAGGTCCAGGATCCAGCTAGGTTTTAGGATGCAGAATGTATGATGTGTATGTGATTTAAAACGTGAATTTCATAAATAAATGTAATGACTACTGTACTTTTCACAAACATTTTTGGCATTGGAGCTTTTTTGTTTCCTCTATAGATTCACTCAGATGCCTAAGGGATGTTTTTCCCTTTCTTATTTCAGCTTCTTTTGTCTGCAAGGACGTTACCAGAGTACTTGGTATTTAAAGCCTTTCGCTGGCTTTCCTAGCCTTCTGTCAAAGAGTGACTTTTCATTCAGCAGGCTGGCGCCCCTCACAGATGCGTGTTTGGACAGAACCCACGCGCCTGTTTGCTAAAGACGACCTACGGAATTGCCACAGAAGGAAAGCGAAAGCAAACTGGCTTTGCTGCAGCTCTGAACTCGACTTTGCAGGTCTGTATTTTCCAGGCCTGGTCCAGGCAGTTTAAGTGGGTTTTCCACCTGGCTTGAAACCTTCGCTCACAACTACTGCCACAAATATCCAAAAAAATTTGACAAAAACCTAAACTGAGGTTAGGGTTAGGTTAGAGTTTAATTGTGTGCCCAAGCGCTCAGAATAGAGAGGGACAAGTTTCAACCTGGGGTTCAGAGGTTTTCCTCTTAAAAAAGGAGCAGGAGTAGAAGAGGGGCACTGGAAAAGTCATCATGGGATGGGCAGGGTCACCACTCGGCGCTTTCTGGTTAGACACCCGGGCAGGAGGGAATTGTTCATTTGGAGATCCGCTATTTGCTTGTCGGACAGTTCCGTCTCATGCAGCCCGAATTGCTTCAGCAGGACATGTAGGGAAACATCTCCGGTAATGGATGAATGTCTGCAACTGGATGTTCAAAGGTAGAACCGGTGTCCCTTCGTGCAGTGCAATGCTGACACTGACCTCTGATACTAACTGGCAAATGACAAGAACGGCTGTGGAACAGGATGTCAATGGAAGTCATCCTAACATGCTTTTGTGTCTAGACCGTACACTAGGCTGAATCTTGGACTTTGTATCATGTTGTACTGTACTGATTTTGTTGTATTTGTAACTTATTGATTTCTTACATTACGCCGCCGATTGGAAAATTATTAGAACACAAAATGGAAAACTGCAAAGCGATCACAGCATGAAGAATTTTGCAGCTCGCCATTAAAAGTGAATTTGCCATTCAGCTGAAGGACAACGATCGGGACATTCTTCCCGTGTCCACAGGTTTCCTTCTGCTAAAAATATATGTTTGACCTCAGCACAGCAAGCTGCCAGCATGTGAAAACTGGCAGGTGATCCAGATTCTTTGACCCATTTTTCAGATCCCTCGTGGACCCATTTTCAGGCCCCATCACCTGAGAGCCTTCGCAGGCAATGCGAACCAGCCCAGACCTGGCAGCAGTGGAACAGCAGGCAATTTTTCTCAGCTGCTGTAAGGATTGCCGGCTCATTTTCTGTCCCGGTTTCTAGTTTTCCGTACGTGATCTGAATGAACGTCTATGAAGCAGGCCGTTGTGTCGAGCCTCACCTTGTTGAGATTTGGGGCAGTGTGCACAACAGAATTAAAGAAATTACCCAGGTATTTAAATGGGTAAATATTTGCAAGCAGCTTTCCATTCTAGTGCTTTGAAGAAGAGCGTCGGCTAAATAAATGTTAACACGACAGCGCTGTTCTTTCGCAGATCTGAAGGTGTCCACATAGACAAAAATGAAATTTGTTGATGTACTGTTTGGTAGACACCCGAGCCTCCTTTCATGCTCCTTTAATTTAGCGTTCACAACGTGAAGCTCGGCTTAGCAGACATGTAAGTCAGCTATCTGAGGTTGTGAAGAAGGCGATACACTGTGTAAAGGAAAAGCCGTGAGAAAGATGTTCAAAGGTTCAGGAGGAAATCACCTGTGGCCCAGCTGCGACTTTGATCTCCAGTCAGCTGCTTTGACATGGAAAATTTGATGGGATTTATGAGTCCCCACTCCTCACCTTCATTTCTTCAGTTACTCGCTTACGCTCTCCTGCCTGGACTTGCCTGAGATTTCAGCGGCTCGGAAGCCTTTGAGAAACCGAAGCATCTGTCTACATGCAGAGAATCGATCCAGCGAGTCACTGTTGCGGCTCATGCTTTTCCCAGCGATCCCCGAGGGTTCAGCTTGTAGGTCAGGCAGCTGGAATGATGCTTTGTAAACCAGTCCACAATCAAATGGGTATCTACACCCAATGTATGATGTTAAATACTGTACATGACTGCTCAGCGATTGCTTTTAAAATTAGACTGCATTGATATGCAAATGATCTATAAAAGCAGGACAACCAAAAGTAAAATAGCAGTTTATAGAACTGGCATGTCACAGTTTTGTTTAAAATGTGCAACATTCACATTCACTCATGTTCCATCCATCCATCCATCCATCCATCCACTCATTACCAGTAAGTGTTTATTTCTGGTTAGGACTGGAGGGGTCCAGATCCTAACTCATACTACAGTATTTATAATACTGAGAAAGAGTATTGAATACATGACTGCATATGAGGACAACACTTTATCAGAGCTGTGAATTTATCAATGAAGCTGGGTGATTTGGAAAAAAGTGGGCAATGTGAATAGAGACAGACTTGCCTGTGGGAAATGCAGTTCTGTTGGCGAAAAGAAGCCAAGCTTATAGTGGACTCTTAATTTTGGGTAGTTTTCATGGCGTCATCGTTCATTCAGAACTCGAATTTAATGGGAACAATCTGGAAACAGGGTCTGCTGGAAACCATCAAACCAGAACCAGAAACCAGATTTTGACCACAACCCATTGTCAGAGATGACTCTTGTTTTTCAGTATGTATTACTAGCTGGGTTACCCTGTGTTGCCTGGATCAAAAAAGTGTTTTACCTTTAAAGTGGTGGCATTTACTACATAAGTATTTTTAATACTGTCAGACAGGCAGACGCCAGAGAGACACAAGCATATTCAAGTGGAAAGGAAAGAATAAAAAAGGTCGCCAAGCTTTAATACCCTTACATCACTTGTGTGTGCGCGCACGTGTGTGTGTGTGAGTGAATTGACTTGCAGACAGTAACAGAGTATTATACATCACCAAACTGTATCTTCCACTTGTGTGTGAGTGAGAAAGTGTGTGTTTGTAGAGCATGTGAGGTGGCTGTGCTCATATAACTACAGTCCATACTCTAGAGATAGAAGATCTGATCATATCAACCTTTTCATGACATTTTGAGCCCTGACTATCCAATCTTAGTGCCCCACTGAGCAGTCTCCACATGTTCTTTGATAGACCCCTGCCTTTTGTAGCCTGTGTAATATCTGCCTAGTTCGGTGAATGATCTTGCAGTTTAAAAACACTGAGCTTTCAGAAGCATCCTAGGCCCGCTGATGCTGCAGGTTGGTCTTTTTCCTGTGCAGGTGTTTTAAAAATGTTTTCCTTTATTTGCAGGATAAAAAAGCTGTTCACACCTGAACAGTTTCACCTGAATTTTCACCCTCATCTTGTACCTGACACGTTTTAATTTCGGTGACATCAGCTGAACATGGGGACGAAAGAAGTGGTTTCGGCCTGCTTCAGCATATTCATACTGCTACAGCTCTCAGATGCTGGGTTAGTGAAGAAGTTGATCCGGCACCGGAGGGAAATCCTGACCCCATTTTCCAATGCCCAGGCTAATGTCGATGGCACTCTCCTGAGCCAAAACAAGCCTGTGGTATTCAACCATGTATACCGCATCAACATCCCTGCTGGATCCTTGTGCTCTGTGGACCTGGATGCACCTGCGGAAGCTGAGCTTCAGCCCCCAACGACACAAACCACCGAGCATACGCTGGATGGCGAAAACCAGATCGTCTTCACCCACCGCATCACCATCCCTCGACAGGCCTGTGCTTGTGCTGATGGCCTGCCCGACCTAAAGGAGCTCCTGAACCGGCTGGAGGTACTGGAGGGGGAGGTGTCCACCTTGAGGGATCAGTGCTCAAGTGGAACAGGCTGCTGTGGGGCCCATGTCACAGGTGGGTAGAATAATATTCGTAATTAGATTAACTTCTAAGGACTTCAATATAGGGACCCATAATGTGAAAACTGGTTGTTTTGGAAGAAAAATTTGCCAGTTATTGTAGGCCTTCCCACTGGTAACCACAGATGCTTGCAACTGACGACTGACTTCACAAACGAAAATTTCCTTTTGCCACAGGAGGTTTTTCTACCCTCTCACACTTGGTGATCTTTACATTTCTGGATACGACAATGGATGTGACTTTCTATGGCTTCTGACTGATTACACATTCCTGTCATCCCTCAGGAGAATTGGGCACCAAACCCTACTGCAGCGGACATGGTAACTACAGCTTCGACACTTGCAGCTGTGCCTGTGAGCCGGGGTGGAAGGGGCCCAACTGCTCTGTGCCTGCATGTCCCAATGACTGCCATGACCAAGGACGCTGTGTGAATGGTGTGTGTGTCTGCTTTGATGGCTTCGTTGGGGTTGACTGCAGCGTGGAGACGTGCCGTGTGGACTGCGGAGAAAATGGGCGGTG
This sequence comes from Heterotis niloticus, assembly GCA_018136845.1. Taxonomy (NCBI): domain Eukaryota; kingdom Metazoa; phylum Chordata; class Actinopteri; order Osteoglossiformes; family Osteoglossidae; genus Heterotis; species Heterotis niloticus. The sequence continues at coordinate 23,576,568 of CM030900.1, read as the reverse complement.
CATCGATGGGGCCTGTGTCTGTGCAGATGGGTACACTGGGAAAGATTGTTCACAGACCGTTTGCCCGAACAATTGTCTGGGCCGGGGCCACTGCGTTGAAGGTAGATGCATCTGCGAGGATCCCTGGACAGGTTTAGACTGTTCCGAGCTCATTTGCCCCAGCAATTGCTATGACCGAGGTCGCTGCATCAGTGGGACCTGCTACTGTGACCAGGGCTTCACTGGGGAGGACTGCAGTGAAGTGGCCTGTCCAGGCAACTGCAATGGCCGTGGCATCTGCGTGGGAGGCCACTGCATGTGCAGCACAGGCTACACAGGCGATGACTGCTCCGTGTTGACCTGCCCCAATGACTGCAATGGAAGAGGTCGCTGCTCTAACGGCATGTGCATCTGCGATCCGGATTACCAAGGGGAGGACTGCGGACAACTGGCCTGTCCAAACGACTGCAACAACAGGGGACGCTGCTTCAATGGCCAATGCATCTGTGACATCGGGTTCCAGGGAGAGGACTGCTCTGAACTCTCCTGTCCCAACAGTTGCCTGAACCAGGGCAGCTGTGTTAACGGACAGTGCGTGTGCCAGGAGGGCTTTGCCGGCGAGGACTGCAGCATCCGGACATGCCCCAACGACTGCTCTGATCAAGGAAGCTGCGTCGATGGAAGGTGTGTTTGCTACGCTGGCTTCACAGGCCAGGACTGCAGCGAGCTAACCTGCCCCAATGACTGCCACAACAACGGGAGATGTGTCCATGGCCAGTGCATCTGTGATCAGGGCTTCACCGGAAATGACTGCCACGAAAAAACCTGTCCCAACTATTGCATGAGCAGGGGTGACTGTGTCGACGGAAGATGCATCTGCTGGGAGGGATATGGTGGGGAGGACTGCTCTGAGGTTGCTTGTCCGAGAAACTGCAATAACAGGGGGCGCTGCATTGGCGGAAGGTGCCTCTGCGATCAGGGTTTTGTCGGGGATGACTGCAGGGAACTCGGATGCCCCAATGACTGTAGCAGCCAAGGGCAGTGCGAGGATGGCCGGTGTATTTGTGACGAAGGCTTTGTTGGCAAAGACTGCTCCAAAGGTAACCCAACCTTAACCCAAATCATAACTCACTTAACTAAAGCTCGCTATAAGCTATAAAGGTTTGCATTTGCTCAGGAAACCAGGCTCCTGTTTATTTGTGGTATTATGTATATAGTACAAAGTTTGAGTACACACAATGGCCAACAGTTCATGTCTAGTTGGAGCTGTCCTTCACTATTTTTTTCCCCCCACATAGTTCATATATACAACAACTTTGAGGTGTTGCAGAAGAAGGAGTGACTGCCCAAGTAGTCATAATAGCTAGCCTCCGAAAAATGGCGGCTAAGACTGACATGGAGTATTGTAAATCTCACTCTGGGATTAAAATATTTCAAATTTCAACTCATCAGGCCATAAGAACATCATGCACTTGTCAAAGGCCCAAGTTCATGCAAGTCTAGTTTCAGGGAAATGTACTCAAACTTTTGACAGTGAATTTATGAGCATCGATGGTTCTTCCACGCCATCAAAACAGCCCTTAGTCTAGTTTAATGCATCTAAGGATGAGACAAAAAACATCCGACAACTGTACAACAATCCTTGAGAACTGACTATACATCTGGCAGCTGTTCAGTGTCGTTTTTACGAAACCCCTGCTGATAGAACCTCTCATGACTGACACTGGTGTAAATCACTTCACTCCTATGAAGAACAGCATTTCATTCATTATTTTCACAAAAACTGACATCTATAGTGTTTTCCATCTTGAAATATCATTACTCAAGGTGGACTAAGGAGGTAAAGGGCTGTAAGAATAGGCAGGGTGATTTTCATGTGCCTTATAAGTCAGTTATTTACTGATATAAAATGTTTATTTTAATCAGTTCCAAATATATGTACAGCACCAAATTTAGCCAAACTCAATGAGCATTGTTAGAATAATGTGCATATTTTAAAGTGTGTTTTAAAGAGTTGGTGATTAAATCCAGTATGACATTTTGCTGAGGCCATGTTCTTCACAAGCCAAATTTCCAGTTGTCCCAGACTCCTGGTTAGAGGCAGGAAAATGGAAAATGATGAGTCTGACACCATCCTTTTGCCTGCTCTTTCCTTAGTCTCTCCACCGAAAAACCTGACTGTAACCAAGGTGAACCCAGAGACGGTGAACCTCACGTGGACCAATGACAAGACAGTGACAGAGTATTACATCACCTATGTGCCCACCACCCCTGGGGGGCTGCAGATGGACTTTCGTGTGCCTGGAGACAGGATGTCAACCATCATTAATGAGCTAGAGCCTGGAATTGAGTATCTGATCAAGGTCTATGCCATCCTCAACGGCAAGGAGAGCGTTCCTGTGAGCGCCAGGGTTGCCACACGTAGGTTTTTATGAATACTAACCATTGTCTGATGAAGCTCTATGATTTCAGAAGTCAGTTCCACATTCGTAGTTTTCCATATTTCTTAAACCCCAGTTCTGGGGTTAGACTATAAGAGGTCAGGAATAAACTCCATCTTTCTGCCAATTGTTGTCCATCACCAACAGATCTGCCGACACCAAAAGGGCTGAAGTTCAAGTCCGTGAAGGACACCTCGGTGGAGGTGCTCTGGGACCCTCTGGACATCCCTTTCGATGGCTGGGACGTTACCTTCAGGAACACGGTAAGTCCAGCTGGACTTCCCTAAGGACCTCCTCTTTGGTTTTCACTTGTCCAGAGGACAGGATTCACAACATGAGCGTAAGGATCCCTTGAGAAAAATAAGAAATTGTAACCGAGTGAGCACACACTGAGCTCTGTGAATGAGTACAAGCAAAAAAAAATGCTAAGCTATGCAGTTACAATTAAAACATCTGTTAAGCCAATAAAGAAAAGTGATTTAAGAGCCAGTTTCCATCATTTGTCACCTAACACGGTCTGGTGTTGGCTCGTTTTCACGATGGAGGGATACAGTGTTCATGGAGGTAGCTTCATTTCCACTAGAACCCCATTGGTGCTGGCAGGGGAACTGGTTCACAGTCGCGTAGAAAATTCCTTCGTAGGGCAGAAATCTATGGTGCGTGTCTCTGAAACCTGAGGTTTATAGCTGTCAGGCTTCCTGAGCAGCTGCTGGCAAAGGACTAGATGACCATAAAAACCCCGTAAGGTCTTCTCATTGTTTTCCGGCTATTTCATAGTTGAACATATGAACGCTTTACACATCCTGGAGATGAGCCAGCCACCAGAACCAATAGGTGAGCCTTTCATTGGTGTACCAAGTCCCTGCCCTGTTATCCTGCCCAGTCTTATCCAGTCCACCCCACGCCATCCACCAATACTCTGACTTTATCTGGCTAAGTACTTGGCTTTATTATCCCCAATAAAGTTTAAGGATTCTGTGATCCACAATAAACACACCGTACTTCTGTTCCAGAGCCAGAAGCATACTTTATGAGAATTTCATTTTGAGCACTGACACAAGACACTGGATAATTTAAACAAATTTGTTTTAGAGCAACTACTTGTAAATTTCCAATTTTAAAGGGGCATTGAGGAGATAATGCCAGCTGGCTGTGTACAACAAACCTCACACAGATTTATTTTGTGCAGCATGAATTTACTTAGTTGCTTAGCAAACTCTTTTTTTCATTCAAACATAGTTAACAGTTTATAACAGCAACACTGGATATGAGTGTTAGTAGACCTTTTCTTGGGCACATCTCCCATGGGTACAGCACCATTTCTGCTAGGATTGCAACCTATAACCTTTTTTTTTCATCTCGACTGCTTGCTGGGGAGACAAATAAGCATAAAATGTTGAAGAAATCATGCAAACACTGCGTATAACTTTCAGACAAGTGAGCATCCTGACACATTACATTCCTATTTATCTCTTGTTGGGCTTTGCAGAAGGAGGAGAACGGGCAGATCCACACCACCCTGCCTCGTGACAAGACCCGGTTTGAGCAGTCAGGACTGGGTCCTGGTCAGGAGTATGAAGTCAAGGTAGAGGTACTGAAGAACAACACCCATGGACCCCCAGTTGCAAGGATCATCCGGACCAGTAAGAGCCCCTTCCATGCTCTGCTACCTCAAGGATTTTTCCATACTTATTCTGATATTTGGGTTTTCTCCACAAAAATGTTTGTACATAATCATACAGCATTTTATGTATTAAGATAGCCAGTAGCTAATAAGAACTTTCAGAATCATACATGAAGCTTTTCAGGCTCTTTCTTAACAATACATCACTGGGTTTTTGCTCCCGTGTTCAGTTTTTCTTAGCAAGTATGAATACCAGTAGGAGCTCGGAGTTACACTGTACAACATGTGTGCTTTAGTCCTTTGAAATGCCCAAGAAGTCAGCAATGAGCTGAAGTGATTTAAGGTGGTTTACACTTATTCTGAAAAAAATGAAACCAAACAACAGCAAGTCAGCACCAAGCCCTGTGACTGTGTAACAGAAGGTTCAGACTTCTTACTTCTTCAACATCTTACACATAGAAGAACCCTTAGAACCTCAGATGGCTCTCGGTCCAGACCATAGGTGGACCGTGTATAGCAGAGGTATTACTGGAGTGTGTAAGGGGTCTCAGGAGTATGTAGTGGAGAGGGATTCTTATATGTCAGCCGTGCAGCTTCCCAGCCTTCGCTGGGGAATGAAGACATCAATTTCTCAGCTCTCACAAATTCAAAAGCTGCCAGGCGACCGAGGACACATTCCAAAGCGTGGGGAAACTTGTCCGTTAAAGGCACGAGTTTGGGATGGGAAAAGGAGGAGCTCCAATCCACTGCAGGACTCTTTAAGGCTTCAGCACCAGAGAACAAATGCAGGAATTCACCCTCCTAGAAACGTGGTGGTGAGAAGTGTGTGATCTTCATGGACTCAGCTGCACTTTGCCAAATTAGTCTTGCATGTTTCACAGCGCTAAACTCTGCCAATCTCCCACAATGCCTTTTGCATAGTAGGATCAAATTAATAAGTTCTGCAGTTAGAGACTGGAGGAGGGCGTAGGATCACCAAGCCAAAGCTTCCCAAAACAGCCATTTTCTATTGCACATATGAAAGTCAGCTCCCTATTTTCTGCAATTTTTCTCATAAATTCGTGCTATTGAGCTTTGCATTATTGTTTTTCTTGTTGTTGTTGGTACAAGCTGCATAAATGCATAAGTTACTGAATGAAAATTGCAACGGACCATTATTGTCATGAATCTGACTGCATTCCGGAACATTCCACCGTAACTAACTGCCGCTCTCGCATCGTGCCTCTAACATTCGCAGGCTCCCTGAGAATCCCTCGGGCTGTATGAGATAAGGAAATAGGTACATTGTGAGGACGAGTCTGTATTAAGAGGAAATGTGCCGACAATTTATGGGCCTTTATAAGTGAATGACTTTTTCCAAAATTGACAAAAGTGCAGCTGTCAAAAATGACTAAAGCGCAGCCTTTATAGGAACTGAGAGGTTGAGTGCCTTGATCTCAGCCCCCTCTGTTGTGAAGAAGAAATTTAACATTTCAGTTTAGCGGTTTAGTTAAATTATAGATGTTCTTCCAGATCTTCTTTTTCTTCTACTAAACTATTAAAGAATTTTTGCCAGGAAAAAACAGTTAATGGATGGATGGTTGGATGGATGGATGGACATTATGAACCTGACCTAACTCATTTTCTGCAGCTTTAACTTAATAAAATGTGAGTGTGTATTTGTAGAGTAGAATGAGAAACATTTCTAACTTCTTCCATAGAGATTGACGCACCCAGGCAGGTGGAGGTGCGAGATGTTACAGACTCCACTGCACTGGTCACCTGGTTCTCCCCTGAGGCTCATGTTGACGGGGTTACCATCTCCTATGGGCCAAGCAACAACCCCTCGGACAGGCGTTCAGTGGACCTCTCCCCTTCAGACACGCAGTACCCCATTACTGACCTGAAACCCAATACTGAGTACCGCGTGTCCATGACTTCGAAACGGGGCGGATCCACAAGCACCCCCACCCTCCGCACCTTCACCACAGGTGATGCAGGAAGGGACCTGATCCCTCTCGTCTAAATTGTCAAAGGGGTCTTTGATGCATTTGTAGTTCATGCTCCAGGATATTATCTTCCCAAATTACACCACAGGTGACATGTATGAACTCTAACCTTTCCTTCTGTGCTGCTCCCCAGATCTGGATGCCCCCCAGAACCTGAGGAAGATGGGACAGACAGACAGGAGCATCACTCTGGAGTGGACAAACAGCCAGGCAGACGTGAGCAAGTACCGCGTGAAATATGGCCCCATCTCTGGAGGTCCACACACAGAGATGTTGTTTCCCAGTGGACCTGGGACGACCACCACGGCCATCATCACCGGTGAGTGACCGGTCGGTCTCTATCAAACCAAATCTTTTCTGGCAATTTTTATATAAGACCAAAGTCAGTAAGTGGATTTATTTGCTCTTATTCTGAATTAAATCTCAGCTATTTTACTTTGGAGAGGCAAAACATCATACAGAACCCTGAACATCTCAGTACATGGGGTTAGGTGGTATGACAACGTGTGGCACATGAGCTTGATAAGATTGTGTGTGTAGATCACTGTGAAGGAGCTGTATTTCTTTCTCGGTATTGTTTTGTGAAGGTCTGAGGCCTGGGATGGAGTATGGCATTAGCGTGACAGGTGTGATGAGAGACCGTGAAAGTTTGCCCATTACCATCAATGCAGCCACAGGTGAGGGTCTCCTTGGGGTGAGGATTGTTTTCCATGTACAGAACGATGGGATTTTACACGTTCAGTGTCTGTTTATGATTCTCCAGGAATGTAGCCCCCGTTCTAGTAAGGCTCGCACATCCTGTCATCTGTCCACTTGTTATGTTTGTGTTTAGACATGATTTCGACATGGATTTCACACCTGACCAGTGTTTTCCTAACTGCACATTGCAAGGTTCTTCATATAAAGCCACACCCAGGAAACGGACCCTCGCTTGACTCACCATGAGGCTGATGAAGTTCCAATGTACCACACACCGATTTTTGCTGAAGGTCTGACCAGACAGTTTGCTGTGATGTGACCCCCCTTTTCTTGCATGTAGACATAGATGCACCCAGAGACCTGGAACTGAGCGACTCTTCGGAGACCAGCATCACATTGAACTGGAGGAGGCCACGTGCCAAGATTGACCACTACCGGCTGAACTATGTCTCCACTAACGGTCAGCAGGAGGAGATGTTGGTGCCGGCCGATGCCTCTTCATACACCCTTAACAGCCTGAACCCAGGCGTGCAATACAGCATCACTCTAGTGGCAGAGAGGGGGAGACAGAGGAGCAGCCCAGCTACCGTATCGGCATCCACGGGTGAGTTTGTGGGGCAACCTAAGGTTTACCAGGGCTTGAATCGACGGGTACAGCGTTTTTTAGGTGGGTGAAGGGTTTCCTTTTGCAGTTTGACTGAGAAATTCTTGATTATGATGTGGTTCTGTGGGCATGCGGAAAATTGTTAAAAAAAAAATAATAATTTTGAATTTTCCGGTTTTCTGCATAAGGCTTTGCGCCTCAACTACAAAGACTCCCATATTAAAATTTGACTGTTGGTCTGCATGGCATGTAACACAAAATAAAACAATGCAGTACAGCGGCAGAACAGGGGATATAGCAACTCCACAGTGCTGGGAAAATTAGAAGGAAAACAAATTTGACTTACTATAAAGGTCTTTCTATACATTTTTTACTATGTTTTAGACAAAGTAGACAGTGTCTAGCTACAGTATCCTAAGTAACTGCTGTTCGGCTCAATTCACATTCGCTTCTGTTTTTGGAGCTATGTGTGGGCTCTATAAGAGAATTATTCAGTCATCTTACTCATAATTTTCACTTGATGATATGTTTGTGTAACTACCTGACCTGTACACTGTATGGCCAAAAGTATATGGATACCTGAGCATCACCCTCATATGTGCTTGTTGACCATCCTATTCCAAACCCATGGGTATAAATATGGAATTGTTCCCTCCTTTGCTGCTATAACAGCCTCCATCTTCTGTGAAGGCTTTCCACCAGATTTTGGGAATTTGTGCCCATTCAGCCGCAAGAGCATCCGTGAGGTTTGTCGCTGATGTCAGGTGAGAAGGCCCGGCTCACAGTCGGCGTTCCAGTTCATCCCAAAGGTGTTCAGTGGGGTTGATCTCAGGGCTCTGTTAATGGAGCTCATACTGTGTACGGGTGCACAGTCATACTGGAACAGGAAAGGAGCTTCCCCAAACTGTGGCCACAAAGCTGGAAGCGCACAATTGTCTAGAAAGTGTTCGTACGCTGTGTGAATGATGCTGAAATAGCTGAACTCAGTCATTAGAAGAGGTGTCCACATACTTTTGGCCATACAGTGTATCTCTACACAGGCATTTTGTGGGATCTTACAAATGAGGTTTGTCTGTGTTGCAACAAGCGTACATTTGCAACTAAAGGCAGTAACATCCAGGTTATTGGAGAGCGAACCCTGTGATATACAGTACATGCAGGGTTAAACGTCACCAAAGATAATTTCTGAAACTCCAGCCAAAGCCTTTCACAAAGTTGGCCTATTTGGGAAAACAGCAACGAACAGACTGTCAGTATGTCAGGGGTCACGCGTCTGGAAAAGATGCATGGAAAGATTTGGACGGATACACAGCAGTAACGCGGGTTGAATCACACTCTCTGAATGTCATACGAGCACTGACAGAGGTTCTATATTACTGCTGCTGGAGATGAAGGAAGAAGCAACCTTCTGAGACCACCACCTTTGGCTCAGTGCAAATGTGGACTGTAGCCCCACTACAGTGAAATTTACCCAAACAAACAGGTGCTTCGTAAACCATGTCAGTTAGCTCACACATACTGTGGGGCCACTGCTTATTTTCCAGGACTACGGCAAGCCAGAGTGTCATTCATCATATAAACAGGTAGATTAACTCAAATAGTCACCAAAGTCAAGATCCTTAATACTCACTGTCACACGTAACCCAGCCACAAGAACAACAGGACTCGAGGGAGTTGATGATTCCTACCACTGTGCTACTATGTTGGTGCGAGAAGAAGAGGGAGAGCGATTGAAAGATGTTTTTTTTATTTTTTTAACCACAGCTTTGCCCACAGCTAGTGTGAAGATGCTTACACCAGAAGCTGTCCCTCATATTTATATGCCTTTTCTGTGTTGTGCTTCCCTCCTTGTAGCATCTTTTACTCTCTATTTAGCCAACTATGTCCCTGAGCTCGCAGCTACCAAAAGCTCTGGGGAAAATAAGTTTAGCTTTCTGTCAATAGACACCTTTGATCCTGAATCCTCAGGGCTGGGGCGAGAGGATGAGAAGGGATCCCTTAAAGTCTCGGGCATAACGTCTGACGGATTCCTTCTCTCGTGGGAGGCATACACTGAGTATGGTAGTTACACAGTAGAATGTAGAGATGTCTTGGGATTGTGGGATAGAATGGAAGTCCAAATCCATGGAGACGCTACGGGCGCTAGAATCCAAGGCCTAAAGGCATCCACCGCATATCAAGTAAGGCTTTATGGATCAAATGGTATCAAAAGATCCTCGCTTCTTGAAACCGTTGCTGTTACAGGTATTTACTATTTTGGCTGCACCACAGCCGACATTATCTTCTGCTCGTCCTCATTACAAGAACCAGAGTAAATATGGTATTGCGATATTGGTTTGTTGCCTTGTACTGAGGCCTCGCACTGTGCCTCCGCATGATGTTGTTGCTCCTGCACGCTGTGGAGCATTCAGCATGGCATGACCCAAAAAGAACCTTGGCATGCATGTCCAAGGCATCAACCACATCATCAAAGGGGTCCATCACAAGTCCCCTTGGCTCATCTCCATGTGCATGCTGGGAAGGCCAGGCCTCAGACACAGAGGGAGTTGCTTTTTGCGGTTGGAAAAGGAGAGAAAAGCTTTCCTTGTGGAGAAGAAATCAGGCTCTATTGTACTGGTTCTGGCTTTTATAATTCCATCGCAACAAGTAAGCAAAGTTAGCTATCCCTTGTGAAGATGAAATTTGCTTTATCATTTTAGTGACTGTGGCTAACCTCAGTGCAGTTTGCTTCTAACTTGTACAAATCTGATCAACAACTCCACTTTTCTTTAAAGACACAAGGAATTTCAGTTATTTCAGAAATAAAATACTTGCCCATCAAAATTCAGACTCGAATGATTCAGTTCCCTAGAAGCTCCACCAGCAGAACGTGATTTAATCCTTAGGAGAAACAGATTGAATGGAGCAAGTAAGCAAGCAAAAAAGTAGCTTCGCCAGACTGTGGAGCTGTGGGGAAGCAGCATTTCAGTTTTGTTTTCTTTTTAGCATTTAACACCTGATTTCATCATCTTAGCTGCTTCAGTGCAGAATGCTGCCTGACCATTGCGTTAAATGTTGTACTGATGCAGGGTCAGTTGCTAAGGGTGACAGGTGCAGTGCACACATCCAAAATTCCTCCTATCCTTTGGATCCAGCATGCTGGTGGGTTTGGTCATAGTCATTTTGTCCTCCCTTCCCAACTCTTAAAAGCGGCTGGCCACTCTTTAGGCCAGTGCCTGCAATGGCGTCCATTCCATCCTCATTGTCTTGACCTCTCCCATCTGAATTCCAGTTTTCATTTTGAATGTGCATCCCAAGTATGTGATTTCTAACCTGCGACTTGCATCATTGCGGATGCTGAGGCCAAGCAGTGGCAACCAGTCAGGAAGCTTAATGAAGTGCCCAGCTTCCTCTTCCTACCTTGAAGTGTGGCGCGTACTTCTGCTGCGGCGGACTACGCGGCGCCTTCAATGATTAATGGGTCTTGTCTAGAGCCATTAATACAGGAGTAGTTTGGCATGACTGACTGTTGCATGTGGGCTTTGGTGGTGTCTGGAATGGGGGCATGCGCCAGTTACCTTGGAGATGACCTTTTTGTGCCACGGAGATCTCGGTGCTGCTGTAGATCAAGCGGATGGGGATCTTTGCAGATGTATTTTCAAATATTGTGAAAAATCTGTAGATGTAAGGTTGAAATACCATTCTTGTAAAAGGTTATGCAATGCAGGTCATTTCTTTTGATGAATCTCTTTCGTTTATTGCTTCTTCTCAGCAGTAATATTTCAAGAATTCTTTCCTGCTACAGATTGCTTTCTTTATTCTTTTTTTTTTTCCGTTGTCTCCTCTCGGCGCTCATCCATTAATGTGTTAAATGTGCTTTTGTTTAGCACCCGAGTCTGGCCCAAGTCTGGATATAGTTGCTCTGAGTGTCAAAAATGCGCCCACGCCGGAACGGGCACTGAAATCCACAGTTGTTCCACCCGCTTCCTATACAACAGAAGTTTCCACAGTCCAACCCCCCATGGGGACCACAGGTGCCGGGCCAAACCACTCCTCCTCAGAGGTGGTTGTGGCCACAAGCACGGGCGGTGTCAGGATCTCAACTCAAACAAGCACAGGTGTGACCCAAGTGCCTCCAGAGGGGTCCTTAGACAACCTCCTTGTGGAGCTGGACTCCACAACAGAACCCACATTAGCTCATGAGACTAGGACACCCCAGGTCACCAGCAGCCCTCAGCTTGATGCCTCATCAGCAAGCACTCCTTACAACGTTTCCATGTACAGGATCATGGAGGGGGAACCGTCTCCATCTCCTCAAGCTGCTTTTGTTACAGGTACTCGGCCAACTCGTTCATCTCATCGTCCATCATGCAAATCTTCGTCTTCATTCTCCATCGGTTTCAGTGTTCTTGTTTGTTCTCATCCTCTTTCCTATTCTCTCAAACGCATGTTGACCAAAAAAAAAACTGATGATAATCGCACAAAAGGCAAAAGCAAAACAAGTTCTCCGACATGTTTTCACGTTTCAGCTTCCTCAGAATTTGTAGCAATAATGTGCTCCTCGCACCATTTCTTGCGTACCGAGATTACCGGTCCATTTAACCACTTGCATGTACGTGTAGGTACATTGTTCTTAAATTAAGAGATTATAAACCATATCTAAAACACATCTTCTTGCACCTTCCTTCACATTTTCTGCATATCATCAACTTTGTGATTTCATCCATTAATATTTTCACTTCTTTCCTCATCGTCCATATTAACAATATCATACAGTACACTGTGTGTGTTTTTCCTAAATCAGCTGTGCATCTACTCCGCCAAAGACAAATAAATGTACGGTTTATGAAAAACAGGTGAAAGCGGACCTAAGTTTATCTACCAGCTCTCAGCGTCCGCTTATCAACCAAACACGTGCAGTCTCAAAGTATAACAGAATCTCTTGGATTCGACCAATTTGCGATGGAAGAGCTAAAGATTATGTTTGGCTAATATTGTTTAATTCGACCTCAGTTAATGCGCTGAAACAGAAGCGGTCCTGGGTTTCTGTGAAGGCATGGGTTTAGGCAGTTAACCTGATCTTCAGTTTCTAAAGGTCGAATAAAATTCAGGCAAATATCGCCGACTGAAACTTTGAGATTGCACCTGTAGACTAACTTATCGGTCGTTTCCTTTCTCGTGTGTCTGTCCATTCAGACGATCCGGCTGTGCGGCCGTGAATTTGATGTGGGTGTCGTGTTTTTGTGAACCAGAGAATGAGACGGAGCCACGGGTGATGAACCTCACGGTCTCCGATGTGACGTGGGGCAGCTTTCGCCTGTCCTGGAATGCGATGGGCACGGGGGCCTTTGAAGGCTTTTTCATTGAGGTTGCAGATTCCGAGGGGGCGGCTGAGGGTCAAAACCACACCCTCCCCGGTGATGCTTGGAGTTTGGGCATCACCCATCTGAGCCCCAACACTTCATACAACATTTCCCTACGAGGGTTGTACCAGGGGTCCCTCTTAGAGGCGACCCTCACTGAAGCTACTACAGGTATTAGATCTTTTGGGCTTTTAAATTTGGACCTGATCATTGATATGTCTGATGTACACCTTTGGTGTCAAACAGGAGCTCTTCCGAAATGCTCTTCTAATGCCTGCCTTAGAAACTCCGCATAATTTAAATTTGCATGCTGTTCCCTTTCTTTGTTTGCTGTGTACTTGCATATTTACTCCATCTGTCAAAAGGGGATTTGTCATTTTGGTCATCCATATAGAGAGGGAAGGTTAAACGTAGGCCACAACATCAAAATGCTTTTAAGTTATTAAAACTAAGAGGAACTTGCATGAAATAGTAACTGGTGACATCCCCTGGCTTTTGAAGGTCCGAATCAGCAACTGGACCAAACGGCAGATGATGTCAGCATGCAAAAAATGCGAGGACCGAAATTAAAAATTCACACAGCTGCTAGAAACAATAAGGCCTGCATTTGGCACAGTTTGACATTTGAGAAGTACACGTTTCACACCATGGATATTGTGTTTTGCTCTTATGGGGTTATTTCAAGGCAAGGGCGTTTTAGTCGATCCCACCGTGTAAAGTAGCGAAATAGACTTTTGAGGCAAGGCTTCCCTGCGTACAACTGTGCCACGGCTTTCCTGTTTTGCAGCACGTATGAAAAGCGAATAACTGTCTCTCCCTTCAGTGCCAGAACCCACAGTTGGTACCCTGCTTGTTTCTAACGTAACGTCAGAGAGCGTCACAATTTCCTGGAACAGCACAGACGGCGACTTTGAGGGCTATGTCCTGGAGGTCATTGATTCCAACTGGCTGCTGGAGCCTATGGAATATAACCTGTCCCGCAATGCACTGTCCCTCGACATCACGGGCCTGAGCCCGAGCACTGATTATATAGCCTACCTCTACGGGGTGGTTAAAGGGGTGAGAACGCAAGCTGTCAGTACCGTTGCCACCACAGGTATTGCTACGTCTTTCCTTTATGCAGTTTTATGCACTTCTGTCATAAACTCACCCTTTCTTTCCACCCCCTTTCTGAATGTGTTGCATTTACCCATTTGTCGTTCGGACACTGTGACAGTTTAAGGGTGGAACCAAAGTCCATTTTTACTCATGGTGACCTGATGCGTCCTTGCACTGAAATTGAACGAAATTGTGTGGGATGAATTATGGCCACCAGAAGGAAATGACCCGTTCTGTTCAGAACAAACGCTGACTCTCCTCTCCTCTGTTAGCTGCAGAACCTGACTTGGCCAAGCTAGTTGTTTCTAACATTACCTCAGACAGACTGTTGCTCTCCTGGAAAACGGGCACAAAGGTCTTCCAGAACTTTGTCGTAGAGGTCAGGGAGTCTGCGCATCCCTTGCGGGCCATGGGGCGCACCCTCTCCGGGGCAGAACGCTCCACAGTCGTATCGGGGCTGCGAGGAGACACACAGTACAGCATCAAACTGTACGGCAGCACTGGCCGACAAAACACTCCTCCCTTAACAGCTGTAGCCACCACAGGTACGGCACATTTTTATTTATCCTCTCGATCGCGTGTATTTGTCACATGTATTTAATTGTTATGGTTCTGTGCCTTGTTATGTTCCTCAGATGTTCTTGCCAGGCTCATGCGATGTGTCCCCTCTTGACCTTGCTGGTGTGCGTTTTGCTTAGAGCCATACGTAGAGCTGAAAGCATGTAGACTGCATGTCAGGAGCTTGAGCAGCGTTTGAGAAAGCTGGAACGGCAGTCAGAAATGGAGTGCCTGTTCCATTGCTTTCAATTATTCACTGAAGGTGGGACAAGAGCTGGAAATGTAAAAATTCTAGCAAATATAATATTGTGGGGAAAAAAACATCAACGTATTTCTGCAGCTGGTGGGGATTCGTTCATTGACAAGTTTCTTCCATAACATCTCGTAGTCATCATTAAAACTGACTGATAATTTGTATTCTCTGAAGTTCAGGATTGCCAGATGAAATTGTCAAATTTGGGTCTACATATTTTTAATTCTGCATATGATGTCTGTGTGCCCTGAATAAAGCTTGTAAGATATGGACAAAATTAAAAACATAATATTCTTGTTTTGTTCAGAGCCAGACCCTCAGCTCGGCTCTCTAGCGGTGTCGGAAATAGGCCTAGACAACTTCACGCTGTCTTGGAGCACCGTAGCAGGTCACTTTGATGGATTTGTCGTCCGGGTCAGTGACTCGGAGCAGATGTACGATACGCTGGAGCTCCAGCTACCTGGAGATGCCCGAAACAGCACTGTGACGGGCCTGGTGGATGCCACCGCTTATGACGTCGAGCTGTATGGCATCTCACATGCACGCCGCACCCCTTCCCTCTCTGCCCATGTCAGCACAGGTACTTTGTAGCTTCTCCAGAAGTTTTCCAGTAGGGTATAATTCCATGGACCTGATGCTAAGAATCAAAGCATTGCACGGAGTTGTCCTCACTGTTTGGCATCACCTAGCTCTCAGGAAAGCTGTTTTCAATTTTCCCTTCTTGCATTCTGTGCTACATCTTCAGCCTGCTTTCTCACATTTTCTTTGAACTAATAACAAAGGCAAACCTCGAATGTGCCTGTACCTCCACTTTACAAGCTAACATCTCACGTTTATGATATGGAATGCAGTTACCTTAATCCCAGTGAATGCTTTAATTCTTCCAGGAGATAGCGAAAAATAATGAATCACATCTGTCCTGGATTTGGATCAGTGCTTCTTCCAAATTTATTTGTCCTGAAGAAAGTTAAAGAGCAGCCCCTGGGCATTAGGGATGACAACACGCACCTATAGATCTGAAAAGTCAAGGGATCATGAACTCTTCCTCTGACTGTTTCATTTCCGCTTCCCATCCTCTTCCCACTACTCTTCTCTTTCCAACTGCTTTGCCAAAGCCACTGACTGCCGCAGCCCAACATCTTCCATCATGGTGACCCTTCCACAGTTTTCACTCTGCTATAACCACTTATAGAGTTAACCCTTCTTTCCATGTGACTAACAAGCTGCTTGCATGCATCTCAACTACAAAATCAAAGTACTCTTCAGAGGGTGTTTTCAAACATGCATGGACCTGGATGGTTGGACTTCAATGGCTTGAGAGCTGAGACTTGCAACTTAACTTTGCCTGGAGGAGCTTTACTGAAAATGTGTTTGATAGCATGGACAAGATATGTAGGTGTCGCTGAAGCATGTACAGTTGCCCCTCGGTATCTGAATCTAATTCATCCCTGAAAAGACATCGCATACCGAACTTTTCGATTGCCAAATTTTTCGGCTATCGCATGCCCATTTCCCATTATTTTAAACGAAGAATAAAATAAATATGCGCTCCCAGCCAGTCCGAAAACACATAACTATCAACCCATCATTTTGACTTTTGTTGATTTAGAGAGTTCAGATACCATGGGATTGCCTTACTAAACATTTTTTGCTAGCAAAGTAGCGGTAAAGACTAACCTTCATTATTTGGCTTCACTGATGACAATGTCTGTCGCTTGAAAATGTGAAGATGGAAGACAGTATTCGGCCAGGTTTGCAGAACGTATGGTATATTCTGTTTGTCAGTATAACTGTAGTTTTGTAGCTCAATTTAAACTGCAATTTCATCACTTTTGCTATAATGACAATGTATGGAAAGGGTCAACAGAGACAAAAAGTAAGGCAGTGAAGTTTCAGGTTATCAGACTGCTGACAGATTTGAGGTTTGCTCAGTGGTAGATGGTTGAACTAAATTGCTGTGAAATAAATTTCTATTTGCTTCTCAAAAGCACTGTAATGTTCTGACAAATCAATCTGTCACAACCTTGGTTTGTATGAGTGTAGCACCATACAAGAATTGTTCATTGGGTTTCAGGCATCATCTGTTTGTTTCATATTTATTCATACTGTAGGAATGAAATGTTCACTGCACATCATGAATTATCTTCATTTCAGAAAACAGGACCAGAAGCAAAGTATGTAATTCGAAATTACTATAGTTTTGCTAATGGTATGTTCTTATCTTCATCTGTCCTTCCCTCTCTCTTTCCTTTCCTTGTCCCTGTTGGACTTTCTTTGATAAAAAATAAAATCTCTGGCTGCTCCCTGTAGCGGAGCTGCCCAAGGTGGAAAACCTAAATATTTCAGAAATAAGTCCATTTGGCTTTCGGGTGTCCTGGATGGCACAGGATGGGGACCGGCCCGATGGGTTCGACCACTTTCGCCTCGTGATTACAGATTCTGGATGGCTTCTAGACCCCCAGGAATTCATGGTGCCTGGCAACCAGACCTCCCTGGACATCCGGGGTCTGATCACAGGCATAGGCTATGAGGTCCGGCTGACTGGGGTGACCAGGTCGGGACTGCAGTCCCGGCCACTGACCACGGTGGCCGTGACAGGTATCATCATTCCACACAAAATGAGGCCTCTCCACCAACGCACTGGGATGTTAGGAGGGGCGCCAGGTCACAGGGGGCTGAGCTGACCCCCTCAGCAAGTGCAGAAGTCAGGAAAAGGCTGGTCAGTATCCCTATTGGTCAAGCGAATTATATTGACTTCTACACAGACTGACTTGCAATGCAACGCAATGAAAATTAAATTCAGTGAGCCATCCTTACACCAGTGTACATCAGCCATCCAGTGGGTGTAAGGTGCACCTCGGTGACAAATGCTTCAAAGGGAATTTTGGGGGTCAGCTGTTTCACGTGGATCAGCAATGCATTGTATTTAGCAGTACCGTGCTTGACACATAAATGCACACCTGGCATTGAACGCTTTGGTAGAGAAACCTCAACAAACAGCAACTTCCTGCATTCTTACGCCAATTTCAGCCATTTGCTGTTCCTGTTTCAACAAATGCAAATGTCTTTTCTCGTCCTTTTTCCTCCAACATTTTCCTCTGCCTTGTGCCATTCTCAGTCTTGTTGACATGGAGCTCTTCCGTAGTTCACGTCAAAATATGGTCAAGCAATCTGTTTGCCGTATTTTCTACTGTGTTTTCCGCTGGATTTTCTTCATCGCATGGCCCAGTCCTCTTGTACTGCAGCTTACAAGCTGAATATCATGCATTTTTCTTTTAAGGACTTTCTCAATAAAATACTTGCTTAAAGGGCACCAATCATTTTCAGAGACAGGACCAAATATGGGTAGTGTTCAGTTGCAAGTACAAGGGTTATACCAAAAGAAATGAGCATATTGCAATTACCAATGTTGAAATTTGTGGTATTGTAACTGGGAAGTTCCATCTATTGCCTGACTGCAAAAAATTATGTTAGCTGCTTCAGTCATGTGATGATAGTTGAACGTTTTCATCACCAACCAGTGATAAGTGACTATGGATCCCAGCGCAGGAGTCGTACACACAGTGAGACGGACAGGTGTGATGAAGACCGGTGAATTACATTGTGACGACAGACAGGAGACTCTGCAACACATTGGCTGTAGAACTTGAGGACTTAGAAAACACAGAGGCTTGGAAGTGTGGATAACAGAGGACTTGGTGAACAAGGACACACGTTTAACACACAAGGAACACAGGGCTGATGACAGGGATGAATGCAGAGTAGCAAGTGGCAGATCACACTCAGAGTAGGCAGGCTAGGAAGATCATAAGCACTGATGAGGTTCCCATGAGTGTCTGCTATAAAGCTGAGTTGGTGAATAAGTTTTTTCCTTAGTATGAGGACCCTTCCTGGCCAACTGCCCTCAGAGGTTGTTACAAGCATGAAGAAAGGTAGTGAGCAGTGACTGAACTTCTTAACAAAGGAAGCTCCTTTACTATTTCTCCAGTTATCATATGTCCAATTGCTTTGATGTCATCAGTTTTTCATTTGTCTTAACCTCTTACCCTTTGTCTGATGTTGCCATCAGCCCCACGATCATCTCCAAATTCATGTCAAAGGCAAGTTTGATTGTCAACCATATGGTTTTCCTCCTTCACAGGAAAGTCAGTCACAGTATCAAACTGGATATGGGCCATTTTCCATCCTGAACTGTGCGTGAAGCATTTCTAAAAAAAAAAAAAAGACATTTCATTCAGACTTTCATTCAGTTGTGTTACAATAAATGGAACAGCTAGTTAGGATACTACACAATATAATACTGTCTTGTATTTCTGAGTAATTCCAGTATTTTCATTACTTTTGGTATGAACCTTGTGAAAAGCAATGCGGTATTCATGACTATAAAAACTGTGTGCTTCCTATATTTTGCTAAAAACTTTGTACGCGCATGTGATTTTTTCATTTGAGAACCATCCAGAGGTGACTTTTAGCGGTTAAAGTGGTTGAAGATTTTCCATCAGCAAGGTGCCCTTTAACCTCTGAACTCAGCAACAACTGTCCCCTTCCTACCTCATGACAAACTGCTGTCAACCGGGAAACACAGCAGCATCAACAAGGCATTTTCAGCATGAAATGTCTGTTGATTCACTCTTTCTATTTAATCACTAGTGAATGCCAAGGGGCGTCTGAAATGGATGCATGGAGATAGAAGGTAACAAGTATGCAGAGATTTATTTTGTCAGATTTCCTCTAGAACAGAGACATGGTGACAGAACCAGTGGAGCGAGTTGTCAAGAGTAAATCACCGAGCCTCTTTTGTTTCTGAATATTCTCAAAAAAGCAAGACCACGTCGTACGCCACCCTCTGCTAATTCGGGGGTTTCTCTTGTTCAAATTGTATCATCGGAATCGTGCCAACTGCTCTACTGCAACCGCTCGTCATGTCTCAACTAACAGAAAAGTTGAATCCTAACATTTGGAAGCATGCGGATTGTGGAGACTGACGGAGCTGACAAATATTCACTCCGGAGTACTCACTTAGTCGCATCTAACCACCATAACAACCAATGTCATCTTTATCATCATAACCATTATCATCATCTTCATACGACGAAGATGAAAAAAAAAAAAAAAAACACTTGAAAATATAACGTGGGAGCAAAAAAAGAAGTTTCCCCCTTGTCACCCAGAGGCCGAGCCTGAAGTGGAACACCTTTTTGTTTCGGACATCACCTCGGAAAGTTTTCGGCTGGTGTGGACTGCTGAAGACGACATCTTTGATCGATTTGTAATTAAAGTCAGGGATTCCAAAAAGGCCGCACACCCAAAGGAGCTCAGCGTCTCCGGTGCGGAGAGAACCAAGGTCATAAAGGGTCTCAGCGGGGGCACAGAATACGAAATCGAGCTGTACGGAATGACTCTGGAGCGACGCTCCCAGCCCGTGATGGGTGTAGCTAGAACAGGTATCATCTCTCAGCCAACACTGATCATTACACAGCTGATGAATGGATGTCGAAAAACCTCAATCTGCCTCTTAAGTTTGCAATTCTTTCTTTTCCTCTCTGATCCATGCGTCGTGAGAATGACCAAACTTCTCAATGTTCACCTTCAGCCATACTCATCTGCCTGAAGACCGATCGCATGTACAGTTTGTGAATGGATTGCAGTGACCTGGTTATTCTCTTCTTAGGTGCATATGTTCGGGTTTTTTTCTTAAGCGTTTAAATCTGCAGTTTATTTGTGGCATTTACTGATCATTTTATCAACCATCTTCTTTTCAAGTTTTTTTTTCCTATTTAAAGCCTGCATGCCCTTGACATCTATCGATTGCTCATCTTCACGCATCCACACAGCACAGATTGTTCATTGTCTTCCAAGGAATGCCTGCTCTGTGTTTCGCTCCTAGGTCAGGTGACCGGGTAAGATAACTTGTCTTTCGTCTTGGAAATGACGCCGGCATGTCAGTATTGACCAGCAGTTAACAAATGTGTTGAGGTCGAGCGCCTTCCTTTCTGTTTTCGAACCCCTCATTTAAGCTTTGGATTCATGTGCATGACCTTGATGTGATGCGTAAATGTGGCGTTGACACCGACGTTGCTTTGTGTTGTGTTAAGGTGTATTTCCATCTTTAAAATGGCATAAGGTTGGGATTTTAGAAGGCAGGCTCCAGGTTGCCATTCAGTCTGACATCCACAGGAGATTTATTATTATTTTTTGTCTTCTTCTGTGTTGCCATGATGCCCACTTTGTGACAGGTCTGGGCTCCCCAAGAGGGCTTCATTTCTCTGATGTCACCGATTCCTCAGTCATTGTCACCTGGAACAAACCCCACTCCCCGGTGGACAGCTATCGAGTCACCTATGTGCCGCTAGGGGGAGGTAAGTGTTCAAAATACACAGAGGTTCCGTGTAGTTTGCGTTGGACTTTGGCTAGTAGTCTTATGCTCTTTCAGCTAGAAGTTTTTGCCAGGTTTTGGATGGCATCTACACCCCCGGGTATTCATGATGCTACCCATAGGTTTTATTAGATTCTCTTTTATAAGCTTTTATAAACTCTCAATAGAGACACAAATCGTGACTTTGGGGTTATAACACTGTGGATACATCATGAAAAGACTGGATTCTCTTAGAAGGACAGTAATGGTTTAAAAAAAGAGGACAAAGAAGATGAGGACAACCAGAAACCTGATGGATGCTTGTGGCCGCCAAGGGATGACTTTAACACAAATGGGCTTGACAATGGCAGCAAGCAGTTTCAGTGGCAAAAAAGTTTGTTTTCAGTGTCCAGAGAAGATCCAGATATCTCACTGCAACGAGCCAGAAGTTCTGTTGCATTAATTCTCTTGCATTAACCATCAGGTCCTGTGAATCTGAAAGTCTGGTTTTTACATTTATTCCCGTTGATGGAAAATATAGCTTTGATTCACCACATTAATAGCAATAACTCAGCTCACAAATTTGCGGTGCGATGGCTGAGGTTCAGGAAAACACAATCCCCAAATTGAACTACAGCTTATCTGCAAGGAGTCAGCAGGTCAGCAAAAAGTAGAACTCGACAGGAAAAAGACCTGCAGTTTATGACTGGTACAGTGCCTCCCACTGCTTATTTCCAGCATGGTCTATTAATAACACACATTGGTAGGTATAAAACCCCTGAGAAATAAGATGAGATCATTTTAGAAATTTCCCTCTCCAGCTCTTCCCAGTTATTCCAAATAAATTTGGCTACGATCAACAGTTTTTAAAGCTGCTCTTTTGCGCTGGTTGTGTTCTATGTGAATCTCATCCTGCCCCCTAGTGGTGCGTAGACAGCAAGTAAAATGAAGGCCTGAAGGGGTTCCTGGGTTGGGGGATCTCGTCTTACAGTGTTACTTGTCCACAGGAAGTCCGATGACCGTGACGGTGGACGGGAAGGAAACCAGTGTCATGATTCCCAGTCTGACCCCTGGAGAGACCTATCAGGTGTCTGTTGTCATTGTGAAGGGCCTGGAGGAGAGTGACCCTACTTCAGAAACCGTGACCACAGGTGACTTTTTTCTCCACAGTATTAATGACATTGCTGGCTGCATCTCCTCAGGCTTTTTACTTTTGTGCGCACGCCAGGAGAAATGCTGTTTCTACGTACTGCTTCTAGTTTGAATCGCTGTTGTTAGGAGGCCTGCTGCTTGCAGCGTGGTGACCTTGATGCTGTGTGTGGAGCTGTGATGCACAAAAAAACGTTCTGCTGGAAAGACCAAAGAAGGAGGCTTGAACGTATGTGTGGTGGTGCATTTCCCTACCAGCTTTAGACAAACCACGCGGGCTGACGGCCATCAACATTACGGACAGCAAAGCCCTCTTGCTGTGGCAGCCCACTGTTGCCAATGTGGACGGTTACGTCATCACATACAGTTCTGACTCAGGTGAGGGAAGCAGGCTGGATTCAGGGGGGTGGCTTTGTAGGCCACTGTCAGAAACATGATCTGTGATCTGTGATGTCTCCCACAGCTTCCCCCTATATGGAGCAAGTGTCCGGGAACACGGTGGAGTTTCAGATGACCGGTCTGACTCCAGCCACCAAGTATTTGGTCAACGTGCACTCAGTGAAGGGGGCGCAGAACAGCGATACAGCCAGCACTGAGTTCACCACCGGTGGGTTCAGCAGAAACCATATCAGCAAATAATTTTACTTACTGTATTTTACGGATAATAATGAGCCACGGTAACAAGACAGGAAGAAACCATATGCTGAGAAGGTGTAAATTTATCCACGTACAATTAAAAAAGTGCAGGAGGACAAAAGGCTCCAGCGTTCCCCAGGCGTGATCTCGCGTCTAATAAGTTCCAGAAGGGGATCCAGACATTCCAAAATTCTTGGAAGCTGTTAATGGAAATGTTAACAAATGTTTTAACAATCAGACATTTTATTAGCCAAAGTGCACAAAATGGGCTGAAAATAATCTCAACTCCAGGTATGGATGCTCCCCGTGACCTGAAGGTGGCCAGCGTCCAGGCAGAGAGTGCAGTGGTCACATGGACGCCACCGCGCTGGAACATCGAGGGCTACCTTCTGAAATACGGGACACCTGATGGCACCACCAGAGTGAGTCCCTTGGCCTGTCCGCTAACACTTTTACACCCTCTGTTAGACTTCTTCGATTTGGTAGCAAGTCCACGAATTGAAGAACAATGAATAACAATGACATCTTTGTTCTATGAGAATTCACCTTACGAAGGTAAATTTCTTTAATAAATTACCCTCATTGGGGGGGGGGGGTGCTGTACACTTTCTAACCCAAACAGGCACATATTCAGGGTGCCTATTTTACGCATGCTAAGCACATTTTGATCAAATCCCCTCCTGGTTACAAACTTCCTATTAAAGTACACGTTCCTAAATATTGATGCCAGGAAATGTGCAAATGGGCAGACCGTTTGCACTATGTAACCTTCGTATGATGCGGTTGCTGGAGCCGAAGTGGCGTGTTTGTGTTTGTGCAGGAAGTGATCCTGAATCCTGAAGCCACCTCCTACACCTTGTCGCCCCTCAACTCCTCCACGCAGTACGTAGTCCGACTGCAAGCCAACGTGGGGCCAAATAAGAGCCGGCCGGCCAGCGCCACCTTCATAACTGGTGAGTTCCGTCTGGACGCTGGTCTCTGTCTTCCTCTTTGTCTTGCTTTCCCCATCCTGCCACTCGTATCCATTCTTTCCACCGAACACAACCTGCCATCTCTCTCTGTGCGCGTGTACACATGCAGGTGGTGTTCTATACAACCGCCCGAAGGACTGCTCCCAGTCTCTGATCAATGGAGATGTCTCTTCTGGCCAGCATGTTATCTACCTGGGGGGACAAGAGAATCAGCCAGCCCAGGTGTTCTGCGATATGGCCACAGATGGAGGAGGATGGATTGTGAGTTTCTTGCAATCCTTTGTCCTTGCAACTTCATCATTGTGGAAGGCTTAATGTCCAGGACTCTTCTATAAAAACCACTGTCACAGTAAATAAAAGTTTTATTTTATTATTTTATTTAACTTCAGCGTACCAAAATTAAAACGAATTTTAAAAGCGTGAATAGAAGAAATGGCGGAAATTGACTGTCCGCTCCAGCTCCTGTTCTGAGCTGATTGTCGGCTTGGCTCTCAAATTCGGAAACCTGAGGAGCCCGTGAGGTTGTACCGATAAATAAGAAATCTTTGCTTACCAAACTGTTTAATTTGTAAAAAAAAGTAAACCGAATTTTCTGAGTAATATTTTTTTATGTTGCATGTTTATGTTTGCAGGTATTGCTTAGACGCCAGAACGGAAAAGTCAATTTCTACAGGAACTGGAAGAACTACACCATTGGTTTTGGGGACCCAGAAGATGAGTTTTGGCTTGGTAAGTTCTCTGGCAGTCAGTGGACCTTTATTAGCAGCATGGGTGTTTACCGTGACTTCCCTTTCGTCCCAGGTCTGGAAAAACTCCACAAGATCACGTCTTCTGGGCAGTACGAGCTCCGGGTGGATCTCCGAGACCGAGGGGAGTCCGTCTATGCCCTGTACGACAGCTTCACCGTCCTTGATGCACGCAGTCGCTACAAAATCCGACTGGGAAAATACAGCGGCACAGCTGGTACGTTCTTTGTGCCCCACTACTATGAGCATGGAGGTGCTAAACAACTTCTTCTGCACGTTATGTCCTCTGGAAGCTGATGCCCATTCAAAAGTTGATGCAACAGAGCCATTATTTGCCAGAACCTGCTTCTCAGTCAATGTAGCAGTCAAGGTCACCGACGTGTCTCATTGTCATTGTCTATTCGAACGAGCAAATTTCTTACGTATTTTATAAGTGTTACAGCGCCACCGAGTGTTTTGTGTGGGTGCTTGATGTCCTACCTTTGCATTTGAAACAAAACATCTTCTGTGAAGTACCAAAAGCCTGCAAACCCTGTTTCCTGCCTGTATGAGGATTTTCATCTGCTTGCTTTTAACTGCTCAGCCTCCTGCTATGCCTTCACGGTTCTCAGCTGCCGTCTCTTCGGTCTTTTGGTCACCACTCTGACTTTCTCTCGCAGGCGATTCCTTGAGTTACCACCACGGTCGCCCCTTCTCCACATACGACAAGGATAGTGATACTGCGGTAACCAACTGTGCCCTATCCTACAAGGGTGCTTTCTGGTATGAGAACTGTCACCGTGTCAATCTCATGGGAAGATATGGTGATAACAGTCACAGCAAGGTAAGACGGTGTCGTACCAGGGTACTTGTTCCTTGGTCCCTTTAACAATAAACTTCTCCTCTTAGTCTTTACCTCAGTGTTTAAAATACAAAATGTGGTCAACATTTTTTGCAGAGGGAAGTTGTTAGTGAGCAAAATGCCCTAACACTGTCATTTACATACGTGTTCTTCCACTTGAAAAAGTTAGCGTAATGCTTGGCAGAGTGGGTGAAGCTGGTGCATCGTACCTCCTGAACCGAATGCTTAGATGTGGGTTTGAATCCCGCTGAGTCCGGGAAGAGTTTGCTTGTTATCCTTATATTTGCACTGGCTTCCTCCTGCAGTCCAAAGGCGTGTTTCAGGTGAAATGGTGACTCTAAACTGCCTTTGGCTCATATGAGTGTGCGACTGCTGTTCCGTAGTGAAGAAGTGGTTTCCGATAATGTGTGAATGGATAATATGTGTGTGTGCGTGTGTTTTTTTTTGCCCAGGGCATCAACTGGTACCACTGGAAAGGTCACGAACATTCAATCGAGTTTGCCGAGATGAAGATCAGACCAGTCAATTTCAGGAACTTTGAAGGCAGAAGGAAAAGGTCATAAACTTTCACCACCTTGTAATCTCCGCTGAAATTGTTCCCAACCCCTCCCAGCCACCAAAACAGCCACCACCGAGACCCGAGACCTGGACTGCTTTTCTTTTAGCGCTCGACCACCTCCGAACCTGACCCACCCAAAACAAACACCATCATGGGTGAAAACTACTGAAGCTGTCGCAGACTTGTGCCGGCATTAGGTGCTTGTAAACTTTGACATATTTCGGAAAAAGAAACAGAACATTTTTGTTGCAGTTTGGTGTTTAAGGATTTTTCTAATTATACTATAGTAAGACACCTGCAAAGAAACACGCAAGAGATTGCTTTTTATTTTGGTTTCATCATAACAGCTTTTGTGTCGTTTTATGGTCAGTCGCAGTGACTTTGGTTACTGTTTTTACAGGAGAGCAGAACCCTTTTTGAGGCTTCTCACCAAAACATTAACATCATCAACTTATCGATTTCATTTCCTAGCTGTGTTCATTCTGTGGTCTCCCCTAGCTCTCAGTGGAAGCTTCTGGAAGGTGCTAAATATGTCTGAATAAGATTGTGGGGTAATTTTATTTTGCCTCTCTGATTTTCAGTAAGTTAGTTAATCCCAGTCTGTCCTCTTGTGTCTCGCCCAGTGCAGTATTTTGTGTCTTCAGGCAATTGAGTGAGAGGATTGGGCTGGGTGTACAGACAATCCACATGAGGAGAACCAGCCCACCCCATCCTAAAAAAAAAAATAATAATATTTCATGTTGACATGTTTCTATTGCAGTAAGCCAAGGCAGGGCCTCCTACTGAATAATATATTAAATTCTCAGAGTTCATGTTTTTATGACTTTGAAAATTGTAGATAAATAAGGGAAACAGCAAACAATGTTCTACTTTCGTAAATGGACGATTTACCACTATTGTGCAAAATGACAGGAATATCATTTATGATAATTCTGCAAATAACTTGCTCCCTGCAACCCCAGGGCTGTCCTTTCTGTCAATAGAATTCTCCCCAAATCAGTCTATGTCAGCACAGTTAATCCGCTGACAGAAATTTTTGTTACTTACCACTGATTCTATTGTTTCTCTGTAAACCCTTATTACAATAAAACAACATTTGTTTAAAATCTTTTGTTTCATGAAAGTTATTAATCTGTCCCCATTTATACCACAGATATGTGTGTTGATGTTGTCAGAATGAATGAAACCGGTGAGAATAAAATTTTCCCGTAATGCCATTTGAATTCATGCTTTTCAAGAGATTAGATTATAGCAAACTAAACTGCCAGCTGTTTTCCTGCAAATATGATTCAGTGACTTTGCTATTTTTCCCCCATCAATACAATTACCATGTAGATATTTCATACACAAATGTCAGAATTCAGATTTCATCCTAAAGACCCACTGTGGCTTGTTTGGAGGTACCTGTAGAGCAACACTGGAGGAAAAATGAATACACCTGTACCACAGTATCCAGGTATTAGAAATGGCTTAAATACCACAAACTCAAACGTAAATAATTTATTTCCAATATTTTTCATGAGGAAGATTATGATTCGCTGTGGGTTTATCTGAAAAAACCTAATGAATTTCCCCAAATTGTTCCTAACAGTCAAAATACCTATTTCAGTGTAATAAAGAACTCTGTGAAAACTGTGTTTGAACCCGGGCCATACAGGTCAGCAGACATGCACGTTTTCAATAATAATAATAATAATAATAATAATAATAATAAATGATGTTGTTACCTGCTCATTTTGCTGACACTTTAGTCCAAAGTAACTTAAAGTGTTGGGTCTATAATACAGGCTAGTCACACTTATATTATACTTACAAATATTTATTATTGCTCACACATTTTTCCCTTTTTGCATTAGATGAGAGCTTTACTAAAATTCCACCTAATAAAGGGAACCTCACTGCGCTATTTGCATTGTGCCCGCCAGATGGCGCTGTTGATCTGTGTCGAGGGACCGTTCCGATGACCAAACTGTGTTGGTTCGTTCGCGTCTTTAATTTCTTCGTTTTAAAAAGACCACATTTTCCCAGTCTGGCGGTAAAAATAGGCAAGAAGTTTTGATTTCCGGTTGCGGCAAAAGTAAGGTTTTTTATTATGCAAACAAATCTTTTTAAGCAGACTGGGGGGAGACCTGCCTGCTTTCACAACAGACTCGGGGGTTATAAATTTCACTTCTGAGGATTTTTAATCCGATGGTTAAACTGAGGATTTTTTTTTTTTAAACTTTTAAACGACTTTGTTTGTAAAGTCGAAAAATGACACACACACGCACACGCACACGGAGGCCGCAGCGGGCGCCTTCGTCCGCAGCACCGCCTGGCGGCGGAGGCCTGAACTGCAGCTCTACTGTGGGGCGGGCGGAGCGCCAGTGCGCAGTCGCGCGGCGCGCGCGGCGGCGGCGGCGGAGCGGGTCTCGAGCTGCGCGGCACCAACTTCGACCCGTTTAACCGCAAAGTTCGGGAAATTCCCTTCTGGTCCCGCATGCAGACCCACGCAGGTAAGAGGAAATAATTTAGCCTGGGCAGCTTCTGGAAACTTGCTCGACTTACCTGTAATATGGCCATTTCAAGGCGCGTACGTTTCAATTACCAGCTGCTAATTGGAGTCCTTTCTAGTCAGCAAAGTCGTTGGTTCGGAACTTTGAAAGATCTTTAGCCCAAATGCTTTTTATGGGCTTCATGTTCCAATTTCCATTGACGCGAAACGTTTCGCTAGCCGTGCATGCTAATAAGCGCTTTAATTTAAAAGCTTCGTGACCTTTCTGTTCTGTTCGTGGGTTACGTTGTAAATGTGTGCTTTTCCATTGTGGAGGTTTCCCACCGGTTTTAAAAGTTGATCGGGTAGAACATTCTGGACGAACAGGTACAGTACCTTCACTCGTGAAGCTGAACAAATGTGACGCATGGAGGTGTGAGATGAAGACGCCTGCAGCTTCTGACTTTATTTCCATCCCACTGGGCTCGTAGCCCCTCGGCCTGGTTTAAAGTACCGGGGAGGGGACTTCAACCCAACCACCTACTGGTGCCTGCAGGCATGAGCCGGGTGAAATGTGGGTTGATTTGAGATGAATTTCCTTACAAAACAGCTGTATTGAATCATGGCCGAGACAGAACAGTTCTGCGTTGCCGCCTGACCAGAATGGCGTGGGTTGCCACCGGTTTTAAACGACACCAGCGGGGTTGTAGACGTGCCTACCTGTGTGAGGTACCTGAGAAGGTGGGTTAGTGATGCTTTTTTGTGTCCTGTAATGTCTCTCGTTGCAGCTCCTGGCAAAAGCAAGAAGTTTTGATCTGCCGAGCTTCTCCGCTCGCTCCCAGGATGCATATGAACGCGTTGTTCAACCAATGGAGTGAGTAAAACAGCATGTATCCATTTTTTGTCTTTCCTAAACTGTAGCTTTGGTACAAATTCCGCCTCATTTTTTTGATCTCTTCTGTCCTCTAGAGTAAATCAGCGTACGGTCTTGCACGATGATGCCTGCCGGCTCCGTGGATGCGGCGCTCGTAACTAACTTTGCCGCTTTTAACCAAGTTTCGGAGCAGAATTTGCCCGGATGGGAAGTACTTTCCTTAAGGGTACTGCACTTGTGTCCTTAAGCGTTTCTCCATGTTTTGCTCTGTATTGCCCATTTTAAAGCGATGAGTTCCCGATACATGAAACGTCTCCATCATTATGCAATGGTTTTTGTCTCTCATATTCTGCGACCGGAAATATTAATCATCGAGATCATTGATATGCAGACAACTGCGTCCCCGGGCGAATCAAGCTCAGCTGTACGCTTCAAGCACCTCGCAGCTTGTTTAGCAAATCGACGGCATCTAAACGTTCGGCTTGCGGATGAGAGGGTGGAAAAGGTGAGCCGTCGGGGTCCGACAGGACGGTGATGTCCCGCTTATTTTCATGCCTGGGCTTCCTGGCCCGGTCTCCTGGGCCGACTGTGGCGTCCTCACCTGGGTGACGAGCTGCTGCCTGGCACCAGCCGGTGTGTTTGGACAGCCGTCTGCCAAGGCTGAGGGGAGCGTGGGAGAAGGATCTGGCCCCTAACCAGCCATTTACATAACGCAGGAGACCAGCAGCAGGCCTTTCAGCTCCATTTCATTTACTTATTTATTCTCTTTCTCTCTCTCTCCCTGTGTGTGTGTGTGTGTGTGACTGGCCTCGGTGAATATTGTAGTTTTGCACAGGAGTCTGGGGTCTTCCTCACTCACAGCTGAGGAGAAACTCTTAGCCGGCAGCTTTTCCACATTTTGCGAGGCGGTTAAGGAACTGTCGCATCCAAATCTCGGGAAGGGTCGCAACTCTGAAGTTTAATCACAGTACGTAACCGTAGTTCCTGCAGCAAATAGTGCCTGGTTGTGTACGTGGAAATGCGGAGTAAAGTGCTTTAGATGAAAGCCCAGAGATGATGTAATGATGCCGCATTTGGGGAATGAACTCAGTGTCCTTCACACGATCTAAAGATCTCTACCTGCTGTGGGCTGCAGTGTTTACCCTGTTTTGTACACCGCTTTGCGTAAAAACCGTGGCGTAAATATTTAGCGGTTGCAGAGAGATGTCTGTACGTGATGAGAGTTGTAGTCAGGGAGCATCAGGGTACTAGACTTTAGTTCAGAGGTGGCCCACCTGGCACTTCATACATATCTGTAGCACTGAGTGCAACAGCCTGCTGTTTAGGTTATTTTATTGCAGCATATAAAGTGTTGAGCTTCAAAATTAATCTGTTTAGACCTGCTGTCATACTATCTAGTCATGCAGAGCCTTTGGACGTCATACAGTTATGAAGCCGGTTGATGCTTTGCTGTATTGCATAACCACTGAATCCCCACAAGCATTGACAAGGGGTCTCAAACCCATCTCTCTTAGACCCATTCCCTTCCTGGTCTCCTGACAGTTGCATAAATGAGTCCAACAACATCTGTAGTGGCTGTTTGAATGTCACTTGTATAGGCAGATACCTGAGGGACGTGCACCCGCAACACGATGGTACCAGACAAACAAGGTGTGCTTTGATCATCATGTGTCTGTGTCTAAATGTCTTTATCTGTTGCACTTTTGTTTGCTCTGAGTTGTGCACCACTTGTGGAGAAAAGCTGAAAGCTTATGTGTACAGTGTTTTGCAAAAGTGTTCAAGCCCCTTGAAAGTTATGCTCACACATATTAATTATCGTCCCATGTTTTTCCAGTCATTATTTTTCTTGTGAACTCATGTGCTCCAGCACTAAGTTGTCAGAGCAGAAAAAAGTTTTTTTTTTTTTTTTTTGTGTGGACATTTTGAAGAAAAATTGAAATGTGTCGGTTGCATAAGTATTCAAACCCCACGCATTAATGTTTGTTAGTCACCTTTTGCTGTAGATTCTCAGTGGGATTGAGGTCAGGACTTTAACTGAGTTGCTGTAGAATAATTTGATGCTGGAGCCTGAGTTGAAAATACAAACATTGATTGGAAAAATTAAGTATTATGTGTAATCCAGGCAATGCTGATAACTTTAGAGGGTTTGAATACTTGTGCAAAGCACCGTGTGAGTGTGCAGGGGATGGATTTCAATCTGCACTGCAGTTTGCATTTTTAGTCATTTGGTTGGTTGGTTTTACATGCTGAGTAGTTGCTTGCACACACGAGCTCGTTCCTGCTTGTTCCGTGAGTGTGACGGTGGTCCCAGGCCGTTTCCAGCGTAGACGTCCCGCAAGGCAGAGCTTTGCAACGCGGGCTGTCCACGCAGAGGTGTATTTAGCTGCGTGGATCTCAACGCTTTCTAGTGCTGCGTAGATGCAAGCACGCTTTTGGCACGGGACCCCGGTATGCGCCCGCATTCCGGGCATCTGAGGGCAACGACTGTGGGACTGAAGGCGTGGGCGATGGCACGGTCCTGCCAAGTCCTGCATGGATAAAAGCACAGTTTTGAAATGAAAGGCCAGTGAGGAGTGGACAACTGTCCAAAACATTGGGCAGCGTGCAGCTGGTGGTTGGAAAGACAAGATCTGCAGGATCGTGGCGGCAAAAGGAGGCTTTATCGTACTGCGGCAGAAATGAGTAAAGGCAAGTGTGAGTGTGGTTGCTTCTGGTTGTGGTCTCAGGGTAAACAAAGTGTGCCATGAGGATCTGTTTGTTGCTGTCTGAGAAATGAATATTTGTAGTTTCCAAAAATGAATTCCTGATCCCTTGAGTGTGGAAATGTGTCAATAACTTGAGATGCTGAACCCTCCCAAAAAATAGATCACATGCATTGAAAGGCTTCTAGTTCACCGCCACGACACTACACCTTACTTAAAACCGAGCTGTTTTAATGTTTGTGACGTACATCCGTCTTTACGCTCACATCAGTGCTTTATTAAAAATAATCCAGAAGCAGTTTTATTCCATTTTTGTTCCTTACTGAGGCTCTGGGGCAGCGGTTTGCCTGCAGAATGTCATGTTGCTGTGGGCTCACGGAGGAATGTAATTGAATTCGGGGTTGGGGTGTGGGGTTGCTTCACCTCATGTGGGCTGCTGTTCTGATGGTTGCTCTGATTAAGATTCTGCACTGCAGCTTTAGTATGAAAGCAGCAAATACCTAACAAGTTTGAACTAGCAGTATAACCTGTAAACCGCAGCTTTGGTTCTGTTAGCTTTGTATCCTAAGCTAAGTACAGTGATTTATCCCACTGGCAGGAATTTGAACCTAGGTCCATCCTTTGCACAGCAAGACCCATTGCTCCACCCATTGGTTCAGTATACAGTCCATCCTCGATCTAACAGATCTCTGATTTTTACAGACAGATTTCCAAACAGGGCATTGCATTATTAATTCATTAATAAAGTTTAAACTGCATTATAGAAGAACTCTATTGTTAGTGTGGTGAAGGCTGCACAGCTTCCCCCAGTCCCCCATTGCTGCATTTTGATCCAGTTCTATTGGCATCATAATCTCTGCTTTCTGTGTATAAGTGTTACTGTAGTACACAGTGCTATACAGCAACGCAGTAAAAAAAAAAAAATGTTCCACTGAAATTACACTTTTTTTTTTCTTTCCCCCAGACTTTTACCACATTCACACACCCCCCACTCCACTATATAGTCTGGAAAATCAAATATTGAGTGTATTCCAGGGCTCAAGTACCTTTCTCAAATGTAAAATGGAAGGTTACCAGTCCAGCTCCTTAGCCACAACCAGTGGTTCGGCAAAAGTCAGTGTAATTTAAGCGATGAAACGCCTTTCATTTGTTTTTATGTGAAATGGAAATGTAATATAATCTCGGTGTCCCTGCTTGACACTGACTTTTTTCCCCCAGATTTTCCTTCCATCATTTGCATGGACAGTAGAAGCTCATGTCTCTACTTTCCCCCCCCCCCCCCCCTCAGACTCCATTTTAAAATGTTTTTTTTTTTTTTGTATTTGGCTCAATTTTGTGGACAGGAACAGCATCCTGTCCACCGCCTGGCAACTCCGAGGAGGTGCCTCTCAGCCTCTCCCCACCCTTCCGCTTCCAAAGGCCGAATCCTATTAGCCGTCGTACCTCCACACCAACGGCTCATTAACCATCCAGTCTTCTGCTTTATTTGCTTTGGTGCTTCGCCAGCCATGGGAGCTGCTGGTCCTCCCAGCATGCCGAGTGAAAACAGTTTGCGATGAAAGTGTCACTTATCATCTCATTCGTACACAGCTTCATTTTTCACCCCCACCCATCGCCTCCAGGCCTCTGTGTCACAACAGGGCTTTTACTTTCTGGTTTTGTTGGCAACAAGGAGGCATCTGTGGGTGTCTGGAAAATAATACTTAATAAAACTGAATTATATGAGGGCTGATCAAAAATGCTAAGCATTTTGCTCTCCTCTGAAAAAAATTCATCTCTATCTGTATATGCAAAGGGTTATATTTAAGGCCAAAATATGAAAAAAATTATTTTGATAAAAGTGTTGTGCTAGTTTTGGACATGGACTTCGAAACATGAATGTTGCTTGTTCAAGTCCAGCTGGAGGCCCCACTGTAGGACCCTTGGGTAGAAAACAGAAATCGGAATTTTTCCTGCAAAATGTGATGTGCACATATAATGGCTTAAACTCCTGAGTTGTTTGGGTAACTGTGTTTTTAAGTAAAATAATATTGATGCTCATGAAAAAACGGTGTGTAGTTTTAACACTGGCTGACCCTGCTTTCTGTGCTCGTTCGCAGCTCAGATCCCCAGCTTCCCCAGGAGGTGCGAGCTGGACGTCCCACAGGAGCCCAGCAGCCCCACGCTCTGTGCCGAGTCGTCCGACTGCTACAACCAGGCCGACCGTTGGCAGCGGCTGCGGACAACCGTCCGCCGGCTGGACCTGTGGGAGAGTTTCTCCGCTGAGCTTGTTGGGACCGGCTTCTTCTCTGAGGTCTACAAGGTATCTGCCCTGTGCGAATCTCCTCCGCTTCCTGGCCTGTCTCCATGGCCTGAAGGCAGCATGCCAGGTGGGGTGTTTCTGTGCTCCTGTCTGGAGACATTCCTCACCGTTTGTTTACCTGGCTGATTACCTGCATTCATCTCCATTGTTATGCTCATATCTTGCTTCTGCTTCAGACAATGAGTTTTCAGGGCCTGCAGATGCTGCACATTCCTTGCTTTTTGCAAGTGTGACCAACAGGAGAATAGCAGCTTAAAAGTGCATCCATCCATCCACCTATTATCAGTTATCTTGTCATGGTCCCTACTCATTCTTATGCCACATTTTGATTTTGCACATTTTCCTCCAACACAAACTGTCTTGCATCTGCTGGAATGGGCAGACATGCCTGCAGAGCTGCGAGTCCTTCCTCCTCCTGCATTTTTGCACAAACACGCCTACAGCACAGATGTGTGATCCTTGGATGCTTTGCACGACAGACCTAGAGACGCGCTTCCCGAAACGCTCACAAATCCCCAGCATACGTACGCAGGCGTTGGGTTCACACTGCGGTTAAGCGACAAGGTTTGATGGGATGTGTGATGGAAATGTAGCACCAACCGGTGGAGGTCTGAAATGCTACTCGGGCTGCTGGTTAGAATGGAGGTGCAAAATTGTGATTTGTACAGAGAAGGTGACTGTGCAACAATAATTTGGACCAGAAAAGTGCTGCAAATAGTGAGACAAGCAGGGAATTAATGGAAAATAAGCAAAATGGGGGAATGTACCCTCTGTGACACCAGTAGATGAAGACCAAGCTGATGATCAGCAATGTGAAATGAAGTGTCAACAGCTGCAATTATTCCTGTATTTCACAACGTTTCTGCTAAATTCTTACTCATGTCAAAGTTCATAGTTACTGTACTTTTTTATTTGCACGTACTGTAAATACATCATGGTGTCACCATGAATCAATGGCAGTAGCATCAGCAAACATACACAGATGCATTTTTTCCAATCTGTAAACAGTAGCATTCAATTTATTATATTTAATTAACGGTGCACCGCCGCTTTGAGTCGTGTTCTCACTTAGTGGGTGGAAGTCCTGTCTACTAGCTTGTACGCTGGTGCTGTAACTTCTTCAAAAACACCTTGTGCCTCAACGTGTCTGAACTGCGTATTCAAGCATAGGTTCTAATCCAGCTTCGGGGGTGGTGGTGTGGAGTTTGCATATCCTCCCCATCTTTGCAGTCCAAAGACTTGCAAGAAAGGCGACGCTAAACTGTTTTTCATAGCCTTCCTCGAGAAGGAGATCACCAGTTGAGCCAACACCACTTGCTCTGCACCTTTTACAGTCACAGAAGAATGTTTTAAATTAAAATGTGGAACTCGAGGTTTTTTTTTTTTCTTGTAGCTTTTGGCTTCTTGTTAATATGCATCTCTCTGCAGGTCTGACATCATGTCTACAGGGTTGGAGTGTCTTGCACCCGATTTATTACCCTGTAGTGGGCCTGCAAACCTATACATAGCAGGGAGCCCTTACTGCTTTACAATCTGTAATATTCACCAAACCAAACCCAAGATGTATTATACATGCAGTGTGGATATATTTTGCTTACAGAAGTGCAAGGAGCAGTTAGGGCCTTTTTTAAGGAAGCTCCCACTGCCCTGTGTGTGGTCAACCGTGGTTTTGTGTTGGGTTGATAAAGTCTGCTTGACTGAATAGGACTGAGGGAATTATTTCCCCCAATTAAATTAACTAAGCCCCTTCTTTCAGTGAAGGTCTCACAGCAGTTTGAAGAGAGCCTGGGTCATTCACGCTCCCAGCTGTGTACATCTGACTGTTTTACCCTAAAGAAATCGGAAGATAATTAGGACCTCCTTTGCAGTTGCAACTGGGTGGTCTTCAGAAGAAGGTCCAACACCACTTCTGAACCTCAGAGTTTTCAGTCTTTTATCTAATATTAGAGCTCAAAGAACTGGCGAGATCGGGCCTTTAGTTATGTTATCAGTACCAAGTCAGATCAGGGTCTGAAGGTAGCGAGATGCCACGGTACCGCCACCGCGAACACGTTTGCGTTGATCTGGAACATCGCTTTCGGAGATGCTGGAGGAGACCGTGATTTGCCATGGAGGTTCCCACAGCACCCGCCAGGGCCACATCCAAGGAGCAATGATGGAAACGGTAGCACCGCAGGGACCGGCTGTTGCAAAAGAGAAACGATCATTGGAACGTCGCCGCCTTTACACAATCGTTGCCTCAATACTGGAGTTTGGAATCCATTTAATAGGAGTTCTTCCCAACCAATTAGAATTCCTACAATTGTAGGAAGGCGCAGATGCAGTGTTGCATGATGACGTTCATATTGAGGCATTCAGTGCCTGTGGCTGCAGTTAATGGTTTTAAACTGCTTTTCCATCCTGATTTTCCATTATGCTGGGGGGAAAAACTTTAAATGCAATAAAATACCTTGATTATTGTTTTAGATGCGTTCTTGAGAAATGGAGCTTAATGGCAAATAAACGTAAGATTTCTGAATTACAAACACATAATTACAAGAAAAAGTTTTAAAATATTTCTCAGTTATTTCTAAAGTATGGTAAATTACAGTAATGAGTTACTCAGCTAAATTAGGAGCGCTATCTCAAAGCTGCTCAATAGGACAGCACCCTGGTCGAGGTGTTTTTGCATTGTACTGTTGCCAAGTGTTGCTTTAGCCTCAGGTGTAAATGCTGCCTTCTGTTGGCCAGGTTGTGCACAAAACATCACGGAAGGTCATGGTGGTGAAGATCTACAAGAATGATGTGGACCAGGACAGCATCGTGCGGGAGATCAGTCTTCTGCAGAAACTGTCGCATCCCAACATCGTGAGGTGAGCACCTTTGAAATGTTTTCCCGGTTGGTCGCTAGCTGCTCTGAGCCAACAGCAGCAGGCCAGTGGCCGCCCTCATTAAAGTTTCATCTGTGTTTGGGATCCGGTGTTGTGCTCGGTTTAGTTCCTCTGTCTAGCTGGAGACGACCGTTTCGGCACTCAGTCGTGTTTCTTTTTAATGGGGCAGCCGATGGCTTGAACACGTGGCCCGATGACTGTTAGTTTGAGTCCCACTCTTAATGCTGCTGTTTGAAACCTTTAGCACAGTATCCAGAATAGCTCCAGTAGAAGTGCCAAACTGGGTCAGTACCGTGAGTGGGTTTGAATAAAACTGTGAACCACATGTTGGCAGCAGGAGGCGTACCGGTTAAAATGAATGCCTTGCATTCTAAGATTGAAGTGCCCTCGATGAAGACGCTGCCCATGAGTTGGTGCAGTAAAAATGACCCTAAAGTGGCAAATAAATGTGAGCAGCTTAGTTTGCAGCCTTGACTTTGTGAGGTGGATAAATAGGTATCCGCTGACGGCGATTAATGAGGAGTGTCACAATGGCCAAGGACTGAACTGAGTCAGAGCTAAGATTTTATTTGGGTGCGACTGCAGTGGGTATGAAAACACTCACCCCTCTGATGGGCCCTGTGCTGTTATCAGATAATGTGTACCTGTTCAGACCTGAAGCGCTATCACGCCTTTTCCCCGTTTCACTTTGCGTCACTACTGGTTACACTAATGCTGTTATCGGGAGTCACGCTACCTGGTGACACGCATTATGGGCTGTTTGAAGAAGTGGGCCTGGTGCAAGGTGACAGGGCAGATAGATGTTTTTGAACCGGGGCTTTTATTTTGCTCGGACTCGTTTTTGTATATGAACCTTTGTATGTGAAGTATAAACTATTGCAGCAGGGGTGGCCCTTGGAAAGGTGGTCAGTTAAATGGTTTTGCTTATTCGTACCAGGAGTCTGTTTTCATGCCCATTCCTATCTCTTGTTCGGAGAAGGAGTGTGGTGGTCCAGTCTGACTTTCATCTTCCCTTTATCTGTTTTAGGTACCTTGGAATTTGCGTGAAAGATGATAAGCTGTATCCAATTTTGGAGGTGAATATCTTTCCTGGTTGTATGGGTTGATCTGTTTTGGTTTTTTGAAAGATTTTATGATGATGATGATGATGATGATGATGATGATAATGAATATGAGGTTTGGTCAGGGTGAGGATGGTGCTGCTCTTTTCTTTGCAGTATGTGAGCGGCGGATGCCTGGAAGAGCTTTTAGCCAGGAAGGACGTCTCCCTCAGCTGGAGGGAGAAGGTGGAGCTGGCTTGTGACATCACCAGGGGAATGATCTACCTGCACTACAAGAACATCTACCACAGAGACCTCAACTCCAAGGTGGGCGTGCAGAGCTGCGGTTCAACCAAGCAGGGTGATGGTGTGGATCTTCTCTGAAGCTGGTGCCACATCCTACACATCAAGAGGCACATGAAAGGGTGTTGGCATTCAGATTTGCCTGGGTCTTCAAGGGAGGTTTCAAAGCCTCAAACCCTCACAACTGAGGGTCGTGCCTCTGTTACCATGGTGCCCACACCAGTGTCACGTGACCTTCTGGGGTAGGGACAGTGGCAGTTCATTGTTCTACCCATGTGCCCTGCCACTAGGCGATGAATTCCTGCTGAGATAAATAACAGTGTAGATGGGGGAAGGGGGCGATTATGGACCCCGGTGGAGGGTTCTGGAAGGCCCTGGGTGTTTGATCTGTGCTTTTGTTGGACGTGTTCAGCGTCAACAGTCACCGCCACCTAGCAACCGGGTCGTAAAGCTCTGTAGGCTGTGAATGGGGTTTCTTCTCCGAGGCCTGCACTGCGTTTTCGTGAAAGTCCTCAATAAAACGGGTGTGTAACGTACAGGCAGAGGGGCACACAGAAATCGAGTGTGATGTAAGAAGCTGTACCAGGCTTTGGCAGTCAAGTACACGGGGACCCGCACCCCGGGGTAACTGATGTAATAACAGGCTGCCGAGCTGAATCTGGAGACAGCGGTTTGCTCGGTTAACGCGGAACACATGGCTCCGTTCTTGGACTCGTATCTGTTTTTGGGTGCGGTGGGATTCCCTCCCTGTAATGGAGCCGTGGAGATTTTTAACCCTGTGCAGCTGATGACAGATTAGCAAAGCTGACGCTGCAGTTGAAGTCTTGCTTCTTGCAGGTCCTCAGTGGGTCTTCTCCAGAATCCAGGGGGGTGGGGGATCTCGTGCGAACCACCAAAAGCCGTTCTGAAGACGACCGTACATCCTGGCGGGCTTCTCAAAAGAGCACTGTCCCCACTACAAAGGATGGGTTTAATTAATCAGGCTTGTGGCTTGAAAGCCAAACATCCAGACTGGTTTCTTTCCCCCGTTTCGTCGCCGAGGCGGCCGACGAAGGTTGCGCTTTCCTCCAGCGCTCAATTATGTAATTATCCTGCAGACGCTGTAAAAGAAACTGTGGAGCTTAGGAGTAACGTAACATGATGAAGTGTCATGCATCTCCACGGTCTGCTGGACTTCAGTGTTACCCATGGAAGTGCAGAGAACTGTAAACGCTGGCAGTTGAGCTGTGCAGCAGCGCCTTCCTGTGGCTGTTTTGCGCTATTGCAGCAGCTTCCTGTTTTCAGTGCAGGGACTGAGAGTTCTGCTCACTGTCCGCTGTGAAAATGGGAAGTCACCCGTTTGTGAATTTGCCAAAGGTGACTAATACACTGCCTGGCCAAAAAAAAGTCCCAACCTGTAGTTAACTTGTGTTATGATGTGGGGTCGCTTCAGTCGCTCAGGTCTGGGTTCAGCAACATCATGTGCCCAAAACATGAGCTCAGCTGACTACCTGAATATACTGGATGAGCAGCTTTTTCCATCCATGGATCTTTTCTTCATATTCCAAGATGACAATGCCAGGATTCATGGGGCTCAAATTGTGAAAGAGTGCTTCAGGGAGACATCATTTTCACACATGGATCGG
Organism: Heterotis niloticus; assembly: GCA_018136845.1. NCBI lineage: Eukaryota > Metazoa > Chordata > Actinopteri > Osteoglossiformes > Osteoglossidae > Heterotis > Heterotis niloticus. The sequence goes on along the minus strand of CM030900.1, from coordinate 23,536,536 downwards.
CCACCACAGAGTCCAGACCTTAACCCCATTGAGAATCTTTGGGATGGGCCGGAGAAGACTTTACGCAGCGCTCCGACTCTCCCACCATCGATACGAGATCTTGGCGAAAAATTTATGCAACTCTGGATGGAAATAAATGTTGACAACGCATAAGCTTATTGAAACGATGCCACGGTGAATGCGTGCTGTAGTCGAAGCTAAAGGTGGGCCAACGAAACATTGTGTGTCACTTTTTTTTTTTTGCGCACTCTGCTGGAGGTAACCCTTGGTACGCATACTGATGGTCTTCCTACGCATCTGCTGCATCTTCCCCTGTTCAGAACTGCCTGATCAGAGTGACGGCGCGCGGGCGTGAGGCTGTGGTGACCGACTTTGGCCTGGCCAGGGAGGTGGGGGAGCTGACGGCCAAGGATCCGGGGAGGAAGCTGTCCTTGGTGGGCTCCGCCTTCTGGATGGCCCCGGAGATGCTCAGAGGAGAGCCCTACGACCGCAAGGTACTGAACACGAGTGCCTGATATTGCACATTCAGCCTGCGTACTTTAATTTTAAGATTTTATTTTTGGCAGAAGCAACATTGGAAAACAAGATTGTTTGTTGAAATGATGGTTGTGGAAGCGCAAGGTCCACCGTGGATATGAGATAACTGTACAAAGTAAACCTCATCTCTGTGAGCCATTTGCTGCTGGGAATCCATCCAAACCGTTTTTGGTGACTGCTTGGTCCAGGTTCTGTTCTGGAAGCACAGGGTGTGAGGGAGGGTGTTTATGCCAGACCACATTTTAAAGGCAAGTTAAAGTGGCCGGGTCTGCTCAAACACTTGTCTTTGGACTGTGGGAGAAATGCCAAACCACCAGTGCAAGCAAGGTGTAACGTTTGTGTCTGGTGCTCTCACCAGGTGGATGTCTTCTCCTTTGGCATCATGCTTTGCGAGATTCTGGCCAGAATCCCAGCCGACCCCGAAGTCCTTCCCAGAACACAGGTAACGGCAGCAGGTGGCTTGGGTCCAGTAGATTCATAAATGCAACTTTTTGTTACAAATGGATGGAGGTTGGTTTGTCTGCTCAGCAGACTAATCGCAGACTGTTGCCTCCTGCAAAAATGCTGGTGGAAAAAATGTTGTTTCTAGGAGCCTCCTCTGCTTTTAAGGTTCTTTATCATCTGTGTGAAGCCTGCAGTAATTTAGATTCCTTTTTAACGTGCAGTTGAATACAATTAATCTTTTACTTCTTAAGCGTTCACGGTACTGACATTACTCGGTTTCTAATGAATATGTTTGTTTTTTCTTTCTAACTCACAGTCCGTAACTAATTGTTCTGCTCTTCCAAGCGTCGGCTCAAAGATCCAATAATTTGTGTAGTACTGACACACGCATTCTCTCCCCCCAGTATATTTTCCTGTAGGAAAATGAGGGGATTTAGCAGCATTTGGCCAAGTCAAGATTTATTGCAAGCTAAAAGCAGTATTGCTCAACTAAATTTAACCGTTGGTAATGTTATATGCATGTGTGCAAAGCATGTTATTTTCTACCTCCATATATTATAACTGACAATGTTTTATTTAGGTTTCTTGTGAGTTTTCTGCTGTGCTCAAACAGGAGAGCAAAATGTGCTTTCATATGATTTTTATTTGTAGCTCTTACAACTACCCGTCTTATGTTAATTTGGACTTTTACTGTGGTAAGGACGCCTTGTTTTCCCCTCATCCCATGGGGAAAGGCGTGCCAAAAGTTAGTGGTCCGCCATAATGCATCTTTGTGTCCTTCAGGACTACGGGCTGGACGAGGAGGCTTTTGGGGAGATGGTGCCGGGCTGCCCTCAGCACCTCCTTCAGTTGGCTGCCAGCTGCTGCCAGGTGGGTGCGCTGTTGTCCCGCCATTGATACAGCTGAGTCACACAAGTGCTGCACTGAATGGCCTCCTCTTCTCTCAAGGAGATGGAAGTTATTAGGACAAATGGGTGCAGTGCCATATCACCAACTTCATATGGCAGTGCGCCCATTTTTTCCAATAAGTTATGCAGTTTTTTGGAGGTTATGCTGGCACTCCGTTTTAATCGACGGGCCGCATTTAAATGAACCTTTGTTCTAATTACGCTTCCTGGTTGTCCTCGGTAATTCAGCCCTACGTGTAACTGCCGGTTGTGGCTGCTCTGGCCCAGGTGGAAGCTTTCCGCAGGCCATCCTTCACCGAGCTGCTCGATGGGCTGGAGGACATGGCAGAGGCCCTGAGGAACACAGATGCAGAGCTGAGGACCGGGTGATCGGACGGGACTGCGGCCTCCACCTGTGGAGGACATAAGAGGAACCCCAAGCTGGATTAAAATGTAGGGGACGTGGCCACCTGATACCCTTCCAGCTCTGGAGGACAACGCATGTGGCCCTGAATGGGAGCTGCATCCTGGCTGAAGTGGAGGTTCGCTCTACACACACACACACACACCCCCCTTCACTTACCGACTTCAAAGGCAGGTGGGTGTGGGCTTGAACGCTGGGCCCCCTCAGTTGTTCCTTTCAGCATGCAGATGCCTCAGTGAACCACTAGCATGCGGGACAAATAGTGCCCCCCACTTAATCCTCCTGCAGGAAAGGTCAGTTCACTACTCCACCTTTGCGCAAAGGCCTAAAGTGACTGCACTTAAGTACTTCCACGTGGTGTGTGACCCTGACCCATTCAACTCCTCTGCTATCACTGCATTGTTTTTTTTATTCTGACAGCTGGTTAACCAGCAAAAAGGCTGTAAGTTGAGGGAAAGCTCGAGAGGTCTAACAAACGAAAGTGCCTGTAGAAGCTGAGAAAGAGCCGTCTCGTTCAGCGTCAGCAGGATGAAAGGAATCGAAGCAGAGCTTTCGGCTTACGTAACAGAGTTCATTTACACATCTGACCGTCGGCCCCGTGGAGACTTGTTTACTGGATTAGTGTTGCAGCAGATGTCTAATAAACGTGATGGGAACGATACAACATGCTGACCTTTTTTAATGCGGTGGCTGTGGATATTAATTTGTATAGTGCGTCCGTTTGTATTTGTCCTGCAGCGTGCTTGTGTGTGCGGGGAAGAGACAGCAACACTCCTTCACTTTCATCCGTGGTTACCTGGCAACCACTAAATGTCTTTCAACTTATTTCATAGATGAGGCTATGCTCTAATGAAAGACAGGCAGCGTGTTTGCTGCTGTTGCTAAGACAGATTAGGAAAATTTTTCCCCACTCACCTGTTGCACAGGTAAAGGACGGATATAACTGCTTTGTCACCAGTTTGCTTCAGTTCTGCTCTCGGCTGCAGGCAAGAACTAAAGGCAAAGCAGTTATTTACGGCAGTAATTTTGTTATATAAATCACATCTTTTTACCACGGTCTGTCGCTGCTCTAATGGAGGAGCGAAGGACAAATTGTGGTTGGATTCACTCCCTGAAACTGTTCAAATGCAAGAGAGGGGAGTTGCATAAATGTTTTCCTTGGAGTGTCCATCACATTGTAGAAAATATTAAACAAAATGCAGCAATACGTACACCAACCAACCGGCATCCCACCTGTTTGTGCAAGACAATACAATTGGGACATTTCTCAGCCTTGGTGTTTTTGAAGGAAAAAGCACGTGACGGCAGTCAACAAAGGATAAAATCTGCGTTGCCCAACTGATGCATTTAGCCATGGGAAGAGCAGCAGGGCTCCTTCTAGGGCCTCAGATCATCTTCACAGGTGCGTCAGGTCCGAGAACAGGAGGGCAAGGGAAATTAACGTACCTGTTGGAGGGACGCTCCTGCCGTCAAGCAGTGCTGTTCGTAGGGCCATCATCTTGAAATCTGTAGGCGCTCCGTCTCCACTCCTGCTCTTCTACTTTTGGTCAAAGTGCTGCAAAAATCAACACAAAGATTCCCAATAAGGTAATAATAATTGCAGGAAGACAATTGTGCCTGTTTGAGCACGGTCGGGTGGGACACAATCTAGCGGTCCATAGCTCTGGCGCTTTTCACCAGCTGCTGCTGCTGCATGGTTACGCTTCAGAAAAGCAAAACCTCACCGTAATGAACATCTGCTGTTGCTGGACAAAGAGAAACAGACGAGGTGGTGGTCTTAGGGAATTCTCTGCACGAGAGAAAAAGCCAGACTGCTGCTGCCAACAACGCAAGTGCAGTGCGGGTTGAAAATCATGCCCGCAGCCCCCACATCGCTCTGGCTTTCATAATCCTGGCACAAGTAGGGCCGCCCCGTAACCAAACACCGAGCCGAACGCATTCGTGCGTTTCAATCGTTTTCGCAACGGATTCCGATCGACAGTGTATTCAGAGGCCTTTATTAAGAGCATCTTCAATATTTTAGTCTGCTCTAAGCGTAATGCCTCAGCGTCATCCTGGTAGGTCACTCGCTGAGCACAAACAGCCCTCAGCCCTCCTTCCTGCAGGCGCTTCGCTGCGTTTCTATTATAAATGACCTCTGAAGTGCCGCAGTTAACAAAAGCCGCATAGCTCAACGAATTAAAGTGCGCTCCGTGTTGCCAAGTCGGTCATTTGAGGGAGAGCAGCAGGTTGCCCGCACGCTTGTTTCATCTGCATTCTACAGGGACTCGGCACCCGGAACCGATTGGTCAGCGGGCATATTTACAGCCCTGCTGACATGGGGCAGGGGTGAATCCCGATGGCTCGGGCACAGAGCCGTTTGCCAAATGATGAAGAGCAGCAAAAGCCATTAAGAGCCAATGGGCTGGAGATGGCGGCCGAGTGCGTTGTGACACACGGCGGTGGGGAAGAGCGCGTCTGTGTGCCAAAAACCCCAGGGGGAGCACAGCGCAGAGTACAGCGATCATAAAAACTGAAAGGGATCATAGACACTGACAAAGATATGCATATTTATATCCCGCACCGACTCGTTCTCCGTGTAAAACAGAACAATTTAAAATGTACTTCTGGCACCCCGGAAACTTCTATACTTTAAGCCCAAGTCAGCATGATGACGGGGGAAAAAGGGTAAAAATGGGATGCATGATGAAGATTTGCCAGCAGAGTAAAAGGTAGCTCGGGCTGAGACTCAATTTTAGCTTTTGCTCAACATCTAAAAATACCTACAGGGGTACGAGAAAGACCAGGTGATAATTTAATCCAGGTAACAGCAATATGATTGTTATATTTAGCATTAGCACCACTGGAGTGAGGACAAGGTGACAGTCAAATCCCTGTCTCCCTCGCGGAAGGCAGCCGCACCAGTAGCACAGATGATGGTATTGATCGTGTCCGGCGTAACCTTTCCGCTCCCCTGCACAACACATTCGTATTAATCACTGAGCTGGGGGGAAAATGTGAAGATGAGTAACAAAAAAAAAAAGTTACTTCAAAGTGAGAAAGAGGGATGTAGGGAGAGGATAAAATGATGGCTTAGAAGAATGAAGAAAACATGACAAGGTCAACGCTCGACTTCATTGGAACACGGGCCATATCTGGGGGCAAAGGATGCTACTCGAATCATTGCGCTACCTGCCAGCCCTGAGCAGAGCGAGGAAAAAGACGGCAAGTGGGGCCAGGAGAGAATGAAGATAGAAGATATGGCCTGACCACCGAAACACAGCTCTCTCCAGAGACCATGGGAACGACCGTGAGAACAACAGATGTGCACAAGTGTGCATGTTTAATGGCCAACATACTGAGGTGACAGTGGTGCACGGAGCTGAGCATAAATAAGGAGCAGAAATGACCGAATGTCTTCTCTCAAACTGTAACATGCTGGGGGAAAAAAGGAAAGAAGAACCTTGTCCGATCTCAAGAACGACAATGCAGAAGGCAGAAAAAAGCGCAGCCGACCTCGAGCGCTCGAGTCTACAGACGAGCGTAGGCTGGGGCAGAAAGCGGCGCACGTGAGAGACGGAGGGCTGTTCGCTCTCAGCCCATTGTTTCCCGCTAATAGTTTGTCAGTCGGACAGCGCGCGTTGAGACGGATCGGCTCCCGCAAGCGCGCGCTGACCGGATCTCTTTCCGCGATGAAAAAACCTCTCGCGCCACTGCAGCAGCTCCTCATACATGCACCCCTCGTAAGGGGGTCTGAGCGGAGATGAAAGGAGGAAGGAAGAAAAGAAAAATCTAAATGATAAAACAGAATTGTGTGCTGTTAGAGTTGGCATTCATTCGTCCTCAATTGGCTGCGGTCAAAACCCAGAGCTCAAACACCTACTGCATGAAAACACGCACCGTGCACGTGCACCTTTGCCCCTTACGTCACATAAACCCCTGGGTGGTGTCAGTCGGTGTTACGGGTCACACCCAGCATCAGAGAGAGATGAATGTCACCGTGGTTCCAACTGAGGTGCTTCAGAAACTCATCACCCCTCACAGTCCAGAGACCCGCAATGGGCTGGATTCCCCCGAAGTTCATACCCTCAGCAGAATGGAGAAACGGCCACTAAGGAAAACGCAAACTCGCCTCCTTGGTGATGTCAGGGATGCGATGGCGGTTCAGCTTGCCTCGCGGTTGCCCTAAGAGGAAAGCATGGTCAGTCCCGACTAAGAACAAACAGCTGGGTGTAAATGGCTTCATTTCATAAATCCTAGCAAGGTACACATACCCAGTGATGATCAGCAGCTGTAAACAATGGAATGGACACGACAATACAAAAGCTGCCCTAAATAAAGCTTAATCTAAAGTCAAACTGCGGTCTACAAAAAGCGCTCCCGCTGGGATTGCAGTTACAACACAAAGGCGGAGGCTAACTAGTTCACATTACCTTCGACCGGTGAGCGTTGAATCCAACCAGCAAGGTGAATGGCTCGGTGTGTCGATCAGGACAGACCAACACAGCACAGATTCCTGCCAGGGGACCAAGGCACCACTTCACTTTCTGCACAGCGCAAACAGACAAAATCCCAAAATCACCATCCATCAGGCCACTGTGGACTGTGGTATGAATGTGGCAGATGAGCATTAAAATGGGCAAAACAGGTGACCTTCGTGACTCCGAAAGGTCTTAAGCACACGTTTCCGATGTTCTCCAAAACTAGCAGCTCAGAAATTACCCAATATGTTCAAGTAAATCGTGGCAGGTGGGTCGGCAGCTCATCGAGATGTTTTGCACATCCTAAGAGAACCTGGGACAGGAGACCACAGAGAAAAGGGCTGACGGAGAGTGCGGCTGCCATCCAGACCGTCTTGAGAAACCTCAGCAGAAACAGCAGCAGTTTTGTGCGCTACAGCAGACTGGCTAATGGCTCAACACCGCAGCCCCAGCGCTCATTTATCAACGGCTACGTTTGTCCTTCGGGGGGCTACAAACAGGTGAGGCGCAATCGGAAGCCATTCAAAAATGTTTCGAGTTTACATTTTTTAGAAACCGCTGATGAATTCTCTATTTCTAAAACCCAGCACATTTCAGAAGTCCCCAACCTTAACAAAAATGCTGTGGATATCCATAGCTGAGTCAATCTTCAAATACGGAAAAAAAAAATGCACCCAAATTTAAAAAACAGGCTACTGAATCTGACAGCACAGACCCGCTTCATGTGAATATATATATTTTTTTAATTTAATTAAATAAAATCACTTAGTCAATATAAAAATGTTCAACATTACACAACCCCTCAAATGCACAAAATGCATCACCATTCTGTTGCCATTTCATTGGCAACCTTCAATTTTTGGGGACATACAGATCCTGGAAGCCGCACCAAATCTGATGCCAAAATCGCAGTCCTGGCAGCACCGCCAGTTTCATTTTGTCACCTTCTCACAGGATCTCGCTACACATTTGGACAATTAGTCACTGTTTGCACAGAAAACATCACCGCCTGGCATTTGCCAGCAGAAAGTAGCGACTGGCTGGAAAGCAGCCCAGTCGGTAAATCATTCGCACCTGCAGAGGTATAAAATTCCAAGTGTGGGTCGCAAGAGATCAGCACAGTTTGCATAGACCCCCCCCCTTAAATAACAACACACACCGCTTGCAACTACATCTTGGGTATAATAACAAAAAGCTCTCCCGTTCAAGAAACCATTTGCTGTTCCATTGCTTCTTCGACCCATCTCATCCCATGAGGGAGATCAGGTGACCACAGTTAAGGGGTGTAAATAAAGGTTTGTAAGGGACCATTTGGAATACATAAAAGTGTGAAAATGTTTTCATGCTAACAAGCTGCATTTCTTCAGCACCAAAACACATCGAATGCCAAAACATAAAGGTGAAACCACTGTGTGACACCCGAAGGTCACCTTAATACCAGCTAGCCTGGCTGCACCTTTAAGAGAGCACCATGATTGGGGTTCATTACCCCACAAACCATCATTCATTCATATCTACTTGTTCAGTCCAGGATAACTTAAAGACACGACCCATTATTTTTTCCAGGCTGTGGCAGCACTCACCCCCCCCCACAACTACATAAACAAATGAAACCGGGCACATTTGTTAGTGCTAATTTTGTGCCATTTTTTTGCTGTCAGTTTTGGTTTTGAAGACATTAACGATCATTTTGATTTGTGAATGTATAGCGGATATTTAAAAGTCTACACAACCGTATTAAGACTGCAGGATTTTGTGATGCAAAGTCAGAAACTTTCTATACCCACTAACTGCAGGGGTAGATGTTCCATATCCAGTTCAAACAAGGTTAACACTCATTTAAAGGTGCTTTTTTAAAAAGAAAACACACTACTTCGTGCTAATACTTTACCCAAGAAGAACCTTTCTCTGATGGTGTCAGCAGGTAAGAATTTCCTGAGTCTGAGAAGAGGTCCTACTACCCAGGATGCAGGCTCAAGTGCTTTACCTGGGAAGTCAAAAAATGGAATATATGAAAGGAATGGAATGTTTTAATGTGACTTGGGCAGCAGCGGTCTCTGCTGCCCTCCTTTCTTCCTCTTCCACCGACCGACCCGCCTCCCTAGGTGTCAGCCCCCCAACACCTGCCGCTCTCCGTGCAGAAAGCAGCTGGAAAGTTCATAAAAACCAAGAAGCTGCTGAAAAGTCATTCAGAAGAATAAGCAGACCTACAAATACACCTGTACTGCGGTGTCCGAGTGCTGCGGGTGCCTAGAAACGGCGCGAGTACCACAAACTCGAATCAATCTTCCTGGTCAGAATTGCGCCAACAAACAGCTTCAAGCTGATGAGGAAGATTGATTCTGTCCTGGGTTTAGCTGAGAAACTCCAGTTAAGTTCCATAAAATACCATTAACGCCTTAAAATACCTATTTTGGTGTAAAAAGGAACTCTTTAAACATCAATTACTAAACATTTAATGAAGTCATTAATGTTCATTTGTGGGTTTTTATGCCATTAATTTTCATATTTTACATTCCTTTCCTTATTGGTAGCAAAAGGAACAGACATTTAATAGTCAAATATACCCAAACAACAAAATAAAAGTAACAATAAAAAAAAAAAATTAAATTTGCCTAATAATATACAGCAGGACGTTTAGGCTGAAATGTGTGCGGCATCGACAGCACTGGAGACAGTAAAGTTACCCTGATTCACCACAAAGTCCAGAGGCTCTCAGAAGTCCGGGTTACGGCACCAAAGCATCATTATTTGTCAGTATTTGTACTTTGTCAAGTACATTTACTGTAGTCAATAATTTAATAAAGTACATAACTCCAAGGACAGAGGGAAGAAAATGTTCTGTACCTCAGCCACGTCATCACAGGGAGGCACCATTCAGACCTATAGTTTGCAGATGATTTTAAAACTTTTTTGGAATAATTAATTTCTGTTGCCATGGGCGGGGGGGGGTCACATCAGAGATCGAAGTGAGAGAGCTGACGAATAAGCGGCCCGAAAAGGCCAAGTCCACGTTTGCTTCACCTCTGGAAGGTACCGGGCTGAAATGTGGGCAGAGCATAGCTGCAGGCTGGCCGCCACCATCCCATGGATCGGGTGGCAGCGCTCGCCGCCGTCGGTGCTCGACTGCTTCGGCTGCCGTCCTCAGAGGCCCGCAGCTCCGATGCCTCAGCCTATGCATTCTAATTAGCCTCTGACTGACACATCAAACAGCAGGCAACGTGGCGCCGCATCCGCTCTCGGGGTTTAGAAGAGCTGCGCCGGAACCCGCTGGCCTCTACGTTCAAGCAACGACAAACATACAAAGGGAAGACACTTTGTTAGCAAGGAAAAAAAAAAAAAAAACATTTGCTTAAATTGTGCTGGAATCAGAATTACAATTATTATTATCACTGTAGCGAAAGTCAAAGTCAAAACATGTCCTCAGGAGTAATAAATACTTTTAGTTGCATTGCTACTGGCATTTATTTTTTTTTTACTTACCCTCTTATTATCACTATTGTTCTAATTATTACATACCAGTATTTTCATACAATGTTAGGCTGGTTTATGCATTTAGGAAATTCTTTACTGAGGAAACTGAGGGTAAGTAATTTGATCATTAAAGTGAGACCTAAGACTTAAGTTATTATTATTATTACTTTCCATTCACCCGACCACGATCCATAACCACTCGATCCTAGGAGTGTTTCCCAGAAACACTGGGTGTGAAGCAAGGAGACATTATTAATTATTATAACAAAAATGTGAAATTGTCTTGCATTGGTCTTCTAATCTGGGGTATAGCAAAAACATGCCTGCGGCGCATCAAGTCATACTTTACGGAGACAGAAATAGATGGGAAATCTGAACCGCGTATCGATTCTCTGAATGCAGCAGAGCTTTGGAAGTGCAGTTTGAAAAGGTGGATTTGCATACATATTTATAGTTGTCAGGAGCGGGGCTTGGAGGGATGGTCTGAATTATGGGATTGCGGCGTAGCGCGGACCATGGCGTTCACTCGGCAGAGACGGCAGTGGATTATGATTTTGGAGGAAATGCATCGCTCGAACCACGTGGCCGTTTGCCCCCCTCTCAGGCTTCGCTCTGATCTCACCTTCGTGTAAAACCGAGGTGGCTGATCGCCACTCCTGGGTTTAATCTAATTAACATGGAAATATCAGAGCCAGGAACAGCAGCCCAAAAGGAGTCCCCCAGAGGGTTTCCGTGAGACAGAAAGCGAGCTGCATTTTCTCATTCCAGTAGGAGAAAACTAAAACTGGAAAGGAAAAAAAATATCTGAGGAGTTGTATCTCATCTCAGTAGAAGCCGAAAGGGCCAAATAAGTTTAACTCTGCAGGTGGAGCTGGCTATTTAACCAGTTCCTTAACCGCCGAACCAGAAGAGTCGGTGGCAGTATCATCATTTTGATAATCATTTAAGAAAATTGGTGGTCGCTCTTAGCAACGCTTGCACCGGAAATGCTCGGCACCCTCCTGGAAAGGCGCTATACAAAAGAAAATTTTATCAAAACGATCACCACCCTGTGGTGGACTGGCGCCCTATTCAGGGCGTGGTTTCATGGCCTTGCGGCCAGTGAATCCGGAATATTCTCTGGACCGCCGTGACCCGGTCAGGACAAAGCGGTTGAGGATGATGGATGGGTGGATAAAATGATCAGAAAGATTGGATTGGAACGGAAGAGGGGAGGAGGAATTCGATTTCTCATCGTGCGGCCCGGCCCGCCGCTTTGGACACGGCTCCGGCTTCAGAAAGGGAAGCTGGGAGAAAAGCTAGAGAAATGACTCGATCTAACAATAATTTCACCTTTCTCACCACCCGCCCTTTTCATTCTTTCGTGTTTCTGCAAGCAAACTCTCACAAATCACGTCAACGGTAAACAGTTTAGGGAACCTGTTCCACCGAGTCAGCTTGAAGGGACTGTTCATTTCCTGCGTTATCACACCTTTCCAAACAAGTGGAAATTTACAATCTCTATTAAACAAGGTCACTGGCTCCGAAATCTCTACCTCGGCACCTGGAGGCTGAAGCCTGGGGCCCGGTTGCTTAGTTACCGCACCACCAATATCCCCGTAAAATGATGAATAAAACATCCTGGGCAGGTTAAATCGGAACTTTGATCCTGGTTTCATTGGGTAAATCATGAACAATTAGTGGGCAGAAGCTTAATGTTAACCTAATGTACCGGTCAGAAAAGATTGTACCCAGATTATTGAAATATTCAGCATGTTTTGTTCCCTTTTATTCTGTTCCGCAAGCACGAGTGCTCTTAGCTCTGAACATTGATTTGCAAATGTAACCCAAAAGCGCAGTTGCTCCTAATGGTCTCTCAAGGATGTCGCACAAGACGTTGTTTACAGAGGCTCGAGCGGTCCACCGCTGTCCGCCACATCTCAGACACAAAGCATCATTCGTGCCGTCTCAGCGCACCTGCAGTATAAACATTAGTCGACACCGAAGACGAAGGCACACATCTGACGTGCGGCTCCTTAAAAGGTGTGTTTTTTTTTTTTTTTTTAAAGAAATAAAATCCCCGTTCCTGCTGGTCTCTAGCTGCAGTCGAGTCCCCGGTGTGTGCACGGGGCTCCGTTTACAACAACCCCCTCCTTTGGGCTTTGCGCTCAACCAGCTTGGATTTGTAGTAACCCTTAAGGTGCGAGGAGCTCATTTATAAATGCTTTGCTAATGAAGTCGGACTCATTATTTTTAATGGCTTATCTACTCAAAGGGTCTTTAATAGCACCGGCAGCAATTCAGCACACAAAAACATGAGAATATATTAAGTAACTCCCAGTTCGGGCCCAAAGGGGCTTTGGAATTAAGGAAACAGCCGACCTAAATTTTGCATCGCATAACAGTTTTATTTGTTTTACTCGTTTTTACCGTAGTAAAACTCAGAGTTGCAGCTTAGTCTACCCTATTTATTGTATAAATTGGTCTAATCTGTTTCTTGCTTTTGCTGAATTACTCACAGTGCATGTGATGTTTTTGCCATTTCTTTCTGTGTGGTGTGCACTATACCGTGCTTTGTATGTATACCTGTATTATATGTAGTACAGTATTACTTTGATCACCACTGTAGACTGGTTTTTCAGAAACGGAGCTCAATGAAACTGTGCTACAAGAGGCCATTAACACAGGATGTTGCATAAATGGTGCACAATAGATAGCAAATTGGTTATAAATAATAAAGTAACAAATACAGTATTGCATATAATTGATCTGAATTTTTTTTAATATCTTAAATTATGAGAAAGGGCTATTCAGGGCTAAAGAGATGCTCAAAAGGATAAAATAAGAGTGTTATTGTAAAACAGCACTGATCGAGGGGGTTGCATAATATCCCATTATGTCATTGTGTTTGCTGCTGAAATCGCTGCTCATCACATCAACATTTGTTCAGTTATTTGACACTTTTCTCCAAAGTGACTTAGACTCTTAAGCTGTTTACAACGATTTACCCATTTACAGAGCTGAGTAATTTCAGTCCAACCACTACGGCCCATGCTGCCAGCTCGGTATTTCTGGTCGCAAGGTTGTAATTCCATTTGAGAAGCAACCTAAGGCAGTGCTGCCCCTTCACCGGGTCACGTTTCTCCACGGCAAAAGGACACTTTGCCCCCCCCGTAAGACGTGTGCACAGATGGAGCAGCGGGCAGGCAGGATCGGCCCACCGAGCCGTAAAGGCATTTGTAAGGAGGAGGCATTTCGGCCGCGTTAAAATTTATCACCTCAAGGTGATACCAATTTATTAAAAAATAAAGCAGGCCGTGCGAGGGGCACATAAACGGAACTCAAGTGTGAAAGTGAGTTTGGGCCCTTTTATGCTCCTGGGTCTTCAGCCGGGTGTCCGGATGACCCTGAAAATGGACATGAATCACCATGATGCCCCGGTGCATGTCGTATCTCTGCTTCTGACATCTAATATCTCTTCTTCCACCTCCTCCTCGTAACTATTTCCCCAGTCATATAAACATCAAATAGGGAAAAGTCTCTCTGCCCTGCACAGCTGGACACATATCAGATGTTTCACTGACACTTTCATCCATATCCAATTATGACTTTGGTCATTAAAACACTGCCATATTCTCTTGGCATTACTGCAAGAGCCTTTATAAAAGTAGAATGCATAACGCCCTGGTTGCAATTCCACATTCCAACAAAAGTCAGCCAAGCAAATGGACCTTAGAGAAATTCACCATTTTGGATCCCTGTGTAACAATTTACTCTCCCCTCCAAAATAATGTCTATTAGCCTGTAGAGCAGCAGCATAATAACTGTCATATTCTTCCAAACTCAAATGTCACTCCCCATCAGGCAAGCGTTTGCTGTTTATTAAGGAGAACAAAAAAGCACCAAAATGTGTTGCCATGTCAAATTTGTTGTATAACAACACAGAGCAGTGAGTCTCCCTGTAGACCTGCCTTTTCTGTACTTGCTATTGATTTTTCTGCAGAAACAGAATTACCAGAATGGGCTTCAGTCTCAAGAAAGGCAAATGGGCAAAAAAAAAAAAAAAAGCTGTTCACTCACCGCTTTTCCATACATCTTCTCACGTTCCAGAAGGCGGCCTCTTCGTTTTTTCCCTAAGTGCTACACATTAGACTGTTTAAAAATGAGAATAAATTACATTTCTGCTGAAAAGCTTGCAGGACTTTCAGACACTCATCACCCCCCTCCCACCCACCCTCACCTGCATCCACAACTACTTTTTCTGTCGCACCATTACTATAAACAGAAAGGTGTACAGTACAAGCTGGAATGCAAGAAAAAATAAAAACATGAGACAAACATTATTCACAATTATTATTTTCTGTCGGGTTTTTGGATCTGAGACAAATGCTAACTTTTTTTTTTTTTAAATGTCTACTTACAGTACGTACAGTATATGCAAATACACAGCTATTATTCTGGGTCTGTAAACTGAACAAAAAAATTTAAAAAAAAACACAAACACAAAATTTTGATTTACAACTAGATACATTTTACTGAAAAAAAGTTTAAAAACAACTGATATCCGCATTAGCAGGGTGGCTGGCAACATATTGGAGATGCTGTAAGAAATGAGACAAACGTGACTCTTAAGTATAGCTTAAGACACTTGCTACTGCTGAATGTTTACCATGGCATTTTTAATAGAGGTCAGTTCAAATGAGGTCAATGATGGCACCATTCTGGTCACATTTGTTTTATTTATTCACATTATAAGAAACATCACCTTTTCCAAAAAAAAAAAAAAAACACCATACCTGCTGTTGTGTTCCCCAGATTGAGGAACCTCCCATCTTCTGTTGGGCAAATGATGAATATCTGGTGAAGCAGCTACAGTCCTATGTAAGATCAGCACACTATAATGCGATTCAAAAATAAAGCATTTCAGACTATGGCCCTTGAAACAGGCTGCACTCATTGCAACCCTTCTACACACACACACACACACACACGCACGCACACGCACGCACGTACGCGCACTGCTCCACTTCTTCCAACATCCAACCTTTGTACAAAATCGACAAACTGCATGAAGACCAATAACCTTTTCTCACCGGCGCCGGATGTCACTCGATCAATCACATCAATCGCTGTCACCTAAACCGATCTGCTCTCCCCGCCCAGCTCCAGGCAATCTGTCAAAAGTCATCGGCTGTCACGAGGCGGAAAAGCAACGACAAAAGAACGAAACGGAAAAACAAATTCTACACTCTGGACCCGGGAACTGAAATGCAGAACGAGAAATGTCCACCCTTCCTGTTCTGTCCGAGACTGTTAACGTTTGTACAAATCTTTTTTTGACCCAGGAAGCACATCAGATTAACGGCTTAATGCATAGAAACTCATCTCTGTGTCATCCATCTGCTGCACCCCTTCCAGATGATGCAGTGTTCATCAGGCGGCTCTTCAGCCGGCCGTCAATTCACGAGATTTCACTGCAGCCACATAGCATTTCAGCCCCGCTCCCATCGCCACAGTGGATATACATACTATGTTAAAAAATAAACTATGTATAGTGTGTAATATATATACTGTATATAAGTAAGTAATTTTTTTGGATTCTGAAACTTTTTGTATCCAAAGCACCTTAAATATTGCATGGTGGTTTTACATTCACCCATCAATGCAACCGGATGTGTTTACTGAAGGGTTTTCCTGCATTTCTCAGCACAGCGGCATTTCCCTCGTTTGATAAGCACCCTCAAACACATTCCTTCGACCGCCAACCACTACGCCACCTGCTGGTTGCTCCTTCCGGCTGGACATGAAAACATCACTGGCCCTCAACAGCGCAGAGAGAGGAAGTGCACTGAGATCCCGTAAAGTAAGTATTGTTCGGATTTGTGCAACAAACTTCTTTGAAAACACATGCGACTTTTTAGAAAAATACACTGCAACATAGCGAGTTTCTGTAGGTATTTGGCCCTCAACATAGAGACCACCATCAGGAGGTACAGTGAAGGCCAAGAGGAACCACCAAGTCTTTCTGTTACATGTTTGTGTCAAGGTAGGGGATGGTGTCATACCAGCTGCACTATACCGTACAGTACATAACCACGCCGGAAGGTAAAGGGCAAATGATGTCTCCGTGAAGGGAAGGCGCTCTTAATGAGCAATTGTATTTTTAAAGGAATCTGTTTTAGACCGACATTGGGGGACCAGTAAATCACATTTGTCTTTAATGCCTCTTCTATTCTAATAGAGAATATAAGGAGTCTGGCTCAGAAAAATCCATTTCTCCCCAATCCCACCAACAATGTAATCTCTCTCCATGTCAGAAGTAAGAAAGAAGTTCCAGACCTGAGGAAAGTGGCATCTCCAGGGCTAAAGTAAAGGGAAATAAAGACAGACGGCATGAGCTTGGGAACCATGCGGATGATGACGTTGGAGCATCTGTTTCTGCTGAGGAGGGTCAGTGCGGGAAAGCCTGCCATCTTATTGAGTGTCACTCCCAGCATGTCTGTGTGGGGTCCTTCTCATCGCCTGTCAAAATTAAAAAGTTCACTGGTGAGATGCTCACAGTGTTTTCTTCAAATGTTTTTTTTTTCTTACAAAATGACAAATATGTTTATACTTAAAAAAAAAAAAAATATATATATATATATATATATATATTTCCTTCAAAGTAAAAACGTGAGGGCGGCCAGCCAATGGGCCAGTGAGCGACATTCCTCCAGCAGACGCTTTAATGTTAAAGCCGGATATTGAAAATGTGGCAAATGCGGCTGTAGAGTCACAGGAAACAGGATTAAGTGACTTTCCTCCCCCCTTCCCCCCAGCAGGCGGGAGGCGCTCTGCCTGTGCAACTCTAGATAACATTTTAAAAACCTGCAGAATTCCACTTCCGCCCCCCAACCACACTTGTACCACAAACAGTCTACGTGGCCCTGAATTCAACTGCAGCGAGCAATTTTCAGGCGCAGGACGTGTACAAAAGAAAAGAACAAGCATAGGGCATTTTTATACCCTAGGGGAATAGCATGGAATGAAAAAGACAAATGATCGTTTCCCTCATTGTTTCGCCATTTCAGCATCACTGAGACCCCAGAACATCCCATCTGCAGTATGTATATATTTTTAAATGTGCAAAGTATAACTAAATTAAGCAACGTCTATGAAATTCACACGTACTGGGAAGTAAGGCACAAGCAAGAGTTTTTTTTTTTTTTTAGTTCCGCTTCCATTAGCGAACAGCCAAATTATTTCAGTTGAGATTTTCCTCTCGTTGCAATGCATTACAGGATACCGACAGACACGTTGCATCGGACCGAGCGATTTCTGTGCTTCTGGTTTTCCAGGAAAGTGTTTGTAGGGTAGGATCCCAGTAAGGGGATGCAGCGAGGCCACTGTAAACCCATCAGCAAACAGAGGACATCTCAAAACGGCCCGCGCACAGACGTACGTTAAACATCAACTGCGAGCCGACAAAAGGCTGCTCCAGATGGCCATGTTCGTGTAGCAGTTACACAGAGAGCCTGCATGAGGAGCTGGAGACCTCATGTGTGAGCACATTCACTACTGCATACTAATACACACAAAGCAACGAAAGGGGTTGAGAACATCTGCTGAAAAGGCCCTCATGACATCGGGCTGAACAACTATTCATTGGGTGGCCAATGAAACCCAACATGAAGTATCCATCACAATAGCTGCTACATTCCTCACTACTACCAGAAGGGGCTGATGACTGACACATGAAGCTGGAATCAAATAGATGTTCACTAGGCTACACAACGCATCACCAGACATGCTTGGACATCACATATAAGCTGGCCTACAAATAGCTACAAAACACACGCGCGCACGCACATACACACACCTGTGGCGACCAACTCCAGCCACTCTGCCATTACATCCCAACCTCATTCTTGGCCACATAGCACCCGAAAAAGCACATTTTTGTCTCGTCTTTGAGGCATCTTTCACACTACTTAATAGCAAGGGTGACATTTTGCTGGGTAGGAGTCCACACAGGAAAAAGGGAGGTCAGTTAATGACTAAATCCTGAGTTATAAAAAATAGTTAATAAGAAACACCATGGCGATAAGATAAAAATAAAGGTGTGTCATGTGCACAGTATTCCTATGACTACAGTTATGCTATATGGTCATGTTATACAATATATTCAGAGATACGTAGATCCATCTTATATACATACACAAGTGTATATAATTGTATATATACACACATATATATATTACTGACATTTCCTTCTTCTGGAAAAGTACGAATAAAAGCACAGCCCGTATTAATGGACTAATTTTGACACCTGAATAAAAATTGCTTTTAAATCTTCGGTGCACGCAAACAATCTCAGACGCAAAACCAGAAGGGTCTTTTTCCGTCTCTTCCTCCTTCCCAAGGAGTGAAGAGACGTGCTTCGGCCCACTCCATCCTCATCCTCGCTTGTGTCTGCCACAACTTTGCTTCTGGTCCTCGACATCGGTTCACATCCCATCCGCTCCTCCAGTTGCTGAGAGCTGTGAGTCCAGAAGGATTGAGATGTGCATTTACGTCACAAAGGCCCTGGTTCTGGATCAAAGCGCTCAAAGCCCATTCTTCACCACCACCAGGTCCTTCATTGTAGGCTGTCTGTCGAACCGGCTACAGTACAAGCGGGGATGTTGAGGGAGGAGCAGACTGGGCAGCGGGGTCACAAAAGATCCTCGTAATCCAGGAGTTTGGAGTGCTGACGGGTTTTCCACAACCGGAAGAGGCGGAAGTCAAAGTACGTCTCGATCATCTCCTTACCTACAGGACGGCGAGAAAGCAAGGGCTGCGATAACATTTTAAGGATAATGACACCTGTCCACCTGACTCGTGCTCTGTAAAATCACATTTTATCAAAGTGTCTCCTGAGCGTCTTTTTGTGCTGTTGTCCAAACTAATGGATGCCAGAAATGTCCAAGGGGGAATAATGAAACTGTTTTGGTGAGCGGCTCAATAATATAATCAATAACTAAGCAGACACAGAAGGTGCGAACTGGACATAAATTTGGGTTTGTTTGTGCTTTCCGCGGGCAAACGCTTTCCGTACCCTGAGCCGACAACTCCAGGGGAGACTCAAAGGCCACCGAGTACGGCCTCATCAGGTTCTTCAGCTTCTGGAACAGCTGTAGGCAAACGATAAGGCGAAAAACCAGTTAATGAGCCTTCACTCCTAAACATCCCCTACGGCTTCATCCTCCAGTTTATGGGCTGGGATTACTCCCATCGCAGCAATGACGGACTTATTCTTCAGGCCAAAAATAAATTACGGGGTGTTCAACGCGGGCGACCGCAAGGTCAAACAAGAGAGCTGCGTCATTGAACCACAACGGCTAACGTTCTCCATAGGGTTCGTCCTTTATTTACGCACCTCGTAACGTTAATGAACGATGAATAACGGAGGAGACGAGTGTAGATGCGGCCAAAAAAAAATTATCTTCGAACCTATTGCTTATTTATAGTCAGGTCGCTACACGAATAACCATTCTGTCATGGACCTTAATTATTGCAGACAGCCATTTCCTTGGGATATGAGAGGGGGAAGCACATAAAACTTAATCCATAATGGCCTTTGAACATTGTAACTTGAGAAGTGTGTTTAATGACACACTTATAACCAGCGTATTATTTTCAAATGACACTAAGCCTCTGCTAGAAGCGAGGGCATTAATCCCAGCTTGCACCGTGAGCACGTGAGCAAGAAAATGATGGCACGAGGAGGGAGAGCTCTCTGTTGTAGCGTTTTGACCGTTTTGGGAGAGCATGTGTAAAGGTTTGGCACGGGTCTGCCGACAAACATATCACTGATCCCAACAGCTAGCTATGCCCATTGTCATCCACATGGTTTGATCTCCAGGATGCAGGGCAAAGCTGGAGCACCATGGTGTCCTGTCCTGTCACATTCAAGGAGATCCTGCCGTTGAGCCATTGAACCCCACAAGGGCGAGTTATAAATAGCAGGATGACTGAGGATGTGATAATGTGAACGAACACACGGTAATGTAGCGCAAAATGGCGTTATGGGCCGGAGGGAGACAGCGTTCCCATGTAGGGTTCCCCTCTAAACAGTCTGCACGCTGAGGCTAAATAGACAGTTCCGACTTTAAAAATACAGTAGCTCCTCAGCTTACTAAGACATCGGGACGAGAAGTCTACATTTCCGTTTGCTGATAAACCACAAGTCCCATTTTCCACTAAGTCACAATCTATAAAAATGTAATGATATGGACATTCCAGGGGGCACATGGCCATTTTCCAAGATGGCCACATAAATTTTGTCCCCTCTCCAGAGATGCTCAACTTCAACATTTTGGCTCTTTTTATGTGATTTTAGGTAGGTACAAATTTGATAGAACTTGACATGTCTAGCTTTAAGAAGGACAGTTATCCGATATTTAGCGCAACGCACTCTCAGAAAGGGAAAAGACTGAAAGAAGAATCCACTGAGAGAGGACTGTCTGAAACTACACAACCCAAGAAGGGTGCTATGGAGCATTGGATATCAAAGATGAAGAACAAATCCGCCACCACCGGCACCACCTCAGGGGTAGGAGGGGAGTGTCCTTAAGAAATTTGTCAAGTGGTCAAGACAAACATCTGACAATTATGATGGACAATTCACTGAAATATATGGAAGACGAGCTAAAGCAAGTTAGATGCTATGGAAACTCAGCTCATCGCTGTTGTCTCTGAACTAAAGGAACTTTTCTCCTCCGTTCAGGTTCTGGAACCAAGCTTCTTGAATTGAACAGCTCGTGCATAAAGTCGACTCATTTCGGTGTGACAATATAGGCTGTCCGATCTGGAAGACTCGCTGGAACCAAAAGCTAATTCATTAGCTGCTTTGGAGCAAAAGGCAGAGCTGCAGCAAGCAAAGCCGGACAAAATGGAACACGGAATGCTGCAACAATTTGAAAATTTTGATTGGCTTGAGAATGCTGGAGGTAAAAAAAAATTCTGCAGGATGAACTATGGTTCCTGTGTCAGGTTATCAGCTGAACCGTCTTCGACTGGGATTGTCTACAGATTCCTGGCCCGACCCAAATGCCGTCCGAGGACGATCCTGATCTAGTTTTTGTTCCTCTCTGACAAAGAAAGCATCTACACAGCAACAACAAAGAAATCATCTTTTAAAGATTCCCCATCTGCAACTCTACTTGACCTGCCATCTGAAATCATTCTTAACCGATGGGAGGTTACGAGAGCTTCTAAACATGGGAAAATCACCAAAGTTTTACTTTTCCAGCCAACTGAAGAGTTTTGTGCCTTTAACATTAGATATACTGGAAGAACTAACCTTTTTCTTTATTTCTTGTTGATTACTTTTATATAATTTCTCCGTTTCTTGTTGTAGGTCTTAGCGTCTTTTACCAGGTTTCTTAATTGTTTATGATGTTATACTGGTTGGGAGTTGTAGCTAGGATTGTCTATTTGGAAGTCAGCGGTTAGGAAGCGTCATCCCGGCCTGTCATTCGCAAACTCGGTAAATAAATAAATATGAAAACAGATCACCAATTCATTCCAAATGCAGGTGCTACATTTGTCAGCTTCTGGGCGCTTTCAACTATTATTTATGTACATAGCAAAAATGCTAAAAAATACAAGACATGCCTTGATTTAGTCACTGGTTAGGTTGCCTACAGGTCTCAGATAATTATAACACAAAAAAGATCTTAACTTCAGACTACATTCATTTTAACATGACTGAAAATTAAAATTAAAAAAATATATGTCTCCAAATCACATTTTCCTATTGTTGACCAATTCATTCCATAAAAATGTGCAAACTGTCTCAGGTTGTTACTGAACGCTAACATTAAGGACACAAGCCCTAAACACTGGAAGCAAGTTCACACAAAATACCATTCAAAATTGATAAAGAACCTGGAAAATGTTTGCATCTTTAAAAACCTGTAGCATGAGAGTTTGTAATGAGAGGTGCTGGTGTTTGGGGCATCAGTTTATCAATGGGCAGCCAAGCCTAGCAGGAAACTGGTACCTCTGCAAAGTATGGTTAGACCAACACGGCTACCGCGAGCTGGCAGACCATACCTTCTCACCATTTGGGTTCCCCAAGACGTAGCAGCCCATGACGTGGATGAGGTTTGGCTCAGGGTTCAACTTGCTCATGAGTCTGCTCAGTCTTTTCCAGAAACTGGATAGGACAAGACATTCATTTACACAAACCAATGGTACTTACTCATAATCCCTTTAGGCATTTACAAACACACAAGTAGATCAGGCATCTTATCTCTTATTTACAAGCTACACAAAACAGAAAGACAAAATTTTCTGGAACATTCCCAAGTATATTTCAGTTAGAAGCTCATTTTAGCTCAAGAATAACTTAACACACCATGTGTTTTTATACACGCCCAGATTGTTCCCAAGTGCGCTGAACATGTTTCAGCCTTTAATTGGTTGTAGGCTGAAATGTGTAGATGTTATAATCCCATCTGTCACCAGCTATTCCCTCTCCCCTCTTTCTGTAGGTGGCAGACTAACCACACTGGGATTTGTACATTTCAAAGTTAAAACTAATAATAATATTGTGGAAGACATACAAAAGCATATGGAAGGCTGTCTATAAAAATAAAGCAGACATAAATTTCAAAGTTGGATTAAAACGGCCTTAAAGAGAGGAAAAAGAAAAAACTGCCTCTAACTGAACTATAAAAAACAAAATCACTCTGAATATATCGTTTTGAATTTGGATTTCATATGTAGAACAAGAAGGAGAGATTGGTAATGATCGTATTCGGAAGGCAGCAACGTGTGTGTATTGATATGTGCATTGCTGATGCTCACTGGCTCATGTCCTCCTCCTTCTCCACCTTAGCGAAGGTGGCCACCTTGTTCTTCAGCAGGTACAGGTGACCCGGACCACCCTGGGGGAGACAGAACAGTGAGCACACATTTGACTGTGCACACACACGGTGACAAAAGAGATCAGAGGCATGGGTCAGGTGGTCATCCACACACCAAGCAGCAAAGAGATCAATCAGACACACTCCCTCAGGCACTCAGACACAAGAGTAACAAACATCTGGAATGGCACAAATGGATCACACAAGCCCAGTTCTTGCAGGTTTGATGCTCCTCTCCTCCCCCTCGCTCTCCCTCATACCTGACAGAACAGGAGCATCCTCCAGATCTTACATCCACGCCGGTAGGCTGTGAGCTTCTTCTCAATCTCCTCTGCAGAGGCACGGGGGGAGGAACTCTCATGAGCCACAGAGCGTAAAGCACGTCGTTCCGACCACAGCACACACACAACATCCAGCCTCTGTGATAAATGTCCATGATACCTACCGAGGATATCATCAAACGTTGCATGTTCGTGATCCTGGAAAGGGGGGAAGAGAGAAAATGAATATTGTTCAGGCATCTTCATCTTCTACAAAAGTGTTTTGGAATGCTGACCAATGCAGCTCAATAGTGCGAAAGGGAAATAAAACATGCAAATACAGCATCCACGCTGTTGTGTTATGCAGCGTCATAGCCACTAGGTGACACTATTTGCCTCTATCGTCCATCATGTACAAGGATACTGGATGTTGCAGGCTAGGTATACATGTCCCTTCCTACAGTTGGGTTACATTAAACACAGCTCTGGAAGCCTTAGAGTTGCTACTCCTGAATATATGGGGCCTATGTATATGAGTGCAACAACTTACGTAAAGGATGGGGATGATGGACGGGTCATCTCTACGGATGATGGTAGGAACATACTCCGCCTTTGGTACTTTGGAAGAGATGAGCTGAAAAACAAGAATGTACATCCAGTCTCACTTGAGTTTGGTGTTCCTCAGGGCTATATACCAAGTCCCTTACTTTCAACACAGAGTCCTCTGTGCTGTTGCACACAGTTCCAGGGAAAAGCGTGGGAACCCTTTGCAGTTACCTGGGACACCTACAACCTCATCCCACTGACTGGAACACCTGACTTAGATGAAGATCAGACCACATTTTATCAGTAATTAATGCAGACATCCAGGGCTCACAAACTTTTTCCTGCAACTTTATTTGTTCATATCTAGGCCGCTCACCATGATTTTGGGGGGAATGAAGTCATCTCCTTCACAGGCCATCCTCTCCATTTCCCGCTCCTCCTCCCAGTCGAGGTCATTGCATTCCCCATCATCCAGGGTCCCACAAGAAGCCTGTAAGTCATGGCCTGGAGGGCAGAGGTTTGTGGCAAGAGGGAAGGAGAGCAGTCAGTACAAGTGTGACAGGGAGCTACAGGAGAAAGAGGAATCATATTAGGACATGGGAGAAGAATGCTGAAGGGACACTTAAAGGTTCAGAGGAATAAAAACACATGACTGCAAAAACATCAACAGAGAATCTGAGAACGAAGACTGCAGTTTTGCGGAGGGTAGCAATGGCGGCAAATGTCCCTTGGGGATGAGAATGTGGGACGTTAATGGAAAAATCACTCACACACACACAGCATCGGACAGGTACTCACAGAGAAAGGGAGTTACAGCTGGAGGCAGATGCATGGTCATAGGAAGACAAAAAGATGGAAGTCAGAGTTATGGAGTCTGTGTACACTGCACTTTAGTGTGGGACCGTGCATGTGTGTGTTTATGTGTATTTCTATACAAAAATGAGTAAAAGCCTCTTTCCAGTTTCCCCATACACTCAGGAACCTGTTTGTGTGTCTGTGTGTGTATGTCTGCACGTGTTTGCCTTTCATCAAGACTGTTTGCAATATCTCAAGTGGTTAGGCACCACAAACACCTTGTTCAACTTCTTCAGTTTGAGTGGCCTCTTCATGTGTGTGTTTGTTCGTGTATATTTTCCACTGCTTCTGTGCTGGTGTTACAGTTAGAGGTGTGTGGATAAAAAGTATATGCAGCTGGCACATATATGAGCTGACTACATGCATTTGCACTGTGTGTGTGGACTCACTGTCTCCGGAGTCAGGCTTGACAGGGGAGGAATCGCTCCAGGAGCGGCTGAAACTCTTCACTCTGCAGTCAGCAATGTCTAGTAGGGGAGGTGAGGAGCGCATTGGGGTAGAAAGTACCACGCATGGGGGATCCTTTTACACACGCACGCACGTATGCACACACACACACCCACATACACCTCTCACAAATGGGCTGGGAGCCTAGAGTTCAGGGAAACCATGACGAAACCTCATCAGCCCAGTTCTCTCTCCATGGAGAAACTGCAAGGCATAGAATAAACTCACAGCTCCATCCCCACCTCAAACACACACACACACACACACACACACACACACACACATATATACAAATGGAGCTGGATAAAGGGCCATGGATCTGCAGAAATAGAAGACCACATAGACTGACTCACTCTGGCCTTTAATTCTCCTGCTGCCCACCATCCGTAGGTGCTTGCGGAAGTTTCTACAAAAGAATCGGGGGGACAAAGACGAGGAGAGGAAGCAGGACATGGGAAGGTATAAGGAGTGAAAGACAGCGAAATATGAGGAGGAACAGGAGCGGGATAGATGGGAGTGAGAGAGTAGATGATGGAGACAAGGAGGAGAGAGTTAAGGAGAGAGGGAGAGAAAAACGCAATCATAATTTTGCCACTGGGAGTGAACCAATTAAAACCAAACCACATGCAAAGAGACACCAGTTTCTACATCACCTGACACTGAATGTTTGAAGTTACAGCTCTCTTATTTGCAAGGGTGCGAGAGGTGCATCGCAGGGGCACCAAGGTTTTTCACCATGCTCTCAGTAAAGCCATCACTGGATCTCCCTGTGGTCTAAATGAAGTGCCCTGAACCTGACCGTCATGCAATCCTCTGTGAAAAAGGTTACTGACATCCATCTTTGATCACACTGCTTTTTGCATGACCAGAAGCACCCATCTGCACGGGGGGTCAAATTGGCCACAACATCTAAATTGGCTGCTGCACACATCAGCATCTCCTGCATCAGCAAGGGGTCATCATGTGACAAGTAGTGACAAGATTTAAGTAGAAAGAGGAGAGCAGCAAGGGGCAGAGAAGCAAGGGGACTGTTTAAGTCCCAAAAAGTGCGTTGCTATTGTACCCTTGAGAATGGTGAACAACTTGAGCTGCTTTGGAGAAAATACCCACGTGTACACGAGTAAAACTGTAAAGGTGACCTTGAAGTGAGCAACCGAGTAACGGCACTGTGGTTGTGGCTATGTGGCTATGAGCTGCAGAGTGTAAAGGCAATAAAGGTTATTTTTCACAGTCAGCGAAAGCTGGCCTATAAGATTAGGTTGGGTTTCCAGATATAAAGTTAATCTTAAAATGAAGACAATTTTTGAAGCAGAATCATAGCTGGCAGTTTAATTTTGCTCAACACTTGGCTTGAAAAGGGACAGGAAAATTGGCCATTTGGGTGATGACCATTTTAATATAAATGATACTGAATCTGAATAATCAGGTTATAGTCTGTAACTTATCATATTATAATCTGTAATCTGTCAAATTACAGTCTGTAGTCCATTAGAAATAGTCTGTCCAGGTCAGCAGGTAAAAGGCTCCTGTCAAAATACCTTGTGAGCTACAAAAAAAAAAAAAATGATTGTATAGAAACGCAACCATGAAATGAACCATTCTATATGTATGTGTGTTCACCAGTGCAGGCAGATGTATGTTTTCACATGTCTCTGGTTTGTACTCTGTGCATGTATATACATATATATCACATTTAAGGAGAATCCCACCCCCTCCATCCTCTGCTTAATGCAGCTCCTCCCCCTTAAGAAATCCTTCTTCATTAAATTCTTTTTAATTATGATTTGCATGGTACAGAACATCCACAACCGCAGAAACCCGGCCTAGCTGATCTCTCCCTCCCTGCTCTCCCGCTGTCACATCTCCCCTCTCTCTCGCTCGCTCCGCACACGCCGCATGGGGCAAAAACAAAAGGATGCAGCTGCGCGTCTCACATCCAATAACCACGGCAACCGCACATCCAAGATAAGGCATCTGTAGTGTGTGGGTGCAGCGAGGTGAGGGCGAGAGCACAGGGAGCGCAAGAGGGTGTCCTTAGGTTCCCCAAGATGGCTGGATGGCAGGTGAGAGGCAAAAACGCAGGTACGAGCTGTCAGTGCCCGTGATCTGAATGCTGATTACATGTGCTGTGCTGAGTGTGCACCCCCACTTCTTAAAAAAAAAAAACACCAGGAATAATGTTAAAAAATAACAGCTGACACACTGCATTTGCTTATCCCCTCTGATGTGGTGCTCGTGCAATTCCCGTTCAAGTGCACCCCACCCAAAAAAAAAACAAAAAAAAAAAAATTTAAAAAAAATTCACTGCAGTCTGCGGTTGCACAAAACAAGCCGACGAGTGGAATGAGGAATCTGACTGGCGCACAAATAGCAGCCCGTAAACAGGTTGCGCGCGCCGCGTATAAAGAAGGCAATTCAATTATTCAGCAGCGATTAATAGCTTAACACCACAAGTCGTTCTGGATAAAAAGCTAAATGAACAAATGCAAAGGCAAACCTGGGCCAGCAGGTGGTGCAGCGATTAGTGCTCTCCCCACCAACCTGGTGGACATGGGCTCGAAACCTTAGTTCCCTAAACTAAAGCGGTAAAAATGACCCAGCTGAGTAAATCAGTGCTTAACACTTTGAGTCACTTTGGAGACAAGCATCAGCTAAATGAATCATTACTTACATTTTATGTAAATTCACTGCAAATAAATGTTGTTGGAATGACCTCTCTTCATAGATCGTTGCTTGTTGACCAGAGGTTTCCACAGGCATTGGCATCAGAACCCCAGACCCCCTACGGTGGACATTTGCACTACTTCATCTGCCCTACAAAGGTCCTTCCAAGATGCACATCGGGGGGGGGCACTGTCCCACCAATGTCCATCAATGGTCTTTGAGTGTGCGGCACAGCCGGCGTGCCCCCCTCTCCCAGCTGCAGATTGCACAGCCTTGCACAACCTTTTGTCACCAAAATCCACGTTACAAAAAATGTCGAACGGGAGGCTCGACGGATCTTCCTGGCAGCGGTGATAAAACGGATCTGCTCGGTAAGTCACCACGGCTGTCAAAGGGTGTCGTACTCAGGACACGGCACCGTGCGGCTGCACACCGCTGTCATGCAACAGTGCGCAATGCCGGGTGTTGAGCATCACCAAATGTCACACAAACATCCTCTCTTGTGCCGACGATGGACGCCGACGCCCTGAAGGGCACCTGGCATTGCAGCAAAAGACGAATAAAATTGAGCTGAATGGCAGGTGTGGGGAGAGAACTAACAAACCATAAGCAGTACTGAGAGCAGAAGGAACCACCGAGACACAGATCGCAGCACTAGGGGGCGCTGCAGTTAGCGAACTGCACGCAAGTCAAAGGAGGAAAATGGTGATCTTGCCGTTATACAACATCTGGATAAATATACAAGTGCTTTGTACAAAAGCATTTCCTGAATCAGTGAATAGTGCAGCGTAACATTGACCCACAACATCTTTACTATCAATAACGTAGAGTTAAAATTAAAGTAAGAGCTGATTTGGTTAAGACGCTTTGGTCACAACATCTGTCCCATCACATCACTTCTTGCTTCTGCTCAATCTCAGTGTTGGTTTTAAATATTCCAATTGTTTATACAAAAATGTAATATTAATGAGAAGGCTTGAATAAATCATTATGGATGGACTTTCTGGAGGCACTTATGTTTGCCAGCTAACTAGCTAAGTAAACAGTAGGGACAGGAACAACTAGTAAGAGTAACTATTAATTTAGGACAAATTGGTATTGCTGCACTGCACCATGTTCGGTTTCCTAGTAAATATCATTTTAAAAAGTGCCCATACGTTTAAGAAACAGAAGGTCACAGGTTCAAGTCCTGGCAGGTAATCCAGGTTCTGTTTGCATAATGTTTCAAATGGATAAAATCCAAAAGTTGTGAACACTGAGCCATAAGGACATGTGCTAATCGGTATGAACAGAGAATGGGCACGAGGGTCAAGGCACAGTTAAAGGGGGTGGAGCACAAGACAGGACGTGACGGCCAGGACACTGTACCTCTGCGTCATCGCTGCTGTCTCCAGCTCTCTTTTCCTTCTCTTTCTCTCAGCAAAGCCTCGGAACGCCCTGCCAGGACGTGTCAAATAGTTAACGGGGGCACCGCGGGAGCAACAGCAGGGGGCGCTGCAAGTGTGACAGCAGGGGGCTTTGCACAGGCGGAACAGAGCACGTTAAGGCCATACAGACCGGTTGGGATTAGTAAGGAGCCAAGGGAATGGGTCAGGACCACCAGCCACAGATGGAGGGAACCATCAGAGCACAGATTGGATTTGCAAATGGACGCACATTCACAAACACATACAAAACACTCACAACATACACAAGCACAGATACAAAGTGTGCGTGAGAGAACCATACAACTCAGAGGCCGGGATCATTTTCACCCATGGTACCACAGGATACGGTTCCTCGTGAGTCACTCCTTGCAGTGTGTGTGTGTGTGTGTGTGTGTGTGTGTGTGTGTGTGTGTGTGAGAGAGAGAGAGAGAGAGTGAGAGCTCCTTCTGGCATCTGTACCTGTCACATGTGTCTGTGACAAGGTGACAAAGACCATCAGCACTTTCATCAGGGAGCCCTTTGGTGAAACTGCTGTCACATTCTCAGCCATTAGAGGTATAGTCAAGTAGAACATGAGGACTGCCAGAGAGAGACAGATTGTGGCCTTTGGACAGCAACAGTTCTCACTGCAGAATCACTGCTGCATCAACCTCCCCACAAAGCTGAAGACCTACACTGCTCTCCTGCTCACTCCATTACCGTACAGTGCTGTAAACTGGAAAGTTTACCAGCAGCAAGTGAGGAAACTCAATCACTTCCACCTGAGCTGCCTTTGGAGGATCTCAAAGATCACGTGGCTAAAACAGATCCCAGGATCAGTAGCCTTGAGAGTGGAAACACATACAAAGAAGTTTCTCAATGCTGAAGCAGGTTCCGCTTTGCTGGAGCGGCTCCTGAGAAGCAACCAGAACGATGCAGAACACAAAAGAAAGGCGAATGGAATAGAAGACATCGTGTCATCACCGGACAACCTGCCCGCCAAGTCAGCATACACTGTCAGCACACATTCAAGCCCCAGATTGGGTTTGCTGGACACCTTCACCTCCACCATAATATCAGCAGGCCAGCACTGTAGGTAGCACATCCACCATCACCTGCAACAACAAGTCCTCATCTTCACTGGAACAACACCAGTGAAGGTGGTCTTCATCTAAAATGATAGATGAATTATATTGTGTGTGTGTGTGTGTGTGTGTGTGTGTGTGTACTACAACAGCATGAGCATCATTCAGTTTCATACATGACCACATGACGTACCTTTTCTGGGAAATTTACATTATAAATTTATATATGTACTGTAAATTTTGCATTTCAAAAAACATTGACTTAAATCTGACGCAAAATCTCCATTCAGGAGAGTATTAAATTATGTAAAACTTCAGCAGAACCAGCACGGCAATGTTGCTGAGTTTCCACCAGGTTCCACCAACTACCTCCCTCCACTTGCAGAATTCAATAACAGAGTGCAACTTGAATGCAACCTATAATCAGATCTGTAATAGAAAAGTTACAGAACAATAAATTAAAACAACACAGTAAAGCCTAGGCCTCCATCCACAGGCCATTCTGTCCCCTGAGGACCTCAGAGAGGTCTGCTGAGAGTAACGGAATGGCAGCCAATCGTGTTCCCCACTATATCAACCAAAAATCAAAAAGAAATAAATGTACAATGAAAAATTAGGCAAAACACCAGCCCAGCAATGGGTATAGGTGCAAAATGCTGCATTCTGTTCACTTCTGGTTAAGGACAGAAGTTAAGGTGACTTGCTCAAGGGTACAGCAGCAGTTTCCTCCTGGGGTTCGAAATGGCAGCGTTCTGAGCCATCTGGTCCCAGTGTTTCAGCTGCCACATGCCAGCGGGCGCCGTCCACCACACTGCACGTCTCCAGGCTCCATTTCAAGGTTCACTTTATTGTCATTCTGCACTTACACAGATGTACAATAGAGAAGGAAATGTAGTAATGATACAGTGGGAGGTGGTCAGCGGTGGTGGTGGTGATCAGTCCCTCTGCTGTTAAGAGTTTATCAGTCTAGCAACCTGTAGGAAAAAGCTGTTCCTGAGCCTGGTGGCATTGGCCCAAAAGCCCAGTAGCATTTAGCTGACAGCAGTGATGAAAACAGACAGCGGAAGGGGTGCATGGGTCCTCAGCAAAGATACAAGCTTCTCTGACATGTCACTTGTTGTAAGAGGTATAGATGCTGGGCACTGTGGTCCCACAGTGGCTATGGTGAGCCCAATGGATCGGTTGTAACGGTAGGTATACTGGTTCGGGTCTTAAGTGGATAGTGGGATGCAGACGTTGACGTGTGACATGAGTGACCTTACACAGCACTTCAGCATTGCTGCAGTTCAGCACTAAGCATCAGTTTTACCAGCACCTGGCTGCTACAAACCAGCTGCATCACTGGGGTCATCTTCACTGACACATTTCACCAACTTC
Organism: Heterotis niloticus; assembly: GCA_018136845.1. Classification (NCBI taxonomy): domain Eukaryota; kingdom Metazoa; phylum Chordata; class Actinopteri; order Osteoglossiformes; family Osteoglossidae; genus Heterotis; species Heterotis niloticus. The sequence continues at coordinate 23,504,798 of CM030900.1, read as the reverse complement.
ATAATTTCCACCAACTCAGCTGATACATCTCATCATTACGCACCAGCTTCCCTTATATTATTCTTGACCACTTTGTAACTTCAAACACTCAGCCCAGGCAGGGGTTCAGGGGTCACAGGTTATGGGTTATGGTCAAAGTAATACTGGTTTGGGGAACAGTCTCGGGAGAAGCTCGCTTTCATAGTACAGTACACCCCCCCCCACTCCATGCATACAGAGGCTGAAGGACAGCAAGGTACTTACGTTATCCTACGTCATCGCAGAGGCATAAAACAGAAGAGAACTGAGAGTCAGAAAGCAGCAAACATTTAGCAACGTTCAAAACGTGTGGGCGACAGCAGGAGACGTGCAGTGACTGCAAAACTTCAGTTTCAACCCCAGCGATGGAAGGAGGGCTAACAAAGAAGACAAGCCAAAAAAGGGACTTGGGGCTGTGAAACTTCACAGATTGAGAGAGTGGGAATGAAACAAAGGCTGGAACAGGAATGCTCCAACATGAGACCAGTGGAGGAAGATCCCAAAGACAAACACAGCTTGGTGCAGTATTCATGTTACAGTGTACTATGGAGGACAATAATCAAAATTAAAATAAGTGCTTTTCTACCAGAACTTCAGCGGCAAGTTTGTGGAAAGAAAACCCATAAATAAGCAACACATCAGGGCGTGCTGGGTTCACTTTGCTCAAAGTAGATGGCGTTTGGAGAGAGCTGATGTAGGCTAGTACTCACGCCTGCATAGTGGTGGTGGCCGTCTGGAAGCTGAACATGTTCTCCTTCGGGAACCAGCTGTTGATGCCGTCCTCTGGAAGAAAAAGTCATGCCAGCAGAAGGGTCAGCGTGGTGGAGTGAGGTGGGGGGGTGCACCATGTGATGGACTTCAGGCGGACAGAAAAAGTCCTGGGGGGGGGGGTGAATCAAGACAGTGAATCAAATATGACAAACAAAAGGAGACAAGCAAAGATGAAATGGAGGGTCAAAAGTACAGATGAGGACACAGGCGACATGGTTCCATCCCTGGAACCCGAGCGCACCTCCTTGTCCATTGGGGTCATCCTCACCTCTCGCCAGCCCAGTGACACGGTGTGCACTGCCTGTCCTGTCCAGGGTGGTGCTCTGCTTACTCGCATCCCGGTGCGTGCTCTCCAGGTCTAGCGAGCGCTGGCTTTGGGACGGGGCACCGGAACAAGCCTCGCAGCCCAGGGTGCAGTCCTCCCTGGAGCCACCCTTCCCGTCACCCCAACTACGAATGTTATGGGCACTGACGGAGCTCTGCAGGGGCTGCGCCATGTGGTGGCCGTGGTGGTGGTGATGGTGATGTCCACCGCCGCTGCTGCCGCCACCACCTTGATGCTGGTTGGTGTGGTGATGGTTGGTGTGGTGATGGTGCTGGGAGGGTGGAGGTGACGACGTGGATGGTGACTGGCTGGGTGGTTGGTCCCGCCCCGCTTTTAGAACATCCAGCTCCAGGCTTTCTTTACTACCCCGGGCACCTAGCATGCCCCGTTCCCCAGTGATGGTGTACACTCGAGCTGGCTGCAGGGCGCACTCGGCACACTTCTGCTGCTCTTCCTCGGCAGTGAAGCTTTGCTCTAGGGAGAGACGGCGCTTGGAGGGCGGAGGCAGTGGTGGTGGCAGGCTGGGCTGGGAGTTGCTCAGGCCAGGTGCAGCGGGGGTCGCGGGCGGGGAACTGGAGCGCAGCCGGTGGTGGTTGTTGTGAGAACAGCCAGTGTCTGCCGAGTCCGAGTCTGGGCCAGCGAAGGAATCAGACAGCAGGTGATCTGGAGAGGGACAGAGCGGTTGGTCTTCCGAGGCCAGCAGAACATACGGCGGCCACACACCAACTTGCCAATGCAACTCCCGAGACAATGAAGATAACAAGTCTGAAATGTGGAGACGTGTGACGGACGTGAGAGGGATGTGCAGGACAGGAACACGGGAGGCCTAAGGAGAGAAGGAGGACAGACATGTGAGGATGATGTAATGCACTGAAGGAGGAGAAGGGGGCTGGATTTAGGGGAGGTGCACCCTGGGTGGGGATGGCTGCAGGGGAGGAGAGGAGGAGAGAAGAAGGGCAATCTGACCTGATCCGTTGCGGTTCTCAGGGTGAGCTTGAGACAGGTAATCTCCAAACGCACGGGCTGCTCTGCAAACACACATAGACAGGACACTGACTTCTAACTACATCACTGTATTCACAACCTACTGCATCACCGCACCACTCATCCTCTTCTTGCTGTTGCCATCGAGTCGATGCCAGCGCCGCGTGACCAAATATAAAATGCTTCCAGAATATTCTGTCATCCACTTGACTGTTTAGGCTTGAAAGGTGTGCGTTTCACCCTCGGTACACCAGCACACCCCAGTATTAACATGCTGCCTTATCCCTTTACTATACCCTAAGTGTACCACGGTTTCACTGCATCAATACATTAACATACCGTTGTACTGTGTCAACCATAGTAATACCAGCACACCGGTTCCTAATACAAATGAAAGCTAGGATATGAATCTTCAAAGATGAAAAGTTCCAATCATTCCAAATTAGTTTTCATTTTAATGTTGCTTGAATAGTCTTACAAAAAGACTAAAGCAATTGTTTTAAATTATAGCTATATGCAAAGATTTGTGCTGAACCCAAAACATTTATTGAAAACTAAGCAACATATATATTGTTGCATTAAGTGTCTTGTAAAGTACTTGAGTTCCTAACAAATAAATAAATAAATAAATAAATACCTTCAACGAATAAAAAGAAAGTTAGAAACAAATTGGATTTGGCTCCTTTGAATTGTTGGGCAGATCCAGAACAAATTCCAGACATTATTCTGAACACACTGGAAGCAGCCAAAGGGAGATAACAGCAGATACTACTTAATCTGCAGGATAACATGTTAATCTAGAAGATACCACAGCAGTAATTCCTAAAAATTACATGGCAGAAAGTCTGAGCAAGTAGGCGTTGAAGAGGTGCAGGATCTGGACTCTTAACACTGACTGATGTTGGGGAAACGGTCCAGTTTTTTGAACGTTTACAACATTAACATCAGCAGGGATGAAACGGTGAAAATGCAAAGCATGAAAAATGAAGATGTTGAAAATATTCCACATAAGAAGAGGTTTGTAGATTGATTTGTTTTGGTTCTGGGCAAAGCAGGCGGGTGTATTTATAATCTGTGTCCAACCTACAGACCGTGTGCTTTGGCCAGGCAACATCTAATGCAACATATGCAAACAGGCATTGTTTACTGCGGTATTTGCAAGCCAGTCTCTGACTCAGAGTGCCATATGCAATGGATCTTTGGCATGTTGAACAATCTTACACTTCTTTCCAGGTTGAAGTAGCTACAAAGAGACATACACACACACACAGCATTGTGAAATACACTACACAAACAAACCCCTGAAACTACAACAAAGCGAACCAGAGAAAAATCAGTCAATAAAATGTTTTAAATAAGTTGCATCTCAAAAAAGAACCATCCCACCATCTCCACTGTTAGTGTGATGAAGGCTGCACAGCGCCCCCCAGTCCCTCTGTAGCTGTGTTCTGATCCAGTCATATCAGCACCTTAATCACTGCTTTCTGCATATAATTCACAGCACCGTGTGCCTTTCAGTTACAGTAACCTTATTTCATTTCATCACCTTATTACATTAGGTTATCAAAGTTTTACCGTAGTACACACTGCAGTAATGTACAGCACTGCAGTAAAAAATGTTCCACTGAAATTATGCATACGATTTTTCAGACTTTCACCACATCCAGACACCTCCACCAGCTATAAGGTGGATCAAGGATGGACTGTATTATTTATTCATTTATCGGATTTTCCGCCAAAGTAACGATCGATGAAAGGTTTGTACACTCAGCTACTAACAGTCCATTTATACAGCAGGGTAATTTTTACTACATCAGTTCAGGGTAAGTTTCTTGAACAAAGAAACTTCAGCAAGAGCAGGGATTTGAATACAGGACATTAAATTGCCAGGAAAAAGCTCTAAGCTCTAACCACTGCACCACCTACTGGCCACTGAAAAAAATATATATATTTTTCTCGAGCCGGTTCAGTCAAGTCAGAAAGCCTAAAAGACTCCCAGTGACCCCGGGTTCACACCGTATGCTGCAGTCAGAACTACATCAGTTTGTGTCTCACGCAATGAAGCTGAGCAAATGGCAACGAGCCTTCACGCTTGTGGGCAAACCGCATGTCTGATTTAATGCGGAAATAAACAAACAAATAAATATATAAACAAGTGTAACAAAGTACATGCACGCACAGCCTGGGGACAGCCGGAGTGTGAATTATTCACGAGGTGGGTGTGCTAGAGGGCCCGAAAGCTTGGTGCCATCCGGAGGGGCATTGGCGGCGGCTTTGCTGACAGCGCTTGTGGGGGTGCCTCGCATGCTCCTTGCCATGTGACACAGGAAAGGGAGAAATGGGGACAGAGGCGGGGAGCGGTGGGTGAGCAAACCCAGAGGCTACAAACAGGAGAAAAAGAGAGAGTGGGAGGAAAGGAGAAGGGAAAATAAAGGGGGGAGAGGTTGCCTCGGGGTACCTCTTAGTCCGTCTAGATAAAAGCAACCGATAAACAGACGTAGGTCAATGAATGGAGACGCACACGTGTCCTTGTGATGGAGGACAGGGAAGCATGGGAGAAATATTGCTCTCACTTAAGGAGTAATAACTACGATTTAGGAGTTATCCTGCTGAGCATGAACAATAGGCAGACAGACAGACAGATAGATAGATAGATAGATAGATAGATGCAAGTGTGTGAATTAAGATGCTGAAAAAGGGTGATCTTACTTTCCATGCTCCTTTTTTTTTTTTTAAGTTTATGAGTAAAGCATTGAATTTTTTATGGAAAGTGTATTTAAACTGACTGTGCTGTCATTCCTATCTCCAGTCACCTCAAGTTCAGTCATGTGTGAACAAACTGTTAGTGATGTAACATCTGAAAATTTTAGCAGTAGTCAGTGGGGTCAAAGCTAAGTTTTGGGAACTTCAGTTCAGGGAAGCATGGGACCCCTCCCTTTCTTATTTCATCTATGATAAGAGTGCAATTTATGTGCTTCCTGCCTGTACGTTTATTAAGCCTTGAGGAAAGTAACTGTCACCTCTGCGTAGTGAAAATTACTACTGTAAGGATTTCGCACAAACTTCCAAAGAAAACCAGATAAGTTAATAAAAGTGATGCAGCAATGAATAACCATGCCCTCATTTTTATTTGGACAGAAACCAATATGCAGATACTGGGTGGTTGGAGTTGCAAGTTAAAAAATAATGATGTTTACCGACTCTTTGTAAGTTGCTCTCGCTCATGTTTTTCCCTGCTGGCCCTTCCACACTCAGGCAGAGGCACACGAGCGGCATGTTGATCTGAAAGGGAGCTACAGCAGAGTTCAAAGCGAGAGCAGTTAACCCCCTGCACCCTTTCTGTCTGATTCTTTCCATCCCCACCTCCCCATGATAAGACCCCTCGCTTCCACACATGCACACTCAAAAGTGCATCGCTCAGACAAGCCGCCCCCTCTTCAACTGCATCCTTCATGAAGACATGCCCACCACATTCACAGACACGCCCTATACATTAGAAACTCCTCCCACCATCCCAGGGCCCTCCCAGTTTCATTGATCCTCTCCTCAGCCACTCCTATTTTTTGTGACATTAAAGCAGACTCCACCCCATTTCCTATAATTGAATTTTAAGATTCACAGAGTCTTTTTAAATTTTTCATGTTTTACACTTTTTTCATCAGTAAAGATGTCTTTAAGTCTGGGCTAAACAAATTCTTCTACCAGTAATTCTCAGTATGCATGGTCTTCCCTTCAATCTGGATCTTAATTTTCCTGAAACTCAGCTCCATCTATGTGCACATGCAGCCGCTGCAACTTATTTACGCACCTCTTGCATGCCTCAACACCATTTTTCTCCATTTCATTGCCTGTGCTCAGTTCTTTTTCCTCCATTATCATTTGGAGGACAAATGGAAACAATACCTGAACCTCCAAGCACGCCACCTTGCTGGCCGCATTCCCAGATGCTGTTAAAATAGCTGCATTAATATCCAGGAGGACCACTTCCCAATGACCTGCCAGTGCTTCAAACGCAGCATACCCAGCCAAGATGGAGTAAAAGAAAAAAAAAACCTCTGTTTAGGAGTTCTCCCTGATTCAAGTGATTCTTTAATGGACAAATTCAATTAAGTTGCTGATTGAATAATTCAATTTAACTGATTCACAAAATCCGATTTTTTTGTCCCTGTTCACCTGCTGTCACCAGGGTTACATTCCATCCGAAACAAACATGCTTAACCGTCGCTGGACACAGACCGCTACGCCACATGGTCATTATTTCACCGGGGCCCACTGATCTCTAAGCCAAGTGATGCAACCAGAGGCCACAGAGCACAATTATTCCACCCTGACTGAACATTGCTGGGTCTGGCACAAGTGCAGCGCTGTCAAATGTGTAATTGTGCGGTGTCAGCGCCACCCTGCTATCTGTATCAACATAATTACAGCCTACTGCCTAATTCCCCCTCTCGATAATCCTCTTCAACTGACAGCCGGTGAACCGCGGCCAGTACTTGTGTGTTTCAACTCCCCTGCTTGCAGGAAACTGCTGGTGATGTCTGTTTCTTTTGTGGAACAATATCTACAAGGGTGCTTAAATGGGTATGGATAAGCGGCTGGGGTTTTCCACAACCGGGTATGTCCGTCACCCACTCGCAACTCCAACGTAACTGGTGCCTACACCTCCTTGTCCCATTCTAAGCTTGACTCCAGTTCTAGTGTAACACCCCTCCACCTCATGTAAAACAGCTGGTTAAAAGGACTCAAAGATCCAGGGAAGCAAAATTAAGTAATAGTAAAAACTAGTAAATCTAAGATCCAGCCCCTTAGCCACCTTCTGCATGGCAACCGTCAGTGACAAATCCTTCCGGGCCACAGAGGCAAAGAAAAGGCGGGCTGCTGCTGCATTATGGGAGCAACTAATGTGGAAAAACGTGACAAAAGCCAAAATAATCCTATTTCCAAAAGTCTCTAACAGGCTGCCACACCCCCTGACTGAAATTCCCCCCACCCACCCAGGATAAAATACTGCAGAGCATTAACCACAGCAGTGCTGTCGGCATTATTGCATGTGACAGTCATATCCCGCAGAGACATACATGGCACAGTTTTACAGCGGACGCCTTCATCGCTCACGCAGACTGCGTTGACACGTGTGGTTGGAGGTGCTCGCCTGACGATTGGCTTGGATCCTTTTATTCCACTGCCGTTTCGTCCCCACCCCCCACCAGCAGAGGCATGCCTCAGAACATGTGACGGGACGAGGGTGGTGATTTACAGCGTCCATGATCCCGTCAGCATGAAACCACCTTGGTTCTTCTCTCCCTAAGGCAGCGGCGGTTCTCGGAGGACCATCTCAAGTACCCTCCCCGAAACCGAACGACTCGTCCGTAAAACTTGCACTCCCAGCATACCTTGCTGACAGAGTGAGCGTTGCTGTCAGCTTCACAGCGCGTTCTATGCAACATATGCTCAGTCCTGCCTCCCTCCTACAACCAGCACATCCACCAGCCACTGCACAGACTGGTAAACCAAGTCTCGGTTAAAAACGATGAACAAACAAGGAATAAACACACTCCGGCAGGCCACAGCTCGCCTTGAGCACAGACAGGTGTAAATCATACCGTGGTGCCGAGCGCGGGAAGTGTCTCTACGGCGCAGGAGAGGCACTGCGGCGCTGCTACAACTAATGAGTCACTAACGCCTAAATGAGGAGAGCCACCTTCCCTGACCTTCAAGCCTCGGTCTTGCATCTCAGACGGTTCAGTCACAGTCAGAACGAAGGGCTACCGCCTGGGTGTAGCCATCTCCTGCAAGTCACCCTTCCGGCACGAAGGACTCCTGCTGCCTTATTTTTTTTTTTTTTTTTACTGAAACGCAGCTTTTCTTGTTTGCTATTCTCGATGGCAGAACATTTAAGGCGCCGGCGTTATGTAACCTAGTCAACCATGGTGTCCCTCAACAAGGAAGCACGTTCGGTTAGCCAGGATGCTCGCTGTGTGTGATGGAGCAAGGAGAACCCGAAGACAGAGCAGGATGAACATGCGATGCCTGCCAAGAGCTACCCACAGAATCACCTCAGGTTAACCTTCAGACAGCCGTGAGGGATGGAAGCAACTGTACCTTGATCATGTCCTGTTGGCCTTTTGTGACACAGGTGGCCAGGTTCATTTCACCTCACAAAAGTCTCTTCTAGTGATCATCCATCTGGTACGTGTGTGTATGTGTGCACGCGTGCGCGCAAGGCAGGCAGGCAGCTCAGCGGCGTTGTGTTACAGTAGTGTTACATAAACTTGAAGGTTTGTGCATCTGGTGTATGAGTGAGTCCACAGACACCTGTGTGGTGGGCTGTCACCTGTCTCTACTGTTTGAGCACGCAACAGCGTGAGGGCACGTGCATGAATGTGTGTGTGTGTGTGTGTGTGTGTGTATGAGAGAGTGTGAGTGAGAGAGAAAGCATGCACAGTAACTGCAGTGTTGGTCCCATCATCAGAGGAGATCTCGCTAGGGTTTTTGGTAAAAGCCACAATAGATGATTCTGGAACCTCGCCTCCCAAACACATTCCGAGCAGCATGCAAAATGGGGGGGGGGGGCAGTCCCCACACACTATTCTGGCTGAGCTTGAACCAAAGGATGTAGAAAGGTTTCATCTGGACTCAAGGTCACAGCTCCGACCTCCAGTTCCAACAGCACGTTGCTGCAAAACCCCAAACCACACACCAGCCTACATCATCATCTACTTTCTGCTCACTTGCCGTGTTTACATCACCAAAAGTCCCTAAGATGCACTACAGGACACGATCCAGCAGCAAGCACCACAAACATTTTACATAATGGCAACATTTGTATCTGTGGTCACACTTTTTGTGAATGAACACACTTACTGTTGGCCACAACAGGCACGGCACAGAGATTGTTAATGGTGAATAACCATCGACTATATGGCAGGAGGGGCGGGGGGGGGTATGAAGGGTCAGGAGACATAAAATAATCAATTTAGGTGCAATTGTGTTTGCCTGTGATGGCTATTAATAAACTAAAATGTAATTATTTCCTCCTCCACCTGTATGGTTCTGGCAACCAGCCCAGGGACCTTCAGCGCTTACTAGCAGATCTTCATACTTTCAGCATAGGATGCAAATAATGAAGATGGTGATGAGTCCTTTTTCTGACTGACATTTTGCTGAATTTACATACCAATGCTGTAATAAACAGACCCTCCGCGAAGCCATCTCGCCATTCCCGAAATAGAGAGGAAAAAAAAGCAAACAAGTCCTTGATATTTGGTATTTGATATGGACATAAATCGCGAGGGAGCATATTGATAAAATCGAGCCGCAGTCCAGATGCACCTCTGCTCCGCGGTGGTACTGATGCTGAATGAAGATGTGCACCTGTCCGCGTCCAGGGACGGATCACCGTCAGGGATCCCCCCCGCCCCCCAGCCCAACCCCTTCCCACCGCCCCGGGTCGGTCAGCATCAGCATCACCGGCAGCATCACTGCTGCACAATAACAGTAACTTCTGTTTTCGCGGCGTTCGGTCCGCAATCGGCGGCGCACGCATCTTCTCCAGATGTCGCTTACGGGGACTCAGCCACTCGTCCCGCAGCAGCTGGACAAAAGTTGGGTCAGACACGCGTACAGCAGCGCTGACACAGCGTGGAGCGACGGGGTGGGAAAATTTCTGAGTTTGCCACGAAAAAACTGGATTTAACGCCGAAGCGCATTTTTGGTGCTTTGCGTTGCGCATGGACAACCCGGTAGACGTCGGGGTTTATTGCAGAGACCGCGACCAGAACTCGTTCGGAACCACTGAGCTGCACTCAGCAGAGCAGCCCTGGGGGGGGAAGGGGTTGTGCAAATACTGATCTTTAAAATAAATTTAAAAAAAAAAAAAAAACGCCCTCAAACAGATAAACCGTAGCGCTGCCTCTCCGATCGCAACTTGCGCACAGGACCCCGGGAGGGACCTGCAGGCACCGGGATGCAGTAAACCCCCCACCCCCTCCATAGGACCCTGGCGTCGCGACCCCTGCACTAACAGGTTTGGGGTCCCGTCCCACTCACCTGACCTTGGCCGCCACCGACGAGATGGCATCGCTTCTCAGATGCCTCCGCTTGGACACGGCAGTTCCCATGATGGAGCAGCGGACACGGAGAGGGGGCTCATTCCAGACACCGGCGGCTCGAGGGTGGGGAAAAATGCAGAAAGGAGGAGGGGGGAAAATCCGAGATGGGATTAAAGTCACAGCCCCCCACGCAGTCCTGGCTGTGGTGGACAATGTGACGGCAGGAGAACCTCTCCTGGCCCTTAAGAAGGTCACAAGGAGCTGCACGTTGGTGCTGCTTGGAGACGCAGAGACAACAGACGCTCGGGCTCCTCCGTCGCCGTGCTGCTGTGTGTGCATTTGCTGGGGGAGGCAGCATGGGATAAAAAAAGGATACGCTGAGGATACACACAGACTGCCGCCCCCTCCCTTCCCCTCAGTCTCTCCTCCCTTCATTGATCTCACTGGATGGAGCCAAAGTGGGGGGGGGGGGCATCTCGACAGGAAACTGCCTGGAGCCTTAAAAGGCGTGACTGGCCACCGAACACTCAGGCGGCAACTGCAGTGTGTGCTGCAGGTAAAGGCGGAGTTGTGCAGGGTTTGGTTTGGGGTGAAGGGGTTAAATACAGACAGGTAAAGGTGGAGTGTGCAGGGTGTGGGTTGGGGGGGTGAAGGGGTTAAATCCAGGCAGGTGCAGATACACGCGCGGCCACATCAAGACGGCGGGGGTCGTGAGCAGGAGCGCTAAAGTGGGCTTTTCTAAATAAGTACATAACATACGTCATACTGGCAAAAATAGGAGGGTAAAGTTGTGAGGGGGGCAGAAGGAATCGATGGTCTCGCATTACAGTACAGCCCAAAACATATTTGCTGCTGGTGCATAAAGCATGAAAATATAATAATGTCATGACGGTTTTCATTGCACCGCTCAGTACGTGCAAAAGCAACAGGGCTGAGAACAAATTATCACGGTAACCACGGGGGCGGCATGACAGATACCGTGGTCTGAGCTGCAGGTCGTACACACGTACACACACGCTGCTGTCACTTGGTGCGCATTGCACACAAGATCTGCGAACCGTGTCCACGAAGACCTGCCTCTATAGCATGCACCTTTGCAAGACTGTGCAGGGTTGTGACACCATGCTGGTGTGGTACCAGCACCAGGGAGAGAGGGAGGTGACAGAGGATGTGCTGCTAATGCTGCACATGGTGGCAGTGGTGTGCGTGCGTATAGGCTCGTGTGTCTTTCTGCATGCACCATAAGGAAGCGAGGAAAGGAGGCACACAAATCTCACACACACACACATACACACACAGCACAAATAGACAGAAATCAATAACCGAAAGAAGGCCCCTCGCAGACATCTGAGGCAGAATGCAGTTTAGGCTGTAAATAATTCTGGGCGCCTGTGTAGAGCCGTACGTGGTGAAACTGCAGATAACACAGCAAGAAAGAACAGGAGCAAAAATGAATGAACAAACGACAGCACATACCCCCCCCTCCACAGATACTGCTGGGCAGAAATTAGAAGCAAGAACAGATGCAAGTTCCACTGCAGTATTTGGGACTCTGGGTAAATATGTCATTTTTACACTATTTTTGTAGGTGTGTAACAGTGGAAGTCACAGGTCTGTGATGCACATAACCAGGTAGTTCAGGCAGGACCACAACCAGGCCCAAATTCCACACAACAGCAAACCACTAGGCTACAGCTGGCAGCATACAGGTTAAAATAATCACACTATCACAAGTTTGTGGGTTCAAACCCCAGCCACAACCACAGCACTTTTTATCAAGGTACAACGTTTCCCCTGAACCAATACAGTAGAAATTACACAGCTTTACAAATGGGTAAATCACTTCAAGTACATTAATATGCAAAACACTAAGTTGCACGGGAGAAAAGTGTCTGGATTAACAATAATAAATAGCTAATAAATGACTAACAGGTTGTACTTTGACGCACAAGCTCATTTGCATAATCTGGCACCCAGAAAAAAAATCTGCATTAAAAAACATGTCACTTAGAAATTTATTATTATTATTATTATTATTATTATTATTATAATAAAATTATGTCTTGTCAATTTATAACTTGCAGTTTAAGTGGTGATGAGGTCTGAGGTGTGTGTGTGTTGGAGAAGTATAAACATAGCATTTGGAGATAAATTATTTAGGAGCACAATTTTGATCTTCACAGCCAGTGAAAATGAGAGAGGGGTTTGGAAGCAAAAGGCTGAGGGACTGAAAGTGAAAATGGGCCTTAAGGGGAACAGGAAGGGGAAGCGCAAACAGTAGAGCAGGACGGCGCCTAAGGAGTGTTTTCAGACTATGATAAATAATGCAATTGGTGAGCAGACAGTGAGAGAGCAGCCTCCTGTCACAGCCCAGACTGGGATGCAGGCACTTCTCACTAAAGGGGTGGAGATGGACCTCAGAAGCATGAGAGGAGCTGCAGGAGGACATGTCCAAAACCATGCAGACACCCTCACACAACTCAAATCAGGGTTGTCCATCTCTGACAACTTTTTACTTCCACATCATAAGAGTCATCCTTCACTTTCTCTCTTGAACAAACAGTTTTTACAAAACTTTAAGGTGTGTTGTGGGTTGAAGAAAGAAGAAAAAAGGACTGCATTACTGGCCATAAAGCAGATGAACAACATTCTTCTGAGCCAAGCTACGACAATCGTGATAATTGAAATTGCAGTGCACTTGGTAATGATCACCAGCAAAGCAGACCCGCAGCATTATGCTGCCACCTCCATACCGATCAGTGGGAACCACACAGATGACTCTGATCCTCACCAGTAGGACCCACATGTTTTGACTTGTCAGTTCAAACAACCATCTTCTAACTCCTCAAAAGTCCAGATTCACAAGCACACACGTATGCACGCTTTCTACTCTCCCAGAGAAATGTTCTCTATAGGGGTCCAAAAGGAACCCCTCATCATCTATTCCAGCGGAGGTGCCTTCTACACATGCAGCAGCACCACATGCCTAAACCAATAAGCAAGAGACCTAACAAATGGTGGACAACCACACAGGTATCCCCCCCCACTGGGCAGCTGTGCTGTACAAACAGGGCCTGCAGGCAGGAGCTGGATCACCGCAGCCAGGAGGCATATTCACACCGAGCCCTCAAACACTGTAAGCATGTGATAAAACACCGATGTGTTTGTGGACCAGTTCAAACTCTGAGGGTCACAGGCCCCGCAGAATCGTACTGTAACTTTCAAGTAATACGCTTTTAACACCCAGACGACCATATGCTCAGTTTAGCCCCGTGAACAGGATCCTCCACCATGGAAATATCTAGCAATTTAAACAGCATTGCGGATGCCAATCCAGGAGGACGTCATGAAGTGAATACAAATGCAAGCAAATTAAAAAAAATAAATGTGTAAGATGTAGGAATGACGGAACATTTTAGTTTGGATTAACAAAAGGAACAAACAGTAGAGAGGCGAAAGCAAACAATTTCAAAGGGACCGTTGCTGTACCTGGTTGCTAAGGCTGCTCTGTGAACCTCCAGTGACAGCGTGTGTTGGACCTCAGATCAGGACTGATTGTTATTATCATTATTATTTCTCTAACTAGCTGAGATTTCTCCAGAGCAATCTGCAGTGATTTATTCATTTACACAGTTGGGTAGTTTTCACTGTATTAAATCAGGGTAAATATCTCAGTCAAGGGTGCCACAGCGGAAGAGCAACGAGAACCTGGGGTTTTTGTCTGCAAGTGTCACCTGCTGCCCACCCACCTGACTGTCTGCAATAGGGGAGGCACGTGGTACTGTACTTGGAAAGAAATTTACAGAAGCAGTTTAATTATAAGAACAGGCTGGCAAAATAAATTTTTTTCTCCCCATACCAGGCTGTACGGGGGATTTTACAGAGGAAATAAACAGTGGGATACCCCGCTAAAAAGAAAATTCGATTATATGGTTCCAAAGTGCTGCCCACATTTGACCCAACACCGCAGCATTGTTAAAGATTGTTAAAGACCAAAAGAGCAGGAGGAATGTACCAGAACACATCCGTCGCCCACTCAGCTGACTCATCTGCCTTATTCCCTGTCTTGCACACACACAGCTGGGGGCGGGGGGAGGGATGTTGAATGTCCTCAGTTGACGGAGTCCCTATCCTCTCCCACGCGGGATGGGGGGGTCACAGCATTTCCCTTGGCCGCAACAGGAGGCAGAGTAACACCGTTCATGGCGAGCACCTCAGACAGCCTCGTCTCAAACCCATGTCACCTGCACCGTGGGCTGTGGTGAGGATGACCGTCAGCCTTTCCTCACAAACACCAAACAACCAGTGTCAGGTGACAAATACAAACATCCCATCATCCCATATGCACTTATCAGCAGGTCCCTTCAACTTCCAGACCAGCAGAAAAATCCAGATTCATCATTCATCCGGCAGTCATTCCAGGTCTTTTTTTTGCAAACATAGAAGGATTGTTTTTCCTCTGAGCATATGATAAATTAATCCTGTACCATTCCAAACAGAGAGCAGACAGCAGGGCTCAGAAGGCAGCTTTCTTACTGTGTATGAAAACTGATTAAATGTTTTGGTGCCACATACATAATGGATCATCCAGGATTGGTCATAATTCACATGGGGGAGAGCGGCTGTGAAACAGGCGCCTCGTCTCCTTTTTAGCAAGAAAAATGACACAGGAGAGGCAGAGTAGGTCATTTCGTATATGGTGTAAACCAGAGGAGAAAGAGCTGAAAGTCTCTAAAAAGCCCGCTGTGTGGGATGTTGGCTGTGAGCACCCTCACAGGTGGACACCAGATCTTAGATGTTTTTTTTTTTTTGCTTGCCACTTTTCCCCACATTTGTACAGCTGGGCAGATTTTATTGGGTCAGTGCTGGGTAAGTACCTCGATCAAGTGTACTACAGCAGGGGAGTCAAATCCAGGTTCTTCCATGACATCAGCATACAGGGCCTCCAAACGGAAGAGGCCTAAACCAAACAAAACTCTGAAACTCTTCCGTTTCAGCCACACAAGTGGTCACAAGAGAGCGCTCTGTCCCTCAGAGCTGCTGAATCCATCCCCTCATTTAAGAAGGGTCTCAAAAACACCCTTGTTGGACCCATTTCCACCCTGAGCTCCTGAAATCTATGGTAATGCACCATAAGGGTTGCCCCCCAAGAAAACCCTTATAGTGTTTTCCTTAAATTTTAATTTAAACTTATGATTACTGGGACAGCAGGTGCCAAAGTGCTTAGAAGGAGCTTGCAGTCCAACAGTACCCTAAATTTGGTCAAGTACTTACCCTAAGCCAATGCAGTTAAAATCACCCTCTTGTATAAATAATTTTAACAGTAAAACCTTGTAAAAAGTAAACACATTAGAGAATCTGTGTCAGCTAAAATAATAATTCACTGAAATTTCAATGCATTAATACATTTCGTTGCATTTTCCACCCAAACTCGCACAATCTACTCCAAGCTTTCGACATTAAAATAGGCGGAAAATTAAAAAGGGGGGGATTAAAGAGCAGCTGTGGTGTTTTCCCTCCAATTCCAGTGCAAAAACAGCGCCCCTGCTTCCACTTGTATTAACATCCATCGAACATTTCTCAAGTTCAAAGCAAGAGTAACGGAAAAAATTAACAGGCAGGAATAGGTTATTAATGTCAGGTATGTTCAGTAAGACAAAAGAAGTGTTCTGCCTATTAGCTACCCTGCGGAATAGTGATGTTGCTAAAATTTAAGGCTGAATAAAAAGTGCTGTAAAATAAACCACTGCAGGGGGTGTTGATGAGACCGGGATTCCAGCTACAGCTACAGTGAATCTTACTGCTCTTTCTCTCTCTCACACATAAACACACACACCTTTCCCTAATGTCAGCGGAATAGTACAGTATCTAATATCTAGCATCAGATGCACACTAGAAAACAAAACTGCCATACATTTGCACTTTGTGAATTCAGTTGGGCAGCAGGTGGCGCAATGGTTAGAGTTATTGCCTTGCAGTATGGAGATCCACTCCTAGTATCGCACACTTGATCAAGATTCTTACCTTAAAAATTACCCTGCAGTGTAAATACCTAAAAGCTATATGAAATTGCACAACCAGCTGCTTGTTGGTTTTTGCCCACAATTATTGTTGCAAGCCACTTTGGACAAAACAGTCAAATAAATGAATGCTAAACAATAAAATACTTTTCATCAACAAGCAACAGCAATAAGTTTTTGGTGCGACCGATGGTGCACCAATAGGTGTGTGGAGGAGCAGAGGGATTGCCTCGTCAGTCTCACGCAGAAGTGGGTTTTTGGCTGTCAAGTGCCAGAGGGGGTGCCCAGGATCACAGGGGTCGTGACCTCATTCATGAGAACCAATCTGCTGTCACACATCTTCCTGGCCCACGGAGGGAGTTTACAGTCCCCATGCATCCCAGTCCTCTTCACTAATGATATTATACACTGACGCTGCGTTACACTCCGATGCACTACACCGGAGTGGGGGGGGGGGGGCTGTACGTGAGAGCCATGTCGATTGTCACCTTGGAGCACCTCCTCAACAGTGGCGGCAAAAAGCCCGGTCCGCAGTGCTCTGTGAGTGTAATGAGCAATAAGTGTTTCCAGAAGAGTCTGCTTGGAAAACACCCGTGTGGGTTTGAGGTCGTAAGCAGACGACGGAACTCAGTTTTCATCAGTGATATCACATTTAATAGAAAACACCTTGCAGTTTTAGCCATGAACCGAGCTGGGCAGTTCACTACACCAATCACGGTTCATATCATACTCAAGGGTACAACAAGAGAGCCCCCTTAGGATTTTAACCAACAGCTTAACATCTCAACCCACTTTGATGGATGCTTTGGTCCTGCATGTAATCGCCTGGGCCTTACCCTGAAACTGAGTAAAAATGACCCTGAACTGCAGTTTTAACAATTAACACATTTTACAGTTCCTTTTTCCAGACATTTTCTCCATAGTGACTTGGTGTCAACCCGCTTACAAATACTGTACTATTTACCCCACAGCACCTCACTTCTTTTACTATAGTGAATCCAGGGTACAACACCACATTTAAACCTGCGTCCTCAAGTCCGAAGACAGCGACTCAAACCACCTGCCGAACCTCGAGGATGCAAAAAGCAGAGGCCACCTGAGACCCGAACTGCAAACCTGCACCTCACAACCGCCATAATGAACTGTTTCTGTGTCTATTTAAGTGAGAGGAAGAAGAAGAAAGGAAGCCAAATGAAGGAAAGGGAATGAGGGGAGGAGAAGCGGAAACAGCCTGCGGCAAAAACACGCAAGATGGGGAATGGGTGCTGGGTCAGTTAGCAGCCCGGTAATCTAGATGTCTAATTAAATCTGAAAGCAGATGAGTTGAGGAAATGAAGGATCGATGTGACTGTACTCACCAACCCACCCCCCCCCCCAGCACCATGCCCATCTCATTGCTGTCCTCTCTCAGTCAAAAGCAACACTCACTGTTTTTGATCTGATAGGACGGATAGAGAACATGGGGCGGCGGGCGAGCGGATCCAGGAAAGTTTTGGCTGCTCTCCCGGACGGTGATGTGCTTTGGCCCGATGAATTATGGAGGCCCGTTGACTCCATCCAGACTGCCTCCCAGGATGTGCAGCTACCTGAATGCTAATGCTAATTCATGGCAAACAGGAAAAGCCGGAGGATGAGGAGGGACAACTGTTCTGGGCCAAAGAGAAGCATTGATTTGACCCACAGCCCTGTATGCTGTGGGTTCAACAGCATAACGGAAATGAGGGGTTAGCATAACAGAATTAAACAACCCAACAGAGACTTACGTCAAATTTATGCAAATGGACAAGGACATGGGGTTGGTGGTGTTTGGGGGGGGGGGGGTGAGGAGGACAATCGATCTTTCTGCTGACTCACTGCCAGCTGGCTTAGGACACAGCCACGTCTGGAGCAAGGACTGTTGACGGGGACAGTAGTGCTCAGGTATGACCCCACAACACACTAACACACAGCAAAAGTTCAAACACTGCGCAATATATTAGACTGTATGTTAGCAGCACTACTTTACACTCAGAAGACCCAGGTTTGAGCCGTACCTCAGCCTGCAGGACCCTTGATCAAGGTACTTGCTCTGAACTGATACAGTAAAAATGACCTTGTGTTAAATTACTGTACTTAAAATAATTTGCTTGGGAAGAAATTATCTTGTTATTGAAGTTAAGAGAAATAGAAATAAGAACCCCCATATGTCTGTCTTAGACAGGAGAGCAGTAAACCAGCTAAGGGAAAGTGTGCCACGATACAGATTTAACATGAATAAATCAGTTTATAAAGAGCTTTGCACAGCAGTGTGACCCAGTGCTTTAACAACAGAGCACATACAGTTGACTCACAAGTTGCAATGAAAGAAAAAATAGAAGCCAAAATGAACAGAGAAGGAAGTTTTCCACTGTACTGAGAGAAGCCATTTGGCAAATGGGGCATAGAAAACAAAAAACTTCCTGACTAAATAAATGTTGAATAATAAACCTCTGGGGCCCCGAGTTCCCAGCAGCTGTCCACCCCCTCAGGCACATTAGTTTCCTCTTCTTGTTATCCGATACAACTACGGCTTGGACATTACAAAAGTATTGTGCACACTTAACCCATCAATTATCCTTAACCACTAAATCCTGGCGAGGGTCACAGTGGTCTGGAGCCTTTCCTGGAAGAACTGGGCACCAGGATATGAAATTATACCTGGGACTGGACACACACACACACACACACACACACACACACACACACACACACACAATGGGCATTGTAGAGTCACCAATTAACCTGAAACACCTAATGTTGGACTGTGGGAGAACACCTACATAAACACAGGGAGGAAGTGCAAACTCCACACACAACACACTAAATTGGAACTCACGCCTGAACAACCCAGGCTTAGGTCTCCCTAAGGCTTAGGTCTCCTCCAGCTGCACCACAGAGCTTCCCGTACATTTAAATGTTAAACTAACTGTAAAAAAATGAACATTAAAACTATAAAAAAGCACTTTGCATAACACGTACAACCTTGAGCTTCAGAAGGGCTTCAGTCAAGGCAACATGTCATTTGAAGTGCAAATCTAAACCTGAATAAACTCAGTAACAGTCACTAATGATGAATTGCCCTTTTGTTACCGTATTACCGCAATCCATCTATAAATATAAACTTTCTGCCTGCAGTTTTCTCAGTTTTATCACATCAAACCTCAGCACACTGATAACACACAGCCCCAGTGTGCTAAACTGTGACTGATGTATGCGTTGTGTATTCACATCCTTACAGATGCGACATACATCAAATTTGCAGGGGTTTTAACACAGGCAAGTCGTGCGGTGGCCAAAAATATCCAAAAACATCTTGTCCTTGTAATTTTTATTCAGAAAGTAGGCACAGAGATCAGGACTGCCTTCTACTGAAAGGTCATGGGTTCTTGTTCCTGTTATAGTTCCCTCGATCCAGGCATTTAGCCTGAACAGACAGTAAAAATTACCCTGCTGTACAAATAGGTACATCACTGTAAGTAGCTTAACATTATATGTGGTTTTGGAAAGAAGCACCAGAAAAATTAATAACTATAAATGTAGGCACTGTTCAACTGTTCAAAATTGTAGCCCTTGGTGTGTTTGAAGAGGTCTTGTCCAGATGGAACAGGGTTAAAAATGGAGTATAATTGGTAAGAATCATACTGGACAGAATGAAATCAAGAAAGGAAGGAGAGCAAAAGAGAGAGCAAGATAGTAGGTAGGAGAATGGGCAAGCAAAAGGGTGGGGGTGCTGACAGGGACAGGGAAATGTCAAGAGGCTGTCAGGATGAATTAGTGATCTTCGGCTCAGAACAAGTGTTCATTTGGTATGGACACACAAAGCCCCCCTCAGTGCAGTATCATCTGAGCTGAGAGGGGAGAAATAAAAGCTTAAAAAGAGGTGTAACCCCCCCACACACACACACACTACAGGCAACTTACAGTGATCAGTTAACCTGAAACACATCTTTGGACTGTGGGAAGAAACCACTGATATGGTGAGAACATGCGAAAACTAAACAAAAAGACCACACAGACTGAGCTACATTCAAACCCACACCTGAACAGTCCAGGTACTACTTGCTGAATCACCCCGATGCCAAACTTCATTCTATATATATTTACAATATTGGGCTTCTATACAAACCCGCATGCAGTAATTTCCCCATTTGTGGCATGTGGGTAAATTTTACTACGTCAATTTAGGGCGAGTAAGATCATCAAAGGTACAAGAGGTGGGAATTAAACCCTAGGTCCTTCAAATTACAAGCATTGGTTCTAACCACAGTCCCACCTGTTGGTTCATTTACTACAGCAGGGATCCTTCTTGCCTTCAACCTGTAGACTACCTGCTGCCCGCAGCAGCAACAGGATGTAGGTTCCAGTCCCCAGGGAACAACAGCTGCTGCTCTCTTGTAGATATTTTTAACACCAAATTATTTTAGTTAAAATACCCAGCAGGTTGTAAAAAAAAAGACAAATGTGGTCCGCTGGAATGAATGGGGAGGCAGTGAACGATGCGGTGTGGACATAGGGGACCAGCTGAGCTTCTAGCCACCGTCCCAGTTCACTGTGCATGTGGCATCCCAGTTGGCCATAGGGTCTGAACACCGGGCGGAAAGCACGCTTCAGCGCTCAGATCCTCCCTCTGCACGCAATGCCTCCAGGATGTCTGCAGCCATTCCGGTAAGTGATTGTTCTGCTTATGTAATTAACAGTTCAGGATGGGTACAGGAAGAGCAGAGGCAGCAAAAACCCCTAGGAATGTGCAGTGCATGATGGGAGGGAGGATCAAAATGACCACTGTGTCAGGACATTGTGAAAGATTTGAGAAAAGGGAATGTTCCAGAACAGGAATCCCCCCTCCCCATGGTTTTTTTGCGCTTACTCACTCCAATAGGAATCACTATGGTGTCACCTTGCTGCACTAATCGGGGAAATGTCAGATGTTTGATATTAATTATTGATGTTAAAGATAAACATGGACAGTCCTCCATGCCACCCACTTGAGGGTCCAGGAGCATGTTTGGCAATTGATCCACGTCAGCTGGAGCGAAAAAGGAGAGCAAGAAGACCCCTCCTTGACAGCCCGTCCTTAATGTCTCAATCTGCGTCAGGCTTCATAAATCAGAAGCCGAAAAGGATGCACTAAATGTTAAATGGGATCTGCAGTGGCTGAGGGTTTGGATCCAGCTCACTCTGGATGGAGTTTGAACTTCCTCCCTCAATCCAAACACGTGTTTCAGGCAGATTGGTGACTTTTAAATGCCCTTAATGTGCGTGACTGTCCTGTGGTGGATCCTGCAATGTATTCCCACCTCACAATACATACTTTGATAACAGAGTCTCAGTCATAGCAGCCATGCACCAGACAAGCGGTTACTGATAATCACCCACGTGACAGTTATCTCACACGTCAAGTGACAAGCGATCACCAGTCACACCATTGGTAGTCTATGTGACTTTTCACTCTTCCAGGTTCTGGGTGTCCAGGTTGAACAGAGTCTCCTGCACTTCATCTCAGTAACTGTGTCTGCCACGTGACCATGTGTCTGCATGTGTACACCCTGCCTCGTGTTCCCAAGACTGTTTTTGGAAGTGTCAACGGCCGGTGACGCACATCAGTCCCCCTCCCCTTCCTCACCCCACCCCGCAACACCAGTCGACAGAAATAGCAACCAGGGGCCTCGGTTTAGCAGCTTCTCCCTACCTGCTGTGCCGCTTCTAATTCTGGGAGACCCACACCATTCCACCTCCTCAGCTGCCAGCAGTGTGGGATGGGTTGCAAGGGCAGGTGTGCACCACGGGACCGAAGCTCCACGTTAACCCTCCAGCATCAGTTTAAAAATGAACCCGCAGAGCTCTGTGGGGTGCAAGGGGTCCTCCGCGGCCTGGTAGGACCTCAAGCTTCAGGAAGTGGTTGTGAAACCACACTGCCTCCTTCGTGGCATTAAACTGAGCTCCTTCTGGCGCGTTAATCACCGATCCATCGATGACGATCGCAGAAACAGAAACGTCTGTACCAAGCTCTTGGGATGAAAGGATCAAGCTCTGCAGAGGAACAGAAATAATGATGGCAAACTTGGGACAATTGGTACAGTAACATCAGAGACATGGGGCAAAGGGGCAATGAACTAATAACCTCCCAATGCCCAGTGGGCATAAAGGAACATCTATCAATTACCTTTATTTAATTAACACAAAAGCATCTTACCCAAATGTATAATTTGGGTGCTTCTTACTGCGTTAATTAAGTGCAAGAACGCTGCCGCAGGACTGGGATTTGAATCGGAGCCCCCTGAGAACTTGGACCCAGAAAGCAGTGGCTCAGATCATAATACCACCTACCGCCTTATGATGATGATGACAACTTAATTACATGGCAACCTGTAAGGGTGTCAGGGTGACTATAGAAATAATGATTTCATAACCTTCTAGGGTCTCACCAGCACAAAAGGACCAAAAAGTCTGTTACAGGATCATTAACAACTCAACATAAAACCAATTTTCTTCCAAAAAACCTCCAACTAAAAAAAGATCGATGTTGCTTTAAGTTGCTGTGATGACGACACTCACTCTGAATAGGAGATACTGGAAAGTGTCTTCTTGGCGGTCATTCACGGGGCATCGTAAGCCATGCAGAATGCTGAGTCATTTCCTCGTCCGCCTGCTCTCCATTCAGACCCCCCCGCCACACGCCAGAGTCCGCCCTCATACAGCAGCAGCAGCAGCCGCACACGACAGGTGCCAAACGCCCATCGGTCACTCCAGAGGCAAAACCTTCATCTCAATTATCCTTTATATGCATAACTTAAGGGCCTCCTACTCAGTTTACCATAATGCAGTTTTACTCAGCTGGACACTGTAAATGAAGCAAAACGGGACAATAACTTTCCACAAGGGAATAACAGTAGGCTGCCTCCTTGCACTTGACCTTGTAATCTTTGAATAAAAAGTCTAACAAATCATAATGTTTCATATCACTGCCAAAGACCCCCCTCACCCTCTCCACTGCCTCTTTTCACCACCACCACCAAAACATTACCACCATCACCACTGACTGCACTGTGTGGTCCTGTGTCGTCACTGTTTAATCTGTTTAGCGCACTGTGGCCCAGGAAAAAAATCCAAAGGGCGTTTTGTTCTCTTGTACTGTACAGCTATACAAGGCAAAGTGAGAATGAGGTGAACCTTGAACGTACCTGTAAGCAGGAGGTGGTGTAGTAGTTAGAGCCAGCATCTTGCATTACATCGGACTTGGGTTTGAAGCCCTTCTCTTGCTGCACTACCCTTGACACCTGATATTAAGTACTGACCCTGAAATGATACAGTAAATCAGTATAAGCAGCTCAGTGTACAAATCATTGAACCTCATCTAGGACTTTAAATGTTCTAAACCTTTTTAGGCCACACAGGCCTCTGAGAATGTGATCAAAACTGAGGAACCCTATGGAAGAAAAATGTACATAAATAGATTTAGAGAAAATGCTGTACCGAACATATTTCACTGAAACTTGTTTCCTCCCCCCCACTTTGTTCAGTTGTGTAGTGTAAAATTACTATGATTTTCAAAGTCAGCCTTTGCTAGATGGACAAAATTATCCATTTTTAGTTCCAGCATTTTTCAGCAGCACTGAGGAGACCTTCCATCTATGGAGCACAAACATCTCCATGTGCAAGTGGGGCTGTGAGTGTATGGATAAGAGCTGCTCAGCAACATATACTCCATTATTTCAGTACAATAATTTGTGTGGAGAAGCAACGGGGTCCTCATTATCACTATTGACTTGTAATAAATAAATTGCAGGTTATTATTTGTAGATAAAACAAAAACATAAGAGTGCCCGCTCATGGAATAAATTGTGTCACACATGGAAATTAGGGGCTGTGTCGCATTTGTATATATTTCTCGCTAATTCAATTTAGCAGCATAGCACCTTAGCACCATAAAAATTTAGTCTGACAAGGAACCAGTCAGAAAGTGGGAATTGTAGGTAGGGTAGGACCTGCACTGCCTACTCTTGGCTCCACCCACTTGTGCCTTACAAATCAGAACCTTACACCCCGGTACACAGATCCTCAGCATGATTCCCCTCATTGTGGAGGCTTGATCGACACCCCCTGCGATCTACACCATGTGACCTACTCCAGTCGCATGTCATTTCAAAAATCAGGACCCCCTCCTGCTGGGATGCTGTTGCATCCTGGGGGTTTAGCTGCCTGGGGGTCTACAAAGGCAAAGATAAAAGCTCCTTAGTAAAAAAAAACAGTGCCAGCCAGGGATATTCTGCTTATAAGAGAATGAAGAATGACTTTTTTTTTAATTATTATTAAATGTAGGGCATTATAACGTTACCTCAGAATAAACCCACCAGACTGACGGGATTTGCACAAACCTGCATTGCTGGGAATTTTGGGAAAAAGCGGAAATAATCCAGGTCACGTTGCGTTCCTTCTATCATGGTACGTGAGAGCAATTAAAATGATGACAATCTGCCATTCTGCAAATATTTTTTTTCCCTTTGAGTGCATTATGGTGAATTAATGACTCTAAATTGCTCTTAGCCTGTGTGTGTGCACGCTTGCTTGGTGATGGAGTGGCATCCAGCCCAGGACACATCTTGCCTTACATCCTTCATCTCTGGGATATACTCTGGACCATCGCAATCCTGTACAGACATTACTGATGATGGATAGACTACAGGACTGATTGATTATAGGATTAAGTAATGATTGGATCGGATGGCTCATCTTCCCCTTTAACATTTTAATAGTCTGAGCTCAAAGGTGTGAACATCATCTCCCAAACTTCACAGAAGGGACACTTATCTGCTACCTGTACCCATACCTGTACCTGTACCCTGTACTCCCAGTACTACGGAGAAACATGTGCTGGCGGCAGCTGCAGTTGTCAAAAAACTCTTCCTTCCAAGGCCACAACCGTTTTGGCTTGGGGTAATGACTGTAATAGCTGCTAAATAATGCATTGGTTGGCACATTTGTAATAAGGCTTCAGTTTTGAGATTATTACTCATATCAATTTATATTACGTTTTTCATTTGCTTACTGCACACGTTGCGCAGCTTCAAGTCCTTCCAATTATGCTGCAGGACTACTTCTGAAAACTATCAAGTAATTCAAGGGCACGACAGCTCCCTGGAGTCAAATTCGACTCTTGAACCATTAACTACCTGTGGCCACTGTGTGCCCATTAATGGACAAAAAATACTTTGGATTGCGTGACATTAATTTCATCCATCTGAAAGCTATTAAAGAAAAAGGAGGTAAATGATGAATGACAAAAATCAAACGACAGATATCCATGGGTACAGAATATGAATGCAATGGGAAGAGACCCAATCATTCATTCATTATGGGTAGAATTGGGCAAATATTCATGGATCTATTATCAATAATGACTTGTCCAGGAAGTACAGGGTGTGAGGTAGGTCACACACTGGAAAGGATGCCAGTTCATTTAAGAACTGCCACACACACACTAAGGGCATTTTGGAGTCACCAGTTCACCTGAAACACATTTTAGGATTGTGAAAAGAAACCAGAGCACATGAAGGAAATACATGCTAATAGAAGGAGCATATCTGTGTTCCAGGATATGTTAGGTACCAAAAGTTTAGAACATTTTGGAAGTTGCTCAGGAAAGAGCATAAATGAGAATAAATGTGCAGTGGAAAGGCTCACTGCAAGCTTAAAACCAGACTTGAAAACAAAGCAGGTGTTGCCATGTGAAATGTAAAAGAAAAGACACAGAAGTGATTTCTAAGACAGCAGTAAAAGGAGTGGTGCATGGGGAACGTGAAGTTAAGGACACCTACCCTCCTCCTCTCCATACCAGTTGGGTGCTGTGACACCAACTCAGTAGACCGTCTGTCACAACCTCATCAGTCGAGCAGGTCAATGGCCAGGCTGCATTCCGGCAGGAGGAGGGCTGTCACTTTTTACTGCCTCCAGCAAATCAAGGTAGAGGTGTCTGCCTCACACCAGTGCAATTCCTCCCTTTGCTTTACACCTATTGATCTGAACCAGCTTGTGTTTCTTCACCAGTACCCCTGCCCAATGGGTATTAATCAGCTTTTAACTACAGTTAACTAGAATTAAATAGTATTTAGATGAGATCTGCACAAAAAAGGAATCAGACATTGCGGGCGTTCCTTCTGACACACACGTACATCACCTTCAAAATGGTACAGTAACCATGCAATGAATAACATACAAACAGCACAGTATGGTCACAGGAATGCGTATGAGCACAGCTACACTCACCGATCACTTTGTTAGGTACAGCTGTTTATTGGGACCCTCTTTAGGGTCCAGAACAGCCTGGATTCAACAACAAGGTGCTGGACTTGTGACCACAGGGTTCTCTGTCGGTGGCAGGTTGCCAGCCTTGCTGTTTCTGTAGACATCTTTATGGCACATTTATTCTGTTATCATCACATTCCATCTCATCCCAAACATGTTTTATTGGTGTGAGAGGTAGGACAGTATAGGCTGCTGTAGCAAAGTAAGGTGGCTGTCATGTTTGAGGAGCTGCAGTGTGCAAATATCCCACAAGGTCAGATGTTTCTGAAATGCTGGAACCAGGGCAACTGACGATATACTGTATATATGGGTCACCACCATGTGCAGAGCAAGCTGGGTGTACACAGTCACGTGTACCTAATAAAGTGGTCAATCAGTGTAAGTAATATGTAATAAATATTAGCATTGAAAGAAAAATGACAGCAATAATAAACAAGACAGGTATACTTGGCAACACATTAATATCGTAAGCTACCTAAAAGAAAAGTGTCACCTAAATAAATGAATAAAAATTTATCCCCAAACACTTGGACACACACGCAATCACACACAAAAAAATCTATACTGAACACTGGTATCACCTTAATCTGATGGGCTGGACTCTTGTACTGAGAGACTTGGTTGTTGTGGAACTAAAAATGCAGTCAAACAACAGAAAAATGTCACAGCACCGATTCTGCCTACAAATGCCAACACCGCCGTGATTGTGAGTGTGTCTGCAGAGCAGCACGGCAGGACTTGTACCCGAGCCGTGTCACCTGGGTCCAGTTAATCCAGGAGGCCAGCTGGTCCAAGGCGGCCGCCACGTGTTGCCCCTGATGGCATCTGGATAGACATACCCTGACCCATTTTCCTGGCCAAGCATCTGAATTGCTTCCAAACAGGGGACAAAAGGGTGAAGTGAAGAATTGGGGATAGCTGCAGGGTCACACAGGACTGGGGGAGGAACAGGGGTGCCTGGACAGGGACATGGCAGATGTTAAATGTAGTAAAAGTGATGAAACCCAGATTTCCTACAGCCCCTCTGCCCCCCCTTGCAGACTGACCCCATGCTCCATGCTCCTGCTGCTGAACATCTGTCCATGGATCAGCCTCCACTGACTATTCCTTCCTGCCCGGGCCTCCTTTCAACCAGCTCTCCCAGCATCCCCTCTCTCTACAGTGGCCCACTAAAGGGCCAAGGCAACAGATCGCCCTCTGGAGGAGAAAGAGGGCGTGGGCGAAATAAACGCGATCCTTTAACAGAAAAACCTCACTTAGCCAATTGTGTTACTGCTCCCTCCACCCATCCCAGTATACCTAATCCCTCTGTTAGGTTCCCTCTGCTGGGCTGCGTCCATCCATTCATCCATCAATTCTTCACCAGCTCCTACCTCATTTCCACAATCCCCAGCTTGCTCCCAGTTCCCACAATTACCCAACAGTGCTCCCTGCTGGCTGATGCCTCAAACCCATTCCCATCCAAAGCCCTTAACTGCCCTGAAGAGCAACACATGTGGGTGTTGGACAACCTGCGAATGATAGGATAAATGAGGTATGGCAAGACAGAGTGGAAGTTTAAACACGTCAATTAACTGTCAAAACGTGTCAGGTCGTCATGTGCTGCAGTCAAACAATGAGAGTAAGGAATCTACTAAAAGCACTGTTCATTTCACTTTTGTTTTCAATGCTTATCTCACACACACACACACACACACACACACACACACACACACACACACAGGCTCCCTTTGCTAGCAGCTAACAAGAAGACCACCCCAAAGCCAACACGATGTCTCCAATCATCTGACAGCTTGAAGGATGCAGACCCCCCCCCCCATCTTAACCCTGCACACTGAGCTTCAGGGGCTGCAGTTCCCTCCCACCCACACCACAGCAGCTTCATCAATTCCACCTGTCTTACACGGTTAAGGCAGACACAGAAGATCTAGAAGGCCTATTAATGAAAGGAGGCGACTGGAAGAGATGTGAAGAGTCAGAGGAGGGAAATGTCTCAATACACATCAACTGAAATGCCAGTCAAGCAATCCCTCACAACTAAGACATTTACACACACATACACTTCACAGTATGATAACTTAGCAGGAGTCACCATCTCTCTTCTATTAATCATGTGAATTCATCTGGAATAGCCATGCTATGAATGTTAACTGCCTCGTGGGGAGGTTTAGATGGCAAAATAATGGGTGACAGGTGACTCACGACACACCCCGACTTGTGAAATTCCTGCATGAGGAGACAGGCATGTCCCCAATGGTGGGGCGACAGTAAAAGGGACACATGTGGACACACACACACACACACACACACACACACACACACACACACACAGGCTTTTCTCTACAGTAAAGGTGCTAATTAAAGGTGTTAAGTAAAACATGTGGGTTTCTGGAGTCCTGGCCTGTATCAGACTGAAAAAAATGTTGCTCTGTCACCTCTACAATCTCTGTATCAACAGTACACAGGTAAGCACACCATATAGTGGCATTACAACCAGACAGGTGTTTGACAACCACAAAAAAAAAAGAAAAAAAAAAAAAGGAAACAGGACTTATTGGCGTTACATAAAAAGACTGTAAGGAAATCCCCCATCGCTATGCATGTGTATGATACGTACATACACATGCTGTAATATTCCACACTTACTGATTTATGCAAATCTGCCTGTCATGATACCAGTAAAATGTCACCATACCGACAGGTGACTAGGAAGGCATTTGGAGGATTTGGCAAGCTCCTGCCCTTTCATAAACTGCTATTTGGACATCAGGAAACAGAGATTAGTAATAATTCTAAAGCACTAAAAAAAACAGCACATTGCAAACGGGATGGCAGTCGATCACCATGCAGGGACAAATAAAATCCCAGAGTTCCCACTACAATGTGATACCAGGTCTTATCGTGGTAAAACCTCCATCCACCCTGAACCCTGGGCCTTACTGTTATGTAATTGCCAACTTTAAACTGCCCATAAAAGCAACGCTTATCACGGCTTTACAGATCATCAGCAACATAGAAAACATTTGTATAGAGAAGTACAATTTATTAGTCATTAGTATTTCACTATTTTTGCAAAAAGTAACACTTCACTGTTTACATTCTTTAGAAACCGTTTCACACTCCTGACAAATTCTCCCCTCCTAAATTAATCTGAAACCATTCCATGAGGTAACACTGTAGTAATAGTTTGACGCTATCCTCCGATTGCATTTTCTGTGCACGTTCATCTAGTACATGTAGATAACCATCGTACTTCATGCGTTTAAAATAAGCATACCCTACAAATGAATAAATGATTTTTTCCTACATTTCCAGCTCAGTCGCCGTTGATGTAACACAAATTTAACAAATTAAGGAGAAACCCTAAACCAACATCTGCACTGTGTTTTGCAGCAATCGTACAAAAGTGATTGAAAACAATCAACCATGACGTTCGTGTCCTGCTTGCTCACAGAGGCACCACAAATGGACGACGGACTGCTGCCATCTAGAAAGGCATCGGGAACGACAGTAATTCCAGACACAGATCAACACGATCTCATTGTCATGATCAAATCAGTAAGTAATAACGTTAGCACTGTTAAACGCACTGCTCCTCACACCACTTACATGTCTTTGCCAAAATATACACATGTACTCACATTCATGTGAAAAGAGGAAAAGTTTTGCAGGAAAATAGTAAAGTTACATAAAGACAACACTTAACATGTAAAGGAAAAAGACATACAAAACATTCTATCAACGGATGGAAACAAGGTGCCTTGAGTGTTTTTGTGTTGTAAAGATGTGTGCGTGCGCACGCAAATATGACAGTGGCAGAGTAACACCAACCCTGAACCAAGTGGCTCCGCCCATCTGCACAACTTTTCCTCTCTGTAAATTGCACCGTTAGTCAAGGGGGGGATGGCCAGAGGCACGATGAAGGCCCAGGCTGCAGGCCTCAGTGAGAGATCAGGAGTTCCACTGTGCAGCGCTTGGACAGCAGGAGGGTTACAGTCACAGTGCTGGACCACCACTGTCAAGCACTCATGGTGGGATTTGAATGAGCGGAGGAGATGCAGGGATTCATAGGGGAACAGTCCTTGTGGAGTTGGGGGACCGCCTTCTGCACCTTATTTCTGTGTCTTCATCCTGAAGCAACAAGACGTTAAAATCACACTAGTTCTTACTACAGTGTTTACATTTTCCAGTTTATGTATTTTAACTGCATTTGTTTGACTTCATCGATTTCAACAATTTGCATGTGGAGGAACCTGTGTTTGCATGAGTTAAGTTTTTACTTTTCGCAGCTTGGCCATAAAAATAACTTCGGATTTAAAAACAAACTGTGCTGGAATTACAGTCCCAGATAAGTTTGTAAACTGAAGAGCCAGTGTGTGAATTATATGAAAGCAAGATGTTACTATAGCTAATTCACTTGCTTGACTTCAAGAGCTACTGGTAACCCTTTGCTGGTTAGTAGTTCTGTTGCCTAAAGTTCTGTTGTGGGAGGGGCTTACTGAGTCTACAGTCTCCTCCCCCTCTGTGTGTTCACTGCAGTAATTGGACAGCTCAATGTCGGAGAGGGCACTTTCAACAACTTCTTCCTCATAGTCGGTCTGGTAGTCGGACTCCTCTGAGAGACACAGTGAGGGCAGCACAAAGTCAAGGAGCGAGGAACAAAAGAAACACAGGTCTGGTCCCAAATTTGAGTGTCTCGCCATACCATCGACGTGTGCCTGCTTCACCGGCTCAATTCGGGAAACGATCTCTGCCAGGTCCGTGAAGGAAGCATTGGGGCACGTCACCACCTGCGAAGTGAACACCACTGTTAGCTGACACATGTAATTACGTACCGCCACCAAGTGGTCAACAACTTAAAAGCATTGCCCCAAAACAGGTGTTAAACCAGCACTGACCACAGGCACCATTAGAAACCGCAACCAACAGAAGATCCAGCCAGATCAAAGAACCAAAGAATGCCTCACACACACTCACACTGTCGCTCTTCGTGTTGTGGAACTCCTCCTGGTGTCGGTCCTTCAGCATCTTCTCCACCACCCCGCTGCGACACCACACATCAAACACCGTCTTCCCGTGCTGGTACCCAACTTCCTAAAAGCAAAGAAGGGTTACCTTCAGCTCCACCCTTTATTTCACCCATTTTACACATTTCATCTCAAACTTTTCCGACAGCAAAACATTTCATCATCAACAAACTCACTGCAGTTACAGCACTAAAACACACAGAAAAGATGCCAACATGAGGATTAAAAACTTCTTTCCTTGAGCACGTTGCACGAGTGGCCCCATACAGAATCGACAGGAAATGAAAAGGTAACCGTGTCATATAATATAGCACAAGTTCATGCATTAGTTAGGTTTGGGATTCATTATACCTAAGGGAGATGAGGATCTTTTCTGTGTTACCGCTGCAGCCCTAAGCATTATACATATTATATCACAGTCAAAGTCAATCAAAGCCGCCGGTGTACAACTCTGCAGGGATCTCAAATTCTGGGTTCAACATACAACACTTGGTTCAATTAGAACTCCATGATCAAAGCTCTGGGAGGATCATGCACACAAGAGGAGGTGTGTTCACCCTGCGCCAGTTGGTGTGCTTTAAGGGGTGCACATAGCGCTGGGTAATTAACTGCAAATGAAATGGGAGAATTAAGGGCTGTAAAAACACCCACAGGTGTAAAACCAGAGTGTAAAGATACACCTCTGCTAACTGTGCCTGAATGAAGATGTTGTCCTCTACTGCTTTATCAAACACCAACTGCTAACACGCTATGATAATTAGCATGAATGCTGTCGATACTGTTTTGTCAATTGCCAATTAACTGAAAGTATGGCCTTTTTCTTTCTTTTTTTTTTAAACCCTTCAGGCATTCATTTTCTGTTTTCTATAAACACGCAGTACATTGCTCTTCATAAACATGTTAAAAAATGGGAGTTTAATACAAGTGTAAAATATGTCCTTAGTCAACCGTTCCTAAGCCACATCAACTTGTGGCATCCCTGAGCACAGGACCCTTGGCGATACGCACGGCTATCTCGTCGAACTTGCCGAACTCCAGCGTGCGGTAGCGGTCGATGGGTGGACGGATGTATTCGCAATAATCGCTGCTTTTCACCGACTCCAGTTGTCGTACGCAACACACATAGGCCAGGCGAGTCTGGATCTCCGCCATATTCAGCACCTGATTGGGCAGAGGCAGACGGTGTCACCCAAGTTCATCCAGCATCATCGTTCTCAGTGACAATTTGTTCTTGCTGTATTCATACTTATTCAAGTATCTGAAAGTTTACTCCAAAGTGACTAATGATGGGGAAGCTGCTTCAATTATTTACCCCTTTATACACCTGTATGAGTTCAGGGTAAGTACCTTGATCAAAGGTACTACAACAAAACCAGGGGATTCATCCTGAGGTAGTTGGAAGTTGGAAAGCAGAAGCTCTGAGCACTACACCACATGGTGCCCCCATCTTTCACTGCTATTTGTAATTATGAAAGCAGCAGCACAAGTAATCGCAACAGAAACATGGTATCAAGTCCTCAGAAGGGCTTTGTTGTTGTACCAATTAACCAGAAAAACTCCTCATTAGAGCCTCTGCTACATCTGCTAAGCAGAAAAATAACACAGTAGGAGTATTTATTGACTCATGCATTACAGATCGAAAAATAAACAAATAATGCAACATAAAGCACCCATGCACTAGCTATAAAGTGTCATTATGCCATTACAGTTGGTGTGATACACAGACTGTAGGGAGTGCCTCTCCCTCACAGCTGAGTGGAGGTCAGACAGCATTACAGAATTCTTCTTCAGAACTAGCATATCATTAAGCGCCGATGCTGATTGAGACAATTCAGCCTTTTTTACATTAATGTTGCACAGATGTGGTTTGACCTCAACAATGGAGTGCAACACCCTGTGGAGTGGCAACAGCATATCAAAAGCCTGAAATTTAAGACATATGATGACCAAAGATAGCTAAGGCCACTGATTTTTTTTAAATCACTTAGCATTACTAGGTAACTGTTAACACCCAGGTGTGGCAAATAACATCTAGTCACTGCTGAGCATAGATATTATTATATGACTTTGCATTCTATTATAATGTGTATAATCAAATCTATCTGGCAGGATAGCAGCTATCCCCCAAGTGTGATGAATATAATCTAGCACATTGTCTGCTCTCACCTTGACCTTCTCAGCCAGGGGGTTGAAACGCTTCCACAGCAGCCACCAGCCTGACAGAGAATCACCGTAGTTGGTGAGATGGGTCTCGTCTTGGCTGCCCACATCGATTGCAATCACCACCTTGGCTCCCATGGAGCGAGCCACATCCGCTGTGGGCAGGAGAGAGCAGAGCTGATAAGATAGGCTGAATGCCATTCTGCAGTGGAATCTGAAGGTACTGTTGGCTGGGTTACCCTGCTTTAAACCCTACAGCAGCTACTTCTTATGTATCGGGAAACTTTCAAATGTAGAGAGGTCGTACTAAACATAATGGGCATTTTAACTGCACAAGGGTAATTGAAAAAGGAAATTCTTGAATTACATGCCTAGGAAAATGATATCAGCTGAGTGGAACCAGTTGAAACTGGATTCTGACAGAACTGAACCTGCAGTGCAAAGTGCTCTTTTGCCACTGTCAAAGCAGTGGCGATATAAACATAGATGCTTTGATTTCAGATTGAATTATCTTTGAACATCGTCCCATAATAAGATTTCTTTGAGCAGAAGGGAGCAAACTCAAACTCCAAATCACCAAAGAATGTCAGGCCAGTATTGCTGGGATTATCTTAAAATCTACAGTCCCAATACACACAATGCAACTTTCATGTCTTCAGTCCACCTGACGAGTCATGATGGGGTCATCACATTGAAAGCAATGGAGAACTGAAAAAAGCATTGCACATGTGGATACCAATAGCAGAGTAGAAGAACTAACTCTGTGTAGTGATGTAGATTCCACTGGCCATACTGTATTGACCTTTTTTTTTTTTTATTTTTTTAAAAGTATAGCAAAAGAGAAGGATCACTCCCCATGTCTCCTGTACCCTTAAAATAGTCACAGCCAAAAGAAACAATACATCTCTACAATGTAATGAAGTTTGACAATATTGTCCTAAAATTGGGGGGGCGGGGGCAAAATCAGACTGTGTGATAACAAAGATATCCCTACCTGGCAAGTTGTTGATGTAGCCCCCATCCATAAGCAGGTGTCCATCTTTGGGGTCGCAGAGTGGGGGCAGGTAGCCAGACAGAGACATGCTGGCACGGACGTATCGCCATAGTGAGCCTGAGAGGAAAGAGAGTCACATGACCTCTCACCCTGATGTGATATGATCTGTGCCCATGTGTTGCTCCTATTCATGTACAAATTTACAACACAAAAATATTCCGGTCTGCAAATGAACAGGCAGATGCAACAACACACCATAGGTGTGCACTCTCATTGCAGAGGCTGAAATGTCAGTGGTGATGTTGAAGTAGGGTATCCATAGGTCCTGCAAAGGAACACAGGCCGGTAGCGACATAAGTTCCACAATAACTAGCCATCACTTAGTTCACATGCCGAAAAGATGAATTATCTCCTCACTCACCTCAATCTGCTTGCTCTGGAAGACATTGCTGATGCTAGAATTGAAGGCCGCTCCAGAGAACATGGAGGTGACTGGGTACGTAAGGTCTAGCACCTTCTTGAACACTGAGGTCATTTCCTGGGGAAAGAAGATGGGTAAGTTAGTTGTACCCCAGTTAATAAATAGGCTAAAAGTAGAAGCAATAGACCACCCATCTTCTAAATTTATGACCGCTCGCTGACCATAGCCCACTCTCTGGCCTGGATCCTCATGCGACTGTAGCTCCTATCCTCTGCATAGAGCGCCCCCATGAGGGCTCCGATGGATGTGCCACCAACCAAATCCACAGGTATTCCTGCTTCATTCAGTGCCCGAATTATCCCCACCTGCGAGCAACCCCTGAAGTACAGATGCAGGAAATAAAGAAGAAAAAGTAGAAAGAGAAAAAGAAACCATTATCATCAAAGCAACATTAATAAACAAAGGTAAGGTCACTGCAAGACTATCGCAGAAAATCACAGTACGACACCGGTAGATCGGTGCCTTGAATTTAAAAAAAAAAAAAAAAATCCTTTGTAACAGCAATTAAAATTTTCCTGTTCTTATCCAACACCAGTTCCCACGCACGTCATGGGCTCTGTGCTGTCACTTTCAAACCCAACCACAGGGGACTGTGGCATTTCAACTGTAAATGTAATTTAGCCTTTCTTTAGCCACCTGTTTTTAACAGCTGAAGCATAACATTTGAGTGACTGAGATTGAAGGAAAGTGAGACACAGAACACGAGAAGCCAAAGGGAATATACACACCTGTAGTAACTCCCTGAAGACAACAGACAAAAGGACAGAAACAGAAAAGAGGTCAGAGGAGAGACAAAGACCAACAGACCAAAGGACACAGCAACAAGCAGAAAAGCTCCATCTCAGAGAGAGTGCCTGTTAGGAGTGTGCGTGTATGTGCATACGCATAGGTAAGACAAGGATGCTCTCTGCCTCCATGCGTCAGGTCTGCTCATGTTATAACACACTGTCAGAGACTGACAGACATAATCATGTCACTTATATTCCAAAAGCAGCTGCTCCTCATCATGACAGGGTGGATTCTCCTTCTCCACAATAAGTCTTGATGACAATGTCTGGAGGGGAGGTGACAGACAAAATGTAGAAAAATGCTGTGGAGGACAGTCAGCCATCAGAGGATGACCCTACCTGGCTCCGCCACCCCCCAACACCAGGGCAATGGCGTTTCCCGTGAGAACCCGTGCCAGACGGGAGAAGTCTGAGTGACGGTCAGGAGGTTTCTGGAAGACCCGCAGGTACATCTCTCTCTGAGGGAGCAGGAACAAGGACAGGTATATAGACATCAATCAAGAAATCAAAAAAATAAGCAAAACTGTGAAAGACACGCAGCAGACAAGACTGGCAGCAGCAACAGACTCTTCCTCTGTAAGACACAGAGAGGTGAAAGCATAAGCTGTCCAACATGGTAGTGGCAGCATGAAAGTGTGTGGCTGCTTTGCTGGTCAAACAACTGGTAATCGTTGGCTATCATAGCATACTTCAAAGGCATACCATTCCATTACGCTAATTCGGCAGTGCTTCATTCTTTGGCAGGATAAGAACCTGAAACACATCTCTAAGTTGTGTATGAATTACCTTGCCAAGAAGGAAACTGAAGGACAACACAGACTAATGATCTGGAAGCCATTAAACTAGTTTCTGGCAGGAGCATGCAACAGCCACGCAAAGGGTAAAAACAACAGCAATAATACAATTACATTATAAAATGGTGGGAGACTCAATTGACTAGAGAAAGGACTGGTTCAGGGTGGGACCGGGGCAGACATTAGCATTGTTGGGGGTCGACTTTACCAGTTTGGGCAGGCTCCTCTTAGAGAAGACCCGGCGGGGGCAGGACAAGTGCAGATGCCTGGAGATCCAGCTGCGCATGTTGAGCCACTCCGCTGTGCCCTGTGGGGGTGGACCATCTTCACGGTGCAGCAGGACCAGCTGTTTCTGAGCCCTCACAGCACTGCCCTCCAACATACGTTCCAGCTAAGGGAGGGATGAAGAGACAGGAAGAGCACCAAGGCTTTTATACTGGGTTTGGAGTTGAAGATACAATTTAGGTACCATGCTACAGACCATTTAATAAGATACTGTAAAGTCTACTGTCTTCTGTTCACAACCAACCCACCTGTGAAATTTGGGGCAACAGCTGGCATGGTGGTTAAAGCTGCTGCCACTGGACTCGGAAGTCAGAGGTTCAAATTTCACCTTCCTTCATACCCATATCCCCTTGTTACACCACATACTCTCAACCTTTATCTGCTTTTCTCCCACTCATTTTCCTACTATGTGATGTCTCTACCATTTGATGACCTGTCAGACTCCACCCTCTTATGCACACGCTCACCTCGCCCACAACGGGTTCTTGCTCTCCTAAGCCCACAATGATGATGCAGTCAGCCTGCCGTATGCAGCGCTGGGTCCAGGGCGTAAGTGAGCCGTCTGATTGGTACAGCACGATGCGGTGAATGTCCTCCTGCTGACCCAGCCAGCTGGACAGGCGGTACTCATGCACGCTGGTCAGGGGGAAAGAGCAAGTGACACAGAGACTCCAACCCATGACTTGCACCAGAAGCTGGCCTTTTCAAATCCTGCTTCTTTCAAACATGCAGGAGGTCAGTCATAAAAACCAGTCAGCAGGAGCCAAACTGGGGCGTCTGTGACTCCAGTAATGAGGACTCCATTACACACTGCAACAGATGCTGCCTGCAGAGTGTAGGAGTGGGAAATTTGTCATCGATTAAGCCAAAAACATGGAAGTGTCCAAGTTGGTTTATGGCCTTTTAGTAAACAGGAGGAGGCCAGAGCAGATGTCACACCACAGGAAGACAGAGAGAAAAGGGAGGGGGTGGCTGACATTCCCGAAAGCGAAGCCATTCATAGAGACAAGTCTGTCACCAACCTGTCCAGAGCTGCAGAACCTAGGCGCTGTTTGATGATATCACTGGTGAGGAGCAGGGTGGGGCCTGAGCAATGAAGGAAATAATGTGTTCATTATGGAACTTAAAAATATATTCTGGGTGGACCATTTCTTATAACAATAATTTGCAATAGAACCTGTGTGTTCAAGCAATTAATGCAAAAGATTTTTGACCAAATGGCACCTTACGCTTCAAAAATCCTTGACTGCACAGCCATTGTTTTCTTTATTAATGCATAAAATGTGAAATCATAAATTGTTACTGTACATAGCTTTAGATAAAACTGGAAAGGATATAAATGCATTCTACATTTTATAAATATAACTTGAACTAGAAGTCTGTTCATAACTCATTTTGTTTATAACTCCAAAGTTAATTTTAAAATTTATATTCAGTACAGGTCAACAATATAAACGTCCTGCAATTTTCTGATTTTTTAAAAAAAATCTTTTATAGAATATAGCTAAAACAAGTAAAAACACTGTAAGAGTTAATTTTTTTTTTTTATCAATACCAAGCTACTTTAACATTTTTAAATGAATTTCCAAGAACTCTTATTCAAAATGTTAAACGGAAAATGTCTCTAATGCATAAATCAATTATTTGTAAGAGAGGAGCACACGTAACATAAGGGGTAGCATAGTTAAGAATCCTTAATCCAGTTAAGAATCCAGAATCCTGTGAGTAAAAGACTGAAGTTCAAACACAAAAAGGGCTTCATCATTATATACTCAGTTAACATGAACTCTGAGTAAAACAACACGCTATATGCATAGGTACAAGTGTAAAATGACAAGCTGCTGGTGACGTGAGAGAGGGATGAGAAAGACATTGTAGAGCAGAATGGTGGGGTCATACCGATGGCACTGAGAGCGTGCTGCAGCTCCAGGGCAAAGGCAGTGAGGGGCACCTCCTCTGATACAGGCAGGATTGACACTGTGGACAAGTTTGAGGCAGGGTTCCCCGCATCCCACTTGCTGCCTGGAGTGTGGAGGGCCAAGCTGCGCGCTGTGGTCATATGTAGAGAATGCACATTTACACAAATATATGGTGGAGGGCACATGCTTACAGACAACAAGCAAGATCAGCACACAGACCCCGACAATCACAACAATCACAGAGTGAGCTGGCACAACACAGCATGTGGCAAGTCTCCTGGCATTAGCTCCCTCAAAACACAAACACACGCACGCGCGCGCGCACACACACACACACACACACACACACACACACAACCTGTAAGGGGGCCGTTGACCTGCTGCAGAATCTTCTGTCCAAGGAGATGGATCAACCTTGTAACCACCTGTGTGGATGAGAATCATACAAAATGAGCAGAGATCAACCAAAGTCTTAGTGTTATTGTGTGGTCACCCCCTTTGCCACCAGTGGCCCTCACCTGTGGGTATCTCCTCTTGATAGAGCTCAGCGCCCCCTCTGGTAGTTTGGCCAATTCTGAGTCCCGGACTGCGTGAACAGTCGTTGCCCTGTTCTGGTGGGTCAGTGCCTCCACCTTTTTTTTTTTTTTTTTTTTTTTGGGGGGGGGGGGGGGGGGATTAAATCACACTAATGTTAATGCCTCTTTTATTCTGCTACCAAGACCAATCAAACCAATTATTGGTGCCTTTAAGTACAACTGCAGCTTTTGACCTGCCAATTTCTATACAAAGACAAGACACTTGGGGGCTATTTAATGGTCCATTTGTCATTATAAAGACCTTTCCGGAAGCCCCCTTCCTTAGAGGCTAACATCAAGAGTATTCAGAACAGAGTGTTTTTTAACAAGACTGCAGATATATTCTGAATGATGACGTGCAAATGGCTAATTTTGTACTACTAGAAAGTAAAGGATGTGGCCACAGACAGAGCTGAGCTCGGCAGTTGCCATCCACGGCGTGGTACCAAAAATGAACTGAGGTTAGTAACCATGGTATCCACACGGTCAGGTATTCTTAGCAATATGGGCGTCACTGCAGACGTCAACAAATTGATGGTACCAATTCCCTGGGAGTGCAGAGGGGTACAGATTACCCAATCAACAAGCCACATAACAAAAAATGCTCTGGATAAGCAGATAAAAGCCCTTTAACACACAGGCACAGCCTAAAGGTTGATAAGCAACACTGCCGCATGCTGGGATTACTCTGATATTTAATTATCCTATGGAGGAATTGCTCGTTGAAATAATAGGTGAGTTAACTACCAGTTTGTACTAGAAAAATTTGGGGGGAGGGGGGTTTCCTAAAAATATAAAAGAAAACGGCAGTAGGTACTGGACCAAGCTTCTCACTCTGGACTCAGAAGGTCCAAGGACCAAAGCTGAGCTCTTACTATAACAACATTGGGAAAGGTACTTACCCTGAACTAATCTAGTAAAAAATTACCCAGCTGTGTAAATAACTGTACACAACAAGCCTAGCATTGTAAGTCACCTTGACCAAAAGTAGCAAGTAAATGATGGCTGTTAATCACAATTTTGTCTTCGATAAAGTGTAACACCATGTAAGAAACCAAGTGTTCTGACTCAGAAGCCGCTTTCTCCAAGTGTAAACAAAGATTATCAAACCAGAAATTTGATTGCAGGCTTAGATACAGTCTTCCACCACCAACCTCACACACACTATATGGTTTAAACCAGTACCACAATGCCACTGAATATGTGAGGAGCTAATGCCCAACCTATTACACGCTGCTTCTGATCAATAAATTCCAGACTCACCACGCCAATAAGGTCCCCACGGCCATACTCTGCGTTCAGCTCCTTCTTGCCATCTTCCTTCAAGATGACAGAGCGCAGACGGCCACTGAGGACGATGAAGGTACTGTCTGACTTGTCACCCTGCCTGAAAGGGAAAGTAGCTCCGCTGAACTAGACTCCAGAGGATATGCCAAAAACCAATGGGATACTTTTCCACAAGAGAAGTAAAGAACTTAACAGTTTTGGCTAACAGGAACCACAGCAGGCAGTGCTGGTGCCTCACAACTCCTGGGCAGTGGGTTTGAACCCAGCTATGTCTGTTTTCCCTCTATTCACATGTTTGCTCCAGCTGCTTGTTTCCTCCCACAGTCCAAAGACAAATTAACTGATGACCCATCCACTGTATACCCTGCCTCACACACTATACTTATTTGACCCTGCAATTGACAAGTTGTTACTGATGGATGAATGAAGTCTAGTTTTCAACCACAGTGACCAAATCTTGGTAGTCTTCCAAATATTCAGTAAATTTGCAGAATTCCTGTAAATTTATTCGGTAAATTCCACGGACATTCTATCCTCTAAACAGAGGTGTGAGAAAAGATGATGACGATAATGCGGATGACTGATCAGGATAATGTACGAGGTACCTGTACACAGCTCGTCCTGCCTCCACAGCCATCCAGTCGAGTGCAAAGTCAATCTGCCGAACAAAAGCAGACATCCTGCGTACCACTGTGCGGGCCACGTTTAGAACAACACTGGGCTCCGCACGCATGATCCTGCACACATATAGAAATACACATAAAGAAAATTCAGTCGCCATGGACTAAACATCTAGTAATACATGTTCAGAGTTCAGCTCAATAGAGTTGAGACAAATGTAAATGTGTCCATGTGTGCACAACAGACAGGGGGCTCCACGCACTCGTAGAAATGCGTCTTAGAGATGGACAAGAAGGTGCAGTCCCGGTGAGCACGCACAGTGAAGATCAGTGGCTCCCCGGTGAGGACAGCCAGCTGGCCCACTAGCTCTCCCGGGTGGGTCACAAAGAGACACGTGTCCTCCTCGCGGTCAATCATGCGCTGGTACACGTGCAGCAGGCCCGAGATCACAAACTGCACACTGACATCCTTCACATACACACAAAACATAAGCATTAGCGACCACTGCTAGCTGTGAGTGACAGCATAACAGGGTAGAACTGTATAGGTAGTCATACATTCATTGGTGAAGGCAAGAGGCAAGGTAGGAGGCTTTTTGGGGGAAACAGAATGGCAGGAAATCCTTCCCGCTGATTGGAAAAATAACAGGTGAGATAAAAGACTGAAATATTTAACATTTATTTAAAATAATTTCATTTGTTTTGAGGATAAAGAGTCTTCCGCTAAAGCACAAAATTTGTCTGCTGCCTTCTTTTTGTACAGCTATACTACTAAAGGCCCAAAAAAGAGGAAGGAGGGAACCTCTGCTAACCTGGTCTCCCTGCCGGGCCACCACAGAGCCTGCTTTGACCTGGTGCAATGTCACCCTGCCCTCTAGGAGGCTGGGGTCCTGTGGCACAGGGAGAGAGGGACACAGTCACAGGATATCACATGTACACGAGTATCACAAAGTTCACTCACCCCAACACGACACTACCCACCTGAAGTGGGATAAGTCCCAGCAGGTCCCTTTTGGCAGCCTGAAAGATGGAATTGACCTTGCTGGGGTGGACATGGTCAGAGCGCTCCCCACTGTCTGTGTAGTGAAACACAGCTGAGGGGGCATGTTGCATTGTTACACTCTTCTTTAGGATGGACTTTTCAGATAGAAAGAGAGGTGAGAGAGAAAACTGTGACTGACAGCTATGAACAACCAAAAATCCACATAAGGTATAAGCCAAAAGTGAGGCGATGTCACTAACAGGATGACAAACATCATACAGCTAAAGACTCTACCTTTACAAAATGTACTCAAGTAAAAATGCATACTATTGTCAATCACTAATATGAAAAGTAGTTTCTCCAAACAAGTAGCAGGTTAAATGTAATGTGTTACTATGGACCTCTGATTATATTGGAGCAAAGAAACAATACAGAAGTTGAGTTCAGAAGCTGAACAGAAAATACTGACCCCACCCCCTGCAACATTATACTCATAAACAAACCAACTCCAACATCTAATAGGGTTTATAACTGTGGGCCAAAATAGAAAGTACCTTCTGGGTGGCAGGACTGGAAGAAAAGTCATCTATGGTGACTCGTGCTCGCTCGTATGCCATGTTGAGATCATTTCCAGTGCCCCCTGCAGGACAGACACACAGGTAAACTGGGTCCCATGGCATGTCTCATCTCTCAGCCAGTTCTGCATGGTCAGGATAGTGACCCTAATTCTAAAGTGAGTCCTGGATTCAACACCTTCATACACCTTCCCATTTATGAGTGTGAAAGCATACACAGTGTCGAGCTATGCAGCAACACAACACCCAGTAATGTTGTAAATGGATCTTACCAGAATAGTCTGTCGGCATTGAGACAGAGCGAGCCTTACGCACAGGGGCAGGGGAGTTATCAGATGCAATGGATCTCCTACTCTCTGGAACCAGAGTCAGAAACAGAACTGTCACTTTCTCTTTCAAAAACACACACACATACACACAGAATGGGATAAGTCATCCAAGACTTATCATGTAAATATAGTAGGGAGGGTGTAATATATATATATATATATATATATATATATATATATATATAGACTGGAAGCCACTGATCTAAAGAATTCTGTTTGGGTGTGCTTTACTGACAGCACTTAGCTTGGTAGGCAAGCTCAAATCTCATTTCTTTTGCAACCCAAAACTGAAATTTCATAAGAGATACAATGCTGTGAAAAAGAAGGTTCCCTCTTTCAAATTTTCCTGCTCTTATTTCCACATTATATTCACACTCAGTGCCACCATTGCTGCAATGGCTACAACCGAATGCTTCCTGCTGCTGCTGACCAGAATCTACCAGAAGCCATAGGTCTTTTTAGCAATCAGTGGTTTCCACTCTTCATAGTGTGTTCCATTTTTCTGAGCCTTTCTTAACGTGGAGTCATGAACACTGGTTTGAGGCAGAGGCCTGCTATCTTCTGGATGCTTTCCTGAAGCTCCTTTTGAGCTCATTAAGTTTATGCTTTGTTCGTAGAGCTTTTGAAAGGAGAACTAGCTACAGGTAGGTTCGCAGCATTAAGGCCGATTAAGAGTCAGAGCCTTAGAAAGGGCCATGCAACCCTTTCCAGACTGAGAAGCTTCA
Source organism: Heterotis niloticus (assembly GCA_018136845.1). Taxonomy (NCBI): domain Eukaryota; kingdom Metazoa; phylum Chordata; class Actinopteri; order Osteoglossiformes; family Osteoglossidae; genus Heterotis; species Heterotis niloticus. The sequence goes on along the minus strand of CM030900.1, from coordinate 23,460,768 downwards.
GCAACTTTTCTTCAGATAACTTCAATAATTTCCTCTGAGCATGATGTGCCTATTAATCTTTTGCCAACTTGACTTTTGCTGGTAAGGGCTTAAGTTGTCCAAAATTATATTGGACAGGTCTGGCCCAAATCTGGTCTGAATGTGTTTAACAGCTGACTCCAATTAGCCCCTTAGATTGATTAAGACTACGGGATAATTATTTTCTTACACCTAGTATGACTGCACAATTCATTATCTTTTATATCAAGGAAATGAAAACAAAATACAATATCGGTGCCACTTACTCTCTTCTCAGGCTCAATTTACATCCAAATAGAACGGAAAAAAGATCTTATCAAATTTAATTTGATAAAGCGGCAAATTAATTTTTATAAAGCTGCAAAAACAGAAAAATTCTGAACGAGCAAATAAATCTTCACAGTGCTGTAAGTGAAGAAATTGCAATAAAATTAACGTGTCAGTACCTTCACACATTCATAATGTTGACTGTAACAAGAAAAGTCAGTCTATTGCACAGTAAAACCTAGCAATATAATAAATCTGGATATAACATGATTGGCTCTTGCCCTCCTATGGTAGTTTTTTCACCACAGTTTCTTGGGATCAATGAAAGGGCATAAAAGTTTAACAAAAGTTTTTACTGGAACTATTAGTGCGTAGTATTGTAGCAGAGGGATGGTGGAACCTTCCCATGTAGCATATGTGCTACTTTAGTTACATTTAACATGTGTGGTTTAAAGTATTAATACTTAAAAATCTACAAGTCTACACATCCAGGTGTGTGTTGCTGACCTGCTTCCACCAGGTGGTCCTGAACTAGAACTGGGGCAGCGTCCTCCTCGGTGGTGGAGTGAGAGAGCGACCTGCGGGTCGTCCTGGCTGGGTTGCCCTCGGCAAGGACGCTGGCCACCGCCATCAGCGGCACAGCCTGCCGCTCCTGGAGGACATTCACTGTTGTTAACTCACTCACTATTCATGGATTGAATTTTACTAGCAAATGCTTTTATTCAAAGGCCTTCCACAAACCACATTATCTTCCACATTCACCAACCTATCCAGTTGAACTACTAGAGCAGTAATCCACCTTGTGCCACTGTGGTACAACTGAAAAAATACTTGGAGATGAAACTTGTTTTCTCATGCCTTTGTCTCACCCTTGGTCTTTGTAAACATTGGATTTATCTGTAGTTTCATACCCAATGGATTTTTTTTTTTTTTATTGTTTCGTTCATGAAATATTCTTTATTTAGCAGGACACTTTTTTCAACGCAACAATGTTCATGGAACTACTTTATACAGGAGCAATTTAATGTAGTTACGGTTCTAGAAGGAGGATGACTCAAACCTGGATTCTTCAAATCCAAAGATGGCAAACCAGTACACTGCCTGCTACCTTGCATACAAAAAAGGTATTAAGCCAAGACAGACAGCTGCCCACCCGATAACTAAATTTAATTTTCAGAATAAATGGATACTTTTTTTTTTTTTTTAAACTGTGGACCATTCTGATGATATCATGAGGTCACTGGGGTGATAGAACTGGGACAAAAATGTATTTGAACTGTGATTCCTGACCCTCTAACACAGTAGCAGTTATGAGTTATGATGTGAATACAGATAATCTCACCGGGTTGAAGAGCTCAGTGGTCAGACCCAGGTAGTTGTGCAGAGCCAAGAAGGTCACTCTTTGCAAACGCACCATGATGATCTACATACACAGAGACACAGATACATTGGTGAAGGAGTCTGCGAGACTGTTGCTTTGGCACAGGAGCTGGGCCTGCAGCCTCTTCACAGTGACGGACGACCTCGTCCTCAGAGACCAGCACAAAATAAAAGATCAAAAGCCTGTTTGATCCATTCATTGACATCAATGGCCGGGTCAACACAGTATGTACAGTGTGTCCTCTTACAGATCCGCCAATAGAATAAAAGAATGTACTTTGTTTGGAATGACTGTGAGTGTGAGACAGTGTATGGGGATAGAACAGGCAAGCTTTGGTCCACAGGAGTCTTTACCACCACTTTTTAATTGCTTTATAGATGTAACTACTGACAGCAGGCCACATCCCCCTGTGTTTGTTTCAGGTGTAAATGAGACCCTAATAGAAACACACCAGGACCACCTGGTGTGTAGGAAATGGCCTGAAGCACAATGAAGCAAGCCGGAGTTGACCAAAACAAGTCAGTAAGCCACATCAAGTCAACAAGGCAAAGGGAGTGGAAATGAGCCAAAAAGCGAAATAATCCCGTTCTCTGCGGTACCTGGATGACTCGGACCATCGTCTCAGGGTACTTCTCAAAAACGGACTGGAATGCAGTCGCAGGTAGACGCAGTACAGTGGAGCGGGATGCTGCTCGTGCCGACACTGTTTTGTAAGGGGCTGGGTAGCCCTGGAATGTAGAGATTGGAGTGAGGGATGACTACCATTACAGGACAGACAAGAACCATACTGCAGACAGCTTCCATTTCTGATACACATATCTATACGTTCACAGTCACGAGGTGACACCACATACTTACGGTGATAAAATCCAGGATGCTGAGCAGACTGTGCACGCTGTCCCCTGCCAACACTTCCTTCACCACCGCCTCAGTGCCATCCTGGGGGCCAAGGCCAAAAGAGTTAATGCCAATTTACTCCTACTGTTACCACGTCACAACTTTTATGTAAAGACAGGTCATTTTGTTGAATTTTATGCAGCTACATTATTGGTCCCCTAAGTGTTTGTTCCAAACAAAAAACTGCATAACTTGAATTTTTTTTTTTTTAAGGAAATGCTCCACTTTTTGAGCAAATATGAGTAGTCTCATGAGAGGTGATGGATGCTCCTTCACAACACTGCAAAGACAGCGATATTGTTCTGACATAGTCTGAATGACGAAAGCTGCCCCCAGTGGACCCTGGGACCTTACGCTGTCATGGATGCAGAGCTCAAGGCGGCCGTCTTGCACCACAAAGATGCTGTCGTCCTTGTCACCTGGGCGGAACAGTCCCTCACCCTCCTGCAGTTCTACAAACACCATGTGGCGGCACAACTCCAGGAAGAGGGGCTTCTCAAAGTGGCCCAGCACCCTGGAATGGGGGGGGGGGGGTAATGAAAGAGAAGGGGGTGGGAGACAGAAGTAATGAGCACGGAAGAAGGAAAGCGTTTAGAGCAGGCAAGAAAGAACCCTCTCACACAGCCTTTGTGCCAGCTGAAGCCTAACACGCCTTAAGCTGCTCTCTGAGCGCCCCCAGTCACCTCACATTCTTCAGCATGTAGAGCACCTCGGAGGGGAGATGCGAGTTCTGGACGTCGAACTCGGTCAGATCAGCCTCCAGCAGCGACGGTGGGGGTTCTTTTGGCTGCAAGGTTGGGGGCTCCTTGCGGATTCGTAAGATCCTGAAAGATATGAGCAGAAAGACCAACTGAGCTTTCAACTGCGGCCCTCAAATTGCTGTCACTAATGATATGTGAAGCAGAAGACTGTGTTAAATGTATTAACCATTTACTTCAACTGAGCGTCTGCTGAAGATTTGAGAGCAAATCATTTCAGGTTTTACCTTATTGTTCCTGGCCTGAGACCAAATCCATTACTACATTATCCACTCACCCGCCTGACACCCAACACTATGTAAACAGCCTGGACTCACTTGCGAGCTATACTCAGGACTTTGGTTCTCTTGCGGGTTCGCTGCCGGGACAACGAGCTGGATGAAGGTGTGGAGGAGAGAGTCTGCACCTAAGAGATGAGAAAGAGTTGCAGGTTAATGCTGCTGAGAGTGCTGTATGACCACCCCTGGCCCCTTGGTGGTCTAATTCACAAGGAGTCCAAAATCAAAATTTTGTTCTCAGAAATGGTCCTAATGTTGTAGTATGACCTACGTCTGTCCCTTAGAACTGCTGAACCCCAATCAGCATTCAAGAAGGGTCTCAAACCCATCTCTCAGAGCCATTTCTCTCCTGATCTCCTGACAGCTATAGAAATTAACCCAACACCATCTGTTATCTTTGTCTATGCATTTACTGCTTGAATGTTACTTCTACAGACACCTACTTGAGGAATGAAAATCAGCATCATAGCGGTATCATACAAACAACTGGAGCTTTGATCATCCTGTGCCTGTATATAAAGACCCTAAAGTTCATGCTGAGTTGTATGTCACTTTGGAGAAAAACATGTCAAACGCATAAATGCAAACACAAATGTCAGTGAGTGGGGTGTACAGGGGGTGCCCAGCCAAGGAGCACCCATCTCACCTTTCTCATTATCTTCCTGCCATAGAAGAGCACCTTGTCCCGCTTCCTGAAGCGGTACCGTGGAACACCAGCTTGCTGCTCTCCTGGAAGACGATTACCACATACCTCACACACTGCACTGCACTAACAAAGAAAAACATTAGCAATCTAACAACTACAATTACAACTCACATTTTAACAATCAATCATTTCTCCACCTTGCGCTCGTGAACCTTTATCGGCCCTTTTTCTAATTGTGCCAATGGGATACATAACTTCACATTCCTGATCCTACGAATGGAAAAAGTTGAATGAATTGTTTTTGAGACCCAGTGTCAAAATTGTATTAAAATTTTATACATTCTCCAAAATATGAAAAAATATTTATATTTTCCCTTCTGCTTAAAAAGAAAGGGCTATACTCCCTACTTGGCCGTACCTTTAACCTTATGTCCACACACGCTGCTACAGATAAGAGTATCTGCAAGAGCAATACCGTGAACCATGTGTAAATCTATAGCAATTTTACTATTGCAACAAGTACACTTGTTCTCAAAAGTGTGGAAAATTCAGAATAGGGTGCAGGATATTGTGTCTGTTTAATAACAGGCCTATTTAATGACATCATCAATGTTTATTTGTACAGGAGCAGTAAACAATCCTGAAAGTGTGAGTCCATGTAGGCAACCTGGATAACACATGTATAGAAGGAACTACACAGAAGAATGCAAGCAAAGCAACTTAGAAGCATCCTACATTTCTGAGAACCACTGCAGAAGAGATAGGAAGACATGGCACCTAATTTCCTGATATAATTTGCACACTAACTGCATTGAGAAAACAAAGCACACCCAACTTGTGGATTCACACAATACACTGGCACTGTACAGACAAGGCTTTCAGCCCTGGAGACATTGGTCTGGACACTGTGGTGAAGGTGTGCAGGGTGGCAGACAGAAAGGGGAGTAGGTTTATACGCACTGGCCAGCTTGTATCTCCTGTAGAGTAAGAGCACGGTGACGCCAATGAGAGACATGGCCACCATGGCCCCGATCAACACACCGGTCAGCTGGAAGACATCACCATGAAGTCACGGCTTCAACAGCATTTAACATTGGGACTAACAAACACACACACACACACACACACACACACACACACACACACACACACACAAAAATCAGCTTTTTCGCACAGGGTTACGGACAGTCATGCATATAAACACTGATCTCTAAATACAGAGGCATTTACCATGCACAGACAGGCATTAGTGAAAACATTAGGAAGACCAGGGAGAGACATGGCAAGGGAAAGGTCACAGGTTAATCTGGACCAGAGACATGGTCAAGGACAGGTCAGATACAAGGAGAGTCAGGGGTGAGGTTTACCATGGTGGTCTGCATCTTTTCCTCAACAAAATGCTGCAACCGTGCACGGATGTCACTGCTGGGCAGCATAAGCTACAACACAAGGACATACCAATCCGTTAGCATGTGTGCTAATGCGCGCACACGCACCGTTGAAACAGCAACAAAGATTTATTAATCCATCTGGCAAAGAAACACCAGAACCTTATTATTCTGCTTTTTAATGTGCATTTCAAAAACAGCTCAATTTGCCATTATGACTGAAGAGGCAATCGAGCTGATGACATCAGCGTGGGAATAAACTGCAGCAGCGCACAGAAAGGCACTTCGGTCTTATCTACGGCGGGCAGCCATAGCCCGGCTGGGGCGTGTACTACTATAAACTGACCGCAAACAACAAGCCAAGAAACACCTCCGTTTTACACCCAAATACTGCCATTGTCCGGCCCTTCCCCCCGCCCTGCTGAGACTCCTTCCTCCCTGCTGTTTGTGTTTGGAGATTGCAGGAAATGTCACAAGAGGCGCCTTCTGTGAGCAGGGTGTTGTTCTCCTGCAACAAGACAAGCTGAACACGGCATCCAAATTGAACGTTTTCATCTTCAAGGAGGAAGTTACCGCCTCGCAAAGTGCCCAAATGATCTTCATAAACAATGTTTACACAATGGTGTATTCTGTATCTACAGCCATGTGAGGGTTGGGATGTCACTGGGCCTTGCTGAACTGTGAACCTCAGATTTGTTTTCTCTGAAAAACTTTAAAAGTGAAGCAAACAGAGTTTACCCTGTAACATGTCATGTTCTCAGTGTTGTCTCATTAACCTTGTAAAGCACTTTGAGCTACAGACCACTGTATGAAAGGTGCTATACAAATAAAAATGTTGTTGTAAAAATAAACAGAGGCATGAAATAAGGTAGTTTCTCAGTGTGGAGCCAAAAGAGTCAAAATGGAACTAAGTGTAACCAAACAGCCATCTTATTTGGAGGCAAACAAAGAGTCCAGCCTTAGACATCACTAATGTAAGTAAAGGGCAACCAATGAAGGAGGATGGCACAACACTGAACAGAAAGTAATGGTCAGGGCCATGCTCACTTCTTACCACATCTTGGCAACCCTGGTAAACTATACACGGTCTCATCTGGTCTTACCGCATACTGATGGATATTGAGACAGCAGATGGCATGCAGGCTACAGCAATCACCTTGCACCAGTAGGACCCCGATTTAAATCCCTAAACCTGCCGTAGTGCCCTTCACGGCTCATCAACATTAATTTTTAGTGTTTGCTTGTTCACAGGTCCACCACATTTTACACATTAAATTCGTCATCTGTGCAATTTTAAAACATACCTGAAAGACAAAAGTTATTGCATAGGTTTAAAATGGTCTACAATGCAATTCACTGTAGATTCTTTCTTGAGAAGAGACTTAGCTTACATAGTACTACCTTAAAATACATTACATTTTGCTAAAAGAAATTAGCTAAAGCAGCAAGATATTGAAGCAATTCACAAAATTATGCGCAGATTTCTAGCAACAAAACAATTCTGAATCTGAACAACTCCACCTGTCAGACTACGGAAATGTAGGCTTTCGATCAAGATACACGCGTTCCCTGTTTACGAGTGTTCCTGGACGTTCACCTCGTAAGTCAGAGACTAAATTAGCATTACGGCACAAATTTTGAACGTCTCCATTTGTCTCATGTAACCCCGTAAACAAAAGTGAAAAATCTGCTTAGATTTGGTCCTAACTTGGAAAAGAGTACTAAATAAATTCATTTGTACATGTAAAAATTTATTTTCTCTGGGGATTCCTGTACTTACCCTGAAGCAAAAGTCAGTAAAAATGACCTTACTGTATGAATGAATTTATCATTATAAATATCTTAATGCACAAACATCACATTGCAAGTTCCTCTGTAGAAAAGTATGGCATAAATGTAAAAATTCTATCTTACCGGGGAGGAGCTACAGGTGTTGGTATCTTTGTCCTCGTCCATTCCTACGTAGAAAAAAAGGATAAAGAAGAAAGGTGAACTGCAATAATGTACCTGCGGTATGAACAACAGCCAGAATTGATTCATACTGCAGAGGTCTTCCTAACAATCGACCTCTTTCCTCAACTGTAGAACCCACCCATAAAATGAGGTGAAAGGCAATAAACTGAGTGAGATAAAAGGGCAGGAGAAGAAACAGTGCAACAGGGCTGGAACAAATCAGTGCTGCTGTAGGTAAACACTCGGAACTGTGCTGAATCTACACAATTTAGACACCATCTGCAAAAGTCCAACTTTGTGGCGAGATGCAAGGACTCGACAAACTTATGAGCAAAGTGGGTTCTGTTATGGATCAGAGCCCTGATTTGATGGAGGCCCTAGCAGAGGCCAGTATGAGGAGGAACAGTTCATCATGGACAATGGCTGAAAACTGCTCCATGAAGAGATCACCACGAGCTTTTAACCTTGGGTGCACCAGGAAGCCATTCGGAGAATCCTTCTTTCCAACAACCATCTACCTCCATTATGCTGCACAAGGACTTATCAACTATTGACTGTACTTATTTGCTGATTCTGTGTCCAGTTGTTAGATGGGTGGTTAATAACAGTCTATCCAATCCTTTCCCAAAACTTAGTAGAAAAGGATTAAATCCTAACAATTTACTAAGTGACTTACAATTCCATCTACGGTGAGTGTGTAAGTGTGCTTTTCTGCTGCCTGTTGAAGCTCATTTTGTGCAAGTAAAGAGTTTAAAGCAGTGATTAAAAACACAAAACCAGAACTTGTCAGCGGAAGCACAACTCATTGGACTGAGGGCACAAAAAGACGATTCTCTTGAAAACACCGTGACGACTGCAAAAGAGGACAACGTGGAACCAGATTAATGAACACAGCATGGACAGAACAATCTAGAAGCACTCCATCCATGCGGCTGAGAAGAGTCAACATTGACTCAAGGTCACTTTACAACAACGTGTACAGCAGAAGTTCTCAAAACTTCGGAGGATTTAATTCAGTTTTTTTTTTGTTTGTTTGTTTGTTTGTTTAAAGGACATAAACTTGTAAATTGAAAGTTCAAATCTCACTCTTTTGGCATTTCTAATGAATTGCATCGGTTAAGTGATATATATGGCCGTGGACAAATTTAGGAACAAATATTAACGAAGACACCAGGCCACCAAGTGGCCATGTTTACAATGTTTGGTGTTCAAAGTTACTGCTATCGAAAAGCAGCTACATAAATGTGAAATGTGAGTCTACTGGAAAATAACTCGTGGGTAAAAATAAGGTTACTGGTTAATTTGCCATTTATTGGCGTTTTATTCGTCAGAACTACGAAGTTTCTCAGGAAGCAGCTGCCCTGGAGAAACGAGTACAAAAGACACGAAACTGCTTCCGTAAACAAGACAAACAGAGAAGTCGTTTATTTCGCACGTTAAACCCTTAAAACAAGAACGAAGTAATGGAAGTGAGGAGTTTCTATTTTATTTTTAAAATGAACTTCATGGACCTGAACTCCTGGAGTCGGCGTCGTGTTTACTGCACACACAGTTCAGCCCAAAACACAGCCAGGAACCCCAAACACACGCGGGTATTTGATGATATTACCTACTCGTTTTTACTTATTTTGTTTGTACTTACTATCGTATAACCTGGCAGCTCCCTGCTATTTCTTTCCGCCTCAGAATCGCCCACTGACCGTTACTGCCAAACTTCGTTCGAGGGGCTTTTACTTTGTCAAAAGCCCGACACTCACAGAAACGCCCACCAACAACGGCTATTTCGATTGGTTAGTCGCATAGCACGTCACCCAATCAGAAAGCGAATCTCCTTTTCTCGGGATTATACCTTTCACCCTTTGGAAACGTTCACCAACATCGATTTTCCCGATTGGTTCTTCTCATTAAACTTCATCCAATCAGAGTGAAGCTATTAACTTCTCCAGATTTTCGCCCAGAGACAGCCCGAATTCATTTCAAAATGATAATACACTAAAAATGAGTAATACCAATAATTCATTATTTTGTATTAATATTGCATTGTTTAGGAATATTGAAAATGCAAAGATTTATAATTTAGTTTTATCCTAAAAATTTTTCCACTGTCTTAAAGGTTTTTGGTGAAAATAAAGGACAACTCCTGTGATTATCCCCCAATGAATTTTTATTTTAAAAAGGAAACTGCATAGATTGGTCAGTATAGGGATGTTTTAACAAATTATGGAAGATATAGGACTTCCATATATTTGAATTATAGAGGCTTGAAGTTCATCCACCAAATTTCTGGTTCTGCCAGAATAATTTATGATAACTAATCCATGCAGAGGAAGGACACCTATTAAATGTCTGCTTGTGGGCAAAACCATAACGCTGGCATAGAACATCAGCTTTCTCAGCTGTGACATTAAGACAAATGGCAAATACTAACAACGGCACACAAAATACAATGCTTTGCTTTTTTAAAACAAAAATCACCCAAATAAAGACTTGTATAAAGGACAGATGCTTGCCAGTAATTGTGTGCTAAAATTTGCAGAAACATCGGGTTTGCTTGCACCCTGCAGAGGTTGTGTTAACTTTTCACTTAGAAACACAAAATATAGATTGATCAGAGGTGCAAAAACTTTTGGCAGTACAATGTTAGAATATAATGAGCTACATAACTATTGCTTACTTACACAATGGAATATCTTTACTGTAATGATAAACCGGGGGGGGGGGGGTCGCCTGAGCGAGTCCTGTTACCGAAGGAAAGTCCGCTTGTGTGCTGCTTTCGTCCTGAGAATCGGAAGCAGGTGTCACCTTTTATTCCCTATCCACCAATCTGCTGTCCATCATCATTATCCACCTGTCCGCCAGCAGTTCACCCCTGCTGCCTACAGAACATACCGAGACCCTCTGTTTTTGCCACCATCTTGTGGTCGCTCTGAAAACAGATTTTGAAACATTTGGGCTGCAATACTACTAAAGTACAGCCATCATCCTGCTAGAGCTGCTGCCTGGTAAAAATCAAAGTGATGTTACACCCAAATCAAGTTAAATGACATTCGCTAAGTTCAAATCACACTGTCGCCCCGAAAAGACGTCGAGAGGAGTCACGTGGGCTGATGAGCTGGTATCAGAAGCAGGACCTAAGTCGCGCTGAACAAGGAACAGAACTGGCCTATAACCATAATGGAGTGTCGGGTAAAAAGCAACCTAAGCCAAAGCGAACAGGGCATAGCGGGGCACATGTGAACTCGATACCGTGACCTCACACCTTCCATGGAGAAGCACTTATCAAACGTTGCATCGAGACATCCTGACTTGAAACAGTTCCAACCACACCTCACCTCTTGCACCACTCTGGGCCTCACCCATGCCCTGTTTACTGTCACACTGAGGACTCACACTTATTCCGGCAAGTTCAGCACCCGGTGTTCGCTTAGCTAAACTCAGCCTTGCTGTTCATCATACAGTACGTAGCAAAGAATAAGGAAAGAGAAAAAAGAACAGCGAACAAAGATGAATAAAACAGAGCTTTTAAAGTGCCGTACATATTGTATATTATATACCATTTATCTCATAAAACAATACATTTATTAAAGTGCTCCTAACTACAACTAATTATATTTAGCATCACAGCTATTTCAATTTTTATATTAATGCTACATAGATATGATAACACATATATGTAAATAATTGTACATTTCATATTTGTAATGGCAAATATGTCCGCGCAAAAATTTTACATCCATCTATCTATCTGCTGCTAATTATTGAAAAGAGCTACCTTATATCAAGCAGGGTTTCCCCCCTGCCTGCCCTCTTAACCACTTTCCCTCAACACCACTTCATGTTGCAAGAACCCCTTTGGCAATCCTTCTGCCTTTTTTTTCCAGTCAGTTGTCTGAATTCACAGCTCACAGGTTCACCGTTCATTGCGTCGCAACCAAAAGCAGCTGATCAACGCAGAAAGAACTCAGATGACAGAAGGCAAAAATCACAAAGTGAGAAATTTTAACAAAAAACTGAAATATCGACTACCGCACAGTCTTACGTTGCCCTTTCTCTGAATTCTTTGCCACATCAGTCATGCCTTTTACGGTACACGTTTGACAAACTCGGTCTGAGGAAGTGAAAGTCAAAAAGACGGCATGCAAGAGCGAGAGATTTTGACATCATCGTTTCCACTAGTATATAGCAAACCCGCAGCTAGAGTCAGTTTGCAGAACTTTCTTAACACCTGTCATCTGCGGACCAAACAGGAGCAGCCCATCCACCTGACTGCGCCAGCGAAAGGAAACTCAAAGACAGAAGACAAGAGATTTCAATCTCAGCCCTGAGCGCCTCAGCATTTCTCTTTCGCTTTTGCACGGAAAGAACAGTTGTAACTCTGACACACACACTGCCAGGTGAAGGTTATGCATGACAGATGCCATTTGAGTTCTTCGGGATCTATGTGCTCAGGTGAGTATTTCAAATACCTAAGAACATCTTAACTCATTCTCCAACATCATTATCTGACAGGAGGCATCTCGGTTTATTCGCTTTGCATCGGTCTGATCTGTCTGCTGTGGGTAACACCTATGCATGTACATTTAACCCCTTCGTGGTTTTACACTACATAGCGTGGACATCTTCTGAAGGATTTGTTTTGTACAAAACAAATCATGGTTCTTACATGAATGTGCAGCCATATGCAGAAATTTAGAGGGAGAAATCTGCTGTTCTGTTCTGACTGATATAAAGTTGGTTTCCACACAGATTAAGCTGAGTGAGTGCTGGTAGGAAAATGATTCTGAACATAATGTAATGACTAACAATTTAGTGCTGCATCAATTTATGATTTTTTTATTATGTTTTTTCATTTCCATATTATTAAATACTCCTACGGTGATGCTATTTATTCTTGCATGGTACACTTTTCCAAAGTCAACGTTATGTTTCACACTTGCATTTATTTGATACAGCAGAGTAATTTTTCCACTGTGAATTCAGGGAGGGTAGTTCATGTAGCATCGGTAGCTGGGATTTGTCGATGGCTAAGTGTTGGGATGCACCACTTGCGAGCTGGTTCGTAGGACACGAGGGCACAGAGAGTCTCTAGGTACAGTCCTGTGCGAGTCTGTTCTCCCCGCGTGTGCTACACCACTATATTACCGGCACTCCATATTTGACCTTGGAGAACTTTTCTGTGGTCCTCGTCCTCTTTGGAGACAGGAAGCCCATCGCTTTTCTCGCTCTGTCCTCCAGTCCAGCTCCCTGAAAGAACACAACGACCGATTTAATAATTACGTATTTGCTATATCTTTAAGGACACAAGGGACCCAGGTTCATGTCCCACCTCTTATTCTAATCACCACACCCTGAAGGTACTACACAGAACAATTTAGTTATTGGTTCTGTTGGAGAAAATGTGACGATATGAAGAAAATGCAAACTCCATCATCAAATCTGGCACAGCTTTTTTGCAGCTCTTCCTCCCCACCCAGGGATGTGCCCTTATACACCCTTGAATAAAGGCTAGGTCGGTTATCACAGGAAACAAATGACAATCAGGATAAATGCTTAAATACCACAAGAGGAGGGACAGAAGGGAGGAAAAGGAAAGACAGTAGATCGTGCAAAACGGGACATCATCACAGTGACAAAGCAAGAACAACAAGTTACCCTTTATTTCCGGGCAGGAAAAACAAGGAGGACTAAAGAATAATGCAAAAGTTGCAGCATAGTGTCTTTCGTGAGTATTTGCTGCAGCAAAAAAAAAGAAAGAAAAAAAAAACCCAATGCTGCAACTAATTTCTCAGTAGTTACAAAATCTAACATGGTGTTGCATACAGGGAACATACAGCACATCCAGAATCATTTGTAGTTGTAGTAGTATTTTGCCGATGCCGTTCCTCAGAATAACAGAGTGGCGCAGTAAATAAATTATTTACCCATCCACCCAGCTCATCTACTACTAACCTATAAAAACACAATAAGGTTACTACTACCTAATAAATTGGGCGGCTGTCCTTTTTGGTGACACCTGGCATGATTAGAAATCTCAAACTTTTAGCGACTGAATTTATTTAAATACCGGGATGTGTCTCCCCTAAACAAACCACAGTCACCCTGTAAGGGGAAATTCACACGAGTTAAAAGACCGGTTTTATTTTATTTGCTAGTAAAGTAGGGGTTCTTTCCAAACATACGTGTACACGGAAAGCCTGCCTGAAAAGCCCACTGTACCCATTCAGTCATGCATGTTCCCTCTACTTCATTTCCACAGATCGCTTTTGGCTGAGGCTGATGTGGAAGACATCGGTAAAAGCACAGCTGCCACCTTGCCCTTGACCCCACTTAACATATGATATCATTCGCCAGGAGATCCATCTTTATTCTCTGTTTGGCATTTTGGATTTCATGGGTCTTCTACTGGAGGATCACATCCCAGGAGAACAATGGGCAAGCCTACACCCCAAGGATGTGTCCCAACATCAGCATCCTCCTGTGGCACTGGCCCTTTGGGCGCCACTTTAATTTAAGTGGGGATGTGTGTTGGGAGAAATACGCCATCCCAGGTTGCAGCCTCCACAGCAACCGATCTCAATTCTTCGCAGCCAACGTTGTTGTTTTCCATCACTTGGAACTCAAAACCGGGGCCCAGAAACTGCCGCTGCATCTCCACCGACCTGCGGAGCAGAAATGGTTGTGGCTGTCACTGGAGTCACCAGCATCCAATGGCAACCTGTTTGCCTACAACGGTCTTTTCAACTGGACCATGAGTTACCGCCAGGATGCAGACATCTTCATGCCCTACGGAGAACTCGTTCCTAGGAGAAGCACCACGGAGGACTCCGTCTCCAAAAACAAGTCATTCCTAGCTTGCTGGGTAGTGAGCAACTACCATCCCAGTCAAAAACGAAGCACGATATACCAGAGTCTGAAGAAATTGATCAAAGTAGAGGTGTATGGGAAGTGGGCAAAGAGGAAGCTGACATCTAAGGAACTGCTGCCCACCATTTCCCGCTGTTATTTCTACCTGGCTTTCGAGAACTCCCAGTTCAAGGACTACATCACAGAGAAGCTGTGGTACAACTCGCTCCAGGCGGGTACCGTGCCAGTGGTTCTCGGCCCCCCACGGGAAAACTACGAGCTCCTAGTACCCCCCGACTCATTTATCCACGTGGACGACTTTGAGTCTTTGCCGGGGTTGACCAAATACCTCAAGCAGGTCGCGTCAAGCCAGACGCAGTACGCATCTTACTTCAAGTGGCAAGAGCGGTACGAAGTCAAGATTTATGCAGACTGGCGGGAGAGACTGTGCAAGATCTGCGCACTCTACCACGAAAAACCCAGAAAAAAGGTCTACCTTAACCTGCAGGACTGGGCTAACATGTAGATCCTACAGGGCTTAATTGAACAGAAGGACTCACCAAGTACATCATGGAAATTGTTTTATTTCACCTTAATTTCAAGCCTTTTAAACATGGGAGAATTAAAAGTAATGCAGTATTTATTAAGCAAACTGATTAATGATCTCCACCAGAAGCCACAAGAACTGAGACCAAAAATAAGTTTGGGGAGGGGTAAAAAAAAAAAAAAAAAAAAAAAAAAAAAAATTTACACAGCCATACTTAATAGCATAATGGTCTACCATTACCACAAAAATTAAGGTGGGAAGTTTTTCCAAATTTCCTGCAAAGTCAGATATAGAAAATGCTTAGTTTGCACTGCAGTCTAAGTTCCACATGAATTAATATTTCTGCACACTTTCAGCACAATGCTTGTACCAGAATAATCATCCCCTCCCCCGCAAGGTAGAGACAGTCAGAAAACGGAAACTTTTTCACACTACGATGCAGAAACCGCAACCTTTAGTTCCCTTTGGGCAGCTTCTGATCCAAGTCCGCAAGTGACAAACCAGTGAAGAGACACCTGACTAACCGAGTGCCAAAAATGATTTGGTCTGTATGGATGGGTCTGCAAACGAATTAAAATGCTAGCATTTCGGGAAGTCTGGTCAGTTCATCGGCAAAGTCCGCGCATCAGTTTCAGATGCTGCTACTTTCACAGTCCAGCCCCCCCCTTCTGGCATGCACGTTTATGCTCTGCTGTTTCAGCGGCTTTCAGAAGCAAATAAAATTTGTCAAATGGATCAACCTTAGTATCAAGTGTTTTATTTCATGCTTCTGTAAGCATTCTGAACACAGTGTGAAACTGATAGAAAATGGATCTATTTTCAAATATACCATTTTAAAAGGAGTGAGGATTTTGATCCGCCAGCCTGCAGGGACACATGGCAACAATGTCAGTTTATACACCCTTTCTTCAGTTTAATCATAGGCACACAAGCATGTCCAAGACTAAAAAGAAATAACTCAATTGTGTAACTTTATTGACTTAAAATTACAGTAATACATGTCACTGAATTTCAGCAAGTTACTTGGTTTAAAAAAAGTTAAACATGAAATAGAGCAAGAAAGATGTGAAGCAGATGAACTATTCAAAACAGAACAGTTACCAGAAGAATGCCTCAATGTAGTTAAAATAAGCAGGACAGAATGGAAACAGCAGATATTAAATACTAAAATCAACTAGACAGGACACCACACTATAAAGGAATTCCTAAAAACTAAAAAAGGTGCACATGACCCTTACACACTTCCTGCCAAGCTACAGCAACCACTTTTTCTTTCCTGGTTTACAAATGTTGAGTCTCTTCAAGGTGGTGCAACTAATTCCCAAAAGATTTAAAATCAAATGAGGCTGACCTACCCCCATGCAGCAAGATGGCCATGTGAGCATGATAACCAAGGGGATGGAAGGGTTTGGAATGGACCAAGGGGATGGAAGGAACCCTCTCTGCAAGGGTTTCTTCTTGTGTGCCCTGCAGATCCCCCCCGTGGTCACCTTGCATTGCATTTAAGAGGAACACAAAAAACAGATCTCATGACAACAGGCACTTGATCTCGTAAACAAGTAGCCCCCTCCCAATTCACAGTTTTTTTTTTTAATTCTTCCAAAAAAAGGAAATGAAACAGGGTTAAACCCTTCCATGAAAGTCAATCATCTCACCCCATGACCAAAACAGCTCTGGCACAAGAGGCACTTAAAATACAGCAAATTTGCTTGGTCACCCCCCCCCCCCAAAAAAACCCCACTGTAGCCAGAAAGGCAGTACTTTTTAAGCATTAAAGAAATTCTTCATTTCCATTTAAAAAAAACAAACTTTTTGGATGCAGGTCATGCACTTCCAAACACTTTTCAAATGTACATTTGGTCAAAGTCTGGTTACGTTAATTTATCCATGCATTTAGCACTTAGTTTTTTTTTTTGGGTGAAAGCTTTGGTTATAGAAGCAATAATTGTATTTTACAAAACAATCCCATTTCAATACAGAGTATTCAATCAGGTTTGAAAGTACAATTTTCTTTCCCTCTTCTTCATCCACACCCCCCCCCACCAGAGCAATTAAAAAAAAATATAAAATTAAAAAAAATTTTTTTTTTAAAAAAAAAAACCCAACTGCTGAGCCAAGCAGAATGCAAGATGGTTTTCACTTCAACCACAAACCACCAACCAAAGCCTGATGCAGGCTCTCCCAGATGCAGACCATCTTGATGTGATTCAAATTCTGTTCAAAGTCAGTTTTTGTCAAAAGTGTCCCAAAAAAAAAAAAAAAAAAAAAAAGCTTCATCTTCACCTGCATCACATGAGGGGGCATCTAATTTCTCAAGTGATGCGGCCCAGGGGGAAACACCTGTTTGCGTTCCTCTGGGGTTTGGGCAGGAGGTACGTACTCGGATGGGACAGAAGGGTATGCAGGCGCAGGGTAATCCTGGACAGGGAGGGGCATGCCCTGCATGTGAAGCTCTTGCTGGAAGTGCTCCATGTATTGGGGCATCTGGGAGTAGCACTCCATATACTCGAGGGCTGCTTGCAGCATCTCGTCTTCAGCGGAAATTTTTGCCATCCTCTTCCCCTTCTGCCGGCGGTTACAAAACCACACACGCACCACCTGCTCACAATGACTCAGTTACAAATAGCTCAGCAAGTACAATAAGGCAACTAAGAATGGATTTGAGCTGCACAAAGACATATGTATAAAATTTGTGAGAAATCTTGGAACAATGAATAAAATAAACTAAGTTGACAAAGACAGTGGAAACTCACATCCTTTCCCAGCTTCAGGGTTTTGGAGAGTTGAGAGATTTGCTGTGTGTTGGGTTTGGTGGAAGTCCTGTAGAAGTTCTCCAAAGTATGGCGCGCTTCCTCGCTCAGGCTGGTCCTGTTCTTCCTCTTGGAAACATTCACAACCACCCGCTGCACCTTGTGCAACTGTAGACGACACGGAGGGGTGAGCACACGGCCGGAGGCGCATTTAAGCACAAACAGGAACCTATGTGCCAACTTGCCACTTCCCCCCCACCGGAGACCATAAAACACTCCTGTCAATGCAATCAAATGGCTAAATATATCCATAAACTGTACGCATACAGTACATCTGTTAGCCATTTTTATTTAGCGTTCACTGATTTAACTAAAATATATTTGTACTGTTTAAATAAGTATACAAGTTCTGTATACATCTGCTAGGGTCCCAGAAAGCTTCAGTACATGAACGTTAAGCTGCCATCTTAGAGAAAAATAAAGTTACAAAGCAGACATTAATGGTAAAAACATACTGAAGCAACTGAAGTGCAAGTGGAATTTCTTAATGGAGATTTGCATTTAACCGCCGGTAACCAAACTCTCCACTAGAGGGCACGCCCGAGCCGCCCCCCGGCCGGGCGGGGCGGGGGCGGGTAGAGCCTCACCTCCTGCGGGTTGTCGGACGCCTCCACCTCGGCGAGCCACCTTTTGAGCAGCGGCAGCAGAGCGCACATATTGGCGAAGCTCAGCTGGAGAGCTTCGAAGCGGCAGATGGTCGTCTGGCTGAACGTCCTCCCTGCGGGCAGCAAACGTGAATAAAAAATTAAAAAAAAAAAAAAAAAAAAAGAGGCGAAGAAAAATCGAGTAAATAAAATTAAATGGCTAAACTGCAGCAAAACTAACGAGTTGTCTTAGATGTCAAATATCGGTCACATTTCTAACAAATCTTAGCACACGAGTCTGAACATTAACAATATCAACCACCATAGAGATTCCCCAGGGCTATGCCGAGGTCCGCCTGGGTGAAGCCAAGAGCGACGCGCTTTTGTTTGAGCAACTTGGCGAAGGCCTCCAGCTCCTCCTGCGTGATGTTCTGGAAAGGAAAATCAAAAAATATATATATTAAATATAGTTCTTTAAACAGGTCATGTCACGAAGTCGCGACTACAAGCAGGGAAAGAGCAGGGCGACACTTTTAATCAAAATTGGGCAAAAACTTTGCAATCCTTACCTCCATCTCCGGGTTGCGACTGGCGGCGTGTGATGCTCTGCGGCCGGAAGTGCTGTGGTTCCGAGCGCCCGCTGAGCCCTGGTTCGCGGCGTTTCTCTTCGTTTTGCGGGGCTGTTGCGTGTTTCTCTGGCCACGTCTGCGCCGGTGCGGCGTGGGGGGCACCGAATAGGTGGACACTGTCGAGGATGGGGACAAGTTGCAATCGGCCGCGGGGATCTGAGTCGGAACCGGGTTCTGCATGCTGTACGCCGGGGTCCACTGAGGGTAGTAAACGCCGTGCTGCGCGGCGCTCGTCGGGGGCAACAGGTGGCCTGGGAGCTGCGGCTGCATCTTCTGCTCTACGGCGATGCAGCTGCTGAAGTCGACGGTGTTGACCTGCTGCTCCATGGGCTTCGCCGCCAGGGGGCTGCGAGCAGACAACTGCGGGGCCACGCTCATCCCCAGCATCTGGCCTGGGTAGTCGGGCGTGATCATCTGGCACCAACTGCCCGAGTAGCTCGGGTCAACCATCTCCAGGCCGCCCGCTCTGTAGTCTCCGCCGAGCGTCGGGAAGGGCGGCGGCTGCGGCGGGGCCATCGTGTTGTTGTGGGCGAAGGCGCTCGGCTCTTGCAGCATTACGTCGGGGAACTGACCTTCCTGGGCCAAAAAGTGCGCATAGGGGGGGCTGTCGACCTCGTACCCTGGGACCACATACCCCAAGCCCTGCTTGGCCATGGAGAGGCCACCTGACTGTCCGCCAGAAAGAAAATTGGGTGGGTGGGGGGGAGGAAGAAAAAATGATTCAGAGCCTTTCGTAAAATTCAGCTGCAGTCGTTGACGATTCCATTTTAAAAGTGGAAACGCTTCGATTTTAAGGATAAGTTGAATTTTGAAAATTCTTCGGAAATCAGGCGTGCGATGTCCTGCTAAAGTGCACCATAAAAAGCGAAACACATTTTGTCGCGCGTAAAGCCCGCCGAATAAAAGTATAAAACTTGATTTAAAAAGTTACCAAAAAGTCGGAAGCTTCCCCTCAAAACTACAAGTCACTCGACAGACGGTCGAAATGCAAGCCCTACCGCTCGGCCTACTTAATGAATTAGGCTGGGGGCGGGCATTTAAATTGCCCTTTGCGCCCCATTGGCTGTCAGAGGAAGCTGAGGGGCGGAGCCTAGTGAAGCCGTAAATGAACTTGGTATTCGCACCGCTTTGAGTGGCAGGTGAACCAGAAACGCGCCGCGGTTCCACAAGATGGGTCCAAGCAAAGATAAAGCAAGATAAATACAATTCATCACCATAAATATATATACAACTGAAACACACAATCCTGAGTGGAAAAAAGTGTCAACTGAACATATAAAAATAACTAAACGCTCCCCTGATCCTCTGATATAGGTGCATCATAAATAAAGTGCGTTCACTTGCGATTACTTTTAGGTAAAAGACGCATATCCACATTAGTTCGCAAAATCTTTCATTCCTACTTTTTTATTACACGCGTTTCATATCAAAATCCTGCAATTTGAACGGTCAAAACTAACGCGGCGATATAGCTTGAAAACCCTGGAGTCGTGCGGTTTTACAGTTGCATAAAATGCAGCTAGCGCCTTAGTCCAAGGCTGATCGTGAGATAAATATTTAACGGTTTATACAGAGCAAATAAATAAAAATAAATGTAAATAAAATGCAATAAAAATGTGCGTGCGCGTTAAATTGAAATACGGCAAAGTTGGCCGCTGTCGAGGCTTTAAAGCCGCAGCGTGAAACGCCTAATGAAGCCGACAAGACAAACAATTGCTTTAACACGGGTTACTTAGCGAAATAAGGCGACTGCTAGAACCACGGAACGTTTATTTGAGGCCCAGTTCGTGTATTTTGGGCTCACCCATATATATAAAATGAAAAATATATCTCTAATTGCAAGATTCATTTCTTGAGAACTTGTTACACATCTGAGGTTTCTTTTGTCGGATATGGGTTTACCCACATACATTTTACAATATTTCATTTATTCTAAGGTTCGTTTCAAATTTTACGATTGATTTATACGCGATTCTCATGAAATTGTACGTGACCTAAAGCTATAAAAATATGACCCAAGTCGTATAAAAGACAGGAATCTGCAGTATAATGCGAGGTGGTTTAAAAAGCATCGAACATTTGTATAAACGTGCTATTCGGTAACCACATACCGTATGAACATGTGCTTAAACCAGTCTGTAGATTTATTATGCGCAAAATTGTAGAATTGCGCTTCATTTTCTCACATTTCTGGCGCCTTTTCACCACCAATGCTTAGTCACCCCGTGCTTATACCTGCGTTTCAATCTTATTCCGTTTTACCTGTTAAGTTTTAAGTCGGCTACAGCAATAAAATGTTTTTGTTCATTGCGTTGTGTGAATGAAATAAATGAATGAAACAACGCGAATCCGTCAGCCAAGCTTAGCACACCCTGCATTTTCGTCAAACGGACACATTTTGAAGCGAGGCAAATTCAGAATTAATACCAAGTTTTAGTTTTCCATAGCGCCTACATTCGTTTCTTTGTCATTTATACGTCCATTTTTTTAAAAAAGTTACATCAACTCTTCGGTTTTACAAGCGCAGCAGAGCGCCTGAGGAAGGTGTGCGCTGGCGACGTCCCATAACGGGGTTACAAGGACTTGAGGGGCGGCCGGGCGTGCTGGGGGGGTCCAGGCGCGTCCTCGGCCGCCTCCCGTCGAGCACCTTGAGGAAAACTGTGCGTTTTGGAGGGGGTTCACGGGCAAATGGTGTTTCTTGGCATTACCGGCGTCATTACGCGCTTGTCAGCGTCCCACTCACCTCAAATCCCTGTCAAAAAGGGACAGAAACTAGAATTCCGGAGCAAAGCGACGACTTTGACGAACCGCTTAAGCAGCAACTTTCGGCAGCTTCTGCAACTACGTTGGACTTCCTTCGAAGCAGTGGCGCCAATGGCTTCGGGGCGCTCGCGACGCACAAGCACACTCGCCTCCCACGCGCCGCCCTCGCGCACTGGGGTGGGCCTAGGCGGGGTGGCGCGCGCGGCCCCCGGCTGCTCCCCGCAGCGACCGGGGTTCGAAACCCCCCGGTCGGCCGGCATCAGCGCCCTTTCACACGCCAACAATGCGCCGCATCCCTTCAATGGACTCCCCTCCCCCGCACGGCAAGGTGGAGCGGGGGCGTCGCTGGAGAGGTGTGCGTTTGCGTGTGAGAGAGGCCTCGGGTCGCCACTGTGCCCACACCGCTCCTTTCCAAGCACTTTTGTCATGAATGAACGAATGAAATGCTGATCTACACATAGCATTAAGTACTATGGGACAGAGGTGAATGAATGAACGCATTAGCCTAATATATTGCTGTGGACAAAGGTCGATGACCTTGTTGCCCACCTAGAGGGAGTGAATACGTGGACAAGTAGCTGCATTCTGAGTCACCTTGGGCAAAAAAGAAAAAAATCTGATCTTCCCAGGATTTGTCTCTTCTCGCTTCACCCCCAGGTTCAGCCCCCTCCCTGCTATCAGTTTGCCCCCCTGCTATCAAGAGCTTTAAGCCAAGCTGCTGAGAAAAGGCCTCCCTGCTTACTGCCCCCTTCTCCAGCTGCTCCGAAGCCAGAGATGTGAATGAGACCAAATCCTGGAGGAGGATCCTGGCGATGCAGCGGCATCGAGAAGATGCACAGATGCGTTTCACGCAGGCCCGAGCTCTTTGGCCGGAGAAGAGCGTGTAGGGCTGCGTGGCGGGTTGCTGAAAATCACCTCGTCTCCCGCTTCCCCCTTCCATCCACAAAACGTGACCACAACCAGAGTCCCAAAGTGCCTCCGCTCACCTCGACCCTTATCAGAACCGCAGGTAACAACTGACACTGCAAATACTTTTAATACGCCTATGCAAACATTTTCAGCAAAGGAAGAAGAAATGAGGATTTTTCCACTCTCAATGGCATCGCGTATCTGTGCTCGTTGGGGGTCAAGTTGGCCTGGCCCTTCAGCCACAAGAACCGAATTGTCAGCACAAATCTCTCAGCTGTTTCCACACACAGCGCACATAACCAACAACTTTAGCCTTAAAAAAAAAAAAATCACATTTTTACGTTGCACGTTTTACTTTCACACCAAACGCACCGGAATATTCCCTTCCCATCGACATTGGGGCAGAAGCTGAGGTGGGCGTGTACGGTGGGGAACGACTGAGTCAAGTGACTCGAAGGGAACAGAGGGGGCCGGGTTTGAAACCCGCGCCCCGAGATCAGAGACTAATTTGTCGGCGTGGGGGGTTGGGCGCCAGTGACACCGATCCCGATTAATTTCTACGAGAAAAATTACAACCTGCTGCTGACCGGACACAAGATTACCAAAAACGGTGCAAAACATACGCAAAATTATTCTCACTTTTCTCAGAAATGTCCCGATCGAAGCAGAACCACGACGCCTGCCCGCTGGACTTCTTCTAAAAGTCTGCTTAGGTGCCACGAAAGATTGTGAAGCGGGAACGCTGGAAGCAAAGCTGCCTTTAATCGGAAAAAGGAGAGGGGGAAAAAAGTTCCCTTCCAACGAGCTTTGGCCCCGGTAATCGGAATAACAATATGGCTCCCTGCCGTAGAATTGTCGCAGAACAGTTTTTGGCCTTTTTCCCCTCTTTTCACCTGGCAGACGTTGACACCTGTGGCTGCGTGCCGTCTGGCTCCAAACAAACCTCTGCTATCCACCTTATCCAATGGAGCAGCAGGTTGCGTTCTCACCTCCATTCAGCCACGAGAACAATGGCCTTCACATTTTTCTGAGTTGGGATGGTTGCCTGACGGAGCCCCTCCTTAGCTCCTCACTCCATCCCCTGTGCATACAACTGTTAAGTGGCTCATGCTGGGCTGAGGGAGAGAAGGGGGTTGAGTGGTGGAAGCGACTAATAGAATCCAGCAGAGTAGGGGGTGTCTGGGTTTCTGTAGGTATCCCATTAGGGGAGTGAACCTGAAATTCAGGTTTTGCCATTTCTACTCAGGCTTTCAGATGACTGGATCAGCTGGCCCTCACAAGGCATACTGGTATAATTTAAAAAAGGTGCAGCTACTGAACGATTTTAGGCACCTGAGGAAGAAACACAAACAAACAGATTAAAAACATGGGAGTGAAGAGCGAAGCTGCTAGACTTGGACCTTCAACTCAGATTGGGGTTCTAGATTTTTGCATCGGGTGATGGTGTATAAGTGAGAAGGGCGTGTAATGGAATGAGGTGGCAAGCTGATTTCGTGGCAAATACATCCAGTTGCACCAGATCAAATATGGTAGGAATTTTGCCAAAACCCAGGGGGGGGGGGGGCGCGAAAGAGTCAGTTGGACGACATTCTCCACCGCAACCCATCTGCAAGATCCTAGGCTTGGATCTGCATGTTGGGGCAGCACCGGGGACCCAACAAGGGGTGTGACTTTAATAAGTCGGTCACCAACAACCAGTACCACCCTTACACCCTATAGTTACTGTTAAAATGGGTACTTGTGCCAAAATTTTAGGCTGCAACTGGTCCAATAGCAGGTGTCTCGCCAAAATCCTGGTGGCTCCCAAGTCCAAGGTTAATCAGAGCGCTACCTAAATAAACGCGCAAGGGTCTATCATTCTGGAAAAGAAAACCCTTTATTTGGTTGTTTGTAATGATGGTTATTTCATGAACGTAATGCGGTCACGTTTAGATGTGAAATTCGGGGCAGTCGGGAATAAAGCAGCGGGTGAGGCGGAATTTGTGGCATTCTTGTGAACAAATGACTGGCATCAGGTATTGAACTAAAGTGTTGCAATGTCGTTTTTTGTGAAAGTAGTGCTGGTTGCGGATAAGGGATTCGGTTTTTGTGTGGAATGCTTGCCTGAGTATCGGTGCTGCATTGCTGCTTAGATTTTACGGCAGGTACGGACTCCAAATTCGAGACAACGGCGATAAGGATTATTAGTGCTATCTATAAAAGCTGAACTTATTTGTGTACAAAGTAAGAGATTCAGCTGATTTAGCTTTGAATTTTTAAAGTTTGGGGAATTGCACGTGACAGCCCCATAACCCCACTTTAACATTTTCACAAACAAATGTTAATATTACAAAATGGGGCAACATGTACAGTAGAAGTGGAATGACTTAAATGCTGCTTGAATTCCACCCTCGAGCAAGGAACTTCACCTCAGTTACTTTACAGTACCAGTAAAACACCCAACCATATAAACAAATGTAAGTTTTTCTTGAGAAAAGCATCAGTTAAATGAATTAATGTAGTTATATTTATTATGAGGATATATACCTTGAAGGGTAATTCATATATATATATATATATATATATATATATATATATGTACATACATTTTATGAATGCGAAAATCTATTATATGAAACAAAATCAAATGAACTCCCAAACATTTTTGGAAATATACAAATAACCATAATTTATAGGAAAAAAATGAAATATTCCCCATGAAATAAAATAAGACAAATCACTGGGAAAGTGATGCCATAGCGTATTACACTTAACATAACCAAGAGGAACATAAGGCTAAGCATTTCATTTATCAATGAATTGCAGTGTTGCTGCAAAATAGATATAAATCTGGAGTGGACCTGGGAAGTTGCATGATAAAATTTAAACATTCAATCCTGGGACCCATCAAAGGATTTTTTTCTACGCTTTGAAAGAATTATCAATCGAAAGTTGCTTTGCATCACCTAGCTAAAACTCGAGGAGGAACTGTTGCTGCAGGAACATAGAAGGTATAGAAGATATGAACCAAGTTTGATGGCAGTACCAGGAAGAGGGGGGAAAAAAAAGACCTCTTTTCAAGTCAAGTTTTCCCAGAAGCCCCTTTTGCCAGGGTGCGCACAGGAGTGAGAGAAGCGGGGGTTGAACGGGGTGGGAATTTCAACACATACAAACAACTCACACACCTTTCCACGATCTGCTTCACATCTAGTGTATTTTGCCAGGAAGTGATACAGTTTAATATTCTGAGCTCTGACCCACCAGGTTCCCATCTGTACAGTGGTGTGATTCTTAAAGGGATGCAACAGAGGAAAAAGGACAGTTTGGCTGAGCTTTTCGAAAATACCTGGCACATTTCTCAGGTGTGTGTGCATATGTGTAGGAAAAGAGAGGATAGAACAGTAATGCATAGTTCTCATTGCATTCAGTCACAGAAGAGCTTTGGAAGCAGGCTGCATTAAATGAGAATCACACATCAAGGCTCAGAAAAGGAGCAGTGGGACAGATCACAAGAAATCTATCATACTCAAAAAATGAAAGAAAAGGAAATCAATTTGGTTCTCAATAGAAAGTACAGTGATCAACAAAGACAAACAGGATGTGAAAGATATGAGTATGCAGTTGCACTGAATGTCCACAAAGGCATCATATCCAGGTCCCTCCAAGTCCCTGCTGACCTGTACGAAGTCCATCTCTCCTGACATCTCCCGTGATGAGCAAACGCTCCTTCCTCATTGCTCCTGGCTTAATTTTTTTTTTTTTGGCTTCGCTTCTTGTTCCGTCTTGCGGACGAACGCGATGGGGCCGTTTGTAGGCATCTTGTTGGGAAGAGGAAAACGCGCTTGTCCGTGTGCGTGATGGCCGACACTGACACCTGCGATTTGTATGTGCAGTTTGGCTGAGTTTTCATGTTTAAATAAACTATTAAGTGTCCTTATGTATGAATCATGGATGTTTCTTTGTATGAATGTGTGTATGTGTTGTTTACTTATGTTTCCTTTGGGGCTGTAGACCATAATCATCAAACAGAGGATTCTTCACTTCCATCTCTCCGGTCTAGAGAAGATATTGGGGGGAAAAGGTTTTACTTATTTTAGTAACACACAACCGAGACCTTCAAGGAGGAAGAAACCCACTTCGTGGCACCACAGTGAGTGTCATTGTATAAATATGAAACTATGAAATATGAAACTACTTCAACTCTATGTTTAGGCCACATGACACTAACCGGCGCTAAGCCAGGACACTCGTACACAGTGAAGTCCCCGTCCTCGTTTTCTTCATCAGATGTGGCCCCAGACTCCGGGATCTTCGGTTCATCTTTGTGCCTAGAAACACACAGAAACAGATGTGCTTTCAGAGGCAGGGAGATGGAATACGCAGACATCTGCAGCAACGGTAGGTCCAGCGTAGGAGGTAGCAGGGACGCAGCCGGTATGGAAGTACCGGGGCTGCAGAATAAACTCCGCATTCAAATGGACGGAGTGTGCGTGTTGCTGCTAGTGGTTGTGGTGCTGAAGATTCAGGTAGCACTCACTTCTCCATGGATAACATCTGCTGCTTCTGATGCTGATAATGGTACATCTGCGCATTCTGAGCCAGATTCTTATCCCCTGGCTGGAGAAAAGCACATTTACTGTTGGAAGTGAAGAATTTCACACAGAAGAGCGCTTTGAAAGGTCCAGCATCGGCAGAACGGAGCACCGCACAGGCCGGAACTCACCGTTTTCTCAAAGGTTTTCGATCCAGTCGAGTTGAAAGCTGGGTAATCCACCTTCTGCGCGAGCCGCATGCCCTTTTGCACTCTGAAAAAGCAGGTATCAGCGTCAGCTTTGTGGGAACCAGCAGCACCGCCTTACAAAATTCCAGATTCCAAGTGCCTACAACAAGGTTCAAAGTCCACTTTACTTTCTTTATAGATGTACAAGACACAACAAAATGCGCTCTGCTCAGCTATTCCACAAAAAAATAATAAATACCAGTCATTCACAATACAGCCTTTCAAGAAAATTCTATGCATTTTATTATTTCAAATGATAGGTAAGGCTTTCCTTTGCCTTTCAAACCTATTTCAGCACTTTGCTTTCAATTGCATTATTATGACAGATAATGGTTTTACAGAATGGTAAGAAGTCATGAAATCTGTGACAGATACTAGAGCAGGTACACAGCTGAGATGGTGCCGAGAAGCCACCTCACGTGTGAGTCGACATGACCGAGGCTCGTAGTTCAAATGGACATTTCTATGCTCATAAAATCGAGTTTTTATAATTTGACCGGTTTTTATGCTAGGGAAGCCTGTGGTGTTGAAAGGATGGGCTGGAGAACATGGAGGGGGAAGTTAACTGATCCAATTACAAAATGCAACTTTTTGCCGACAGCTATAAAAAGTTTAATACATTTAACGAAGTGTAAGATTTGAGGTAATCTCTGACGCACTGTGGAATTTGACTCCTTGGCTGTAAACACTAAGATGAAGTGCTTCCCATATCTCAACCAGAGTTACAAGAACAGCAGCATGAGGAATTCACAACTATCCATTTAAACTGCGTTTCCACTGACTACTGATAATTATAGAGTGGAAGTCTAATGAGAGTCTTCCTTTTGGTGACTTTACCGTGTTTACTGCATGTTTACTCACACAGTGGGTTGATGGCTGGCGCAGGGGATGGTTCAGTGGGTCAATACACTGAAGAGTGATAAGCTGACAAGTTCTTACCTTATCCAGCAGACTGCAGCCAAGATCAAGGCTACGGTTCCCACGACGATGCAGACAGATATCATGACTGCAAATGGAGAAGAAGGCAGGATGAAGGAGCAAAAAAGGAGAGGAGAAAAAGAGCAAGAAGTGGGTCTCCAAATGATGGGAAGGAGCAGCGATGCAAATGAAGAACCCTGTTGCTGACGTTAACCGGGAATCGCACACAAGCAGAACATTCACAACTGCTTCTGAGTGTGAAGTAATGGATCTGGCACGGTGGTCCAAGCACCTGACTGGCCGGACAACGCACCAGTTCTCTAGTGACCCGCCTTCACAGAAGACTTGCGAAACTAAATCGGAGGGGGGAAAAAACAGGGCAAACAAAAACAAGTCTGTGCAGAAAACTGGCACAAGCCAGACGGCCAGGCAGTGACAGGGCTTGGTGCTGAACTTGACCCATATTCCCAGAGTGGGAGATTACCCCAGAGGCCTCTTGAAGAACATTTCACGTACAAACTGGGGCAGGCGGTGGTGTGGTGGTTAGAAGATCAAGCGCAGGGGTTTGAACCCCTTGCTCCAGCTGTAGTATTCATGGTTGATAGTCTCTAAATGGGTAAATCAGTGTAAGTAGTGCAGGGTGCAAACCTCACACAGTATGTCACCTTGGAGAAAAGTTTCCAGTAAATAAATACTGTAATTGTACTGTTCACATTTCACCACCAGGCAGGGAAAAAGAGACTAGAAAGACAATGGAGGATGTTTATTAAATAACACAGGTCAACGTACTTGTCGTCAGCCACTGGTCACGATCCTGCTGGGATGCAACTCAGCACCTCAACATGCCCAGGACTTGATTGCTCCCTATACCCTAGCAAGACTACCGAGCTCCATTTCCGACTGCTTTGGGTCAAAAATTGAAAGTGCTTCTCTGTTTTGACCAAGACGTGGTGGAATGAGCGCTGTGAGGGACCAGGTCAGCAGGCACAAGGAATCACAGCAGCCGTCACAAGCGCCCTCTGTCCTTCAGAGTAACTGAATCCTTCCCAGTGCTGAAGAAGGGTCTCAAACCCATCTCTTTCAAAGCCACTTCTCTACTAATTTCCTGACAGCTACATAAATGAGTCCAACACCATCTGCTGTGATTATCTATCTGGTGTTTGAATGCCACTTCTTCATGCAGCCACTGGAGGGATGTAAACCGGCAACAAGCAGGCTGTGCTTTTGATCATCCTATGTCCAAAGCTCTTCACCCGTTTTCCCTTCATCGCATGTCGCTTTTGAGGAAAATGGCTGCCGAACCAGTAAATCTAAACGACCACATTTCAAACTGCTTCCATTTACGGTGTAAACAGAAGCCAGCACAATGGGGTTTCTTTCCCACCACTGAGGACTAACGGGAGATATTATGCTGGAATAAAGTGTGATTTGATCCTGCAGCAGTGGATTCAAGTTCCCTGGCTTCTTTCGGGATTAAACAAAGCATAGAAAGGTTACGAGTAGACTGTTCAGCAACAGAGGTTTCAACACCGACACGGAAACTTTGACTGCATTTCACACACGTTTTGCTAGCTTGAGCTCTGGGCTCCGCGTGACGCAGCAACAAGCGCTTTACTCCGGCTTATTCATGCATTATTATGATTGTCATCATCGTTTACGGTCCACCTGGGTCACTGTTTGGTGAGGCAGTCTGGGACGCAACGGCACCTCTCGTTGTGTGACGAACACCTGCAGGTGTCGACAGGGTCAGGACCCCCTAGCCAGCCGAACCTCTGACAAAAGCATGATCCCAGGACTCCAAGTACAGGTGAGAAGCCCCAACTGCTGACCTGAATGCATCACAGGGGAGCTGCTTTGCATTCACATGCTGACTCAAAACACCCCCACCTCTCTCACACGAGCACACACACTGAGAGGTGGGTGGACACACAGAATTCAGGCTAATGTGGGGGCGATCCATTACCCGACCCCTCCCGGGGTTTGGGTAGGAAGTAACCTAAAACAGGTACCTTTTAATTTTTTGTTTCATTATGAAAAATGAAAATTTTATTATGTGGGGGGGATTTTTTTTCTGATGAATTTGCTTGTGAAGACTTAATTCTTAGGTGTACACACACACACACACACACACACACACACACACACACACACACACACACACACACACACACACACACACACACACACAGGGCCACTTACTAATGAAGAGTGTGTCTTTTGAAGGGTAGGGCAGGACAAGAGGTCCAGTGCGCTCTGTTGGCCCTGGTGCTGGATGTGGTGTTGCAGTGGCTTCACTGCTGCCACCTTTGGGGGGCGCCGTTGTCAGATTGGTATCGGGAATTGGAATCGGGGGAGCATTCGGCTTTCTAAGAGTAAGCTCTGGAGAGCGGTTGTTCCCTGTCAGAAAGAAGCCAGGTGGAGCCAGCAGGGGGTGGGGGGTGGGGTAGGGAGGCCGGGGGTTGAGGGGGGACAGAAAGCCATTTTGTTAAACAATACAGGTCAACAATACAAGCAGCAAATTGCTTTACATCACCGATTCAGCAGAAGACAGCAGTTGGTACCCAAAAGTCAAGGAAGCCAGAGCGGGACGAAAAGATCTTGCTGTTGGATCCGTGAGGACGGTTAGCTCTCTGTACTACTGATTACAGTACACAGTAATGTAAATGGTTACATGTAAAACACAGTAAGGGACATAGTAATTAAAGCCATTCCATGTAATTTGAAGATCAAATCTGTGCCACTGCTTTTGCACTCCGATCGAGGCACTTACCCTGAATTGTCAGGGTAAAAATTACTCAGCTGCATAAACGGGTAAACAAGTAGCTTAGTGAACAACTCTGACACTAAGTAACTTTGGAGAAGAGCTGAATAAATTAAATTTAAATAAATTAAAAAAAAAAAACAAATAAAATGACAAGCAAGAGGAGGGTCCAAACTGACAGTAAACGTTTAAATGCCGCTGATGTCAGTCGAAGCACAGAACACACAGTTCAGCGTGGTTAAAGTTGATGGCTGACGGTCACCTGTAGACTGCTCCTCCACCTCCTGCTGGTTGGCAATGATTGAGGACAAAAGGTCAATCTGCTCATCTAGCTCAGGAAGTGTGGTGGTCTTGCCTGGAAGACACAGACAGACAGACAGACACACACACATACACAGAGGAGGTAAGGGGTAGACATCAGTAAGTGAGAATTACATAGAACCGGCGTGAAATTTTAGGGGCGTCTCCACTGAATCCACAAGGACATCCACGTCACTGTATATGTGTTTGTGTGCCTGTGTGGGTGTGGGAGACATCAGACAGAGCCGGCAAGCCACACATTCCAGCCCAAAAGAAAAGCCACGCCATGGAAACCAGGCAGGCTGGACAGGGGGCACCCTGTGTGTGGCCACAGCAGACTGATCCAGATACCCCCCTGGCCCCTCCCCCGGCCAACCACCGCAGCTAACGGGCCCCCTGCGGAGCACCTGAGCTGCAGCGATACCACTTAAAAGACATTGCCTTTAACCCATTGTGAGCAGCAAAAGAGAAAGAGGGCAGCAGGCGCTCCAAATCCACTGCCTTCCGCTAACATAATATCTGTGCACAGAGAATAAACTGTGAGATGCACAAAACACATAATAAACAAAATCAAAACAATAATAACTGGAGCGTCAAATGCTGCGGTGAAATATAGTGCAGGAAAAACATCCCTTCTGTGTATCGACAGGTCACATCAAGGAGGTTCATGTGCTCTGCTGAGTTCTGTTAAGCTGCTTGGGTCCGTAGACTCACGGTCCAGACATTTACATAGAGGGCGGTTTTGCTGAGGACCTCGCCAGCTTTGGCCACACCCCACCTGTTCATCAGGTTTCATCGGAGTGCAGGATGTCCACATACCATCTGGACAGTAAAGGTCTTCAGCAGCAGCCTTGTCATCATCCATCTCTCACCCA
Source organism: Heterotis niloticus (assembly GCA_018136845.1). Lineage (NCBI taxonomy): Eukaryota > Metazoa > Chordata > Actinopteri > Osteoglossiformes > Osteoglossidae > Heterotis > Heterotis niloticus. The sequence continues at coordinate 23,428,484 of CM030900.1, read as the reverse complement.
CACAGCACCCCCCCGCATACAAAAGAAACAGTCCGCCCATTGCTGGTAAACAAACAAGTGTGTGAGTGAGCGAGCAAACAGAGCTAAGGTGCACATCTGTGCTAAACTCCTAACTCTCCTGCTGCCTACATAGCACCCCCTGGGGTCAGCCCCCAATAAGGCATCGCCAAAAAAGTGCACCAGTGCTGTGCCAATAAAATCGTCTTGCAATTCCACACAACTGCACATAATGTGAGGATTTTCTCGTGCTGCTTTAAAAATAATAGTTCCATTTACCATTAAAAATGCTTTATGTATTAAATTTTTAAATGTCACCTCCGGAGCTGCTTGCAAGCAACACAATCTCGCAATTGTAACATACAAAATACTGAAAGGTACAACAGTAAGTCCATCTGGGCATGCAAACCTAAACCTCAGTGGTGAGCCAGATCCGATGGGTACTGTTCACACCTCGGGGGGGTCCTGCACTGACTCAAAGCATACAAACGGCACCCCTGGTGGGACGGACACTGAAGCATGTGCAATGTTGCCCTCTTGTGGTACAACACAAATATTGTGATGGGGGGGGGGGGGGGGGGTAGTGACGTTCAAGGGGGAGCTGCTGGTCAGGAGGCCGAGAGGTAAAAACCTCCAGCTCAGAGGGGGTGATCTTTCGTCTTTGGTTCTCTGATGGAAACCTAAGCTGCTAAAAAAAAAAAAAAAAAACTTTTTATATGAAAATTACCTATAAATTTATGTTAATCAGGCAAAATTACAAAACAAAGATTTACAGCATGTTGAACCCCAGCAAAAATAATCCCCTCCTTACACGCATTTTACAGCACTGTGTTCATGTTCCTTCCATGTGACCACAAGATCTCCTTATGTCACTTACGTAACACGGCATCAGTCTGTTGCGATTTGTGGGGGAACGGAGCCACAGACCTGAGCCACGGCATGTCAGTCGGGCTCCCTCATCGGTTATTCGAGTTAAGGCAGGACAAAGCAATTACATCCACTGGTTTTTGACCATGCAGCTGGAGGATCTATGACCTGTATACTGGTGTGTGTGTGTGTGTGTGTGTGTGTGTGTGTGTGTGTGTGTGTGTGTGTGTGTGTGTGAGACTTTCTCTGCAAATACACACGGGCAGGTTGACATCCCAGGTCCCACTGTAGCAAGGTACTTACCCCGAGTTGATACAGCAAAAATTCCCCAGCAGTAGAAAGAGGTAAATCACTATGCAGCTTTGAAATGCTCCTTTGAACAAAAGTGTCAGCTAAATTAATTCACTTTTTTATATTTCTGCAACTTTATTGCAATGTCAGAATGGTGTGTAAAATATTTAACGGATCCAAATTTCTTATTTTACATTTAAGTTCTGAACATAATGCAGGTCAGTGACATTTGATCCACTGTAATAAACTAAGGCCACATTTAAAACCTCAGCCAAGCAGCTGTGTGAGAGACATGCTGCATTACAGGAATTTTGTGCCTGTGCTTTCAACCATGGTCTGGCATTCTGTGGTCTCACTTGCATACTTAGAAGTTCACATCTTCTATTTTGCACAACTGTGCTTTAATTTGGTATGTATGTATGTATGTATGTATGTATTTATTTATTTATTTTAATGGGATTAACTTGAGATCAGCTGGTAACAGATAGGAATGTTTGTCAGATAGGAATGATTTTCATCAAAGATAAAATTTCATTATGTTTTGATGTTCGGTCCTCTTAAAGGAGGAAATTGAGTCTGGATATTGGGGAAAAGTGAACAGTAAGTATACAGCATGGTCTGATTGATGCTGGCCAACTGGTGGCAGCCTCTTGCTCTTGAGATTGTGACCCACAGATTGACAGTAACTCTTGGGGCCATCAAACACTCAGCATCTCTGGAGGGAGGACTGCAAGAATTGAGGTGTCAATACACTAAGCCACTTACCGCTAATGACAATTTCGGAAAGTACTGCAACCCTCAATGCCTGCAACCCTCAGCATCTCTCTTCAGCATTGGTGTAACCTTCTCCCCTCATCCTAGACTGACGATAGAGCATCGTCCTCTGACAGTCATTGATGTGATGCGTCTCCTCCTGGGAGCTCTCTGTCACTCTCCGCTTGTTGGTGAAACCAACAAGTTTACGTGAATCATCACTGCAGATCACAGTGGTCAGTTTAGGCGGTCCACTCGTTTCAATTATCATAGTAGCCAAGAACAGAGCAACAGCAAGACCTCAGCATGATTCACACATGATGACTCCACAGCGACTCAACACAGTCATGTTATCGAGCATGACTAAGGTAAGACGGAGCAAAACCCCCCTTGAAATACTCTTTTGACCCTATAGTTTGTATAAGGCTGCTATGAACACTAATTCCTACCTCAAAGGAAATGTGCTGTGGTGCAATGACCTCCCTCTGTCCCTCAGAGCTGCTAAATCCCTCCCAGTTTTTCAAACCCATCTCTTTCAGAGTCATTTCTCTCCTCTTCTCCTGACAGCTCCATAAATGAGTCCAACACCATCTGCTGTGATTATCTATGCATTTGCTCTTTATATGACACTTCTACAGGCATCTACTTGAGAGCCGTGAACCGGAAACACGATGGTATCAGACAAACAAGCTGTGCTTTGATTAACCTGTGTCTGTGTCTAAGGCTCTTTATTGCTGATGCTCTTTTGTTTACTCTGTGTTGTGTGTTCCTTTGCAATACAGTGCGTGTTGAACTAATAGATTTAAATGACATTAAAAAAATCATTTTACCAGTGAGATATAAAGCATTACTCCATTAGTTAGTTTCACAAATAAGAATCCATATTCTGAGCCCAGATGATAAGTCTAGTACTCACTTCTGTGGCCAGGTCTTGTGGTTGACACACAATGCCCCTTGCCATCCTCCACCAATGGTGTGAGACAGGGGCCGCAGTGGGAGGACCCTGGCTGGCAGAAGTGCCGTCCCTCGAGGGCACAGTCCAGGCGAGGACATTTTTCTGCTGCAAGGACACATGGAGACACAGGCATGAAGTGGTGTGTTGGGAGTGGGCTGATTTATCTGTGTTTCATTAGGATTCCTGCGTGAGTTCATGGAAAAATCCACACAGAAATCCAGGCAGGCAGGCCCAACAAGTGATAGGACTCTCAGTTTGCTGCCACTTCCACCCACACATTCATCACATGGACACCTCCTCTCATTACAGCTAAATTCTTTTTTTACACCTTCTAAATATATACTGAACAGAACAAAATTTCCTTCTATTTATAGCAAAGCTGCAGGGTACCTGCCCTGATGTAGGTTTTGTCTCAGTTCATGGATTAAATCAGGAGGGAGGATGTGTGTGTGTGTGTGTGTGTGTGTGTGTGTGTGTGTGCGCGCGCGCGCGCGCGCACATGCAACAGGACATAGACACATTGCACCATAACCATTTCAGGTTCACTGTTGTCTGAGAATCGCATACAACAAAGTGTACGCTGACAAGTTTGTCAAAGTTAGATAGCAACTAACAACCAGAATCAAATATCTATTAATAACTTTTAAAGTAAAGTCACAATCAGTAACAGCTTGACAACACAGACAACCTCTGATTTATCTACAAGTCAAGTTCTTTAAAAATCCTGGATATGAAAAAATGATGTAAGACTATGTTACTATTATTATTGTCACTGAACTGCAATAAAGCTCATTTTAAAAGATAAAATAAAACACGATGCCTCCATAAATTCTTACTCAGTGCTGATTGTTGACTGATTCATCCCATTAACGGTTTTTTCCCTAATCTGATTACTGCGCACCAGAAATGCCAGATACAAGCTGTAAACACAGTGGAAATGAGTTGAACTACAGCGGTCTCACACTGCTACTCCGGTTAGAATTTTCTTGCTGACTGTCTGCTTGAAGCCATAAACAAACAAAAAAAAAAAAAAGGAAAAAAGTATGTAAAGGAAAGGCAAATGTTATTCAAAAGCTCATAACAGGACCGTTTGTGAGGAAAGCAGCCAGTACAGTCCAAAAACTTTACTCAAATATTCGCCAAATTCCCTTCCCCTTTTTATACTCCATCAGTGGAAGCAACGTCATTCCTAAACGTCATGACCTAAAACAGAGAAATGAAATATGACCTTAATTACTCCCTCTCATGAGGGCTGGATTTTTTGACAGTGGGAATTAATTTCTTCCTTTTGCTAACATTCAATGGGCAGTAGTCGCATGCAGATAGAATACTGCAGCCAGACAATCATGGTTCTTTACCGCACATCTGCTCGTGTCCAGACTGAGGACAGGCGGGTAGAAAAAGACCCCCGATGAAAGTGGGTCAGCTGGTGTGGTGATACTGCAAGCTGACCCTATGTCGCCCTCCAGAAAGGATTATAAAGCTTAGCGTGGGAGGACATTTACACTGTTTAGTCTCAGTTAGCAGACACTCTCACACAGAGTCCCATCAGTCTACACTTCTCCATTGGGGGCAACCTGAATTCCCTCCAGAAATCTGGGTCAAACACTCAAAGGTACAACAGCAGGGATCCTGGTTCTCAATTTTTCAGGCACAACACCAACAATAATGCAGCGATACCTTGGCTAGTGCTCAAGATACGCTGCTAGAAAGTGGAGCATCAACAGAAACAGCCATAAACATTGTCATTATAAGATCGTATCTCACGTGACGGGAGAAAACACAAATACAGCACAACAATAACAGACTTCTGTTAAAAACTTTCCTCATCAGAACCTCAAATACAGTAGTTGTTCCTTATATATTGGTGTAGTTGTGCATATCCATGAAAATATGTAGGAAGATACTGGAAATGCTAAAAAGACAGTGATGATACAGTACAAATAGGGTATTGGTCACAACCTGAGTTGCTTAGCTAATCCAGAATTGGCCATGTACAACCAAGTGGTTGTGTGTAAACCACTCAGCATAAGGATGAACGTCAGCACCTAGCGGTATCAACGAAGGAATTTACATCCGGAGATGCCTGCCCTCAGCCACAAAAACAGCTCAAACCTTCGGTTAGAAGGCAGGCAATGAGCCCTACATGTCAACGCAATATGGATTCCCGCTCCTCTCGGCAAAGCGGTCCCCTCAGTCTGAACACAACTCCATTAGGCATATTGGGTTCCATGGCAACGGGAGCAGTGACATCACCTGGGTGAGTCACAGTGGATGCACACGTGGCAAGGGTAGGGGGGTGGGGTGAAGTACGTTCAATAACAGATACTTTTTTGGATATAACTAAGAGGATAAAGATGGGCAAAAACGTCACAGTGCATCCGTTATGTAAACCCAGTGTCATGTTACATGTGACCACGGCCTGAAAAGTGGACACTGAGCTCCCTAGCAGAATCCACTCAGGGAGGGGGAGCAGATGTGGCCGCTGGGGGGATGGTGATGAAGGGCAACCAATGACAAGTCTCAGGGTGCAGTAGCTACCTACCCAGGAGTCCATAGTGTCTTGTTTCCATGACTCCAGCCCTCTGCTGACACCATCACAAGCATCAGGAACTCCATATTATATACTGGGTTTAATATTATTTAATCCTTTATCTCGGTAAGTGACTTCCAATTCCAGCCTTGTGCACAAAGCAACCTTCACTGATTTAAACAACTGGGTAATTTTTACTGTATGCCTTTGGGGTAAATACCTTGATCAAGTGTACTACAGGGAGTGGTGGGATGTGAACCCCGGTCCTTTGTATGCAATGACTGACGGCTACGTCAACCTGCAACCCCAGACACGGTTCCTAGAAAAGCTGCCACCAGCATCTCCTCACTCACCCAAACAAAAACCATCGGGTTTTGGCGGTGCTCATCTGCTTCCATGGATTAGCGAGACGATATCTGCCATTTGTCATTTCTGAGGATTTTCAACCTCATCCGAGGAGCCAAATCTCCCGCATTTAACTAAGCATTTTCCGAACAAAAGGCGATTTCCTGAAAGCAGGCAGGTGGGTGGCTCTGGGAAGTTCCAGCATTAAACCGCTCCAGAAACCATTAATCAGACAGTGCAAGGTCTATTTTCATCTAATTTGTCAACAAAGGAAGGGGGTTTTTAGGTGAGAATATCCATTTTATAGGGTCAGATGAGGGGAATCATAGGAACACAAAGGAACACATCCAAAAGCATTCATACAGCATGCAATTTACATAGCGGTTTTGTCCATGGAACCCCCCCCCTTTTTTTTCCAACATGGTCTCATAGAGGATCATGTGGATGCCACCATGCCACCCTTGCAAAACTCCATCTCCCACACACCTTTCTAGTCCTCTGGACTGGTGGCCACGGTGACAGTGGGACTACAAACATTTTGGCCGACTCCCTTTTCAGTGCTCCGGGTTTGACTGAGCTCCCTTGGTACTCTTCTTCTCCACCCACCCAGAGAGCGCATGACAGTGGCAGCCAGGGGGGTTTAATGAGGAGACAAGAGGAGAGGAGGCCGTAAAATTCAGAACACTCTGGCAAAGTGGAACCAACAGCTGTGAAATATGCACTCATTATAATCTAATTTGCTACCCACACTGCACTCAGAGATACCAGATGGAGGAGCGCCACTGGAACAACACTAAACAGTGACCCACGTGAGACTCAAAGATGCACAACATGTTTTACTCTGAATTTACCAGCTTGATACCAGACAATGTGACTCACTGGGATTATTCCTCATTATGAGTCAAACAAACATTTGATATTTCCCTACCAGCACAAGACATCACCAAGAATTAAACAAAAATGCTGATGCACACTTGAACAAGGTACTCATTCTGAATTCATACAGTGAAAATTACCCAGCTGTACAAATGGGTAGCTTAACCCTGCTAAGTAGGTTAACATAAGTCATTTTGGAGAAAAGTGTCAAAGTAAACTGTGAGACCAGGGAAGAGTTAGGGTATTAGATGTTACACGTTATTACATTAAAGCCAAGTTATCTGACCGACCAGCTAACTGGGCCACAACCGGGAAGAAGAGGACTGGAGACAGACTTCCTGATATGCGGCTGTGTTTGTCCCTCTCTCTGCCCTGACGATCATGTACAGCTCAAACTGTGTAAATATTTCACGTACAAAGCTCAGACAAAGGAAACAGCGTTTATGAGAATCGTGTCAATCATTCCTTAAACGATTGTTACAAGGTATTCTGGGTAAGGCAAAGTGATCCGCTATCGGAACCAGCAGACAGGTGACATCATACCTCTCCTTACATGAAAGTAGCATCAACCCCCTTGTGTACAACTGAGTCTACATATCCCTGATTTGCATAATTGTTACTAAAAATGTTCCAATATCCTAATTCTCTCCATTTTAAACTGTTGCCTAGCAACCTTCCTCACTTATGTCTAAACAAGCGAGGGCTGGGTGCAGCTCAAGAATTTGTCTTTGTAGTTTCAGATACAGACATGAGTATTTCTGCCACAGCCCTTTTAAGTGGACATGCACCAGGAGAGCAAACTTTAGCTGGGAATTTACCAATAAACATCCAGCAGATGGAACAGCTGATAGGGGGCTTTGAATACCTTTATCTAAAACTCCCATGGTACTGACACGGTGAAAAGTACCCAGTTGTACAAATGGGTAAAGGAAAAGTAAAAGTACCAGAAGAAAAGTTCCAGATTAAAAACAATAAATCAGTCTGTTATAAAAGTTTATTCCTTCTGATCTTTAAACCAATTTCTCAGACCAGAGGAGTGAGACCTCCCAGCCTAAAGATTCCTTTCTTCAACTGTTTATTTTTATCTTACTTCCTCCTGGCTGTTCTGTTTCGGAGCTCTGGTCGCATCGGTCTCTTTTAATATTATTAAAAACGGAATCCTCCTTCTCTGCCCTTTCGTGTCAGTCTTTTATCTTACACTGCTCTGGGTCACAGAAAGACGAATCGATTCACATCTCATCTCAGTTTTCACTGACACAGTCTACTTGGTTAATAAGGAATGAGTGGTGTGTGTGCGCTCACACACACACACACACACACACACACACACACACACACACACACATATATATATTCAGTCTCAAAGAGTGCAGAAAGCTTTTGATCTGTTAACCCCCCAAGTCAATTCAGCAGAGCAGTCATGGGCCAGGAGTGGGACGTGAGCCTAAAACCTTTCACTCTTTGCATTTTAATGTCCATTTGGTTGACTTTTCTTTCCATCATTCAGCTCTAATCCCTCTCCAGTTACCTGTAATATTGCCAAACTATGAATGAAATTAAACACGGCTTTGTTTGTTTGCGTGTGTGTGTCCTCTATGCAATAAGGCCTGTTCATTGAACTGCACCCTGAAAGAGTTCCGACCTCATTTGGGACCAGGAGGGTACCCGGTTGTCATTAGATCAAGCGGAATCAAGGATGCAAATTACAGGCGTTCTTCCTTTCATCTGTGGCTCCAATATAGGCTATGTGCAGACGGTGGAAGAAACCCACCCAGTAGGTAGAGAATATTCTAGAATCCCAGTGATTTTACACTCCTTGATGGGTTTTCACCTTTCAGTCTACAAAATCTGTAGACAAAGCAACGACTTCAAACACAGTAGGAGTTACGGGTGGGACTAGGCTTTTGTTCTGCCACCATATTCTACCCTCCCTCACTGGGACCCCCTTAGGACTCCCATTCCACAAATATTTGGTTCTGTCCAGGTCTACAGCCCTTATGCTAGTGAGTCGTAGCTAAGACAAGTCTACGTGCTCTCAAAGTATTTGAGCAGGATGTAACCTTGGGGGCTTCCTGTCTAACACACACACACACACACACAAATTAGCTGTGTTATGTAATGAGCTGGCTTTTTTGTTCGAGGACTGGGTGCTCGAGCTGTTCGCTACATAACTGTACAAGAATACTGACCAAAGTTATATTATTCTCCAGCGCTAATCTACTCAAACCACCCTGGTCAGTAACATCACGAGCTGTTCACACTGCTGTCAGACATGGTCCTCTGGTCATAACCACCCTTTGTGTGTCTTATCACCACTGACACGCAGAGGCGCGGACATCAAAATGAGGCCCCGCGCTTCAAAAGAGCCCAGGCTGCCCTGTGTGATTACTGCAGGGTGACTTGGTCAGCGACGGCGGTCCTGCTCAGTTTCAGTTTGAGATTATAACTCACCAGCACTTTAAGAGGAAGCTGTACCATCTGGACTCACCCTCTCAAAGGAAGATGGTAAACAAGGGCAGGTACTTCAGCTGACTGAGGTGGTAATGTTTACTTTACTAAATTAACCCTCGTCCAGTAAGTGGACTGCAAATCCTTTCAGGTTTTCAGGGAAAAGAACAGCACCGAGCAGGCTGTGTTTCTGTGCAGCGTTCGGCAACACTGAAGGTCCTGCAAAGATGAAAAGGCAAAACAGTAGAGGAATGAAAAAAATAGAAACTATCAAGGGCACTAAAGGAACCCGATTCCATTGTGTGCACTTCCTGTGAGGAAGTGTGTGTCGCGCTACTCAAGTGCCAAAGATTTGCCTTTAGAGTCCATCTGAGGTTTTTCCACCGTACCAGACTCTGAAGATGCAGCAAGGCACAGATTTCTTCCATAATTCCTTCCTTTTATTTTCCAGTAGTTCCTTTGTCTGGGAGTTATATGTTCTCTCCTCAGGCGCCACGAGGCTCACTTCAGAACAACAAACTGCCTTAAATGTTTATTTCTCCTCGCTTTCTTTCGTCTTTTCTTTTGTCACTTGTGTCAACTGCACGTGGCCAGTTGTTATCGGCACAAAACGCACTTTATAAAAGTAAGCGAAGACTGTGCACTTCGCCTTGCAAAAAAATAAATAAATAAAATAAAGCTACCAGGCAAGTAAATATTGACAAAACCTTGACAATCACCTCAAGATCAAAATGTTCTGCTTAACCAAATGCGTGTGAAAGTCGCACCGGGAGTTTTATGTCACAACCTGGAAGTCGGTGAATTCCCCCAGTGACAGGAGCCCCGTTTTCCAGGTCAGGGAACTGTCCAGGTGTTTGAGGGAGTTGGGGAGCTTTGGGACGTGCGCTGCTGCTTCATAGAGCCTCCAAGGATGAGGAAAGTCCTTGAGCCTGCGCTCCACCTGTTTGACCAAGGTGCGCACGTCTGATAGCGCATTACACAGTAACCTTGAATGAAAAGTGTGGTGGAAGCTGCCCAGAGAGCTGGTGCTGGTACATCCAATCCACTTTAATCCCCTGTTGAGATCTAGACACCCAAACTCTGATCTGCCATGAGGGAGTAAGCGTCTAGTTTACCAAATACTAACTTATATTCACACACAAACACACACTACGCAGTCCTCATATTAAAACATCCTACACTGTTTAAATATTACATTGTACCATCGTACTGAAATTTTATAAAGACATGTGAATAATCCTTTTTCTTTAAGCTTTAATAATTTATGATTATTTTACTATAATCTATTCTTATTCTTCCCACTTGATTATTTTTGGATGCCTTATGACTGATGCAACTTAACTGATGTACCTTATTTCTCTGGGTTTTTCTGTCTCCATCACCCAGCGCTGTTGTTCGCAATTCAAATTAGGAAGAAGGAACAAGAGAAGCTGGACAAACACAAGGGCTTGAGAGAGGAACTAGACAGAATGTCCTTCCAACCATCCAAATGTAATAATCTATGTATAAGAGCAAAGCCACGCCTCCACTTCTATTATCAATGTTCTCCGACAGTATTTCCATTATACTCCATCAGATCATTTTTAGAAGTGGACTGTGTGTCTGTGCGTTCTGGGTGGGGGGGGGGGGTGTTGTGAAAGGCTAACAGGAACGCGATGCTGAGATGGGTTCTGCAGAGACGTCGCAGGCAGGGCGCCATGCGGGAGCTCAATGGTCACGCCATCATAATCGCCTTTCTCTCTCTCCTCTGCTGTGGTTCACTGCCTCTCAGCAGTCCTTCAACAGTCATTATTACAATAGATTTAGCAATTCAGAGCATCCACGTCCACAGACGGACAGCTTACCTTTGTACTTTTCTACATATTTTCACTACACTCTTTTACTGTGGGACACAAGTGGGGCTCAGCCTGGCAGCGTAAACTGGAGGGTCTTTGGTGACAAGTTAGCTGGCACAAAACCACTGGCACCCACCGGCACAAAACACCCAGTGTTGTTAAGGGGAATCTTTTCTCGCATGTTTGTCTGCTTCCTTACCCTGCTTTTCTGAAGAAGCAAAGCTGCAGACTGAATAAACAACAAAAGCATTTCTTCCTCTGTTTAGTCAGACTACAGTGGAACCACCTTTTGTCACACGGAGGTTGGTGACCAATTACTAACCAGATTAAAGCCACAGTCATTTTAAAGCATTTAAAGGCATTTACCCATCATTACAGTTATTTAAAGTTGCTTTAACAATTTATTCCACAAAAGAATTATCAGACCTCTGCAGGAATGCTGCCTCTCATGGCAGTTTAAAACAAGCAGATTTTACGGAGACCCGAGAATACGTTCTAAGTGAACCTCTACCCTGGGTTCCAGGCTTTCATCTCTGCACCTGTGGTTAAGATTTTTCAAAGTTTGGTCAAAAGTGGCCTTCTTCACGATTCCAAAACAAGAATAAATAGATGCCGGGCTGCATAGAGGATCTGTGGTGTTTTTTTCAACTTCAGAAGCCCCAGCAGACTTTTCCAGTATTCAGCTCGTGTCACTTTGGCTCGGCACCATTTCTCATTTGTTTACCCATCACATTTCATCACGCTGACTGGGTTTTTATACTGGTAGAAGGGTTAGGATGAAGTTCTGTACAGCGTTATGTTCAAAGTTACCCAGATAACTGCTGCTCATAGGTGATGTTCACGCCACAGCAGCAACCCAATAGCATGGTTTTAAGAGAAGCCCTGCAGTAATTCTCTCTTCCTGTTTATGAAGCTACGCGCTCATGCCCTTCAGCACACTCTGGTCTTAGCACCTGTGAAAACATGGCAATAGCATTTATTTGAAGGAAATACCCTGGGAACCAAACACAATACTGAAGGAGGGCTCAGCTGCATTTCCCACCAGGGTCTAACAGACTACAGCTTTAAAAGGCTCACACTAGACCAGAAAAGGCTGAAACGAGAGAGACATTGAGGATTATAAATACCTGCCTGGTGGGCAGGCAAACAACTGGGGTATTAAATGACAGCCCATCTCAAAGTGAAGTCATGTTGTAAGCTGCTAAAAACAAAGATGGACATCTCTTAAAGGTTATGTAAAGGCCTTTGTAGGTCCACCTTTTCAGCCATTTTTGATGCACAGTCAGAACTGTAACAATGTCAACAACAGCACACTGGTCTCCGCTCTGACCGGAAAGTTTCCAGGACTGGAGAGAGCGGAGAACATGGCAACCTCACGTAGTATCTAAAAATCAAATGTAAATGCACACTGTTTCAAAGCTGGATTTCAAAGCCTCTACAGGTGTTTTGCCATTTAAATGCAGCGGACCTATGAATGCCTGACGTTGTGTTGGTTCTTGTGACCCGAAGGCTGAAGGACTGAGTCCTAAAACAGGGACTGAGCTGGGAACCTTGGAAGGGGAGGAGGCTCATTTTCTTATATTGTTACAGTACATAAAGTTGCATAACTGGAAGGGGAAAAAAAAACACGACTGGTTTTTGAAGTGGCTTCGGCTATAAGCGCCTGCCTGAAAATAAATGACAAAATGACATTTCCCTTGCAGGATGATTGGATTAATGTTTGACAGAGCGCTGTGCTACGTCCAGTGTAAGGGTTTTATATTTGCTGAACTATGAAAGGTGGTAGGAAAGCTTTGCCTCTCAAACAAGGCAGAAAATCCTCTATATGTCACACGTGTCCCCAAAGGGTCAGGGATGACGGCAGCAGGAGTGGGGGGAGGGGGTGGGAGATAATGGGTTTCAGTTCAATGAGTAAAAAGGCACCTGCGTGTGATGCTTCAAGTGTGGTATCTAACTAAACCTGTGTGTGTGAGCAAGTGGAGTCTGTGAATCGGACATTGTAATGGTACCCAGTGTTGGAAGGATGACCTCCAACAAACAGAAAGCCGACGCTCATCCTTTAACCCAGGCACCATCATGGGGTTTGGTGAATGGCCTGGACCTTTAAGTATTGCACTGAAAAAGGAACCAGGCTATCGCACCCCGACATCAAGCGCTTGTCCAGAAGTGCGCCGCAAAAATACATCACCGTACTGAACGCAAAAATAGAGCATCTTCCAAACAAATCAGCGCTAAAAACATCTCCAGTTTGTGCAGTTTGTCAGCTTCCCAAGGAGCTGGTGAAGAATACAAACATTCTGAACAGAAAGAGGGACTTCATTCTGTCCATCATATAACTGAAACACTTGGTTTATCCTTTTGTAGAAAAAACATACACTAACAACCTGTCAACAGGGTGCATGAAGATATAACCAAGAACACAGTGTGTGTGTGTGTGTGTGTGTGTGTGTGTGTGTGTGTGTGTGTTAGCGCGCCGGTCCTCCACAGACAGTAGCTGAATGGGGGGGGGGGGGGGGTAATCCTCTCCCTTAGGTCATTAATCGCCTCAAACCCATTTGTCAGACACACTCCCAACACACACACAGCCAGGACGCAAGGCAGCGCTGCTAAGGTACAGGCGGACAGGTGTGCAGGTGGGCGGATGCCGGTTTGCCCTCAGGTGTGGCACAAGCAGCGCCCGAACGCCGAGACAGGCGACCAGCGGGACACACATGTTAGAACAATAAAAGTGTGAAGGCAGTGGAGATGAAGTCATAAATTTTGAATGGAAAGGAAAGAATAAACAAAACAAGGCCCGGGGCAAAATTCCCTTCACAAACATGCAAGGAAATGAGTGAAGGGACTGACCACGACTTGGTGAGTGGTTACCGAGTGACAAACACAAATGTACTTTTTGCACATATGCTGGACTTTTAAAAGACCCTGGAAGTTGCACTACTCGGAATTTATTTATTTGTTTTTTTACTACTTTAATCCTCCAGTATCCTTCATGCCAAAAGAGCGACAGTGTGGACGGCTTGAATACTACGTGGTGTCAGTGGACTGAGTGGAAAATCGTGTCCCTGTTTGAAGGACAGCTTTGGAAACAGAGCTGCTGAACACTCGTGACATATGTACACTTTATTTTGATAATTCATTGTCCATCTGTGTACTTTTGAATATTACTAAAGTCCAACTAAATATTTGAATGCTACTTGCGACGGACACGATGCTACGAAACACTCAGGTTACCAGTGGGTGCAGTGCACTTAATACAAACTCTGTGGGAAGTAAAAAAACAAATGTATAATTGTTTTTTTTTTGTTTGTTTTTTAAATTATCGTCATAAAGAAAAAAAAAAACAAGCGCAGAATTATTTAGCGCAAATGCAAAAAATGAATAATGAATGTTTCTTACCCGGCACACTGGCGCTGACGGCCAGCAGAAGCGAACACAGCAACGCTCCCGCTCGAACCCGGGTCCGGCCGCCCCCTCCGCTCCGGGGAGACGGCAGCATCCTTCAGCGCGGTCCTCACGGCCACTCGGGGCTTCTCATTCCCCCGAGCGGGAAACGGGAGCTTCGACGCCGTCAACTGAAGCGGCAGAGCCTTCGCTAAGGGACCGCGACGATGGCGACCGAACAGGTGTCGCGCGGCGGCGGACACTGACGACGAAGAGGCGGGGAAGAAGGGCGAGCGCGAGCCGGTGGGGGCGTGTCCAAAGGGCGCGCGTACGTACAGGCGGGCGTTCCTATGACGTCGTTTCGCAGGTACGTCGCGTACGGGGGGGGGCGCGTCTTTTGCACGCACACCCGTGTCGTCACGACGCAAGCGGTTTGCCGCCACAGTGCAGTTTTTGCCCGAAGAATTAGGTGATCCGCTTTTTACGTCAAAGAGAAATTTTGCATCGCCACATAAATACTGCTAATAAATACGTTTTGCTCTTGTACTTAATGAGCCGGTTTCGTTTTGTTAAGTAAAATGTGCAAATTTGCAAAGCAACATCGGTGTGCGCCTCCTTTCACTAACGGGCAAACTGAGCCACCTGTCATGTGAAAGGCGAGAAAACACATTTCAGTATGAAAGTGACTAAAACGAATAGAGACAGGATGGAAACGCCCCGACTTGTAGCTTTTTAAAAATTATTTCAACTATATTTGCCTTCACGCATTTCTGAGGTTTCTGTTATTCTGCACAACGTTCGCTGGATGACAGAATTAATCACAGCAATATATATCGTATGTGCAATCGCTCCAGCATACAGTATTTTAGTTTTATTCAATGTCTTCTTGGCAGGTCTGCAACAGAAGCCATGATGCTGCAGAGTCGGAAAAAGAGGAATAAAAGCCCCGACTTTTACCATTTCTCAATTCTCCAAATGCAGCTACTTTTCTCATACACTCAATTTCACATCTGAACAAATTTCACTTTATTTCCACTTAAGCACAGAATCTTCCAAAAAGGAGACCAATCCCACTGGAGATGGGGTCCATCT
This sequence comes from Heterotis niloticus, assembly GCA_018136845.1. Taxonomy (NCBI): domain Eukaryota; kingdom Metazoa; phylum Chordata; class Actinopteri; order Osteoglossiformes; family Osteoglossidae; genus Heterotis; species Heterotis niloticus. Next base: position 23,413,111 of record CM030900.1, on the reverse strand, counting down.
TTCTAGTTATCCCAGCTGCAGGCCTCTACTGCCAGCATCTGAATAACAATTACACCCACACAGCGGAGCCACACAAAATGACAGGAACAGGACTGGCAGCACTTTGGCACTTTAAACTGCTTTGCTCATCTCTAGTCGGCATATTCAGAAGTGTCACAAGTAGAATAAATATCAGCAAAACCTACATACGTTGCCAGCAAGTACATTTTGTGAAGAAAGTATAAAGTGAGCCCTCAGGAGAGGCACGCGAAGACACATCCTGCTGGAACAGACACGCGGGCCACAGGGAGTAGCAACAGGCCGCTCTGCCCTCCCCAGCAGCACCGACAACAGTAGAGCCTTTAAAAGGTAACCAAGAGATTTTGCGTACTTTTTTAATAATCTAATTTCTCACTCAGATTTCAGAAACAGTGTGTAACACAAAAAAAAAAAAAAAAAAAGCTGACACCAGCATTAAAACAGAATGCAGTTTGATACACAAATTCCCAACTGAAAAGGAAAAAAAAAACAGTAAATGTACATACATAAGATTTCTGCAGAGATTGCTGGCACTTGTTAACTTGTCCTCTAAATGTCCGTACATTTATTTTTTATTTGCAGTGTTTCCCTGATGCAGCTACAGGCCTATTATACTCATGATAATAATGGATTGCAGCCATGTTCCTTCTTTCAGGACTTCACGCACTCCCTGCACACTCCTGCCTGCCGCCCATCACGGTTAGCAGCGGTCCAACACTGTGGTACAGCGACAGTTAGAGGATCAGATGCCGCACCTCCACACGCAGTGCAGAGTAGACACACAATGACCGCAGACTTCACCCCAAAACAGAAATGTCCACAAAAACACACTACACCACACTGCAGTCTGTAGTGTAACAGGAACCGAGACGTCTGTTCTCGTTGCTTCAACTTCAAGTGTTTAACTCCAAATTTTTCCCTGATTTTGAATTACATGTTTATAGCTGAATTCGTGGTCCAACAACTGGCCCCATGCTGGTACAAGATAAAAACATCCTTAATATGCAGTACCTGGTCAAATAAACAGATGGCTACTGGCTGTTGTGGCCTGGGATGTGATGCAGTGTTGCCATGGCAACACACAACTCATTTACTGGCACTGCCTGGGCTGTCAGGAGGCTGGACAGGGACTGAAGCCCTCAGTATAAGGGAACTGAGCCCCCTTTTGTGTTATTTAACCCCTTTTGGTCCCATTGCCGTTATTAGACCACATTACTTTCACATCACCGATCATACAACGGCAGCTGGACTGTGCACTTGTAGTAGAAGGACCCTTGACTGTGCTCTGTGTGTTAATATGTGGTCTGGTGATGTGGTAAAATGATGTGGTAAAGTGAGCTGTGTTACATAAACACTAGAACAGTGTGTGAGGTCCCTGCCAACTCATGCTCAGCTGATTTAACACTGGCAACCTGACGCTAAGAGAAGATGATTGGGAAAGAGGGGGTCAGTATGTGGGACTCCAACATAATGCCCCTCGGTTAAGTGAGTCGAGGGCCAGAAGCTATGAGCCCTTTCTGTCAGCACTGCATGGTGGGTAACAAGTGCCCACTCACTGGTTGGCACAGTCACTGTTGTCTGTGGTGCTACTGTCAGGGGTCACTCTGTTGGTCAGTGGTTGGTATAGATGGCAATGGTGTCTGCTGGCCGTATTTGCCAGGATCTGCCTGCTCCTCCAAGTGGGAGCCTGGGGAACAGGCTGCCTCTTTTTGGCAGTGGCCACCAGAGGCTCCTTCTTCCAAGCTGTCCCCTTCGCCTTGGTCCTCTTCCTCGTTGGGCTCCAGCAGCAGCTGGATGGTGGCACCTTTGCTTTCTCCACCGTGCTGCTCTCCCTCTTTGGCCAAGCGGATCTTGATGTTCATGCCCAGTGGCTGGCCTGACTTGTCTGGAAGAGAGGATGCATCTCTCAGTGTTGAGTAAAATAGAAGTTGTGAATTAACTGTGTGGCTAATGGCTGCGATTAGCGCAAAGCTACGTTTCAGCACCTTGGCCCATTTGCCTGTCTCTGGGCAGCAGCAGTACGTCCACATTGCGGTGCTCTTCCAGCGCACCGGTCAACACAGCGCCCTCCTGGCTGAATAGGAAAACCAGGGGAATGTTGACATCTGAGGTGGAGCCCCCGTCACCCACCATCTGGAACAGCGGCGTTTCCTTGCTGCTGCTTCCCTCTCTGTGGTCTGTTGGAAGGACCCACAAAAGCAGGGTGGGGTCAGTCATTTCTCCCCGAATTCTTCATTTGATTATTGCTTAGCAACCCCCCTATCTGCTATTTATGATGCACCAGTAACTGCCCAGCCATGCCTCACCGATGAAGATGACCCCAATTGCCCCTGCCTCCTGGAGCCTCCGAGCCTTGGCAGCAAACATGCAGTCTCCTCGAAGGGCCAAGGCAATGTGGCCTTGCAGCTCTGCTGCATTCTCAATGGGCCCACAAGCACTGTAGGGGGCGCTCTTCACAATGCTGCCTTTCACCTGCCACAGCGGAGAGAGAGAGAGAAGCCAGATGAAAACATTTCTTCAGTGACAGCAAAAAGACCAAAAATAAATGACATTCTTAGACAATTCCTTCCTTCCTCTGCCTTTGAATGAGCAAATTATAAGCAGTCTCAATCTTTCAGGAGGCTCTTTCGCAATCTTCTTCATCTTTCGGCTGCTCCCGTTAGGGGTCGCCACAGCGGATCAGCTGTTTCCATTTCTTCCTGTCCCCTGCATCTTTCTCCGTCACACCCACCACCTGCATGTCCTCCTTCACCACATCCATAAATCTCCTCTTGGGCCTTCCTCTCTTCCTCTTGCCTGGCAGCTCCACCCCTAGCATCCTTCTCCCGATATATCCGGCATCTCTCCTCTGCACATGTCCAAACCAACGCAATCTCGCCTCTCTGACTTTGTCTCCAAACCGTCTAACCTGTGCTGCCCCTCTAATATACTCATTCCTAATCTTGTCCATCCTTGTCACACCCAATGCAAATCTTAACATTTTTAACTCTGCCACCTCCAGCTCTGCCTCCTGTCTTTTGGTCAGTGTCACTGTCTCCAACCCATATAGCATAGCTGGTCTCACTACTATCTTGTAGACCTTCCCTTTCACTCTTGCTGGTACCCTTCTGTCACAAATCACTCCTGACACTCTTCTCCACCCACTTCACCCTGCCTGCACTCACTTTTAGGAGGCTCTTTCGCAATAAAAATAAATATTAAAGTTTTTCTGATGGCTACACTGAAGGCTGGAGAAATGAGCAGCTGAACCTGTATTTAAATGTGCAGATTCATTAAAAAATAAAACCACCACGCACCCCATGCTCTTCCTTCGTGAGGTCCAGGCCAAACTTGGCAGGACCAGCAGTCAGGACCGTCCTGCCCAGAAATGGCGGGGAGATGAGTTGAACAACCAGAGGCACCACCTCCTCTTCCTCATGGGTCTGGCTCACCTCAGCTATCAGCTTTACCCTGTATGTGCCTTTCTGTCCAGCAGAGTCCTGCATGGGGATGGCAAACAGTGAGAAACAGGTGTATCTGTATGTATGCAGTTCAAATAATGTCTGATGCAAATTCAAGCTCAAAATTGCCCATATCTAGGACTAGGTTATGCATGTAGGGAGCACTCTTTTGAGCAGGTGTGTTTAACATCATGAAGGGCTGTGCAGGACTCACAGGAGCTGTGACTGTACCAGTGATGTCACTGAGCTTGGTCAGCGAGATTCCCATGCTTTTAAGGAACTCCACTGGCTCCATGCCACTGTCGTGCAGCGGCAGTTCAATGCCCCTATGATGTTGAACGGGAAACTGTATGTGAAGATGTGGGCTGTTGCACAAGCCATTCACACGTATGGCGACACACACACACACACAGACCCTACCTGACTGGAGCAGCATGGGGGGGCCGGCCCACCCCTGTGAGGTATTTATAGCTGTCCCGGATGGTCTTGGCAAAGGAGGGGTTGTTGGGGAAAAGGGTCTGGGCACTAGGGCAGGAGTAAGTGAAGAGGTCCTCCTCAGTGCCCAGATGGGGCTGCTGTACCTGAGGGAAGGAGGGTGGGTTTAGGTTAAGGCCACATGTGCGAGTTAGCCTCAGCTTCTGTGGACAGGAGCGCAGCTCACCGTGGTGTTACCCTGGCACGGTGTATGCGATGTAGACAAGGAGACAGGCAGCAGATGGGCCTCCGTGGTGAAGATGTAGTTGTCGATGTCAAATGGCAGTTGAGTCTCTTCAGAGAACAGCAGGTACAGGTACTTGAACATCTCCGCCAGGAAGAAGGAGTCCATTCTAAGAAGACAAGCAGAACCAACACCCCATTCCCCAATTTTCAGCATTTTTACCACCCCCATGCAATGAACCAGTCATTATAATTACAATTATTCTATTAACACCTTTCTTTTAATCCCAAGTGACTTGCAGTTTTAAGCTACTTATAATACTTAACCAATTCATACAGCTTGGCAATTTGCACTGTAAAAATTCAGGGTAAGTACCTCGCTCAGGGGTACTATGGTAGGAGGCGGGATTTAAACTTTGGTTTTTCGAGTGGAAGGCAGCGGCTCTAACCGCTATGCCACCCTGCACACAGGCGAGAGGATCAGGAATATGCTTGGTACCTGTCTTCATGGGTCCCGGTACGTACATCCTGCACGGCGGCGAAGCCACAGGGTACCCGGGTGTGAGCATTGAGTTTCTCCACAATGGACTGGCCCACCTTCAGGTAGTAGGGGTCTCCCGTGGCCTGACAAATGAAAGGGGAGCTGAAAATCACCGTTTCTCACTATTGCCTCGCTCACATGTCCAAATGGTGCAGAGTGAATCCGAGCAAATTCTGGGTGTTCAACTTAAGCACAGAATTATTATTTTTTTTAATAATACTGATTTTTGGGAAGAGAAAAAGACAGAGTGATGCTTGGTAACTAAAAAGGATTTAGCATTACAGAAAATATTTTCTTTTCCCATTGCGACCACTGAGTTTGAAATCTTAAATTTTACATCCAGCTGCAACACAACACTTTCTATTGTCCTGCAAGGACAACGGTATCGACTTGAAGCGATACCTTGTAGAGAAAGTAGGTGCTTTCTGCAAACTCTGGCCGCAGTGGGTGCTGGCCCCAGTGGACTCTGAACTCTGTGGTGAATGCCTAGAGAAATTGAAAATGGAAAAAGAGAGGATAAAGAGAAGGCAACAAAATGCCCGTGGGTCGCCAGGACATTTCTATGCTACACGTGGCTCAGTCTCAAAGCCTAAAGACATTGTTGGTCTGTGTCATCATTCACCTCGGGAAGGAACTTGTGTTGCTGGGTGACCTGGTACAGCATCTCATGGGTCTCGATGGCTGGCTTCAGATCCCCCAGAAGCACCTAAGGGCAACAGTATGGTTTCATCATAGGGTCCAAACAAGAACTGGACACTGGCTGGGTCAATGTCCACGATTCTTTCCATCTTGTAGCCACTGGTTATAAACAGAGCTGGGTGCTTGAATGATGAAACCATAGGACAGAGTCATGTTTTTTCCTTTTTCACATTTCCAGAGATTATCAACAAGTTATGTTATTTTCAATGGTTAGTTGTGAATATACATAAATACTAATGGTAGATTTTATGTTCAATATAGCTGCTTTAAATGATGAAGATGATGGTGGCAAAGAGGCAGAGGCCAAAGCCCAACCTGCAGGCCAGGGAAGAAGGCGAGGAGGGAGTCCATCCAGGTACGCACGCTGACGGTCGGGTTGTGCATGTGCACGTTGAGCAGCAGCGGAGGCTGGCTAATGTACTTCATGATGGCGCTGTAGTGCTGTGGTAAACACAAGAGCACCGGGTGTCAGCAAAGTTGCCACCTTTAATTTGTGTCTCATCTGTCAGCTGAAAAACAACTTAAATATTTCTCCAGCCTAAAATATGGCCTAGCTACAAAACGTTTGTCCCAAATGTAATTTCTTTATGTAATTTTTTATGTATAGTATATTTTATGATTTTCAATTATTTACACTAGCTCCTTACAATACAAACATCTGAGTTTTCCAAAGATACAGACATTTTCCAAGCTACGGTAATTGCATTTTCAACATTCAACATCTTCAAAAGAATAACGATCGGTGCAAAAGTGAGCAGGAAATGAAGCTCCTGGGGTCCACGGTGCGCAGAACACGGAAGAAAATTGACAAAACAAAAAGGAGAGCAGAAATATGGGTAGGTAAAGATAAAAATCTGAATATATGAAAGATAAATACAATTTATAGACAAATAATAAATAAATACAAAAATATACCAGTACACATACTTGCGTCTTATGTTTCTGAGATCCAGACCACTGTGCCCCTGCACTGGAGAGGCAGTTATTTATAAAAGTTGGATGGATGTGCTACAGCATAACCCTTTTTTTTTAAAAATATATATGTGGAGGTTTTGTATTACGTAACACGGGGGTGCAGCAGTAATGCTGGTGCTTCATGGTGCCTAGGCTGCTTGTTTGTATGGAGGTTTGAATCTGGCTCACTGTTTACATGTTCTCAATGTGTCTGCAACCCCAAAGGCATACACACAAAAGACAAAGGTAAAACCCTTCTACGCCCACTCTTATCACAAAAACCACAAGTGGTCACCATGAATCAAGCTCAACTCAGTAGCACTTGCCCTACCTGATGCCTTCCTGTATTATTTAGCTTCAGTGTTCATTATGAGTCAGCACAGGATTTTTTTTTTTTTTTTAGGAATAGACACTCCTCAATTTATTTATGGTTTAGGTTCTCTGAATATCGTGGCTAAAAATGCAGTACAAAAAATCTTTATTAACTACCCACTACAGCAGTTGATTTGGCTAAGGCACTCCCACACTACCCTTCTGTTAGCGTGCTTTTTGCTGTCAAAGCGGAAATGCAACATATGGTCCGTAACATTAAAATAAAAAAAAGAAACAGATAAAGAAAATGTAATTTGAAATAATCTGGAAAAAAGTCTGCATCACTGAAAATCTCTAATGCAAAGTTTTTCAGCATGACAATTTGAAGATCATTCATTTGTAGTACAACATGGGTCAGTTTAAGTTTATCCCTTAGAGTGTGGCACATACCGTGTTGAAGCGCTCCAGATACACGTTGTCACCTAATAGAATGTAGGCTTTCATCAGGTACTCGTAGTAGGAGTCAATGCCAGCACCGACACCGCTGTCTGCAGGAGGAAGAGGAGACGACTAGACTCACTCATCACATCACAGCAGAGAAGAAACTATATTAGATATTCATATTGTGGCTACAGCTTTGGATGACGGATGCTCAGGCAGAGTTAGTCAAATGACAAACAGAGTGAGGAAGGTGGCGGATTGTCACTCACCTCTGCGAACCCAGTCTCCGCTGTGGATGTTGATGACAGTGCCCATGAGGTCACTTCCTCTCTGCCGCTTGTCCCACAGCACATCCAGGGCTTTCCTTGCATGTTCCTGTGATAAGGCAGGCAAGTTCATACAGCCTTCAGTGAGGTATACTTCCTAAAATTTAATCCAAGGTACTGAAGGCTCACCAACATACCACGTCAATCACTGAAGCTCTCTCTCAAGGGTCAACCTCTGAGGCTAAGGTCTGTGCATGTTTATGCTGCTGTCCATCTTGCAGTTAGCTGTAAATTACCCCTAGTGTGGCCCCATCAACGCACCTCAAATACCGACTCCCCGGACAGCCGACTGAGAGCAGCGAACTCCAAGATCATGGTCCCCGCGCATGCTGTGCAAGTGTCTGACTCAGTGCCCGTGCGTGAGAGTGGGTTAAGGACGCCGTAGCGGAGATTGACCTGGGAAGAGAGTCAGGTCACAGGTGAGGCCCCCCCAGGAGGACATGGCAATGAGGCTCACGCTCCAAAAGTTATTTTTGATACCCTGGGGTAAGGCAAGCCACTGGTGGTGTTGAAAGCCGGCAGCAGCCGGTACCCAAGCTCTTTGGCCATGTGTAGCAGCTCGTCCTGGTACCACTGCATCCTCTTCCCCTGCCCACGGAGCATGTCTGCCATCACGTGTGCCCCCAACAATCCGCTGCAGGAACAGAATGGTGATACAAACAAAACCTTGTTTACATTTTCTGCCTTTCAAAACAGAAAAAAATCTCCCCCAAAAAAATCTCAATGTCAGAACTGAAATGTACTCTGATACTTAAACCACTGAGAATCAAGCCAAAGTGAAGCTGCACAGAACAGAATGAAATCCAGACCATCCTGGGCCATCTGATCGTACCCCAGTACACGAATGTTGGTCTCAAAAACGGACACAACGATGTCATTGTCCAGCCTGACATCTTTCACAGCCCTTTTCACTGCTTCCTCAAACTCCTCCAGCTTGTTCAACACCTGTTACACAAATGAAATAGAGGAAAAAACTGAAATCTCTTACCTTTTCATTGCTAGAAGAGAACATCACTTTAACGAGTACATTTTCAGTATTACTACTTCACAGAAAATTTGCTCATATTAGTGTATGCACAGTACGTTAACTGAATAGCGATTTGTGATTCCATTTATTTCAAGAGACAGAATTCATGATTGTCTTTGCTGCAGTCCATTACAGTCATACTTCTACCATGTGTTGTGTTTCTGACCTCTCGTACAAGCCAGAAAGTCAATTACCAAAACGAATGCATCTGATATATGACAGACAGAGCTGGAGGTTTAGACAAGGGATACTTTCATTATTATTTGAATAACTGCAACTGCATCAATTTCCATCAATTTTGCTGATGGCAAACGTGACTGTAAGCTCAGCTCTGGCTGAAGGCCAGAAGCCCATAAAAACAACTGACGGATTAAGGAAGAAAAATCTTTGTGTTCAATCAAAGAGATGTCCGTGCGATAACTACGTACTAGTCAAACACGTGACTTACCACCAGGGTGTCCAAAGTATCAATCAATGTGAGTGAGAACCTAGAGAGAAGAGAAAATGTCAAGTTGGTTAACTTCTGAAGACCCACCGTGGAAGCAGTGTCTCTCACTTCCCGTAGTGCCCCGCTCTCTTAAAGCAGGACTTTATATATAACGTCTCTGACTTACATTTCACCTTTACAAACTGATTTCAAGGAAGTAACACTAGTAAGTAGGAGGACACCTGTAATCTGAACACAGTCCTCTGAGTGTGTGACAAAATTTGATGTTTTCTCATATATGACTCAGATGGTACTTTTGTAACTAGAATACACAAACCCACAAAGGTCTAAACTGTAAGCAAAGGATCGTGGGAGCTTAGGCAACCAAATTAGACATGTGCCTCCCGTCTGGCGGGGAGACAAAAACATCTCAAGAAAAGCACATAGTGTGGCAAGCAGTGTTCTGCAAATACGGGCTACACATGAATAGACGAGTGCTTCTCAAACAGCCCCTTGAAAGTCACGCTCTGGAAGACTGGTTGTGCCCTGACTGATTCACTCACTTTCCCAGCGTGTCGTCGATGTCCCCCCTGTTGGGCTCGAGCCCCCTCACACGACCCTTACAGCTGAGGGGCATGAGCTCATCTGCAGGATAGGCATATTTCTGTGGGGCAAAGGAAAAGCAAACGTAAAAATCACACTGCGGAGGCACGTCAGATTAAAAGTCTGGCGTACATTTTAGTTTCCTTGACGCAAGGTTGTGAGCCATTTTTGTCTCTGTGCTAAAGTACAACCAAGGAACATGGTGTCTACCCATTAACGATAATGTACAGCTCACACGTAACCAGCTGAAAATGTAATGTGGTTCCCTGTGTGCAGGACACACGTCAGTTTTTTATTATTGTCATTATCCTTTACTGAGCCGACTCTTTTATCTAACCTTTGCCGTAGCTTTATGCAAAGGTAAAAAAAAAAAAAAAAAAAAAAAAAGAGCGCTTCCAAGTTCCAATATCACCGTGAGAGACTAGTTTTCATCATCATGCCGGACATGGAAGGTCTTGTTGATTTTTGTTTTCATCTTTGCTTTGGGTTACAATGATGCTCTCTCTTTTTTGTCTACTTTCTACTTCACGTGGTCCTGTGCTCCTGTTTACACCGTTTCCAATAACGTGATAGGGTATATTAACAAGGTGACATCACCGTTTCACAGTAAAATTATCTGCGTTTCCTCTTAAACTTGCTGAAATAGGACTTCAATTCAAGAACAGCAGGATTTAAATATTCAATCTAATTCTAATATTCTAATTATCTCAGTGTGTATTCAATTTTAAAGGGACTGCATATACGTCTGTCACTTTTAGTAATCCACTAGTAATTAACATAAGTGCACTTACTGTAAAATCCTTTGTATTCCAAGTTTACCCCACTGCAGTATACGTTTATAGCACATTTTCCAGGGACGCCCCTGCTATGCTTTTCTTCTACAGAATATAACAGGTTACACAGAACATGAACTGCACTGCTCCGAAGACCATCAATATAAAACGGTGTTTGCCCCTCTCGGTAAACACTGTCAGCTACGCTGAGAAGCATGTGGTTGTCTCATGAGTCTAAAGAAAAGTCGGTTCTAGATCTGTGGGTGGGATAACCCGAACAAACTTTTTGAACCTTTTTAGACGGGCAGTCCGACCACCTTTGCCACCTACTGTAACCCTTGGCCTTTTGAGTTTAATTATGAACAGAATTTATACATATTTGGACAAAAAGAAATCATGCTGCACCCAATACAGAACAAATCTGGCACAATAATACTCATAAAACAAATCAATAGGTTACTCATGTATGGCTCCCATCAAGAATGGAGCACAGAGCATACAGTTTAAAAGGTGAGAAAATGTTTAAAAAAAAAAAAAAAAAGCAATGAAGGGCAGTTTGCTAATCCAACAATCAGAAAACGGAAGTAAGAAACTGAAATTGAGAGGAAACTCAACCTGGATGTTTTTAAGCATATAGAGAAGGGTAAGAACTTAAGCGCAGGGGACATCAGCCCATGTGACCTGAGAGGTTAAAGCCTGGACAGGAGGTCAACCATATGGAAGTCCAGAGCAGGAAGCAGTCTAGTACACTCACCATGTAGCTCCCATACGCATGATTGAACATCTCCACAATCTGGTCTCTGAAGAACAGGAAACAGGAAACAACTATTTTACACAATGTTTTAATAAAGCCGGGGTGAAATAATACGTTCCAAAGTACAGGTAAACAAAGGTAGAAAAAGTTTTCTACCTGGAGCAATAAGGTTTGACCTGAACAGTAACAGCAGAGAGCTGAAGCAAATATTTGATCACAGCCTTGCATGTGACCAAACAAAACAAACATTAAAAACAACCAAAACCTTAATATCCACAGAATTCTGTGCAACAAACTTGAACTGCTAATGAAAACAAGTTGAACATTCAGTATTGTGCTCCAGTTGGGCCTGGGTTGCTGCCATGTTAGCTAATACGCTAATTACATCCTGGTGCCTGTCAGCATCACACATTTTTGCCTCACGTCCAACCTTTGGAACAAAAGCAAACCTGTGGAACCAATAGCAGGTGCACACTGGACTCATTCAGGCTCCAAGGGCTTAGGGTTACTGCCCCGTATCGTTCATCTTGACTCCATCGTACTGTGAGCATGCCACGGACAAATAAGAACACGGTGGCTTGATGTGCTGCGCTTCAAAAATGTTGGCTGCCGCAGTAGTAACATTTTCAGACCTCTCCCAAAACCGCTCCTAAAACACCCCTGTGGTGCCCAGTGGGGCTCACCGGTGCCTCAAATTGCCTCGACTAAAGGTTCAGTCATGGATTTTAATCTAGCTCATTCTGTACAGATTTTGCATTTATCCTCACAGTCCAAAGACTTGCGTTTCATGTGAACCGGTGATCCTAAACCATTCTCAGACTACATTTGTGTGCTATGTGGCTGTGTCAGCCAGATGGATATCATAAGTCGCCTTGGACAAAGGCATCACTGCAACCAGCTGAAGCCTTTAAGAGCCATGTGACAACACCCCAGCAAAAGAGAGCTCACCCTCCTGTCTTGAGATAAAACGAGAATACGAGAGGCAAGCACTCGGATACGGACTAAACCAGTAAGAAATATACCATGGACTTTGACCTGGATCGGTATGCCAGCGCATAACCCCACATGCAAAGTTTCCCCCTTTTGTGGTTTAAAGTCTATAACTATATATATTTTTTCTTTGTACAGTATGTTTATGCAAACAAATAACGGATTTCAATAGAACAATGGTTGTGCCTCGTACACTGGATGTGATGCATGTTCAAGACAAACATTTTTTGCAGCACGCCTATTTAAAAAATTAATTTATGTACATTTTCTTATCCGATCCTTCCATTCACTTCCTGCTCCAGCACAAAAGAGACTTGGGTTTCTAATAGTTGGTGGGTAAGTGCATGCAAACCAATATAGGACTGTGGTATGAAATTGGTTGAACTCATTTCCATGGCGTTTACAGCTCAAGTCTGCTGTTGCTGAGTGTTGGTGATAAATAAGATGAGCCCTGCACATATTTAAGGGACATCAACAACCATGACTGAATAACAGATTGCAGAGCCAACGCATTTCTCAGTCATTTTAAATACAGCTTGAAGCAAAATGTCTTACAAAAGAGGTTTTAATGGGTATTCTCCAGGTTCTAAAGTGCCACATGAACAATTAAATTACAGCACATGTGAATCATTTGGGTTTTATTAAGCATGTAGATAAAAGCTGCAAGTGGTGAGAAGATCCCAAAAACAGGACACATAATATTACGAACAGCCCGAAATCAGGATTTAACAGGAGGCTGAGGAGATTGCATTTTATTTGGAGTGACCTAGAACGTTTTAATTACATTTAGTTTTAAAAAAATTACATTTATTAGGGCCTTAAGAGGCCCAGAATCTAACCTATGACTAAAACAAGTGATGTCCATATTATTTCTACTAACTCATGTGGTAAAGGTGGCTTTGGATTTATAAATGTAGTTACAAACTTCCAGTGCCACTTACACTCGCAACTTGAGATGCCCCATAGATTTTAAAGGAAGGTCAAGTCACCACTTTATTAGTCAATGTAAAAAGTTTAACAGTTGCATGCTGAGCCAAAGCCCAACATGCAGTTTTCAAATGCACTCGTGGCATCTTCGTCACTTCTTTGTCCAAAAATGGTCCCTCCCAATCCTGCGATAGCTCTGTTGAACGGAGCCACCGTGACTCCCCAACCCTCGGCAGAAATCCACGCTCCATTAAGCAAGCACATTTTAACCCGCTCGATCATTTGGCACTACGTGCACCTGCAGCAGCCATAAGACTACCTGTTTACAGCACTTGTATTCCCAAGGGTCTGAAAATTTTCTTGTTAAGACAAGGAAGCCTTCCGTGAGCTTTGAGGACTGGGGTTGAGGAGTCCAGCTACAACTGGAAGTAAACCTGCTACCTGAGGTGAGCTATGAAGACTCAAGGAGCCAAAATTTGCGCTTAAGGTTACATTTTCAACACCAGAGATAAAACTTCAAAACTGAGCGTAAGCATCTTCACAAAGGCAGTGAAATAGCTAAATATTAGATATAATCTAGATGAGCAGCTTCTGCAAACATCTAAAAAATATCAACAGTAACACTTTATAGGGGCTGCTTAGGCTTCTGATGCAGAACAAACCCCAGTAAAGCGTGACTGAAACCCACAGCACGCATTCTGCTAATCGGGTCTGAACCAGACCGGAGCCTCGGCACTCAAGGGCAAAGTCCAGAAGCAGGAAGCTTACAGAATGCGTGATGCAATAACACAAATGTCGCCTCATCAGTTAAGATCGCAAGGCTTGCGTGACCGCTCAAGATCCTGTTCGCTGCAGAGCGATGGGGAAAAAATGACAGCGAAAAGTGAAAAGCCCATGTGGCGCAGCCCGACACCTTCCGACAGGTCTGCAACGATATCCAAACATCTGAGATCATCTCCTTGCAAAACACACACTTCACTGACGGCAACACTCATTACCTGCAACCACTTGGGTAATGCAGGGTTGCTGCAGGACCGAAGTCATTCAAGAAACAGGGTGTGAAACGGTAGAAATCGGATGGGACGCAAGACCGCCGAAAGGCGACCAAAAACAACACATTCGGTACTAAATGGCCTGTGCTTTGCACCTTGGCGAGTGTTGGATCTCACCTGATCCTGCTTTTCTCCTCGGCAGTCATGGCTACACATCCTTGTGGGAACCAGAGCAGGAGCCCCAGGGCACAGAAAAGAGTCCACTGCCTGTCCATGGCAGCTTACTGGTCAAAATGGGTTTTTAAAAGAAAGAAAAAAAAAAAAAAAGTGATGGTTGATTCCGTCTTCCCTGTGTTTGCTCAACCCAACTCCTCTGCAAAAGTCAATATTGAAGCGGCTAAAGTAAATTAAAAAAAAAACTACCAAAAAAAAGGTTTAAAACATCCTGGTGTCGTCGGCGTACCAGCACCGAGTTTTTGGAGAGTGTTAACTAAATATAATTATTGTATAATAACTGGGAATATTACAATGGAGCTTCAGTCAGCTGCAACCCGGAACTGAACTCCTTGTGGTTTTAACCGCACTGCTTCGCTCACAAGTATCGCAGAACAACCTCGGTGACAATAAAAAAAAAATAAAATAAATATAAAACAAAAGGAGAGAGCTTAAAAGGCGATGCAAACGTGCAATTTGACTGCCGTAAAATTAAGGGTTTAACGTAAACTGCCGGCTAGAACGCGTCCGTCGTGAAGCTAACAAGTTAGCACGTTCTGAGGCTGCGAGTAAACACGACCCGGACATGACGTGAAAAACTATTTTAACAAAACAATAATTTGAGTGTTTAAAACAGACTGATGTACAGAAAGGCAGTGGCTTTAACCAATGGTGCCTTAAATGAAACTACATTAAAATAGAGGGAAAATTGTTAGAAACACTCCAGGCTGTTCTGACGCGCCCACCAGCTCCGCGACTTTCCTCACGAGTTGTTTTCCTTTTTGCTGCCCGTTTTCTCAAATATTTTCCTCCTTTCCCTCCCGAAGTTTGTTATTTCTTCTTTTTTGTCTCTCCTGTGTTATTTTCCTTTCTTGCGAGTTGCCTTGCCGTCCGTTCGCTCCACACGGGTCCACCGCTGAAGGCACTCCATCGCCAGGTCCACCGCCCCCAGGGCTCAGCCGGAAAGCTGAAGGCGGGCTCGGTCACTGCGAGAACCCCGGTGCTCCGCCATCCCTCCTGGGCATAATCCTCCCCGAAGCCGGTTACAGCGCGGCCGACAAAGAGACCGAAAGCAGCGCTCGCATCTGGGCCTCCTGCCGGCCCGGAAAGCAGGAACACGGCGTCACGGACGAGCACAGCCCGCCCCTTAAAAGGAGCCCAGACCTCATGCTAACGCACAGTGACGTCATCAGCGCGGAACGCTGTCAGGGGCGCGCACCGAGTCGTCTTGTGCGAGCGGTTGCAACGTTACAGCTGTTTTCTTTGCGTTCATTTTAAGCTCTCCTTTGAGATTGTTTTTCTGTACGGACACGGTTTTAAAGTATGCTTTCTTTCTTTTCTTTTTTTTTTACCAATGACCAAATCGGTGTTTTACTTAAGTTATTTGTAATAATAAGACAAATAGCTTTCTTACCAAAACAAGGTAGGCTAAGGAGATTAATATATGTCATCTCAACTGTTTGCGTCCACAAAGGCCAAAGATAGTGACAGGTTAAGGATTTAACGTCAACAAATGTGTGAAATTGCAATGAGCGGCTTGTAAGGGTAGCACCGAACCGCCGATTTGACTTTTATTCTCAAATATTTCTGGTGTTGGTCAGATTTTAACGCGAAATCAAACATGTATGGGCATCCAAAAGCGTATGTGAAATTACGAACTGTATGAACAGTTACGTGTGTTATAATTACCGTTTTTCGAAATTCCGCGTTTGCTCGTCTTGGGGGAAAAAAAAAACAGTACTTCAAGAAACCCGTTTAAACTACGTATCCCAGAAGGCACTTCGTTCGCCATTACGATGACGCGTTTACGGGGTGCGGCTCCTGGCCATGTGATTGGTGCGGAGGGGGATTCACGTGCCCTGGTCCGCTTTGCCGCACAGTGGTGGTGAACCGAGGGACGGACTGGAAACTCCGCTATCGCCCCCAAAAATGATGCCTGTAAGTTATTTTCTCATTTTGCACTGCTTTTTATTTGTATGCAAGTAATTCGGACTTTTGCCTTTGATCGGAGTAATTAGAACGCTGAACGTTTTTCTCTATAGAATTTGTTAACGTTTTATTTGTAATTTTACACTCTTAATAGGGCATTACTATATAACAACGTGGGGCTCTTTTGTCCCAAGTAGTTGCATGTGTTAACTCTAGCCACTTTTTGAAAGCTTAAAAAGGCTTTATTGAAACAAATGGAATTTAAATGGTCAAGAGTAAAGTTTTTGGTAAGGCAGCAGAAAACATTGGACAAGTACCATATTAATCATTTCATATTTTCCTTAAATTTCTTCTATACCAAAAATACCATTTTTATGGTAAACTTTTAGCCAGTACTGTATCTCATTAATTCTGTATGCACATAAGTCAATAAATAACAGTTATTAAAAATATGAAAACAAATGATGCATAAACCACAGCCATGTGCATTTATTAACTCAATAAGGAAATTGAAAATAAGGAAGTGGATGGAATTACCGGTAGCAATAAGACAGCAAGTTGTATAAATCAGGCTGTAGTTTGTTTCTGGAAGATTTGGACCCAGTAGCGGTGGCACGTGAGCTGAAGGTAACCGTACCCGTCGAGCACGCGTGTTCATCTTTTCGAACGGCCTGCTTCTGTCTTCCTCCCTTCCTGCCCAGTTAGGAAACAGTAGTTCCTGGAATGATCAAATTCAATGAAAAATGCCGACTGTAAGGCCCCTCGCTTTATCCCACTCTTTGTTTATTGCAGCTTGGTTCTGTACTGCAATAATTAAATCTTCTCACGTCTCCACCTGGAAACAAAAGATCCCAACCTGTGCCGGAGACTTTTGTACCCATTTTAATTAACATTAACTTGCATCCTGACTGTCCATCGCCTCCTGGTGCCATTGGTTGTGGTGTCCAACCGACAGCTTGTGTTTAAGGGAATGTGTGTGGCATGCTGGTGTGGGACAGGTAACTGTTTACTGACGATAAGGAAGTTGATAAGATGTCGCAAAGCAGTGTTCCGCTTGGCTGAAAGCAGCTCACCCCAGTAGGACCCAGATTTTTCCAAAATGGATTTGATGCCCTACTCTGATCTCGGAAGGACGGCCATGTTTCCTCAAGAGTCGAGTGGCTTCTGATCGCTTCCTTTAACCAAGGAAGAGGGTCACGCTGTACTTGGACAGCAGGTGGAATCACACTTGTAGTTGCCACCTTTTATTTGAAGGACATTTGGATCCCTGCTCCTGCTGCAGAACCTTTTACTGATATACTTATTCCAAACTAATATGGTAAAACTTACCTAGCTGCAAAAATAGGAAAAATCACTATAAGCACCTTGACACTAAGTCGCTTTGGAGAAACGTGTCATATGAATTACTTTCTAGATTCACTTACAAATTGGACTGGATTGAGAAAGGTGTGTCTGTAAGTACCTGCTGATAAGTCAGATAATGGACGAAAGGGGGCTGGGCCCGGTCCACAGAGCCGAAGGGCGCGACTGGCCGAACTGGCAAGCAGCGGACCCTGGCGTGTTGAGACCTGTATAGAGCAGCTTTTGTTCTGTTTACAAAGACAAAACAAATTTCTTAACACATATCTGCAGCTATTATGAGAAACTTGCTTTCGGTTTTCTGCGTTCTCATTTTTTCATACAGGTTAATGTTATTTCCTGTGCTCAAGTTTAGGGGGTGTTTTGTGTAAGGTGCAGACCAGGGACATTTTCCCAGCATGCCTCACTCACAGACTTCTGTCTCCCTTTTTGCAGATGCATTTTGTGGACTCGAGCAACGTGACGTTGCTGTTTGACTTCTGGGATGTGCATGGGCCCACAGGTACCCACCGCCAGCCCACATTCCAGCAGCCCAGCACAGTTCATTGCATCCATTGTGACATCTAGGGCACACGATACAGAGCCAAGGGCATGGAGGTGGGGACGGGTGCTCACCTTTCCACACCGTTCACAGAGGCTCCAGCGCTGCATGAACCATGCAGCAGACAATGCGAAAAGAACTGGCTGGATCAGTTACTTAATTTGTCCCAAGTTATTTATGCTTCACTTCAAATTTTTTGTCAGGGTTTGTTTGGAAAGAATCTCAGGTGACATCACTGTGTTTAGGCAATATTACATTCTACATCACCCAAAAAAAAAAAAAAAAAAAAAATCAGGACCGTGTCTGTTTGCCAATAAGAGAACCCTGATGACAGCGAGCCTGTTGTTTGTTACCACAGGTATGGCCCTGTCTGTCCTTGTGGTGCTCCTGCTCAGCATGCTCTACGAGCTGCTCAGGGTGGGTAAACTATGGCTCAGCAACCGCCAACATTCTGCCCAGCTGCCCTCACAGAACCTGGGCAGCAACAGCACCCTGGGCAGCAGCCCCTCAGAGCTGTCCCTAGCCCCCATGGAGCCCCAGCGCACCCCTATCAACAAGTATGACCTCTGCTTCATATCTTTAAGACAAAACTTTTTGTTTACAAAGATCGACTCTGAGCCGAGTGGTCTGATTTAACTATTGCTTACTGTCCGTAATCTGTCCGAAAAATTTATTTTTGATTTTCTAAAATTTGTACCCAAAACTCACCATCCAAATCAAGCGTACAAGTCCAGGGTGGAGGAGAGAACATATGTTTTCCATTAAAAATAATGGAATACAGGCTCCAAAAATCCACTATCAGAGATGTCAGGTTAATGAAGGATAGCAGCACCGCGGGAGGCACCTGAGCCGTCTATCAGTTCGTTTGCAGGTTGTCCTATTTTTTTAGCCACAACACCACCTGCTGCCCACACATACAAAATTGAGTTATCTTATATAGGGATGTTTACAGGTCAACACGTTTCACTTCAGAAAATATGACTTAATTTACTTTTTTTTTTTTTTTTAAACTTGGAAGTCTGACGTGCAGTTGTTCACAGTGATGTCTCCAACAGGTGGGGGCTGCATTGCCTGCAGACAGCTATACACTTGATCCAAGTGGTCTTGGGCTACATGCTGATGCTGTGTGTCATGTCCTACAATGTGTGGATCTTCTTGGGTGTCATCCTGGGCTCCCTCATCGGCTACTTCCTGGCTTTCCCTTTGGTTGGGCGATACTAGTAGAGGGAGAGGAGGAGGAAGAACATGACGAGCGGAGTCACTGCCAAAATTTTGCCCCTGATGCATTGAGATTCTAGTGAGCCCTGGCTGGGTGAAGAGCACGTTTTAACTGGAGGCACTTTGTGGGACTGCTGTGCTGCTGACCACCGGATGGATCTGTTTCCTCACAGGAGTCCACTGGGCTAGGTTTTTAGCTGCAGAGTGTTGGAAAAGCCTGTGGAATAGCCTTTGTTTGTAAAAGCATAACGTTTTTTAGCTGAACAGACATCTCAGTGTTAATGTCTTGGGAATCATACCCAGCCCTACTGCTGGGTTAAATATTAAGATGGAAATGCAAGACTTGTGTGTAAAAGGTGGCAAGAAGGCTTTCAGGAAAATGTTCCTCAGCTTTTTAGAAGTACAGCTAAACAGGCTTATTTGAGAGATGTTTTATACCACATTTTATACAGCTTGTTTTAAAGTTTTTTTCAGGTTATTCAAATCCGAAAGTGACTGAACCCAAAGCTGTGATGCAAATAACCAAACAACACAGAGGGGCCTCTTTTCTCAGTCTCGTGCAAAATTGCAACTGCTGCAGAAACCTGTTGGCATTGCACTAAAACTGTACAACTTTGTGATTTCTTTGCTGCACTTGAGCAGCTGGAAAAGAGCATCAAAGTGCAGCTTTTGTTAACAGCAGCAGTTTAGCTGTTGAGAGGACGCACAGTCAGCAGCAAAGCGAACAAACCTCCGTTTCTCTGTGCAGTCTAAATGTTTGCGGCTGCTCGAGGACTAATAAGTAAACTGTATTGTAAAGGGTGAACTATTAAAACAGTAAGCCAGGGAAGATGGCGTCAAGCCATCTGAATGGTTCTGGCATGAATGTTGCGGGGAAATCACTGAATTGTGAGGAAGCGGTCAATGCTTGTGATACAAATTATGAATTCATGTACATTTAAACCATGTTTAAAGTGTGTTTTAATCATATTTTACAATAAAAAGCACTGAGCTGTAAGTATGGTTGAGTGGGTTGAGTGTACAGAACCGTGCAACTTTAGCATCAGTCTGAGAAATTCAAAACCTGCACCAGTGGGTGGTTGCAGTTATACTTGGCACACTGTGGTGGACTGTTGAAAATAAATTGTTTATCACTCTTCCCCATGAGGCTACAAAACACATGCCTGGAAAACACGATTTCTGATCAGATCTCTCACTATGGTAAACCTTGCCGGATCCCTTCGTGCTTATGGGCGACTTCACAATTTATCTACAAGATGGATGATGTTTCTACACGCAGAACTGAGGAAGGTAACTTACTAGACAGAGCAGCTGGGATCCAGGTCTGAATCCCACCCTTGATCAGTGCAGTTACCCTGAACTGATAAATAGCAAAAATTGCCCAGCTGTGTAAATAAAAGGGTTAGTACACAAACACTGTACAATCCTTTGCAGAAACTCTCAGACGAATGAATAAATAAACCTTCTCCATACGTCTGCCTTTAACTCAGTAGCAGGTGTTATCCTCAAAAAGGCAAATTTAATCTGGTAAAGGTAATGTGCTATTATTCTACACTGTAATTATTTACAATTTTAAAGATAGTTACAGCTTGAAAAATTTGAACATTTTTACTGTTGCCTACAGTACATCAAATTGAGTGATAACTAACACTGCTGGCCATTTTCACTGTATGCATTGAGCTGCATATGACATTTCAGTTCCTCATCAGATTGTGATGAATCTGACTGAAATCCTGCTGCAATTCATGGTCATCAGTAACAACAGAAAGAAATCCTCCCGACGCAAAAAGGGACACAAAGCTGGTCACAAGAGAAAACTTAACGTTTAGAATTTATCAGCATTTAAAATGCTGGTGTAGTAAGTAAATGGCATGTACACATTAACCCTAACATCAAGCTACTAATTTACAATATCCCTCTATATCCACCACAAATTGAAGCAGACATTTAAATTTTATTCATTTTTTTTTCAATAAGTATATACTGTGTTACACTTAATAAAATACATATTCAATGCAAACTCATGCTCGTGTATGAGGCGCACGGGTGAGCCGAGGGGTTAACAGGGGAGAAATGGTGCCGAAGGTGCTACATCTCTAATAAATAAAATAGGGAAAAACATAAGCCAAGTTGCTTCCTTACATAACACTACTCGAACAAGAGTCAGATTTCGTATAGGTGGCCCACAGTGTTCCTGTTGGGAAAGGGCCTTCCACTAAACTTTCATTTAAAAGCACAAACAAAACACAAACAGCATGGAATCCAGGACGACAATTATTCTCAAACTGGGAACGTGTCAAACACAAGGAGTTGGTCAGCGCCTTTTTGTACATATTTCCAATCTATCAATGGGAATTTAGCTAATAATTACAAAATGTGTAAATAGACCGGTCCCACAAAGCTTGTACTAAAGCGTCTCTCCACTTTAACCGCTTTGTAAGTGGGAGGGGGGGTGTAAAGAACCATCACAATGGTCAGCAGGGGGCAGAGTTCCTCTCCCCTCAAAGCCAATTCCAGCTCCTCCGACAGCTTTTGCTCTCTTACCGCAGTCTCTCGCTCCTGCGGTGCAGTGTTGACCAACCTTAATGGAAAACGTAAGACTGGCAACACCAGCAATCGCCTTGAAGAGGAAGAACGGGAAGGAAAATCTGCTGGACGGCGTTCCTCTAGCTCCCACACCTCCTTTTCCACTGGGACCGTTGTTCGTCGACACACTGGAAACCACACACTTCTGACAGAAAAGGCAACACGGCATTCGGATAAGTAAAATTACTGTAAAAGCTCTGACCTCGATGCTCCCGCCTCTGAATTCAACAAAAAAGGTGATAAAATATAAAACAAGGCCCTCATTCTGACCAGTGATTACAAAGGAAGGCCTTCTCACCTGTCAGTCAATGTACATAGCACGTTGTATTGGTCTGATAAGGAATCCTTTGACTGTCTCATGCGAAGGGGAAGCAGATATCCTCAGAATGGCATCTTTGTGCTTATCAAACTACTACGGCTACCTCTGTACAACATGGGTGAACCAGTTGACTTGCGGTTCTGCTCTCCATGCCCCAACTAGAATACAAGACAAAAGTATAGCCGGATGCAACCACAAGAACAAATGCAACCGAAGTAAATGCATCATGAGATGGAGGGCGAGGAATGTACTAAATGCCTCTAGAAAGTTTCTTGGTTGAGACAGAGCTTCGTGACTAAATCGGTTATCGGACATGAAGAAAACGTAACGCAGCAGTTCCCTACCAAAAGCAGACGTAATCCTGATTTTCCTCTTTTTTTTAAGCAAGAAATTAATGGGTGTCGTTCTGTCCACAGCACATCCCCGCTGACCACAGCCACGATAATTCCGGTAGCCAGTGGTGGTAAAGCATGATGGGAAGTCGGATGTGATTTGATGTGCTGTACCGGTGCCCAGTAAGGCCAATTGGTCAGACTGCTGCTCAAAGCCACAGAGAGCCAAACGCTTTAGCAAAGCTGCGGGACGACACATCCCTGCTTTAATTTATGTGGCATCCATTATAGTAATGGCTGGATTCCCAATAAACATTGTAAACGGCACTACAATAAAAGAAAACTGCATCCCAATCAAACGCAGAAAATTTAAAATTATATTAAAGGCCGTCCTCTTCGGATTGAAGGAGTTCAGCCTTAATTCATAAAAATTACTCGAACAAAAACTCTGCTGTTTCATTTGCATAAAAAAGGGGAAAAAAAAAAAGTTATTTCCTCTGAATTCAGACAGTGCTTAGAGGATCGAGCTCCGACTCCGAATCCTCGTAATCAAATGTCACCATGACCGACTCTGGGTCCACAGCGGCGCGTTCTGCTTTCAAGGCTGCGGTCATCGCCTGACGTTCCTTCTCCGGAGCCTTACTGACCGGTGACTGGAAGCCGCTGTCATCGTGGCGGTTGATTTCGGTCTGCGGGATGATCCCTGGGACCTCCTCGTCTCCAGCTTCCTGTTGGCCGCTTCCTGCAGGGAACCTGCTCTCAGGGCGCCCTGCCTGCGGCTTGCTTTCCTTCTGCAGCAGCCTGTTCAGCAGCGACTTGCTGTAGTCGTCCTGCCGGGAGCGCGGGTTCGACTCCTTGCCCCAGTTGTCACCCTGGGAGGTTTGGCCATTGGTTAGAAGAGGGCTTTTCAGGTCGGATGCAGGAACGAGAAGCTCCATCTTGGGGTTGAGGAGGTTGCGGATCTCATGCACGCTATCTGGGGACCTTGTGGGACTGTCGCCAGGTTCAGAACTTGAATCGGGGAAGGGGCTGGAGTCCAAATTTTCGTCACCCACCACCTCCTCCTCCTCTTGGATGCCGCCCACACTTGACACCTCTGTGTATGACCCATACGCAGGGCGCCGGTCATCGTGCATGATCATGGACACCACCTGGTTGCGCTTCCTCTGGAGCTCCACGGCACTGCCATCCCCACCTTTTCCCCAAGGCCCGTAGCTGGTGGCCCAGTCGATGGCCGTGTCCTTCTCCGACTTGTATAGGTTGGGGTCACTCTGGGTCAGGATCATGCTGTCCCGGAACAGGTTATGCTTTCGCTGGACTGCTGCCTCGCGCACCGCTGTTCAGACAGGAGGCAGATTAGCACTGGAAGCACAGCTGAACTACAAGCTACAACTAGGAGTGTCTTCCTGCATCAACATCTGTTAGACTACATTTCATATCTTATAATACACAGAAGCACGGAGCTGTGGTAACCTGTGTAAGACATGAAGGCAAACTACATGGTATTTGCAAAACCCCATGTGTTCCAGTATAGATCTGGTGTGATGCTGCCCAGGGAAGGTCTGACGCACCCATCATGATGTCCTTCATGGCTGACTGCAGCACCACCTCCTCGAAGATGTTCTCCACCAGAATGAAGCGGGATAAGTCCTCGAAGATCAGCTCACGGAACCGGGGCAGTTCCTGCACGGGAGGGCCGTGAAAATGAACATACTGTATATGACACACTGAGATGTGCTGCATGGGATACTCATCTCAAATGTGAGTGTTGAAATAAATAAGGAAAAGTTACCTTCCGTTCACTCAATTTACATTTTCTTCTAATACCAGTTTTCCGATAACTGAACGTCATACATGAGACAGAAACTCACCTTTGCACAAGATGGGTTCAGTTGCTTCAGCATGTAAGGGATGATGATCTGCAAGAGGGCCTCCTTGAAGAACTTCTTGCGCACTGTGCTGCTATCATAGTCAAATTTCTGAGAGGGGCAGGAACAACAGACCATTCGAGTAAAGGGATAAGTAAAACGCAGTAAATATACCCTGCCAACACTACTGCACTTAACACATAACCACATGGTGCCAGTGCACATCTCGCATCTCCAAGCACAAAAAGAGCTACTCTCTGTGTACAAACTACTAAATCAACATAGCACGGCAAGACACTTATATCACACAGCCCATTGGCTCTCTGCGCCTCGTCCTCCACCAGCCTGCTCTCAAGCTGCAGGAGCCTCCACCCTGGCTCTGCTCCGCTCTCACCTTGATGACTCTGTCCTGACATCGCCGAATAATCTTGGGGACATCATCTCCCTCCTGGTCACTGAGGGACTGGTGCAGGAGGTACTCAAAGGTGTAAACAGCGTTATCCATTTGCTGCGTGTTGGAGACAAAAGGGCAGACGACATATCAGTCACCGATTCTTTTGATTTGGACAGTGAAAGTTCAGAGTCTGAACCCTCCCTCTACAGTTGATACAGTAAAAACACGGTAAAAATCACTTGGCTGTACAAATTGGTAAATCATTGTAAAGCAACTTGACTAACACAGACACCTTAGATAAATATTTGAGCTTAACAATAATAATAATAATAATAACAACAACAACAACAACAACAACAACGACAAAAACAATACTGCATTCTCACATTCCTCCACCAGAGAACACTAGTGGCACAATGACAACCCAACCGGTGTATTTTGTGATTTACAAGTCAAGCCCCTCCAATTTCATCTCTTCAAGCTACTTGCACACACTCGCATGCACACTTAAGAGGGAAGGCTTCGTCTAAATGTGGGCCGTATAAATGGGTAAGTAACTCAAGGTAGCTTAACATTAAAAGTTGCTTTGGAGAAGTGTCAGATGAATTAATAAAAGCAGAAGTCAATACAGCCCACGGTTAGAAGGGCCACAAATTACCCACGCACCCCAGTGAGCAACTCCATCTCCAGTACAGACAGACGTCCCATATAATGTCATTTTTATATCATGTGTCACCAAGTGTGGTGAGATCCCCGTGCCTCTTCGTCACTTCAATCGTCATGTCACTTAGTTCTCACTTTGCCACCAGGCGACACCCCAAAATACCATGGTAACAAAGGGACAGGATTAGCCTCCTTTCGTTGCTGTTATTACACATTGCTCTATGCTTTTCTCCAAAACTACTTTGTACACTCAGTTGCATGCAATGATTTAAAATTTTAAACAGCTGAGTAATTTTTCCTTTATCAATTATTGGTAAATCCCTTAATCTAGGGTGCTGCAGTAGGAACAGGGTTCAAACCTAAACTCTCACCCTAACCGACTGTGCCACATGCCAGTCATATTATGTTGCCTTTCACATACCACTGCACTCCTTATGTCACCGGGGAGGGAATATGAATGGGACATTAATTCCCTGCTATGCAAAAAGTGCGACGCCTCATTGGGCGATGCGGTTCCTTAAGGACTTGGTTCTGCCTCAGAAGGTGGCATGAAAACCGATCCTAATTTGGAGACAAAGCTCCAAGATAAAAGAAGGCGTGTCGCCTGGCAGCAGCTCTTTCCTGTGATGTTTAAGACTGCTGAGGATGAGACACAACCCACGTTCAGCCCACTCATGCTTTTAGTTTGTCAGGCCAGGCAAGGCAGCAGGTTGCTAAAAAAAGCTGTGGGTTCCAATGCCACCAGTTGAACCTGCTACTGTATCCCTGTCAGAGGCTCCGATCCCAGTTTTCTCTATCAGCAGATAAAGAAGAGAAAGTGTGGCATCCTTGCCTCCCTCATGAGGATCTGCGCCCGCTGGACGAATACGGATGGGCTGGACACGTCAAACCTCCGCTGCAGGCCCTCCAGGTTCATCTGCTCCGCCTTTTCATAGCAGCTCTGCATCTTTACGGGGTGGTAGGCCAGCATGGACACCTTCTCCATGTGCTGCAGGTGGCCAAGGGAGGTAGGATGAGAGAGAGCAACAGATGTCACCCACCCACTGTCAACTCTGGGAACCAAACTCTCCCAAAAGAAGCAGCCCAGTAAGTAGCGTAGAGGTTAGAGCTGTTGTCTTGTAACTGAAGGACTCAGGTATTATTCCAGCCTCCTGCTGTAGTGTACTTGATCAGTAAAGTATAGTAAAAACTATCCAACTGCATAAATAAGTAAATCACTAAGTAATTTAATATAGAAATCTCACCTCTGAATAATAATAATAATAATAATAATAATAATAATAATAATAAACATAACACAGGACAATTAAAGGCTGCAGTCTATAAATATATGAATATAAACCTGCACTAAACATGTTCCTTGGCACTTTCCAGTCTCTTCACACCCATAAAAAAGAGAAATATAAATTCAATAGCAATAAAGGACTCCACCACACTTAACACACTGGCCTGTGATCCATTTCTGTGGTAAACAAACACTCCCAGCCTGGAAAGAGACAATTATTTTTATAGCTTAAAAAAATCTACAGTGTTATAGCACTTCCTTACATAACTTCTTTCCATTGTGATTTTATAACTATTTCTAAGTTTGTAAGATCTGGAAAAAAACTTTCAGGAAGACCCTGTGTTCCCTTCACAACCTGTACTCAGAATTTTATTAGGTTCTCTCTCACTCAAAATAAGGATAACAGGCCTGCCAAATATATCTATTGATGTATGACTAAGGTTTGTACACAAGTTATTTACAGTGATTTGCCCATTTCATTTTCACTTAATCAGTACCTTGAATTTAGCTCCTAACAGCAGCAGGAGATGGGATTCAAACCTGGGCATTAACCACTACACCACCTTATAAATGTCTCTACAGTCACTCTAGTTAATGGTTTGGTTCTCGTTCACCCCCGGAACCACTCTTACCTCTGGTAGTTTTTCCCTGCTGCCCTCGTTCTGTATGTTCTTGATCATGTCCTCAAGTTCGCGGAAGAAGAGGTCGCGAACCTCAGCAAAGCCACGGCTTGTGGGCTCCATGAGGGCCTCCAGGATGGAGCTGATGCAGGGCTGCACGTTGTCTTTCAAGAGCTGCTCGGCTTTGGGGAGGACCAGCGCTGTTGGGACGGGGGGGTGGGGGGTAGGGGAAATCACTGTTAGGCCACGCCCACTTGGGACATCAGCAAGGATAATACTGGGATGGAGGCATATGGATGGCTGGCTCATGCCCATGTGCACATGCACACACACAAATGCACAGAATAGTCCCTGTTAACAGGTTTCGGGGTGTGAAGGTAGAAAGTAGTATCTGCTGTTCATGACTGCGGTGGTAATGCAAGAATTTCCCCTGTAGGCCTGTTTGAAGAATGTGGTTCTTCCGCATTCATTCCACTTGTGAAAAGAAAAAAAAAAAAATACATACATATATAAAAATTAAAAAAAATATATATATATATGGACGAGCCGCAGGAGGGAGGCTCTTGCAGAACAGGTATTTGTGTAGTCAGTTTAAATGTCAAAAATACAGATGCTTCAGTGGCACTGCAACCACACACAGAGGGAATATCTCAGTGGGAGCACATAGGGTTGCTTTACCGCGGATCTTGCTAGTCAGGTGCTCCCTGGCGGCAATTATCTGGTCCATGTCGGTACGGATGGAGGCTTCCAATTGGGGCCGGCCTGACTCACTGATCTGGAGCAGGGCGTCATATTGAGCCTGCGTCTGGCAGAGGACCTGGTGGTACACTGCATCCAAGATCTGGGGTGGGGGAAAGAGAAACCAAAAGCATGATAACCACTACCATCATGGAAGCAGCATATTTTTACCAAAATAAATGTTCATCTAAAATAGTACCAGTCATGAGTCCTCATAGGAGGGGGAAGGGTAGATTACCGGCACCATTTTGGTCCCTAACCCTGACGTTACCTAGGCAACAAGTACATTAGTAATTGTACCCTAATCTCTGACTTGTCATGAGGTCTGGAGAAGGACCAAACACTCACCAGCATCCAGTTTCTCTGCTTCTGGTACAGTTTGCCTTTCAGTCTGGGGCCAATGAGATTCCTGAGCTCAGGGACCAGGGTCTCCATGACAAGGTTGGCCAGGATCTGCGGAAAGGGAAACACACAGGCCAGGAGTTACAACACACACCCTCAGACATATGGTTATATAGCATCTTCGTCTACAATACTACTTCATGGTGCGAGAAACGAGTCGTGCTACATAGAATTGGAAGTTAGATCATGAGTTTGTGGTTTGTGAAACCCTTTGGGGGGGTGTGCAGGGATGTGGGAAACACTGAAGGTGTGTTCCTCTTCCTTTCTCCAAAGCCAAAATTGCTCCACAAATATTATACATGAGGCACCTCCCTTAACCAATATAGCCATGGCTGTTTGGGGAAAGGAATACGCTAGAAGATATGTGCATTTGTCTTGTGCATGAGAAGGTGAGCAAAGCTAGAGATTTCATGTGAAGATCCATCATGAACCTCTGAGGAGTGAGTAAACTCAGTCCGATCTACATTGAAGAGGAGAAACCGGTGAGGCCAAACCACACCTACGTACCAGTAGCGTTAAATCAACGCCCAAATATTGATGAAGCATTAAAGAAATTACACTTCTTGATAGGGGACGGGAAGCACCCTGGAGCCCACACCCCACCTGACCATGCTCATGGGCCAGGATTTCTGTAGGTCCCAGCTCTGTTAGGTAGGACTGTGACAACCCCACAGCCACAAAATGAAAGACTGCAGGGTGGTGGCTGCTCCATGGTTGGAAAAAGAGCAGTCCAGAACCACACCTCTACAGACTGGTGTGTGGAGAGGACTAGGGGCCAATTAACCAGCACAGGGATCTGGGTGGAGGTGGGTGGTGGGCAGATGCCTGGGTGTGGACCCCATCTGGCTCAATAGGTCTTTATTCAGGCTACACTCAGACTGAGGTCAGTTTGTGCCAAGTACTGTGGACATGGTGGTACAGCACCCATGCACATTTTCATTATACCAACTTTCAGAAAGAGGCAGAAGTCTGATGGCCCATATGGGGGTTTATTAGCAGCTAACTTGTTATAGCAGGATAATCAGATCCAAATGCAGTATCAAGACATTATATCACACTTTCAACTGGTTTACTGCAAACTCAGTAATGTTTTTGCAACCTCCCAAGTAGCACATCAGTAAAATTGACAGCAGCTATAGCTGAAATACATAATATCTCAAAGGTAAACAACATTATTATCCATCTCCAGTGTAGAATTACTTCGCACCATGTTGTTGGCCTCATACGGGCTCAGAAAATACATTTTATTTAAATGCAACATCCAGAGGTTTTGAATCAGTCCAAAACATTTGGGAAAGTATGGGTATCAAGTACAAAAACCCAGTTTGTGCCTCAACCACAGCAACCGGGAAGTATAAACACAATTGTAAACACACACTCCTTTGTCCATAAACATCTGCTCAGTGCCCAGGATAGCATGCACCCCTGCAGTCCACAATGCAACACAGTGGCCCACCGAAACCGCACCGCTGTTCAACGATCTCAGGTGAGCAGTCAGTGAGTGAGTGCGACATCGCTCAGCCGTGACAACAGCGGATCACATAACTCACATTCCACACCTGTGTGTGGAAAAAGCTCATTCTAGTCCAGCATTCGACCTACTGTGACAAGTGAAATCGCTAACTCACACACTGACAGGTGCGCACCTGATGGTGACCATTTGCATTGTAATGCTCTTGAAAAGGACACATTCCCAGGTGAACACTGGGAGGCTTTTACAGCGCCTGGCGATATGATGGCCAGATGACCGATTAGCAGGCAACGCTATCAGGGGAGACGGTGCATGAAGCTGAACATGGGTTACATAAGTAGCCAAAACCAATAATGTACAGTTAAGCTGAGACACACACACGCACACTCTTTCCATATTTAATAGAGCTACAACAGGATTACCAAGTGTTAACTTTATTACAACTGACAACTGGAACAGCACCTTTGGTTTTTCATTAGATCAACAGCAATTCTCATGAACCCCTCCCAGAATTCCATGTGGTTTCCCCCATCCGCACACCCTCTCCTTTGTGCCTGTAGCATAGGGGCCCCCATTGACAAAAACTTATGTAATAGGTTATTTAAAAAATAAAAAATAAAAAACTAATTTACAGTAGCACACAAATATTGAGGGAGGACATATTAGGTTTACCTCAACACACATTACAGCTGTGCCCCTGAGGCTTCTATTTAAAAATCACGTACGCACTTTTCTTTTAACTTCTTACATTTTATACTGGACAAAAATCGAGGTTAATCTCTTCTGTACAACAGAAGGGAACTCCTACAGACTTGAACAGGCAAGCTTCTGGTCACAAGTCCAGTTTCCTTCATCACTAAGTCACACTTCTGGGACAGCAGTGAGTGTTCACACCTGTGTAAATATTTGTACTCATTTTAAAAGACACGAGTGTCTGCAGTGCCAGTCTGCTGCAGGAAGAGGCTTTGTCCCCAGGTGAAGAGTCCTGTTTTAACCCTCACAAATTCTATGTGCAAAAGCATTCAAAGAGGTGTAGACTGTGTTGCACTATGGGACAATGGGAGGTGCCCATCATACTGGTACCAAGCTGGCATGGCTGTCTTTTGATACCTCTGCCCAAACAAAGTCCAGAACCTCAGCAGCTCATCTGCTTGTCATGCTTGATAGCCAGATATGAAGGGGCTTCTGTTATTCTTGACATTTTTATCATACAATTTTTTCCATGGCTTTCAGCAAGGCACCAAATTGGCTTTTGCAGGATGTCTGCTTCATTATTCATCAGACATGTAGGAAAGGCAGCCATGTTCTGCTGAAAGCGCTCCAGGGACTTTCTGCATAAAACTGACTGCTACATATAAACATGCTACTATTATCATAGCCAATAACCCTTTTTAAGCAGCATCACAATACGCTGAAACATGAGACGGCTTTCCGTGGTTATGGATAGTCTCCGCCCATACAGCTACATACATTTCTGAAAATGAGACCAAAATAGAGGCTTCAAAGATGGTGACAGACGGGATTAACATCCCTATTGTTGTCCTCAGACATTAACAAAGGCATCACTCAGAACAGAAGGACGAAGGTTTGGGAGGTGCTTCAGACCAGGTCCGAAAGAACCGGTTTGCTGAAATATTAGATTTGTCCGCCATGTATAAGGGGGCGGCAGATTTGTTAAAGAATTAGAGTGGGCAACAAAAAGGTGGTTGGTTTGTTTCCCACAGTGGTGGTCATTTGCTAAGCAAGGTGCTTCACGGTCTGAGACGCTTCATTCAGCATTCCATCTGCAACTGAAGTCAGTAAGGGGAGGGAATCCCTCTAGCCCAAATTCTATTAGCTGACCTCCAAAATAAGCACTATATTTTACACAAGAATTGCAATAAAAGAAAATAAATGTATTAATTTTCTGCAAAACCCCCGTTCCCATGGTTTCTTCAATTCTGAAAGAGAAGAACGGGATATACCTGTGGGGGGATGCCACACATCATGTCCCAGGTGCCGTACTGTCCCCGTTGCTGCCGGTACAGCCTGACAGAGTCCACAAAAGCCGGCGTTTGCACCTTGTTATCTTCTGGCAGACCTGTAGGAGGCAGTAGAGAGAACATCAGGTGCACATTCATAACAGATAGCTGATCAGAACTATTGGGGCTTATCAATTAATGTAGAAGTGATTAAAAAAGCCAGCATTTAAAAATATCTTGCAATTTGAGATTCCTCTGGTTTTTTTGGTTGTGTTCCAAGTCCTGAAAGACTGCTGGCTGAGGGCTCATTGTTCTTCAGTTTGTGCCTCCGTTGTGATTGTTTGACAAATCCACTGAAGGATTCAGGTAAAAGAGCTAGTTATACCGCATTTTATCTTTGACAATGATTCGTAAAATATATGTCAGCACTTATTGTGTGCATAAAGAATGCCAGAAAGGCCAACTTCTTTCCAGGGTCACATATATTTTGGTGTGAGGCACACCGTCTCCACACCCTTTAAGACATCCCAAAAACAGAAAGCGACAGAAATGTTTTAATCTTTTCCAAAGAGGTTCAGTGCTGCTCTTTGGAGATGCACCTCAGACGACAGCCAAGTACCATTTACAGCACAGCAGCTGTATCATTAAAAGAGCATCAGCTTCCAGGAACCCGCGGCAAAGAAAACAGCCATCAAGCACTGCGTACAGACATGGATTTGGTTAAATCGCTTAAATACCCCTCTGTCTGCTATGATTTTCCCCCAAATTTCTAGGAAAGACTGTTGCTGGTCTGAGACCTAAAAAAAGACTTGGATGCTGCTGTGGTCACTAAAAACCATTGCAGGTAATGCTATGTTTTCCTAGTAACGGGTAGACACACACGCATGTACACACACACACACACACACACACACACACACACACACACACACACACACACACACACACACACACACACACACACACACACACACAAAGTCAGAGGCTGTGCTTTTTAAGTTTTTCCCTGGAAATTAAATACAAAGGGACATTATGTATCGATGTTATGTGTATTAAAAAAAGGGAGGGGGGGGCCTTTTACAGTACTTATTAAAACCCAACAATGGTTCTGTTGGGGTGGAGGGAAGCCACTATATCCACACAAATGCAGAATATGTTGTACAAGTAGTAAAAATAAATATATAAAGTAAAATTAATAGAGGAGTGCTAAAAATGGTCTGTAGCATTTGGGGAACACATGGTACCGTTTACCGTGGCTTCAGTGGCTGAGCTGTGACTATCGGACCTCTGATTGCTTTGCTTATCTTACAGGGCAGTTCTGCCTTGTTCCCGTGGTGCATTTTCATACCCAGTGTTCATGTAAAAGGATGAAAGGAAGAAAATGAGGAAGGAGGGGCCTAATTTTGGGTGAAATGTGTAAACAAGTCCCCAGTTCTGGGCCCTGCACTCGAGCCGTCTGCTTCCCAGGGGCCCAAAGCTCTTTTCCTGGGGCACCTGGGAGGCTACCAAAACCAGGCATCCTCCTGGAAAATTAACTGGAGTGGAAAGTGTGTTTCAAAGAAAGTTTCCCAAGTCTTATACTAATTTCAGAAAATTACTTAACCACTTAAACAGTTTGGCCATTTTTACTGTGCCAAGTACATTTCGTCAAGGCTTTCACAGCAGGAGCAGGGATCCTCGGTAACTGGCATTGGTTGACTTTTTCCTGAAAAGCTCTCACGTTGACACTGATACTCAGAAATAAAACTGCACTTATTTCACAAAGCAGTTACAGCACGGGAGGGAATTCCTGTATTTCCTGTCCAGCTACTAAAATCAACCAGAAACCCCTCCTGCATTCAAGATTCAAACAGCCTAAAATTAAAGCAGGTACTATAGGAAAAACCTGTTCCAAACAGTGCCAACTCTTAGCCTGGACACCATGAGGACTCCTTTGCCATTTCACTCCAAACAACATGGGGCCCATCCACTCAAAATTCAGACTTGAGACTTGCAGACCAACTGTGTTCTGGCCACTTCAGGTGGAGGGTATGTGTTAACTGCCTACATTCAGTTGGATCTTCACTGTTGCACAGTTAATAACTATGGATGGTCACCGGGTTCCCTGCCAGGATAAGGATGCACTGATAAAAATTGCACAAGGTCAGAAAATGCTCACAGTCACGCAGCAAAGCACAAAAAACAGTTACTGATGCTGCTGGCAAGTCAAGCTGACCAAAGCAACTCTATCACCTTGCAAAGTAGGGTCATGAAGTAGAAGGGACAGGAAAGGATCGCCTTCAAAGAACTGAAGGTAACATGATCATAACACATGGGCTCAACTACTGCTGCAGCTCTGTACCTGTGACTGTCACGTCCTCTGACACCATCTTCCTAAAACCAGTCTCTGGAATCCAGAGGTGCAGGAGCAGGTTTAGAGGATGCACACAGAGCATTTCCTTTGAACTGGCACAGGAATGAAACCCTGGACTAGCAGCAGATGCGGGCCTGTGCAGCCTCACGTATAATGGCTGGAAGAATAAAAAGTGTGTTCTGTAACAGATCACCCAGAAACCACTGCTTTGCATTTGCAAAGATGCAAAGTGTTTTTCCGCTGTCTTTTAATCTGATACTTGGGGATGAAAAAGGCTTACAGTGGACACCTATCCTGAGCAGAGAAAATCGTGTTGCATACATGTCCACTGGGCAAAGAAGGCCTGGAACACCAGAACTACTTTGTCAGAACATAGTACATTACATTAACACCTACATGCACACAGAGATCTTCACAAATATGCTGCCATTTCACTGACAGCTTTTCAACATCTGCATGAGAGCTTTGCAAACGCCAATGAGTCCAGAAACAGCTTTTTTTAATTTGAACCTCAAACCATTGCAACACAGGTTCAAATAGTAATTCCCAATAGAGACGGACCAGCTAGACATTATGGGACACTAGTAATCTTTTCTGCTGTCAATGTTACATAAGTATTGCTCCTGTTATTTCTACACCTTTCAAACAAGTTCCGCTTCATGGTGATCATTCCAACTGCCTTCTGAATGTTGCCAAAAAGCATATTTTCAGCCTCTGTGTCAACATCAGACCCATCAAGACATCTCGTTTTATGACTTAACTGTCTAATATTGAATGCTTACAATGAGTTTTATACACACCTAGCGTAACAAGTCCCCTTGGAAAAATGATAAAAATGTCAAATTCTTAAACCCATGCAATGTTCCCTTCTGCTGACGTAGGACCTCATGCTTCTGACATGATGACACCACATATTTCGAATTCTGTTTTGGTTTTCTGCAATTGTATGGTTTTCTGCAAAACAGAAGGCCCTAGAGTAAATACAGCAAATGTACACATACTTTACCGCTAATATGCCAATTCATAATGTATGACTGACAGCAACCTCTAAGATTAGTAGTTATTTATTTACATTTATTCATTTAGTTGACAAATTTGTGCAAGGCAACTTACAGTGTTGAATTTGAACACCAAGTAAATTTGTAATTTACCCTTTTACACCCAAATTTTCACTGTTAACAATTCAAAGTAAGTACCTTCACTGAAGGTACTACAGCAGAAGGTGGGATTAAAACCTAGATGTTATGAGTGCCCTAATGGCATTACCACCTGCTATCACACACAAATTGACTTCCAACATGAAGTTAAATACATTTCAAGAATAAGTATGTCATTCTGCAACAAAATGACATTCATCTGGTGGAGCATTTAAAAGGCATGTTGAGCTCCACAACTTCTTACACATAAATACTACATTGGGGTTTGTAAACGCTGTGAAAATGTGAGTGGCTGCAGAGGTATGAGGGGTAATTGCCAGGGTGTGGGTGTTCTGCCACTTTAAAAAACACCTGGATTACAGCAGTTAGTCTGAGTCTAGACTGGACCCTGGTCTGCCAAATATTCAACAGTGGTGGAGGAGTGAGTGTGTGTGTGTGTGTGTGTGTGTCTGTTTGCTGTTGTGTGCCATACCATTGTTGGCATGTCTGCCACAGTCCTGGAAGACAGCCAGCCACTTCTTCTGCTCCTTCTCCGTCATCACGCAGAAGCAGTAGTGCCGCATGTACGGGTGCCACAGCAGGAGGGGAAAGCGTGTGGCAGACTTCAAAAAGGGAGCGTCACCCAGTTTGGCCTTCACACCTGAAACACACATGCTTACACATTGACACCATGTTCACTAAAGACCTGTGCACCTCAGCATGCGTGACTCATTTATAGGGGCTCGTTTTATCTGTTAATGTCTGACTATTTTCTAAAAAGTGACTTTTAAGGTTAAGCCATTGCTCATTTTTTACTGCTGGGTATTTACTGGCGCAAATCAGGGTAAATTCCATCTATTCTCAGTTTTACAGACTATGTGGGGTGTGTCCAGATATGGTGTCTATATGGGGGGGGGGGGTAAGCATAACACACACACACACACACACACACACACACACACACACACACACACACACACTTCCTGTTCCCTCCCTCTATCCCCGTACCTGGTAAGCTGTTATTGAGAAGCTCCAGATACTCATCCACTGAGGTCAGCACTTTGTACCCTGCACAGCTGATGATGTTTTTGGGGGGCAGGCCCCCGTCGCAGACCTGCTGAGAGGAAGGGTGGCAACACCATTTAGAGAAACAAACATACATTATCTGGTCAATCTTTCCCCAAGCGCACACTGGTGCAGATATACACACTCAACCCAAACGCTAGCCGTCTCGCTTCTATGCAAGCGTCCGTATGGCGCTCCCCTTTTGCTATGTACATCCGCTGCAGCCAATGAGCAACTACGCTATTATTGGCAGGGACACATATTGGTACTGGGATCATAAGAGAATCGGCAGATATTTTAAGTTATTTTCATCCACATTAAACCAATGTTCAGATTCAACCAATAATTCATGATGCACTAATTGTGTTCTGAATGAGCAGAATGTTTAGGCACCCAAGGGCTTCTGTGTGAAGAGGCCATTAAGCAACAGCAACATAAAATGTCTCTCCATGAAAGACCACAAAAAAAAAAGAAAAGCCTTCCAAAAAATGGTACGAAGCACTTCCAGAAAATGTTACTGTTATTAAGTGATGCTGTTTATTTCTTTATCATTTTCATAACTTCAACTGTTAGATTTGACTGAGCCAGACTGGATCCCACAACCTAGGAGGTGTGTGGCACCAGCACCATCCCTCTGTACCACCCCTTTAACCAGCACTTCACAAGCAAAACTCAAGTTGACCTGTTTTGTTTCGTAGTACTCGATGTTGTAGGAGTCCGGGATGACGAGGAACCGGATGCGCCATTTCTTGTTCTCTTCCTGGTAGTGGTACATAGCTCCAGAGAAGATGGCTCTGTCCTGCAGGGGGACCTGTAAAAAGGGGAGGTGGGGAGAGCAACAAAAGACAGAGCAAAGTCGCGCAGTCAAGTAGGAGTTTCTTCTTTCAATGCAAAATAGTGTATACATGAGGGTACTTGACCCGGGTACAAGTGTGGTCCCAGATATGAACTGCTAGAATGATGATGAGTGCCATTTCTATCCATTTTACCACTTTTTTCCCTTCTCCTTGCACCTTTGATTTCTTTGCAGTGAAAATTACTCTGTTATTTTAAAAAAAGTTAAATAAAATGGCACTCATTATCACTTTGGAAGGCACAGTGGTTTCTCTAACCGGCTCCTTTCGGAACGCACTGGGTCACAAGAAAAGGAAATGAGAGTCTTAAAAGTGACTGTAGGTTAAATTTATCTGGCACAAAAGTTGCTTAAGGCCACTTGGTGTCATGTACGTTGAAGACATAGTGCAGCGCTGCAAACGGAAGATGTAAGATGTGAGAGCAGTGCTAGCGTGTCCTTCAGCAGAGCACTGTACCCCGTGTCCTCCAGCTGTAAAAATGTATTCCCTTGTCTTATGAAGGTAATGTCCTTAAAGAAGTCAGTAAAAATAATGCTAAACAGTTCTTAGTCTGAGCAAGTCAAGATGGTTTGGATAATACAAATAGGTGGCCTTAAATATTGTGTTTATACCAGTTGAAACTAGCAAAGAAAAGGTAATGGAGGCTGAAAATTTAATATAGCACGGGGTAAACTTTTATTGTCAACAGGCTCTTGTCTTCAAAATATCTTGTGAGTCAAAGTGGGGATAAGAGGCAGAAATAGAGGTGGACTGAGGAAGGGACGTGCGGAGTGATTCTTGCCTTGCGATGGAGGAGCTGAGACTGCGGTCCCCCGGTGCCCTCAATCTCAAAGCGCTCTTTGTTGAAGAGGGCCAGCCTGTACTGCTGCTGGTAGAGGGTGCTGAACTCAGCTAGCACCTGGCGTGTATGTGCTGCATGAGAGAGAGAGAGAGAGAGAGAGGTGGACAGAGAGCCAGGTGTGACCCAGGGAATCATGGTCTACTGCAATGGAGTGGTCACCAGTTCCCTACAGACAGTAATTCATGCTACCAGGAAACAGACACACAGGTTTAACTACAATCTAAACAAAGGCACC
Source organism: Heterotis niloticus (assembly GCA_018136845.1). NCBI lineage: Eukaryota > Metazoa > Chordata > Actinopteri > Osteoglossiformes > Osteoglossidae > Heterotis > Heterotis niloticus. The sequence goes on along the minus strand of CM030900.1, from coordinate 23,374,847 downwards.
TTGCACTCCATTGGAGAGCACTCTCACATTCACCGTTGGACCCTATGGCCACCCTGGAGATGAGACCCCACAAGACCAGCTATGCATGGGTGTTTTACCCTCTGAAACACCACTCAGCAGGGCAATATTTAGTGGTGCAACTAAACAGATGCAATATGCTTGTACCCACAGACTCCTCAACTTCACTCACTACTACAAATTTAAACAGGGTCTGCGGGGGTGTTTCCACACCAGGAGTTGCCTGCAATCCGACAACCCGCTGCCTTCAGAGGCTCTTGGCCCGCAGCGTAAACTCCGTTTTGGTTGTGACATTTCTGTCTCTAGCTCAGTGACGCTGTGGGAAAGTCAGAGGACAGTATGTCATGAGACCCAATTTCTAAAAGTTCCTACAAATAAGAACAAAACTTAAAAAAATAAAATAAAAAAAACCCCACACACAGATTGTACCAATTATTTTGAATGAACCAGCTCATTTCCTATCATTATGTAGCGCTTATCCTCAAGGGTTGCAACTTCATGCCAGATGCATGAGAGTTTGAAAACACAAGCCACCATATTCGAGTGTCAGCCAATCAAAAAGCTCAAATCACACCCCAAACTTTCAAGAAACCAGCCATCAATGTGGAAGACATACATTTTAAACTCTTACATAGAGCATGTTATACTGGAACAGGAAAAAATGGATGAATTCCTTTTACAAGATAACAGTGATATGGAACAATAATAAGTAGTAAACAATTTAAATTAAAAAAAAGTTTGCAATAGAAAAATTCTAATTACTACTCACAGTTTTACTTAAAAGCAATACATTCAACATCCACATCATTTTGTCTCATGCTTTTAAAAGACACCTTGGACAACCAGAAAACAGCTGGACAACCCCCCCTCCCCAAATGTCAAGACTGATGGAATCACACCTGGTAAGCACCTTGAAGTAGGATACTTGAGCAAGAGTGGGATTCAAACACAGCTCCTTCAATTGCAAGGAATCTGCTCTCACTTCTACGTCACCTGTTGCCTCCTTATAATAGTGCTGAAATTGGGATACGAGCCAACAAGCTTCTAGCTAAAATTCAAGAGTCCTTAACTGCTGTCAAGCCCAGGCAATCGGCTTTGACAAGACAAAAAAAAAAAGCCAGCATTTCCTTGTACCTCTCTCTCTCGCTTACGTATTGCTGGTAACTGGGAAGCTCTTAAAACAATGATCAGTCCACCCCCAATCAACTTTTGACACAAACCCAAAACTCACCACAGAAGAAATGTATTTGTAAAGTAAAAATTTCAACAGCCAACAAAATACAGTGTGTGGTTCAATTAAAGAACGCATATGTGTCATTGTTGGCAATGGCAAGAAGAGGTCAGGAAGCCAGAGCAGCTCAGCCCCTGCCTCACAGGTTCAAATTGCAGCTTCCTACCCTGGCGGCCTTTAAATTTATTTCTAGATGCAGATGCATTATTACAGGTAAACCTCAAGATACCTGAAGACTCGGAGTTACCAGGTGTTGCATACGCGAATGAAACTAATGTTAAATGAATTAAGCACCTGAGGAGCAAAGCTTGACACCTAACTACGTGCTGCAAGAAGACCGTGAAACCCTGGCCCTTAAGGGGGGGCAGGGTGGTATTGTCATGGTCTTCAAAGACACTAGCTGCCTGATGTGTCCTGGCATTCAAAAAACACAACAAGCATGTCTTTCGAAAGCACTGGGAAAAACTTGTGGATTGAAGATGCAAAGATTATGCAGAGTTTATCTTCTCGCATTCCTTACAAACTTTACTTTTATAAGGTAGGTGTTCAGGTGACTGAGTCAATATGGAAAGGTCTGGAACACTAGAGTTACATTCATTTCTCTACCTGCCTGGAAAACAGTACTGTCCTTCTCCTGTGATGCTTGGTGCCCAGTGTGTAGAGCTGGAAGAGCAGCCTCAACACAAAAACAAATACACACACATACTCCTGCAAAGATTGCTTTCACCACATTGTCTTGGGTGGCTACCAGTCCCAGATCTATGGTGGTGGTCATCACCCTGATTGGGAAAGAGAATAAAACCACCACAAAGTTTCTGCAGCAGACATCAAGAGAAAGACACACTGACAGACACACACAGCGGAGAAGGTATTTGTGTTCCAAACTGTGGCAGCCTCATTTGTCAGCGATCAATAGGACCTGGAGGAGGTCCTACTCTGCAGAACTGTATGGCACCTAACAGGTTGGATGCACTTGAGGTAGCACAACATCACTTCATTTCTCTCACAAGCAAGTGCTTAACTGGAGGACATGCACTAGCAGCCAATAGAATTCTGTGGACAATGGAGCATTGAGGCCTACCAACAATGCTGCAGACGGTACCCATGGTGCAGCGCTGCCAGTCTGAGGAGAGAGCACCACAAAGGAAGGCATAAGTATGAATACAGAATGAATGCCATTCTGCTCTCCCACGATACACAAAGGTAAATCACAGCAACCTAATTCAGAAGGTACCACTCGCTTGTGTTTCTTCCATTAAAAGCGGGATTGTCACTTTTCAGCGTCTTCACCTGCAGCGTCAGCAGCGCTGCCTGTAGGAAAGGGTGTTGGGGGGGGGCAGTCTGGGCATCTGGGACTGTGTTGGGAGTGCAAAGAAGTGCTTACGGAGATGGAAAGACTAGTGTGGGAGATATCGCTGAGGTTGGATCATGGTGGCATGCGTGCATGCAAACAGTGGACCAATCAGAGTGCAGAAAGGTGCATAGACCTTCCAAAAAAATACACAGTCCACCAATCACAGCCAAAGAAAAAAGAAACAGGAAGGGAAAGGCAAAGCAACAGACAAGAATGTTTTAAAAAAATTTTTAAAAAAAAAAGCAAAATGATGGAGGATGCTGGGTAAAATAACAGAGGCAGGAAAAAAGGAGTGACACTAATCAGATTCTTACCTGCTTGTTCAGCACATGTTCAAAATTTTAAAGAATTTTAAACAGTTGTTGTATGCTGACTCTCAGAAAGTCATAGATACTCACTGAGTGAAAGGAGGGGGTTAAAATAATAAGCGGCAAAAACGACAAGGATCTCTCTCACACACGCACGCACGCACGCATGCCTTCCTTGGATCAACACTTTTCTCCCACCTTTACTCTACAGTGGGCCTTTGTGCAGAAGTGGTCTGCAGTGACAGAGCTGTGATTCATCCGCCTCTGCAATCTGACAGCTTGCCCACCAGGGAAGTGGACGTGAGTTATAGCTGCTGCACATGCAAGGTGTATCTGTGTGTGTGTAGGCTGATTTACAACCCCTGCAGTGCCCTCAGAGCCTCAGCCTAAGGGGTGTTACACTTTCTCCATTTGTGTGCCAGCAGCCCCAAACACCTGTGCAGGTGAGGGGAAGAACAAGAAAAACCATCAGCTAAATCACTGGACACCCACAGCTAAGCTGCAGACCAACAGTAGCCCATCAATGTAAAACACATTAGCTCAATCGCTACAGGACAAGGGAGATCTCCTACACATCAAGATGCTTTCATGTTCTTTGTTAGACATTCAATGTTCCGACATGAATCGCTGTATTCATCCATTATCAATAAGTGCTTATTCAGTGCAGCTTCCTGGTGGTCTGGAGATTGTTGTGGAAGCGTAGTGCATAAGGTAGGGTGCACCGCACATCTTTGGACTGCGGAAGGGAAACATACACAAATGGAAAAATCATGGAAACTACACACATATTGAACTGCATTCGAACCCACAGCACAGAAATGTGAGGCACTAGTGATTCACACGGGGGGGTTAACCAGCACACCAAAGGATTATTGGTATGTTTATGACACATTACTGCAATCTCATTTCTTTGTAAGGGAAAAACAGTGGAATGGCACACAAACTTCTCGCTGTGTGTCATGGGGTCACAGCAAGGGCATGGTCCTATAGCCTGGGGTGGGATGTGAAGATGTTACTCACATTGGTCTGCTGTCCACATTATCATTAAATAGCAGGTCAAAAGGTAAAGGTTACACAATGGGAGGATACAGGTACAGCAGCAAGCTCACAACTCTCCTCACATGAAGATCTAGATATTAAAGAAAACAGCAGCTCCCCTCACACAAGGTCATTGAAGGAGGATACTCTGCTGAGTCTGCATGTAGTTTAAACACAAATCCAAAAAAAAAATATCTACCTCTATTTTTGGCAGAGCTCATCTGGACCACACATCAAGGTGGTGTGTGTGTGTGTGTGTGTGTGTGTGTGTGTGTGTGTGTGTAGGCAGACATCTCTCGTACCAGTGGAGCAGAAGCCCTCCTCTACCACAATAGGGTCGAAATAGGTGAGCTACTTTTCTGTTGTCGCTGTTTAAAGCAGGTGATGATTTTGGACCTGAGAATGGTGAAGAAAAGAAAAAAAAAAAATGGGTGGGCCTTCTCAGGCCAGAACAACCATCATGTTGGATCACACCTGCTCTTTCCTACAGCCAGAGACATAAGACAATGCAGAGGTGTCAAGCCGCAGACCTCCTGACCAAACACACTATTACAGGGGACCCATATTTAACAATTTGATCAAGGTGAGGTGGCGGAGGGGCAGGACACCGAATCTTCAATTACAGATTAACTTTTGCTAACTACCAATAAAATGTCTCATCCCCAGGTGCCTAAGAACCACACCTTGCATATTTTGGTCCTTTGAGGGCAAACCAAGCGATGTGCACATTAAAATCCTGCAGGGGGCCCTACTGGTGGTACCAGCTTAGAAGATGCCTTTGTCCAGGACAAGATGCACTACCATAAGCTGCTTACAGTTATGTACCCAACCTCAATGCAAAAAGACACACACGGGATAAAAACTAACACTATTACCAATTTAAAGACACCAGTTCACCCTGAATACATGCCTATGGACTGTGGGAGGAAATTGGTAAAACATGTAAACTCCACACAGACTGAGCTGGACTTCAACCCACATCCAGATTTCCAGCATAGGCCCTGTGAGGCACTGGCACTACCCACTGTTGTACCACTGAGGAGGGCGTTTACACTAAACACCTAGTTGTGTAAACAGGATACAAAAGCAAGAGAGCGAACCAAACAAACTGATCTAACAGCCACAAACACCAGTCACAGGGTTAGTTCACTGTAAACTGAACCAGTGTGGTATTCGCAGCATCTCAGGCAATTTGGAGACTGGGACAGCGTGATACCAGCTCTGTGGATGGCAAGTCGGGGGAAAGCAGTCAGCTTCCCCGCTTTTGTGCCTAATTTTAATTTGCACAGCATCACCCAGTGCTGAAACACCAGCTCAGAGGCACGCTAAGCTGAAGAGAGTGTTGCAGACACAGGGATATGTGTGTGTGTGTGTGTGTGTGTGTGTGTGTGTGTGTGTACTGACGTGTGATGCTGGTAGAGATCAAAAAGATGTGTGTGTTGGGTGACAGACACATGAGTCACAACCTGCATCTCCTGCCTGAATGAAATCCAGGCGATATTAAGGGACAGCAGCATGAATATATGTTCAGACCTGGATGAGGAGAATAGCTGGAACGGCACAGTTGCCACTTACTGCTCACCTGCTGTGGAAGTACCTGTTCTCCACCCTATACTGGGAAATACAGCAGCAACTGCCAGCACACCCAGAAAGAACACACATACATACACACGCACGCACGCACGCACAGCAAGCACCAACCCCATTCCCAGGAAGATGATCTTGCTTTATCCAGAACCTGCCAAATGGGTTGCAAGAGATTTTAGATAAAAGGGAGATAATTTTTCATCTGGAAAACAACGACGGACTGTCAGAAAATATTCAACTTTAGACTCAAAACCCTCTGCCCTGCCTCTTTACAACAAGCTGCTACAGGAACCACAAACAGAAAAAAAAGCTGAAAATGTGAATCAGATTTCTGCCAAAACTCATTTACACTTCTACATTTATTCTTTTAGTTCCAAAACAACTTAAGTGTTCAGCTACTTACACCCATTTACCCATTTATGCAGGAAGATAACTCTGATCAATTGTACTACTGCAGGAGGCAGGACTCAAACCTATGTCTTCCCAGCATAAAGTAGCAGTGCGAACCACCGCGCCCCCTGCTGTCCCAACATTTCCCCATGAATCATGGGCGACTGACAATGAACTGAGGACAGGTGGGCCATCCCAAGGATGTGGACTTTCCCAGCAGCACTCGCTGCACACTACAGTGAATCTTGAGCTTCACACCATGCAAACACATGGCTGTCAGAAGCACCAAAAGGAGACAAAATGAGCTTCGTGACAAACCACCACCTGCGGTTGGGTTTCGACCGCAACCAGATTAGTACCAACAAGACCGCCCTGTTTTGGATGTCCAACTTGGTTCGCTGCAGATCATTACTTGTGGCCTTCATAAGAGCGCCTCAGTGTTGAAAGCGATAAGACTCCTGTAGCCAAACTCAACCATAAAGGGAACACGTTAATTTGAAAATTATCAAGAGGTACAACTCAGCCAGTCACACCTTGTTGAGTTTGAGGCCCGCCAGTGATCAGTGTGACAAATGGTAACTGAAGCACGGGAGGAGCATGTGGCAATGAGGAACGGGTCAGGGTTGAGGTGGCCAACAAGAATTTCTCGCAATGCTTTGCTGACCTCATTGTTCCAACCAAGTCCAATCTGTAACAAGCTCATAAAACCGCAATAAACAGCTTTGCTTTGCTGACAAAAACCCTCCCAGGGTTTAGGGTGAAGGAGGGCATGAGCTGGCACCGAGATGCTCTCTACCTTGAGAGGAAGCCAAAACCAGAAAAGTGTGGAGGACAAGCAGAGCTGCTCCTCCTCCCCTGTCCTACAGACCCACATGAGAGCCCATTAATTACAGCTCCGGGCTCAACATCTCTATTCTCTTCTTTTCATCAACAAGCCCGACTCACCCTGACCAAAACACAATAATAATAAAATAAATAAAAACACATCAGTAATTTCATTTAAAAAAAAAAAAAAAAAAAATCTCAAATGGATTCAATCTGAGATTGGAACTAGAATTAAAGAAAAAGCTCTAACAAGTTCCTGCATGAAGAATTAATGTTGGCTGTAATAATTCTATGGTGGCACAGCGGATGTCTGGGCTGCGGTTCCAAACTTGGATTGAAATCCGGTTCAGTATGTGGGGCCTTTGCATAAGCCCCCCCAGTCATGTAACTCAGATGAATCAATGACTCCAAATTTACCTTAATGTGTGACTCATGCCTCCAGAATAGGCTCTGGACCACCCCAACCCTGTATTAGAACAAGTGCTTGTGAGCAATGGGTGGATGCCTGGACAGGTATAAAAGTTGTAATTATTTGTAATTTAAACAAAATTATATCAAATAAAAAGCATGTTTCCTAAAGCAAAGGTGAAAAAAATTCCCAAAACTATAACTGAACGCTGATGAGACCATGAGAAAGGACAGATGAAGGGAGCAGATGGCCATTTAAACTTGTTTTAGGCAGCTGATGCACCCCAAACACTGAAACTCCATGGAAGATACCAGAAAAGTCGCTTGGGGTGTCTCTTAGGGCGAAGACCTGTAGGACATGGACGCCTCTGGACAGAATCTCCTACCAGAAACACGTGAGAGAGGTTGACCGTCGACAATAGCCATTACTCTAGCGGATACACAGTGTGTTTGAAACGCTCATGCGGTTCAACCGTAAAAGCCAGGCAATGCAGTATTACTGCATTATCACATCTTCAACACTTCGAGAGAACAGAGGATTCCCACTCAGGCCTCCACTTGGGTTTGCACTGGCAATCATCTCAAATCCGACTGCAGGGCGGTGCTGGCTTATTTCTAAAAATGCCATCCTAAATAAAACCATAAAAACACACAGTCTGCCCAAATGTACAACTTACAAAGCTAAGTAATTTGGGGAACTGAGACAACCAGAAAATGCTCTTAAGACCCTTTGGTCCAATCATGCCAAGGCAACAATGACAATATTGTGTAATAACTGAACAAGAGGCCACTGGGTTTTGCTCAACTCCGTATTCAACACGGTCTTCAGTGCGGTTCATGGTGTCACGTGGCAGCGGCTGCCTCCCTTTGTGAGATAATTTGTTACAGTCAATACACAATAATTTAAAGAATTTAAACCCCCCTACAAAGGGTGTGTGATCCCAACCCACACTCAATTATGAAGCCTGAAGTTTCAACCCAAAGTGTACACCAGAAGTTTCATTATTACAGATTCATTACAGCCAGCAAGTTAAAGTGAAAAGGACCTGGGTTTGAACCTTCACTTATACTGTAGTACCCTTTTGCAAGTTATCTACCCTGAACTGATACAGTAAAATTTACCCTGCTGTATAAATGAGTCAGCCCCCTCCCCAATGGTATTACAGTGCAAAACGAACCTGAAATAGGACAGCAGGGTGTAGGTTCAGGCTCTGCTGTGTCACTATATTTCTATCTCCAGGTTTGCAGTAAAAAAAAAAACAAACAAAAAAAAAACTGTACTTGAGTCTAACTTGAACAAACATCTACAGCAGCTGATGTGTTAACCTGGGGGGGGGGGCAGGAGGCACAGTACATTAAACGCAGTTATTTAGGACTTCAACTCAAGTTTCACACCCTGATATCCGTAGGAGATGCCAAACGCAACATGAACTCGTGCAGGTTTTTAGTCAGGGGGTTTAAAAATTGAAAGAGAAACAGAGACGATGATCTCGGGGCAGCCCTCGTGTGACCTCCCACTGTCACTGACACCAGGTGACAATGAAGCATTTTTAGGAAATAGGTGTGTTTCTTCCTGAGGAAAGGCACGTTTCTCTGTGCAGCGCACACACCGTGGGAGAAGGAAACACAGCCCAAACCCACTATCATTATCAAACAGATCACAGAGCTGAGAACAAGTCAGTCATCTCAGTGAAATAAACTGGAATAAAAAAATTATGCACCTGTCAAAGGCTGTATTCATCTCAGGTCACTTCCATGTGTCAGACAACGAAGAGGAGGGAATCCGGTCTGACTGCATATCAGACTCTATAGCCAACCACCAGGGCTCCACAGCTGAGCAGTAAGACTCCTTAACTCGTCATAAGGACTCACTAACCAAATAGGAGAAGTACCTAACCAATCGTAAAGGCTCTCTAACTGAGGTGCAGGACTACTTAACCAACTACAAGGACTCACTCATAACATGGACTCCTAACAACTCACCAACCAACAGGAGACCTTAACTCAAGACACTTGACTCCTTACTAACCTGAAGAACATCCTAAGCACCCATCAGGACTTCCTAACCAACAACTTGCAATCCCTCTATGATTCTCCCAGGGCAACGACTGATGAAAACTCTCCTAACCCACCTTTCGGAACTCTAACTGCCCACCCACAATGTTCCTCTTACCTCTGATCATCTGCCTCCTGCCCTCGTCCAGGTGAGAGGAAACCACGTCCCCCATGGTGAGCTATGGCCGCCGCGTGTCCCGCTCCCCCGTCGGAGGGGTCAGGCAGCTAATCGATTAATTTCAAGGTGGCGATTAGAAGCCGGTTAGACACCGCCAGTGCAGGGATGGCAGGACTCACACGTTTCCCGCTGGCCCCCGTGCTGCGGTCCCAACTTAGTGAAGGCGAACGGCAGCTTCCAGTTTATTACTAGAAGCGCTCCGAACGCGAGACACGCCCACCGCGGGCAGCGCGTCCTTCCTATTGGTCAGACGTGCGCGCCCCGCTTTGACACGCCCACCAGGGAGGAGCACCGGCGTGGTTCAAAGCGTACATTTAAATAGAAGTTTAAAACACAGCAAATGAACAGAAAAAAATCACTCAAGAGATTCATAGTAAAGTGAACAATTCTTGAGTCATCTGCTTTGGAGTTGTCGTTCGTTTCGTTAGAACTTTGCTTCTGCTATTCATAAGGACCATTTAAGATCACTCAAATTATATGCAAATAATTATAGATTAAAACGTGTCTCAACCACTGTAATTTTTTCACATTTCAGCATCGTAGTTGCTCATGGCACACCATACAATGTAGCAGTACTTTGTTTCTCAGCGACAGAAATATTTACCAGGGATGCATACTGTTAAGTGTGCTGAAAAATCGGAAAACGCGTCACCCACATGCGGCTCCACACCTGAAATTTATTTCTCACCCCGCCTCGCCCCCAAACTGTTACCTCAACCTCCGCGCCACCTCCTGGCCGCACTGCAGAAATCGCACTTCATCATCACATAACACACTTGATCTGGGAAACAGCCGCAACCAATTTACCTCCCGGCTGAATACAAAGTACTTGTTTTCTGCATTTTATATATATATAAACTATTAATTTTTAAATGAAATCTCTGGTGTCAAGCAACACATTTACTGTGAGGAAAAATAAAAACGACCACAATATATGAACATAATTTAAATCATACAAATGGCAAAGTCAAATAGTGTAACTGGTAATACGGTAGTGTACAGTACGGTACTCTATTGTATATGAGTGCCGCCACCTACTGGTGGACACTGAATAACGACATTTGAGATACAGTGCCGTTGGGCATACTGAACAGATAAATGAGTTAGAAATGTCTTATTCTCTACTTATATATATTTTATCGACTGTAGTTCAGTTACTTTTAATATTAAGCCGAGTCAGATGCACTAAATCACCTCCTCGGGTGTTAGAGGAGTCGAAAAGTACAACACGGCCACCTAGCAGTCAGTCAGAGAAACTGTTTCCTTTCTCGAGTGAAAATCTAACAAAGTAACGAACAAGTTACAGTAACGGCGAAATAAGCAACATACAAAAGGAGGAATAAATTAAACGAGTGTTCTTAAAGCAACGTTTTATTATATTGAAAAAAATATTATAAACAGCATTATTGCATCCAGCAAACGGATTAAAGAAGGGATCGCACATGGGGGTGTGGCGAAATAAATCCAAGTTAACTGAGCAGTGGTGCGTTTGGGTCTCACGCGTTGAGGGACACGGGAGGGGGCAGGGGCACGAATCGCGTACCACGGTCACGTGACAGGTGGTCAGTGCGGGGTGGCGGGGACTTTTTTTTTGTTTTTTTGCAACGTTTTATGTCACAGAACAACAACGCGTTAGCGAGTCTGCCGAGCATGGAATCTCATCACCATGAATCCCGTCCACCATTATTATTTGCTGGATCAACACGGGCAAACGTGAGAGCGCACGCAGTCCAAATTGGTTACACGTAAACCCGCTACACGTTTCCCATTCGCGCGTTTTACATCCTTGAGGCTCGAGGGGAAAAAACGGAAGCTGGAAATGCGGGACCTGAAGCTTGGGGTGGAGTGGGGGGGGCATCTCCGCAGTGTGGCTGGAGGACATTGAGCGCGTGCGCGCGGCGGAGCGCGTGTCCGTGGAAAAGGGCGGGAGGGGCGGGAGGAGGGGGGGGGCGACGCAGTGACGTCCCTCCGCGCGCGCACCTCCGCAGTCCGCTGCGATGCGCGAGCTGCGCACTCTTCCTCCGCCAGAGACGGGAGCGCGCCGAGGATAGGAGGAGGAGAGCGAGCAGAAAGAGGAGGGGAAACGGGGAGGAAGCGCGACCAGAACAGGGTGACAGGGAGGAGAGACGCGGCACCATGGCACCGATCGGGCTCAAGGCGGTCGTCGGAGAAAGTAAGAGCCGAGCTTCGGGGCGCGTCGAGAGCGGGCGCTGGGGATGGGAGAGGGTGGGGGCTGCGCGCGTGTCCTCCTGCGGGATGCGGCGGTACCCGGTGGGCTCCGTCTCCGCCGGCGGCGATGGTGATGGCGATGATGATGGAGGTTACTGAAGGTGTCAGCGAGAGGTGCGGGTTTGTCCGTTCTCTACGATCGCTGTGTTTGTGCGGAAAATACGGAAAATAACCTGTTTCGTTGGAAACGGAGAGAACGGGAGGCGGAGGGATGAAGGCAGAGGGATGAAGGCGGCGGGGGGGGGGGGGGTATGGCAGGAACGCCCATCTCCTCGCGGTGGAAAAGAGCAGCAGCGATGCGGGACTCGGAACCTCTTACCACCATAATGTTTTACATCACGTGAAATAACGCGGCCATCTGGACCACAGTCGCATTCGCAGATATATTGCACATTATACATTATATGGCTACAACATAGAACATATAACTACGTTATATTGTACTGCAGGCGGTCGTGTTCCACGTTACGAATCCACACAACCTGTGTGTATATATATATATATATATATATATATA